>OZ010791.1:259343462-260581899 GCA_963932465.1 Maratus speciosus
AATAAAAATTTTCAAAATATCAATTGCATACATTACTGATTTTTAGGACGTTTAAGTATGCTGACAGCCATTTAACCAAAGTCATCTTCCGAATCAGTTATGTTTTTTGACAATTTGTCTGTAACAGTTTGATTTCTTCATCAATTTATTTCCTAGATATTTTAAATCATTATGTACTGTTACTTACAATTCTCTGTTAATATCATATTAAAAAAAAATAGCTCGAATTAATCGATGTTGATAAAGAAAGATTCTAATTAACGAACTAATTTTAAATTTTGCCCTAATGCAAAGTATTCTGGGCTTTATGATTCGCTCGAATTAACTGAGTTCAAGTTATCGCGATTCCACTCTGTGTAGTTAACCTTATACAAAAGATAATCGATGCTTCCTACAATATTAGTGGCAAAGAACTCTATCTTAGAAGAACTCCGTTGTGTATATAATTTAAAAGTGCTTGGTGAATTTCTTTTAGGTAGATTTCTTAAGAAAAATTACCTATTACATTCTCCTCTGTGTTAGAATTTCTGAAAAATGTTTGCAGATCTACTCCGATCTGCTCCGATCCCTTAGAACTCAAAATCATCCCCAGTTGAAAACTTTATCTATATATAGATATACGTATATCACTTTTTTATTGACACGATATCTTCCATAATTCTGCACAAATCTCTTCCAAACTGACACATAACATCAAAGGGCAGGAAATCTCGGTCAAGTTCGTTAATGTGCAAAATCGGGCGAAAGGGGTGGAAATAGGGAGGTTTTTTGTGAAAACAGAAAAAACCTTATAACGTCTTAAATATGATGCGGATCGAATCAGTTTAAATTTATTACCACTTCTAGGAAAATTGCCTAAAATTTATGTATGATAGATTTTTGATATAATTAAAAATGGACTCAAGGGGCGAAAAAAAATAGGGTTTTGATAGAACCAACTCTTACAGAAAACAAAAAATTACAAACTAGAAAAAAAAGGGGGGGGGGGTGAATAAGAAAAAAATTCACAACTTCGTCAATTCACAAGATATTAAATTCGTTTAAATTTATTATAAATCTTCTTAATATGATCTATAAATTGTATACTGAGAAGTTTTTGATAGGACCAATAGACCAACTCTTACAGGGAAAAAAAAAAAAAAAAAAGGAAGTGTTGTAGAAGGAAAAAAAAATCATATCTCTGTTAATCCGCCACTAAGGCGATAAAAAAGTATAATTGCACACTGTTAAAAATTTTCCTGTGAAATTACAGAGAATCTACGGGTAATCCATTATCTTAAGTCTTATGTAAAATTACAGAGATTAGAAAAACAGAGATTCTGTTAAATAACAGAGAAGTTATTTGGTAAATTTACACAAGACTCTGTAAATTAACATCGTTAAAAAATACACAAGACTCTGTAAATTAACATCATTAAAAATATGCAAGACTGTAAATAAATTTATTTTTTTAATTAAAATAATTTAACTTAGTTTTTGAAACCAGCGAATTTTAGAACTTCGAAGTATCAGAGTTATCCAAGCAAATTTGAACTACTGTGCCATTTAATTTTTTTACACAACTTGCTTCTGGCCGGCCTGGGGTTTGAACCCGAGACCTCTGGGCTCGAGAAAAACATCTTACCGACTGCGTCATAGGAACTGTTACTTCGGTGTATAAAGGATGTCCTTTATAATAAAGCGGGGAAAAATCTATTGTACTTGTGCTTTTTAAAGATTTCGCTTCAAACATATTCGTTAGAAAATTTCTTAAACGGTTTATTTTAATTTAGTATGGACCGAAACATAATACCTATTATTTTTTTAAGTCAAATTTAATTTTTTAATCCTTTATTTACGGAATTATTTATCAAGAAATTGCTTCTTCTCAATAATTATCTTCTTTAATATCTGAAGATATACTGGAATTTTTAAATAAATAAGAATGCGAAATTTAGGTGTATTTTTTCATTAAAACTGGTTAAATACATTGGTAATTATAACATTTTTTGTAAAATATCTACAAAAATAATCAGATTAATTAACCAAAATTACTTTTAAGGTTATATCACAATTCTTATAAAAGCAATGTATTTAAATGTATTATGATTCTAACTAACTAAATGAATGAAAAAAAAAATAAAAAAATTGAAACTAAATTTTTTTCTTTAATAATTCTAATAAAACTGCAAAAGAATTTTAAACATGTGTATTTGAATTTCAAGTTTTAACAAAGCTGAAAATATTTTTAAATAAAAACATGAAAATCCCTACAGGGAATTAGATACAAGATAAGGGAAATGTCTGTAAATCGATGACCGAGAAACTCAATCGAATGCATTTAACCGAGAACTGGTGTAAATTTACAGAGAGTCTTGACCGAGAAACTCGATCGAATGCATTTAGCTGAGAACTGGTGTAAATTTACAGAGAGTCTTGACCGAGAAACTTGATCGAATGCATTTAACTGAGAACTGGTGTAAATTTACAGAGAGTCTTGACCGAGAAACTCGATCGAATGCATTTCACAAAGAACTGGTGTAAATTTACAGAGAGTCTTGACCGAGAAACTCGATCGAATGCATTTAACCAAGAACTAGTGTAAATTTACAGAGAGTCTCAATATTTTTTCTGTGATTTTACAGAAATTTTTAACAGTGCAGTGATGAAAAATTTTGACAATCCCCAGAGATGCTGAAGATAGGGTTGCATTTAGTTTTTAGTTTTCGTTTGTGAAACAAAGCGATATAAGTAAGCGTCCTATCTTAAATGGGAGAGGTAACCGCAAGATTAAAGGCGAGGTCATATCAATCAAGGTCGCACGCCACGTAGCGAACGGGGTGAACTACAGAAAGATGCCTAACTGTTTTCTTCTTTATGGATAATCTATTAATTGATCATCTGTGAAATAACTGCGTAAGCGCAAACGTCGTGTTTTCATTTGTTTGTAGCATTTATATTCTGACAGTAATAGAATATTCTATTAATTTTTATTTGTGATTTTTGACTTAATTATTATAGTTAATTATTTAAATAAAAACAGTTCTTTTTAGAACTAATATTATTTGTTAAAATGGCAAAATTTTGGCAATCGAATAACTGTAGTTTTCGAAATTGTAAGAAAATTCTTTTTCTTATAGAATTCATATCTGTCCTTTTCCAAAGAGTAAAACAAGTTAGTTACGTATTTTAACTTTGATTTATTAAAAAAGATAAAATATTATTTAATATATATTATCAAATGTTGTTGATTTAAAAACTCTCGATTTTAATTATTTTCTTTTAATGAAATGAAAAATGACGCATAAAAATTAGTAAGTAGTTAATGTGCAAAGAGAGAATTTTGTAGTGTCATTTTTTACTCAATTCTTGATGTGCTAAAGTTATAAGAAATGATATACACGGCTGTATTTCGGATGAGAATACAATGTTTTTGAATGTTTAGAATATATACAGAATTTAATTATAAATAAAATATTCAATTTTAAGTACTTTTGTTGGTTTATCAAGCGCGAACGATAAATTTCCAATATTCTCTTAATTGCATTGCACTCATCTTACTTAACTTACAAATATTTCATTCATTTAATTTAAAATTCATTTCATTTTCTATTCGAAATCACTTTAATTTAAAATGCATGCATTAAATGTTGTACTATTAAACGAGCAAGTGTTGTTCATTTATTTGTTTACATATTTTGCGAGTCTAGGCAATAACTTCAATAATTTTCCTAAAACCCCCAGATTAGATTTCTTTTTTTAACAGGCAAAGCCATTTAGAGAAACCCTGTTAAAAATTCAATTACCAATTTCAGATTGTTACTTACCCACAGAAGATGTATCTCGTTTACCAGATGTATTGCAAAATATTTTTGTTACAGCTTGTTTTGATAAAAATATGTGTATTTAAAAAAAATCGCAATGTCATTTTAGTTTAAGGGCAAAAGGTAGTAATGCTTTCGTAGCATATGTGCTTTTCTCCCGAAATTAAAATGATATTGCGACTATTTTTTGTACATAATTTTATCAAAACAAACTGTAATAAAAATATTTTGCAATAAATCTGGTAAACAAGATTCATCTTCCATAAGTGAGTAAAGATTCAGAAAATATGCGCAAGAGATGAGCAGATACTAGAAATTCTGTCATATATGACGTCATACTGAAAACCCACGTATTTGTATTACTCACCCCGCCCACCAGATGGCGCAGCTGCGTCAATATACTCCAGATTCCAGTATTGACATTGTACGCTTAATATATATGCAGTTTTGTTTGTGAAATTAGTAACTAACTTTGAAATCTACCTGTGCCTCAACACTGAGACGGCAGAGATTTTTTTTTTCAAAACATGTTTTTGAAATTTCAGACTTCTTTTTCAATCCCGACTATTAGTTCACACTCTTCCTATATTTATTTATTTATTTATATATCTTGTTCAAATTTTCAATCGTTAATAAAATACTTATTATTCATCCTATCAAGTTGAAAGAAATTTTTTTAAACTTGTACTGGATGACAATTGATGTTAACACAGTTTTTTCAAATATTAATTCATTAATTAAATTTTAATTAATTATTTTTAGTTTTACATGGGAGACAAAATGGCGGCCATTGGTTATTGGAGCCTTTAATGCATCTATAAGGGGGGTTACCATAGGTAGGACCCTGTTCTGTCGCCAAATACCGCCAAGTTTGTTGCCAACTTGGCGATATCTTTAATATTTCGCCAAATTCCCATAGACTTCCATTGTAAACCTACTTGCTTATAGAAAATCAACAAAGTGAGATATTTTAATGCAACAAAAATTAATATTAGCTTAAGGGATTATATTAAAATTTTCTTTGATGACCTAAGTAAGAATTGACTTTAAAAACAAAATTTTTATATTACTTGTATATATATCTTGTTCCCATTTTTAATTGTTAATAAAATACTTATTATTCATCCAATCAAGTTGAAATAAATTTTTTAAAACTTGTACTGGATGACAATTGATGTTAATACAGTTTTTTCAAATATTAATTCATTAATTAAATTTTAATTAATTAATTTTAGTTTTATCTGGGGTACATGGGAGACAAAATGGCGGCCATTGGTTATTGAAGCATTTAATGCATCTTCATATCTATAAGGTGGGTTACCATAGAAGGACCCTCTTCTGTCCCAATTTGGCAATATATCGCCAAATTTGGCGACCAAAATGAGTCGCCAAAAGCGACGCCAACTTGCCGATATCTCTATATTTCACCAAATTCCCATACACTTCCATTGTAAACCTACTTGCTTATAGAAAATCAACAAGTTGAGATATTTTAATGCAACAAAAACTAATATTAGCTTAAGGGATTATATTAAATTTTTCTTTGATGACCTAAGTAGGAATTGACTTTAAAAACAAAATTTTTATATTACTTGTTTTTCTTTATATCGTCGGTACCATATCAAACTATCCAATATGAATTTCATATTGGATAGTTTAACATGATACCGACGATATGTTCTCTGTCTGAGTAATTCATTATTTAGATATATTTGTATTTCAATTTTTTAACACTTGTCAAACATATTTTGATCTGTAGAATTCCATCGTGAATTTGCTCATGGTCGCTATTTTCTCTGATAAAACAGTATTTTAAATGATAGAAAATGTGATATAAATCAGCTTAAATCTCTCAATGTAACTCATTCAATTTTTAAGATACTGACATGCAGTTTTTTTGTAATGATCTTGTTGCAGCAAATGGGAAAAATATTCTAATAGACACACATTGTTCAGTAAGGTCGTATAAAAATTTTAAAACTGCAACTGTTTAGAAATAAATGAGCCGATTATTTAATTAATACTATTTTGTTTCCGACCTTAGTTTGGCAGTTCTGGAATTCCCATTTCATACTTATAGTATATGGCCAAAAGACATCAATTATTATAGGTTTAATTAGACGTATTGTAGAATATCTAGAGACTTGGCGAATTGTTCTGGAACTTTAAGAAAAATGCTTGACATGATATTTTTCATTGGAAGTTTTATCACGAATGCAATTAGAGAACTAACGACAAATTCAATAATAAATGAGATGACAATTTAATTAACACAATTTAGTTTCCTACTAAGCTTGACATTTTTAGAATTCGCATTGCATACTTAAATTATATGGCCAAAAGTCAACAGACAAAACTGTATACATATTAAGTGTACATTGTTAATGCTGGAATCTTGCGTAAATTGACACAGCTGCGCCATCTGGTGGACGGGGTTGATAATACAAACACGCGGGGTTTTTAGTATGGCGTCATATATGTCAAAATCTCACTTACGGAAGATGAATCTTGTTTACCAGATTTATTGCAAAATACTTTTATTAAAGTTTGTTTCGATAAAATTATGCACATTTAAAAAAAAAATAGTCACAATATTTTAATTTCGGGAGAAAAAGCACTAATGCTACGAATAATATTATTTCTAAAAAGAACTGCTTTTATTTAAATAATTAACTACAATAAATAAATTAAATAATCACGAATAAAAATTAATAGAATATTCTATGCAAGGGTTGGCGAACCTTTTTGAGTACGCGTGCCAAAAATTTCAAAATTATTATGTACAAACGTTCTAACGTGCCAGAAACATTTTAACTTAGTTGAATCAATATTTTTTATAAAATTTTTACTTACCCTTTCAGTGGCAAGTAATTGTGTTTCTATAATGTCGAATTCACACCAGAATCTTCCAAAAATTTTATTTCAAAATAAGGAAATGCAATTTTACGACTTTTTCCCACCAAAGATAGAAAAGTAAAATTTAATAAATTTTTTCTGGTGCAAATCTTCATTAATCGTAGGTGGGATATAATATATCCCCCCGCCCCCAAAAGGATTAAATATTTTTATACTTATACTAAATTCTATTCCTAACTTATGTATTATGTTGCGTTTACTCAATGATAATAACCATATCGCATCGAATTCCGTATTAATTATCTATAAAAAAGTTTTTCTTTTATTGTATTCTTCCGAATCAGATCATTTTTAGTTCTTTATTTAGTTATTATTTACAATAACGGTTAAAATTAAATTTTCAAAAATAAAATCTAAATAAAACCTAAAGTAACCTAAAACCCTAAACCTAAATAGAATCTAATCTAAAGCGTGTTAATTAGGAATATAACTGTGCAAACTAATCTAAAGCGTGTCAATTAGGAATATAACTGTGCAAACTATCTCTTAAAATTCAATTTCTCTTAAAATTTGGCGAGAAAATGACGCAACAGGGCAACTTTTACTGAGATTTATAATAACTTAATTCATTCAAAAGTAGCGGATTATTTTAAAGAAAATTACATGCCTGTTATACAACTAATCTTTTTGTAATGAGACACAAAATAGATAATTCTCCATTATCTGAATATATCTAATTTTTTTCGCGTGCCAGAGAAGTTTTCTTACGTGCCAAGTCTGGCACGCGTGCCATAGTTTCGCCAACCCTGTTCTATGCTGTCAGAATGTAAATACTACAAACAAATGAAAACACGACGTTTGAGCTTGTGCAGTTATTTCATAGATGTACAAAACCTTCTCACCGCCGCGAACTGATATATTCCATTCACTAAGCTGCAGGTTTCAATGCAATCTAAGCATTATTTACGTTACTATAATTCTAGAGATATAAGCTAGTTTTAAAAATTTAAGTTATGATTAATACTCTCAAGGCTTATATGCCTATACTTAATAAAAAAATTTATATCAAGTTGAGAAAAAATCTTTTTTTAACATTTAAAAAAAAAATACATAGAAAACAGAATTACAATTTCGCCCTTTTGCTTGGCGGTCAGGGGGTTAATAGATTATCCATAAAGAAGAAAACAGTTAAGTATATTCCTGTAGTTCAACCCCGTCCGCTACGTGGCGTGTGACCTTGATTGACGTAACCTCGCCTTTAAAATGCGGTTACCTCTCCCATTTAAGATAGGACGCTTACTTTGTATACTGCTTTGGTCAACAGACACTTTCGATTTTAGATGTTTTGTAGAATATCTGGAGAAATACTTGACAAATTGTTCTGGAACTTTAGGAAAATGTTTGACATGAAAGTTGGAAGTTTCATTGGAAGTTTTATGACGAAGGCAATTAAAGCGACAAATTGAATAATAATAAAATGTAACTCATGCAATTTTTAAGATGCGGATATGCAGTTTTTTTGTAACGATCTTGTTGCAGCAAAAAATTAAAAAAAAATATTCTAACTGTCCCATCTTGTTTAGTAAGATCGTATAAAAATTTGAAAAATCTATAACTTTTTGTAAATGGGCTTATTATGTAATTAACACAATTTTATTTCCTACCTTAGCTAGACACTTTTAGAATTCACATTGCAATACTTACATTATATGGCTATAAGTGAACAGATACTGTCGATTTTAGACTTTTTGTAGAATGTCTAGACAAATACTTGACGAATTGTTCTGGAACTTTAGGAACATGTTTTACATGATATTTTTCATTGGAAGTTTTATTCCGAAGGCAATTAGGGGATTAAGGACAAATTCAATAATAATAAAATATTTTTCAAATCATCCTGTGAAACAAGATACTCTAAAATGACCTGTAGTCGTAGCACATGACTGTGTGGACTTTCTACAACATTTGTGTAAGAATATCATGCATATTCATAGAGATATACAGGTATCTTTAAAAAATTCAAGTTTTTGTCTTATGTTTATAACTGCAGGGTTTTAAACCAATTACATTTTTCAATTTAACGTCATATTCAGGAAAGGTGACAAATTACAGTAGTAAAAATATTAAAATAAAAAATAATATTAAAATTACAAAATAAATATATTAAATATTTTATGGGATATGAGAATATGCATAAAAGAATTTTTAACTGCACACGCGAGAACAATAACAAAAAAAAAATTTTTGCATAATTTAGTAATAGGGGCAATGTCCGCAATATCGCACCCCTTTTTAAAATTTTATAAATTTTTGATATTTTTTAATTTAACTGATAACTTTCACGTGATTTTCGTAGGTGCGTTATTGATTCTTTATACCACATACAATCAGTTCAATAGCTCAAATAATAAAAACATAAAAAAGTATAAAACCACAAAAGGTACATTTAGGACCTTTGGAAAAAAGTTGTCGTAATACCGCACATGTGTATTCCTAATATCGCATAGGGCGATATTTGGAATACTTTTTTGTAGTAGTCATAAAAATGGAATATGAAACGCAAATAAAATTAAATGACATTTTATATTGTTATTATATTTAATAAAGAATTTATTTTATCAAATTATGACCTTTTACAAGGAAGTCAGGATATAAATTGTCATTTGTAGATATGAATGGAAATTAGCTGTTTAAACAGAAATCATAAATGTGGGTTTTGCAATCAATAGCTGCAGCCGGTAGACACTAGTTAAGCCAGTTTTGGCCAGGCGACAGCACCTACTTGACGAGATCATGAGAGGTGTGATATTAGGGACATTTATAAGGCAACTCAAATAAAAATGCTGACAAATATCAGCGATAAAGTGAGCAGAATTTCAGTTGCTTTATAAAAGTAGCTGGATGATAAGAGATTTTCCATAAATTGTCATTTTTTATGATTGTTCCAATGCGAACGAAAGCATCAATAAAAAATGGAAAAAATGAAGAATTAATTCTTTGGTTAAAAAGAATTGAGATTTCCTTTGTTTTATTTTTCCCTTTTCTTTAAAAACTTTCTTTTTATGAAATAAATGATACATGATGTCAACGCACACACACACACACATATACATATACATATATACTTATCTCTGAACTTATTTATAGCACATTCAATTAGGAAAGATCATCTAGAACAAAAGACAGTTTTTAGAGAATGGTAATTACGGGAGAAGATATTTCGAAAAATAAAATAAATAATATCATATATTTAAAAAATGGATGAAGCAACTCCGAAGAAACATTAATCTTTTTAAAAGCATTCTTTCTATCGATAAAAAGTGGAAAGAGACTTTGTGATCTTCTTCAGTTGTTTGCAAGTACGATCTTTCATTTTGATATGGAGCTGTTATCTAATAAAACTTTTTATATATTAAAAAAAGATAAAGTCAGGTCAGATAAAATAAATTGTTTTAATCGCAATATCCTCTTCAAAAATCCTTCACAATGTACTCTGTAAAAAATTACATAAATGCATTAAGAAAATCAATTATTTTAGCTGTTACAAAGATCGAACTAATTTGAATGAATTACACAATAATGTAATTATTATAAACTATACACATTTATATGTATTCTTATTAATTGTATGAACTGAAATATGAATAATGATTCATTATATGAATAACATTTAATATTAGAATAATGATTCAGCAATATCAAGCTATCATATTTTATTATCCAACTATGCTTTATTTCAAAATTTACCAATTATTACCAAATTTACTTATCATTTTGAAAAACCTTTCAAAGGAAAAAAAGAACGAAAAATCATGCGTCAAGCATAAATTATGAAAGAATTTCCAACACATCCAGAAAACTGTAATGAAACTTTACCGTTTAATAAGGCGAAAGAAGATATTTTAATAAACAGTTTATAAAACACATAGACATAGTTTCAAAAATTACTATTATTATAATTAGAATTATTTTGTGCAGCCCTGTATATGATCTATAGAATTCCATATATGAGGCATTCTCACAATTTTTTAACTTCCAGAAATAATAATCTGGTGAAATTAATCTTACTAAAATAACATTTTAAACTTATAGACGGATGCCTTAATGATTCAGAATAAAGAAAAAATGGTTAGCAGCAAATTTTTTTTTTATTTAACTGAGGTTAAGTTAAACTTGCGAGTTTAATTTTCCTTACCCTTTTACCATTATAACTTTCTATTTTCTTCTAAATTTTTACTTATAATGAATTTGCATAGTACCCACGTGAAATTCAAATAAGAAATAATAACAATGTAGTATTTTTAGTATTAAATTTTGGTATAACATTGTCTTAAAGGGGTGTTAAAGAAGGGACGGAAGGAAAAAAAAAGGGGATGGTATAAGAAAAAAGGGACGGTGATGGAAAAAAAAGGATGTTAAGGATGCAAGGTAGGGGAAATTACCACTATTTAAGGAAACTTTTGGTGAGTTAAAAGTCTAATTATTTATAAATTATAATAATTACATGTGCATTTTAAGTATATGTTAATTATATATTATTTAAATACAAATATAGTAGATTTTATTTTTAATTTAGTAAAACTCTTTTTTTAAATTAATAGAATATTTTTTTTAAGCAGAAGAAAATTAGTTTTATTTTCCCCCACCCTAAAAACCAACAAAGGTCATACGTTACAAATCGTACACATCGAGTTGCTACGCAGCTAGTCTGCAGCTGGGTACCCAATTACAAAAGATGTATAAATGATAATAATTTTATTCCTGGCTGATTTTTAGTTTAGATCTTATCCATTTTAATTTTAAAACTGGGTAAATAAACATAAATAGCTAATAAATGTTATTGTATCGAGAACCCAAGTTGGCATTAAAGATAAGTAAGGAAATAAACTCACGGGATGCCATTAATATTTGCCTCATAAAAAAAAAAAAAGAAAAAAAAGCTGGTTTCAATATTTTATTTAATTTTACTCCAAACAATTCTCTGTAAAATATGTCAATCAGAAAGATGACAATATTACGGAGGTTAAATGAAGTTAATTTTATATCGATTCAATTTTTAACTTACAACTTATTAATTTTACAAAACAAATAAGGTGTTGCTATCCAACGTACTATTTATTCACAAATTAAAAGATGTAAAATAAACATACGCATAACATAAATCTCTACATTTCGGTTTAATCTTTAAAACCTTCGTCAGGAGAAAAATGTTCTAAAATATAAATCGACAAAAAGTATTTATATGCTACATTTTAAAATCAATTCAAAATACAAACCAGTCTAACGGAAACTTCTTAAATCAAAAATAAACAGCTCAGTGGCACCATCTTAAATCCAAAGAAAAGAACGAAGAAAGAAGGGCTGTAAAAAAATGGAAATTTTCAACGACTTTTCAAAATAGAAAGCCAGATTTCAGGAATGTGAAAGGAAACATTATCATTACATACTTCTTGGTTCCTTAAACGAATTTCTAAAGATTCACGAATAATAGCATTGAACGGAACAACTTGCTTGAAAATATCTTTTGCATGGTCAAAGTCTATAAGTGAAATAACTCCTTTATGGAAAATACACAAAAATAATTTGAAGTTTCGTAAATTTTCTACAGCACTCTCAAGTAGTTTCTATAAAGGACTTATTTCATTTATAGATTTTGACCGCGCTAAAGTTATTTCCAAGCAAGTTGTTCCGTTCAATGCTATTATTCGTGAATCTTTAGAAATTCGTTTAAGGATCCAAGAAGTATGTAATGATAACGTTTCCTTTCACATTCCTGAAATCTGGCTTTCTATTTTGAAAAGTCGTTGAAAATTTCCATTTTTTTTTTACAGCCCTTCTTTCTTCGTTGTTTTCTTTGGATAAAAGATGGTGCCACTGAGCTGTTTATTTTTGATTTAAGAAGTTTCCGTTAGACTGATTTGTATTTTGAATTGATTTTAAAATGTAGCATATAAAGACTTTTGTCGATTTATATTTTAGTAATTTTTTCTCCTGACGAAGTTTTTAAAGATTAAACCGAAACGTTGAGATTTATGTTATTCATACGTTTATTTTACATCTTTTAATTTGTGAATAAATAGTACGTTGGATAGCAACACCTTATTTCTTTTGTATCAATATTACAATGGAAAGTTCCTTAATTATAACTAATTTTAATTTAAAAACTGAATTAATAAATATAAAGGGTTAATACCCCGCTATCGTGATCACAGCTAAGGTTAGCGCAAATCATGTGCAAGGAATCGATATCCTAGGATACCTTCAGTGAATGAAAATAGATGGCGCTGTTTGGAATCTATTATATTAAAAATATATTTTTATTTCACAACGCCTTCTCCTAAGATTATGAAACGCTGCGCGATGAAACTAGTGTTAGTTATTCCTTTGGATTAGAAGATTTTCATTTAATTTCCAATTTTTTTTTTTTTTTTTTTTTTTTTAAAGAGAGAAACAATAGAATTATTATATCGCTCACCCGCAAGAACAGTGACACATCTCGACAAAAGTAAATTTCACAGGAGAAGCAAATGGGGGGGGGGGGGGGGAGTTTCGCATTTTTTTAATGTAACGTAAAACGATAACATCAGGGTCGTACTGGCCCACCGGGCAACGAGGCAAATGCCCGGTGCGCCCATCGTCACTTTTTTCTTTTTTTTTTTTTCTTTTCTTTTTTTTTTCTTTTAAGCAAGCATTTTGAAAGGCATAAAATTTTCAAAAAATTTCATTTGGAAAATTAAAAAGTAATGCTTTTTATTTTTTAAAGTATAGCATAAGCAAACTATGTGTGATGAAAGACAATTAGATAAACCAATTTCGAGATAACATAAGTTATCGACAATCAGATATGTCATTGTTACACATTGCATCCAGGACCAGACTCTGTTTCAAAGCCTGTATTAATGATAAATTCTAAGAAGAATAATATTAAGTACTCACTTATTTAGATATACGCCTAAATAATTTCTGTTCTAGGAATGCTTCTAATAAGTGTCTAATAAGTCTGCGTCTAATACGTTTGCATATTTTCTGCGTCTAAGTATTTAGCGCCCCTGGTGTTGTGAGGTATTTTTGTATTTCTGCCTTTTGTGTAAGTATAAACGACGAAACACTGTATAAGAAACATATTCTCATTTTAAATGGATTCATTCACAGAGACTTTGATAGTCATGGCGCCCTGGTCCAGATTTTATTCAGTACCCCGAAGTATAGTAACTTCTACATAAATTAATATTGGTATTAATGATGTATTTAGTATATTTTCTGTCAAATATTCAGCGCCTTGGGTGGCTGCCCGGTAGTTTGGTATTTCTGTTTTTTGTGAAAGTACAAAAAACAAAAAACAAAACAAAAAAAATGCCAATTACATGATTACAATACATGTCATTTTCATTTTAATTTCATTTGGTCCCTTTGTCAGAGGCGGCTTTGGTAATCATGGCGCCCTTGGACAATTTTTTTAGCGCCTCTGTAAAAATAAGTTTAAAAAAAAACTAATATTGTGTTTTCGTAATAATGGCGCCCTTGGTCAGATTTTTTCAACGCCTCTGTAAAAATAAATTTCAAAAAACTAATATCGTGTTTTTGTAATCCTGGCGCCTTTGGTCAGATTTTTTTCAGTGCCTCTGTAAAAATACTTTTCAAAAAACTATTATCGTGTTTTTCTAATCATGGCGCCCTTGGAGAGAATTTTTTCAGCGCCTCTGTAAAAATAAATTTCAAAAACTTAATATCGTATTTTTTAATCACTTAGTCAGATTTTATTTTTCAGCGCCTCTGTAAAAATCCCTTTCAAAAAACTGTCATCGTGTTTCTCTAATCATGGCGCCCTTGGACAGATTTGTTTAGGGCCTCTGTAAAAATAAGTTAAAAAAAAAAAATATCGTGTTTTCTTAATAATGGCGCCCTTGGTCAGATTTTTTTTGCGCCTCTGTAAAAATAAATTTCAAAAAACTAATATCGTGTTTTTGTAATCACGGCGCCCTTGGAGGGAATTTTTTCAGCGCCTCTGTAAAAATAAATTTCAAAAACTACATCGTGTTTTTGTAATTATGGCGCCCTTGGACACATTTTTTTTCAGCGCCTCTCTGTAAAAATAACTTTAAAAAAACTAATATCGTAATTTCGTAATCATGACGCCCTTGGTCAGATTTATTTCCAGCGCCTCTGTAAAAATAACTTTCAAAAAACTAATGTCGTGTTTTCGTAATCAATGCGCTCTTGGTGAGTTTTTTTCAGTGCCCTGTAAAAATAACTTACAGAAAACTACTATCATGCTTTTGTAATCATGTCGCCCTTGGTCAGATTTTTTTAGCGCCTCTGTAAAAATAAGTTTTAAAAAACTAATATCGTGTTTTTGTAATCATGGCGCCCTTGGTCAGATTTTTTTCAGAGCCGCTGTAAAAATGCCTCTCAAAAAGCTATTATCGCGTTTTTGTACTCATGGCGCCCTTGGGCAGATTTATTTTTCAGCGCCTCTCTGTAAAAATAACTTTCAAAAAACTAATATCGTAATTTTGTAATCATGGCGCCCTTGATCAGATTTATTTTCAGCGCCTCTCAGTAAAAATAACTTTCAAAAAACTAATGTCGTGTTTTCGTAATCAATGCGCTCTTGGTGAAATTTTTTCAGCGCCCTGTAAAAATAACTTTCAGAAAACTAATATCATGCTTTTGTAATCATGGCGCCCTTGGTCAGATTTTTTCAGCGCCTCTGTAAAAATAATTTTGAAAAACTATTATCGTGTTTTCTTAATCATGGCGCCCTTAGAGAGATTTTTTTCAGCGCATCTGTAAAAATAAATTTCAAAAACTTAATATCGCGTTTTTTAATTACGGCGCCCTTAGTCAGATTTTTTCAGCGCCTCTGTAAAAATAAGTTTTAAAAAACTAATATCGTGTTTTTGTAATCATGGCGCCCTTGGACAGATATTTTTCAGCGCCTCTGTAAAAATCCCTTTCAAAAAACTATCATCGTGTTTTTGTAATCATGGCGCCCTTGGACAGATTTTTCTAGCGCCTCTGTAAAAATAACTTGAAAAAAAGTAGTATCGTGTTTTTGTAATAGCAAGCCCCCCTCCCCCTCCACACACACACACGCACACTCCCCACAAATACACATAAATTGATGCCCTTAGTTCTACTAAAGTGGAGCATTCCATAATTTCTTAATGATAATATAAGTGTTAGACCGCCAAGACTAATTCTTCACAAGATTTTGCAATGGAAACTTATGTAAATTTTGCTTTTGAAAGAAGAAAATGTTAATTTTTTCATATCTATTTAAAAATTCGATAATATTTTTAGCATCCGAAAAAGCCAATATGTAAAAACGTTTTTTTTTTACCGGATCTGCTTAACCTCTTTAAACTTCAAACACTACCCCGATATATAAATTGAAAAATACATATGTAATTAAAATAAATAGATAAACCACTAAAATTGTAAAAGTCCTTTTACAAAAGAATGGTTAAATATAAGTAAAGAGAAGTGCAGATGTATTTGGTTTCAGTTTTCAATGCTGTTAGTCAGTAACGTGGAAGTTCCTAAGAAGACAAATTACCATTTCGGCGAGGTTTCAAATCGGTTCTATATCTACCCAGTGGTTTCTGTAGTAATACCAGATGTGACACTTTTATTATTATTATTATTATTATTATTATTATACCGTATTCTGGAGCTCTCTATCTTTCTGAAGAAAATAAAAATCGGCGGATGTGGAGGTATTTTCCCATGAAATACCAATTAACACACGACGCGCTTTTTTTTTTTTTTTTTTTTTGTGCGTGTGAGTTGCGACGACCATTGTAGTTTAAATTTGGCTTATCTGAAATTAAAATAAACAGTAATTTTTAATTAAATATGACTTATTTTAGTGACTAGACGAGACAAAGGGTGGAAATTATGAAAAGCTCTCTCTCTTTTTTTTTTTCTTAATGCTGATTATTTGAAGACGGTATTCAACTTTTATCGTAGAAAAATGCTGATTTTTGATAATTAACAACAACAAAAAAAAACAACCTTAATGCATTGCATAATTATATAAGAAACTAGGGGGCTCTGCCCCCCTACGAGCTACGCTCGCCAACCCCCGTTCAGGCACACCAAAATCCAAAAAGCACGCTAATTTGATCGGCTTTAAAAATATTGAAAAAAAAAACAGTAGTGATTTTTCTGTAAACGGGTTACCATTCGTTTTCCTTGGATTGGGGATTTTTAAGACCAAATCTGCTGCTGTTAAGAGATTCAATGGCTGATTACGTATTTAATTAAAAAATTAGTTAAACATTTGAAAATAAGCTAATGTAAAATGAATTAAGTAAACAGTGCCCTTGTCTCCCGGTATTTTTTAACAGCGCTATAAGATAGTTCTTTTAAATAATTCATTTTAAATGTATCGTTTTAAATCTGACTTAATTTACACCAAAGTTTTATTTCTCTTATTAATATTCAGGTGAAAATACTTTAGTTGTTAGAAGGAAATATTATTTGCGCTGTCTTCGAATTCACGATAACAGTTGAAAAGATTATCTCAAAATATCTCGCGCAAATATATTTTTTAATTTAAATTGTTTTACCATCTTTTTTGGCCATTTTAAATATGATGTAATTTCTTCCCTTTGCAAGTTTTAGCGCATAATAATTTTTTTATTTTAACATTTTGTTTCTCTTTTAAAATTCAAGTGTGAATATGGTTCTTATGACGTAATTTTCCTGCTTTTAACATGTGATCATTTAATTCTAATTTTAAAGTTTTTATTTCTGTTTACAATAGTCACGTGTAAATAAATATTTAATTTGAAGTAAACATTATTGTTTCGCTGTTTATACAATTGTCAACAGTTTAAATTAATAACATTTTCTAAAACATATAAAAAATATCTCTCGAAAAGCTGAAAATTTGAATTTAAAATAGAAATAAAACCTCAAAAAAATGAGTCAAATAAAAAAAATAAACGCAATCTGCACACCCGGAACTTATAACGTATAAAATGATCTAAAAATGATTAAATTCTCATGCATAGTTTTTGCTCCAATAAAACTTTTTTAATGGAACGATTTTGTCCAACTTTAGCATTAAATATCTCTTAAAATAATTCTTTGATTTGAAAACTGTCTGCATCAGCGTGTTTATAAAACATTTCTCTATAATACCACCGATATTCATATTTTTGTTTGCAACAGTTTTTTAAATATTAACGAAGAAAGGCCATGCTTAAGCATTCAAATTGGATGCCCATCTACCGGGAATATCTAGTATTATTCTAGTATTATTCGTAGATTTTCATTGGTCCATTTCCAATTCAAAACTTTTTTTTATATATAGAAGGAAAAAGCTGACAAAATTAGAAGTGAAAAACAATTCAGTATTATTAAAGTAATTGTGCCGTGGTCATCTATTAAAAAATGCAATTTTGAGAAAAAAAAACTAGTTTCAATTTTGTTATAATTATAATAGAATGCTTATTGTATTTTTTTATTTTTTTTTACTTACATAGAATTATCTATTCCATATTCTGGCCACATAAAGAAGTCTCAATTCCGTTGATAAAGCCGCTAAAATAAAAACTCGATTTTCCGAAATTTATAAGTTATGATTACGTGTAAATCCATAAAGCGGTTCTCAAAAGAAAAAAAAAAAAAAAAAAAAAAAAAAAATAACGTTCAATAATTCGAAAATTTCTGCTCATTTACAAACATAAAAATAGTGTTCGAAAACTGAATTTCGGTTATCTTCCTAGTATCGACTGAAAACGAAAGCGAAATTGTTTTAAAAATAAATTCCAAGTAAGTAACATAAACATACATATACGCATGTTATCTGAATAATGTTTTGCGTAGAAACGGCAGTACATAATTAACAAAATAATTTGATTGAAATAAAATTAATTAAATATAAGGTGTTATAAACATAAAAAATATATTAAAAAATAATTTAATTTAAAAATAACGAATTTAATCCATATTAGTAATACCTTCTAGATTTATCTCCTTGTATGTGAATATATAGTATGTACGGCTCTTTGGATAGGAGTGCCGTTTGGGGGAGGCTAGGGAGGGGCAGTTATAGTAATACCGAATATACGGCAGTATTTTCGCCGAAACTAGGATTTTGGGCTGAAAACGAAAATGAAACCGAATATTCGGCCAAACTCCACATAAATGAATGAGACTTGCAGGCTTGGTTATTGAAGTGATTTGTAATACAATAGATTCTGTTCTTTAAATTAATTACATCTTGAGTTAAAATTGATTGTTGTCTCATGACAACAGTTTTCTTTCTCTTCCTCCACTGTCGCGTCCGGAAATTCGGTTCAAAAGCCACATTTGGCACGATTTTCTGAAAGATCTTTTGTTTTTCTCAAAAAATATAAAAGACAGTTTTATTAAAAAGTTTCTGCTGGGCAATAAAAAATAATTGGTATTTTCAGCCAAGTAAAGCAGTCAGCAGTTAGAATGAAATTTAATGAAAACCTTTAAAACAAAACTATCATGCAATAAAATTCAAGTAATACTACTTTTTTGCTGATTTGAAAGCAGGGCCGAAATTAAGGGGGGCAGAGGGGGCATGTGTCCCGGGCGCCAAATGAAGATTTTGTTTGTCGATTTTTCTCGCATCTGCCTTTTGCACGGTATTGTTAAAATCATTCTGTCTGGCGTATGACAAAACATAGAAGAATCTAAAGATGATATGGCATAAGGATCCTGTATAAAGCGGAATTTTTTTAGATTCCGTTTCCGAGATTTTAATCAATCAATATTCGACAAAGCCAAGAACGGATTCAGCTCATCATTTAGAGAGGGTCATGGATTTCCTTTTTTGGGGTGGGGGGCGATCACATCCTCGTTATGAGAATTTTTTATATTGAAAGCTTTTCCCAAATTCAAACTAACTACTTTTCTGATACTTTCGCGAAGTCATTTTCATTCGTAAATACAAAAAAATTGCAGTAATGTTCGTAAAAATATAAAATTTGCCAATTTTGTTCAGATACCAGGAAATTAGAGTTTCCCATTTTCTTATAAAGGCAAAGATTCATTCAGAAAATGTTGTCAAAGATAGCACTTTTAGCCAAGTTTTACGAGTTGAAGCCACAGAAATGTCGTCGCAAGGGAACAATTGGCTGTCACTTCCGGAATTTCAGTTTAGAAAGTCTAACAATTGTCAACGGTTAAATATGGCAAAAATTTCTGTTAAATTTTAGAGGTAACTAAACCGTACACATTGGCAGCTATGGGATTCTATTAGTGTCATAAAAATTGCAGGTGTAGCCTCTTCTTTCTGCTCAAAGTATTAAATAGTTTTTTTCAATCGAACTTATACCTTTGGAATGGATCATTTTCTTCTGATGGACTGGCGCCATCCATTATTATGAAACAACCGTTATAAATGAAGTGTTAGGTGAAGATGAAAGAGCTGTCGTAAAAAGTTAGAACTCTGATTTTCTGGTCAGAAAAGGGGAAAAAAAATGGTCATATATATATTTTTTTTTCCTGGTCAGGATTAAAAAAAAAATGGCCATAATTTTGTTTCTGATCAGAATGGAAAAAAAAAAATGGCCATAATTAAAAAAAAAAAAAAAAAAAAAAAAAATCTATGATATCTTTTGAATGTTGAAAAAATAAAGAAATAAAACATATTTTTAAAATATTTCACGTAAAATAGACGTCACTCTTGAACTAAACAAAAATAACTTTCCTGAAATTTTATACACCATAATTAGTCTTTGTATTCTAGAGATTGTATTATATAAAATATTATTGAATTGTATTAAATAATGTTTTGCACTTTTGAGTTTTGACCCAACGAAATTGTTTTTGTTTGTTTTATTTCAATATTTTATTTTCCATTTGGAGATAATTGCATGGAGATTGTTATTCAAATATTCGGGGTAAAGTTTGAATTAACTCATTAGATATGGTGAGCGAAATTCGAAAATAGAGATAGCTTTCTTAGAAAAGTGTGGTGGAAAAAAATACCGCTAAATTAGCAACACTGATCTAACATCGGATATTTTTTTAAGTGCAATGTCTTGCGGGGAACTATTTTTGTGCATATTACATTTCTGTAGTGTAAAATACTAATTTGGGTGACATAATTATTTTAGGAATAAAGTTTTCGCTATAGCAATATACTCGTATATATTTTTAAAGTGATTTTTTATGCATAATTTATATAGTATGTGCGTGTGTATGTGTATGTATATATATATAAACATTTGCGCCGTTTTGTAAGGCAATCGGCGCCCTTTTTATCCATTTTGCCACCGCCCTCTCAGTTATGCCAGTACGACCCTGATTCTGCATGCAGACGTAAAAGTGTATAAAAAATGCTTAAAACCTTTAAGAATCAAGCCATGAAAGCGATAGGGTGGATTTTGTAAATTTATGCCACCCACCTGTTGTGACGATTTAGACGTCATAACACACAGGGTCACGCGACAGTAAAATGGTTAGTACAATAGAAACAATTATCCCGATCTGCGTTGTGAAAAGATCAAATGGGATAATGTTAATTAATAAATTAGGAGAGAAGAAAATTTTGGAATAAAATTAATTTTGACAATAACTCAAGGACGCCCTATTTAACGTTGAAATGGAAATATCGAACTTGTAGGTTGCATAGAGAAACGTCCAATTCTAATAATTTCGAAATATTAGTTCTTTAGATACCATAAATTATGAATATTATCTAAAAGGGAACAAGGAAGGAGTACAAGGAAAGACATATAAGTATACATACATAAACACACTTTATTTTTATTTATATAAAATTCATAACTCAAATATGATTTGTTATATCACAATAATCTTTTCAAATTAAGATTCAACTTATCTATTATTCTCATTAGAATATAACATAGTTCCATTCTCATTAGAACAGCAAAATTTTCATCAAAATTATATTTTGTTACATATTTTTTTTTTAAATTTATGTTATCCTATACTTGCCCTTTCGTTCACAGCACGATCCGATGATGGGGCTTTTGCCAAAATTTTAATCAAAATTTTATTTATGGAAAGATAGTATTCCCGTTATCATTAAAATCTTTATCATAATCAATCATGATATTCAATGACATAAGATTATGTACTTTAGTGAAAATTTAGAAAATTAGTTGCTTAATATTAAATGTACACATTATAAGAAAACATGAAAAAAATAGCCACGAATATATATTGAAATAAATATAAGGAATTTCTCACCCAAATAGACTTCGATCTTTTCTGTAATCATCCAAATTATACAGATCTATCATAGTTCATGGAATCCTAAGCAAACACAAATGAGTTCATCTGGGCATAAAGTTCCTTGTTTTTATATGTATAGTTCAGGGAATTCAAAGCGAACACAAATGAGTTCATCTGGGCATAGTTTCTTTTCTTTTATATGTGTAGAGTTCATGTGGATCTTCAACCAACCAATTTCACTTTCTTTAGACACTCTATGACACATATTCAAGCTCCAACTCCACAATGTACGCTTTCATTGGCAAAATCTGCAGACACTTCATACATCTCTCTACTATCCACTGAACTTATATCTCCAAATCAGGTGAATTCTTCTGTAAAATTCTGCATCAATTTACTTTCAAAGACTTGTCTGCTCTCAGCGATCTTTGTCAATAGATCTTGACAAGGATAAGTCTGCTTTCAGCATTAATTTCCATCATCATTTCTTTTTTTTCTGCATCAAATTACTTTCAAAGACTTGTCTGCTTTCAGCACTCATTTCCATCGCTAATTTTTGTATTGTCCTTAAAATTTGCTGCGAAGGAACTTGATGTAAAATGTAGAAGTATCTGGATCGTCTTATAGGAAGTCACATCTTAAAAAGTTGTAGAACCTCTTGAGGACAAGACACCAAACTTAATAATCTTCTCTCATTCCATCTTCCAAGATCCAATTATTTTTTTTGGGAGGGCTAAATTAACCCAGAGCTGTCATTCTGATTGGAGGCTACTCCTGGTCCCTTATTGGTACTCTAAACTTCCCCATCTATGGGCGTTATTTTAATTTATTGTATAAAATAATTACTAAAGAATTATTTTCCGAGCATTCAATTATTTTTAAATGTTATTGGATCGTGCGAAAATTATTTAATTTGTTAAATTAATAACAAGCCTTGTTGTGTAGATTTCTACACGACACCACCATAATAAATGTAACCCCTTGTTGAGTTGTGACACTTTTCTTGTTGCACAATTTGTCGAATTCCAGTCGTCTTTCAAAATAGTACGCGCAAAAATGTGGATTTTTAAGGCTTTTCAACGAAATTGAAAAGTATTTATGCATTCGGTTTGTTTGTCTGTCTGTCTGCCGACATGACCGTCTTTCTGTCTGTCTATCTGTCCGTCTGTCTGCCAGTCTGTCTAGCTCGCGTAAATACAGTCCGATTGCATAAAATTTTTAGATGTTACTGGGTATCACTATCGCATGTTTGGTATTGTAAATGATGTCTATAGCAGATAACGTTCATTTACTGAGACACTCAAAATAGTAATTCCGTTACATTACTGTCTTTGGCGGGAAATCTCTTGCGGTGTAATTTAATGGTATCACACTATTTTAAACATATTGAAATTTATATATATCACTGACTTACTACGGCATTTACTGTATAGAATATGTCGTTCATTTACAGGGATACACGACGGAATTTGGCTGAAGAAGAAATTTAACTTTTGAAGTATATGAACAATAATTGCTGGAAGTGCATTTGCAGCTGTGGTACGCGTTTTTAAATTGAAATATATTTTTTCTAATATTACTTGGTGTGGAATAAATTCTATGGTTCATATACAGGGCTGCACAAAAGTTCTCAAGTACATCTCCCTTTATTCACAGAAATGACTGAATGGAAAATTTCAACCAGTGGCGTAGCCAAAAGGGGAATAGGGGTCCAGATGCACTGTACACACGAAATTTACAAACTTTTCTTAGCCTTATATAATCAGAGAATTTTCTGCTATTAATCAAGGCGAAAAAAAACTTTTCAATTTTAGTGGTATGAAGAGCATTTGGACCCCTCTCTGGATACGCCACTGATTTCAACAGTGCTATTTTCACTGAACTAACTTTTAGCATGGACGCAGGATTTTTCGTTCTCGTTTTAAATCGCAATGTTTTAACTTTAATATATTATCATTCATTATAAAAAATATTAGTTTGCATCAATATACGAATCAACCACAGATTCATAACACGGTTTCTTGGAAATTAAATTAACAGAAAAAGCATATTTCAAAACTTTTTTATAATTATTATGCTACTATAATCTTACAATTGCATTTCATCGAAACAAAATTATAATTACTACAAAATAAATATACAAAATATGTATACAAGAAATGATTATTAAATTAATAAATCACATAGACGTAATTACGTCATCACAACGTTTTCTATAACAATTTAAAAATAAAAGAAGTAGATAAGTTATTTTTCATGCTTACATAGTAATAACTATTTATTAGATCAAAACATTTCTATATATTTATAATTTACATTATTATAAAACGTAACCTTACTTAGGAGAACAAAAAATACAAGAATTGTTGGTTGTTCTGTAGTAACAATTCAAAAACAAATATGTTTTTTCAATTTTCCGATTTATTTTCTCCGAAAGCATAAACAGATTATTATGTTTGTTTTGTAGCTTCTTCAAGTTTTTGAAAAAGAAAAATAATTATTCAAATAAAAGATATAACAAATAATTATTACAGATATTTTAAAAATACTTAATTTAAAATTAAAAACTAGATAAGTAGCTTTATCTTTTCTTTTTTAAATTTATTACTCTTATAAAAATAAATATTGCAGTATTTTATAGGACTTTCTCAAACTGGAACTTTATTTTAAAAAGTTCTGTATGGATGCTACACAGCCCTTTATCTTCATTGTGAATGTTATAACGTTGAAAAAAAAGGTACATAACTTTGAAGAATATGCTTGGAAATAATTAAAGACAAGCAATCTTGTTACTTTTGTTTACTCAAAGGAAAGGGTTTCGAATACGCTTTGTAAAGGTAAAATCTATCCTAATTTAAAAGTTTTGTTCATCTTACATTGCAAGTTTTCTTGCCAACCGGCTTTAATGAGTTAATACTCAGGAAAATCACCTTTGTCATAAAAATATTTTACGTTGAATGTAAGAGGTATTAATTTATCAAATCTCAAAATTTTGATTCTGGAAAACTGAAGAACGTTACCTTCATTATCTTTCATATAACTTCTATGCACACCCCATTAACTTCATATAACTTCTATGCACACCCCATTTCGCCTCTCAATCGTTTTAAACCTAAAAAATCAGAATGAACTAACTCATTCACTGAAAAATGACGCCCCGTTTTTTTTTTGGCGTTCTAATCAATGTCACGTACTGTTGAAGGATGTAAATTTCGCTGTACTTTTGTTGTTGTTTTTTTAATTTGTTTCTCTATTACTGAATGTGCAGCATCGCTTTCATTTTACGTGTGTCCGCAGATCAAGAATTTTATTTTTATTTAAGGATTTTTAGTGTCTTAACAGCATCCCTGAATAATGAAATAATATATCTATTTTTATTTTGTCCGTCGCAGTTATCACAATAAAAAGTTAATTCCAAATTTTGTGAAGCAATGTAATGTAAATGCATCCACAAACAAGTATGTATTTTATTTGCTCCGTGTTGACCCTCATATTCCAAAAATGACATTCGACAACATCACTACCTACCTGACAAATCGTAAAGTTGTAACTATTAGTCTATGGCCAAACTATTAATCAATTGACAATATATTAATCACCAACAGAGCGATATTTCGCCAAATAAGAAAATTTTCATATTTACTCAGGCAATAAAGAGTTTCATAAATTGCTAGAGTATGAGCTTATGTAAAACTTTTTGCGAGATGTGTCACTTTTCTTGTTTCATCACTGCGCATTTCTTATAATGGAAAAGTGACACACAGTGTAATATAGAGGTTTTCCGTATAACGACACGAATAATAATTTGCCTGTAGCAAGACGAACATATGACACACCTATTTATGGAATAAAACACAAAATAACTTTTTGCGAGATGTGTCACTTTTCTTGCGGGTGAGCGATATCATGTTGCTGCCAATTTCTTGATAAATTAAAAAGAAAAAAATGTTTTTAATTTGAATAGAAATATGACGATTTTCGTGGACTATCCGAATTGTTGAACATACCTTTAATTTTGTTTCGTTTGTTTAAAATCAGTTTAAAGGTTTTTTGTTTACCTATTCTTTAAAAAGTGCATTGTAAGCTATTTTCATATGATTTATTTACTTATTATTACAAAAAAGTTGAAATATAGCAATTCTATTATTCCGTATATAATACCATTTTCCGATTTCGAAAAAAATGTAGATGAATGGCCTCGGATAAGAATGCAGCTTTTAACGCCGATAATATGGCATTTAGAAGATGGATGCCGAAATTCAACGCCGATTACCCCGACTACGAAAGATTCTCGGAAAGGCAGCCCGACTACGGAGTATTCAACCAAAAAATTTTCGGAAAGTAAAAAAACACAAAACAGTGCGCAGGAAGCAGAGTGGCATATAATATGATATGTAAGATCTGGCCGATCGGTTACGAGCTCACTGATAGACTACGAGCTCATTCATAGACTACGAGCTCACTCATAGATTACGAAACCACTCATATTGACTTCACCCAGTATCTAAAATAGAGATTTTCACCATTCACATGGAACACCCTGTATATACAGCTGCACCGATATCGATAAATGATAGTCCACACATTTAAAAAACACACACTTTTGAACAGATCGATAAACGATAAAAGATCCATACACAGCTGAAATTCATATCTCCCAAAATTGGTCAGAACTTTCCGGACAGCCCAATGCATAAATATTAAGTACATTATTGAAATGAGTAATCTGTATTTTGTACACACACACATAAAAAAAAAGACAATAGTAATTTAATTACATGTACAAATACACATTGATTTTTATGGTTGATTACATTTAATTTTTTTAAAATTATATTTTAGTCTCGATATAAGGAAACTTAAAAATGCTGCAAGAATAAAACTTTCAAAAGCCTTTGGAAAGCTTGTTAATTATTAGAATACTTTCCGTAAATTATGGCCGATTGCTGCAATCGGAAATCCCAGTAACATACGTTTAAGCATTTTCCTTTTCTGTATCTAAATAGATTAGGATTCAAAGAAAGAAAAAGAAGATTTTTAGGGTTTCGTTCATCTGACGAAACCCTATTCGTCTCTCTCCTCCCTCTGTCTGTCTGTCAGTGACAGAGCCCGTTCTCAGAAATTATATATGCTAGAGACTTGAAATTTTGCATATTATTTATATATATTGCATAGTATTTATATATATTTATATTATATATTATATAATTTTGCATATAATTTTGCAAGCTGAACACCTCACATCAAACGAAAAATCCTAAAATTTCGAAAAAATCTTATATTTAACCTTCTGGCCTCTAACTTGTGTATTTTAAGCTTTTCTTTCTAACTCAGCCCCTAATTAAGTTGAAGACTTGAATTTTTGCAAAATTATAGCTAAACACTTGCGATCAAACGACAAATCATAAAATTTCGAAAAATTCTTATATTTAACCCTTTGGGCTCGAACTTGTGTATTTTAAGCTTTTTTTTTTTTAACTCAGCCCCTAATTAAGTTGAAGACTTGAAATTTTGCATAATTATAGCTAAACACTTCCCAGCAAAGAGGAAATTGTTGGCCAGCAGCAAGATAGGTGCTGGCAATGATGGAGAAGTGCTGGCTATTGGTCTACCACTGCATGACTACTGCTGGACAGCTTCAGTCAACTTTACTGTTGGAAATCATCAGATAAAATTCTGGTGGGCTTCCGTTTGATCTCATGCGCTGGCCCACCACTACATGGAAATGCACGAACTTTTGCAGTATTATTGCTGGGAACCCTTACGCTAGGTGGCGTTGCGAATATTGAATCTGAAATGAATATCTTAACACAATTTAATCTGTGAAGCTACTTTTTTTTGAAACTGTAAATAATATAGCACCACTGCCATCAACAAAATAAATAAGTAAATGAATAAATAAATAAATTCTTTATTTCAATCCACTACCCCCCCCCCCCCCTTAAATCTGGTTTTACTAAGTTACAAAGGATTTCGGTTTTCATAATTTACACAGTTGAGAATCAATAAAATAAAATAAAATAAAATAAAAACGTTTGAAATATATAGGATTTCTATACAATACAATAATTTCTATACCAGTTTAATGATTGGGAACGTAAATCACAACAGAAACAAACTTCAAATAGTGTAATGAGAGTTTGAAAACTACGAGCGGTCGTAGGATACGCTGAAAGTACTTGTTTATGTCCGATCACTAAAACCAAACAGCACCGAGCGCGCTTAGTATTTGGGAGGGTGACCTCATGGAAACCGCTGCAAGTTCAAATATTTCTATAGACATTTCTGTTGTGGACACTTATAGCTCTTGAGGAAACTAGCTTATAGAAAAAAGGGCCATAATATTTTGTTTTTTTTATAGAGTTCTATAAGAAATTTTTGTAAGGAAAAGTGCCGGGCCAGCAAAGGATCGGTGCTAGCACTGCAGGAAAAGTGCCGGATTGAAGTAATATGATGGCATACCAATGCTGACCTTCTGTTGGCCATCCCTGATGGGCGGGCTGCATTCCGCTCGGACACTTTTGTACTGGTTTAAGTAATGGCACAATTGCACTTTACTACTGATGGCAATGCTGGCTGCCATCTTTTTTCCAGCTGATGGCCCATTGTTTCTTTCTTTGCTGGGCTGCGATCAAACGTCAAATCATAAAATTTCGAGAAAATCTTATATTTAACCCTCTGTGCCCTAACTTGTGTATTTTAAGCAATTTTTTATACTCCCCCTTTTCACCCGGGGGGCACTTTTTAAACTTTTGCCGACACCCGTTTGATCACTCATTCATATTATGCACCATAGACTTACATATTGTAGTTCTATTTTTTACCGCCAGGGGCGCCTACCTATATCGGGTGCTATGGGCCCGATTCCCTCGACTAATATATCTACGGATAGGTTGTAAAACCGAGTTTCGTTCGGATAGAGGTTTGTGTAGAATAGAGTGCGCCCCCTGGTTGCGAAATGGGGATCTAACAGATTTTGCAAAAGGATAAAGTGTTTTGAAAGGAATATTAAACGAAACCCTCTGTGCGATCTGTGATTACACTTACCCACTTGTTTTTACATCTGGACCAAAGAACATTTTATGTGACTTCAAAAGGGATTTGATGGGACAGTAAAACTGGAAATCGTTTTAAATCTAATGAAAAATTGAATAAATGTTTAATATATCTAATGAATAATATGGTAATTAAAAGAAACACTTTCTTAAATTAACTGAATTTTTTTAATGATCTTTTTTAACAGAATATAATAAGTTTGAGGAAAAATACAAAATATCAAATAAAGCAATTTCTCAAATTCGATTTTAAAGTAGTAATAGAAATTAAAAAAAAAAAGTTGATAAATTGCAAACTTTTTTGCTGAATAGAAACAATATAAATAAGTAAATACGCTGCAAAGCTTCAAAAATAATTCTTTGTGTATAATATTAAAGCTCTTTTGATCTATAACGGAGGAAAAAACTATTCTTTACACACAAAGATTTTATGTATCTTAAAATTAGAAAATTAAAAATGCTGTTCGACTAATTTGTTGTTTGAGTTTTCAAGAGTTTTATACTCCCTGAAAATTCCTTGAATTCCTGGAACAATGTTCGTAATTTAAAGTTAAGATTACTATTATCTAAAATGCAAAGATTCTTTTAGGCATTTCAGACTTTTCCATGTTTGAATACAGTAAAGTTCAAAGAGTAAAAGAATTGATTTACTTGTATTCAAACAAAGAGATTACGAAGGATTTAAGAAAGCTATGATAAAGATACGAAATTAAAAATCTTTAATTCTTATGCCTAATGGGTAAAAACATTTTGAAGTGTAAGAAAAAAGACTTTAATTTATTTTGACGATAAACAGTAACAGCAAAGGCGTTTTCAAAAATATAAAATTATAATACAGCATTAAATTCTGCTTTAATAAAAAATAAATATTAAAGTAAAAATAAATTTTTAAACAACAAAGAATAAAACCATGCGTCAATCATCGATTATGAAACATTTCCAGCACTCAGAATTGTCAGCCTGTGAAAACATGGCTGAACAGAGCTGCCGTGGTTAATGTGGAAGATTTGATTTAAAACACCTGTTGCATAAAACAGAAATTTATTATAAGCGAGATGATATGGTAATTTGCACTTAAACAACATTACTTTGCCGTTAACTTAAAAATGAAAACTAAAATAATATTTCAATGCAGCTACATGGTGAAAGATGACAAACGCGCAAAAAATTACAAGAAGCTGAAGATCCTCAATCAGTCCATACATATATACAACAAACTAGCAGTTGTTTTGCATAAACCTGTTGCTAGGGGCCTCGGTGGCCGAGCGGTTAGGACACCGCGCTGCCAGCCGCTAAGCATTGAGAGCGGCAGAGGTCTGCGAGTTCGACTCTCGCTGGCTCCATTGCACACTCTTTGTGGAGCTCCCGGATGTAATTTCTCTGTGTTGTAAATTTCATTGTGCTATCTCGTCCCTGTATATTGACGATGACTTATAAGCGGACCTAGATGTCAAGCACACAAGTCAGATGTATGTGTTAATAACAATAAACAATAAACAATAACCTGTTGCTATTCCACAAATATAAACACATCCGAAACGCCATTGGCTACAAACTACGACGCTGCGAGTCAACCGTGATCCCGGAATCACAGTTACTGGCAGTATTCAGTAACGGCACTTGCCTCAGGAGCTAATGAATCGAACGAACCACCGGTCGTTTAAGAAATGTAAACAATTCAAGAGAGGGTGAAAAACAAAACGTGCATCAATATTAAAAGTAAATACTTTTCAAACATTATAGTTTTATTAAAACTTTCTGAATGCTTAATTAAGTTATAAAAGTAATTGATGCGTAACAAGAATAATGTAAAAAAACTTTACCGTTTAATAAGTTGAAACAGGATGTCTTATTGAACCGTTTGGGAAAGCATTAATATATTGGAAAACTAAATTTCAGTAATTCCCATCTACAGTCGGAAAATTATCCGATTTCTTTGAGCAACCCTGTATAAGTATATAATATATAGATTTGTATCTATAAATTACACGCATGCAAAAATTTACTTCAGCTGGGAAATGCATACCACAGTTAAATTTCCCCTTCAGCAGTTTCCGCTAATAAGGAGAATGGTACGTGAATTCTTTTGTGCAGCCCCTATACGAGGTATAGAATTTATCCACAACGAGTAACATGCGAAAAGTTAGTTAAATTTATAAGCGCATACCGAAATTGAAAACGCACTTTCTGCAGTTATTGCTCGAAGACAGTACTGTAACAGATTTCCTTTGTGTGCCCCTGTAAATGAATGATAAATGCTATGAACGCCCTATTCTATAATGACCATCTTGTAGTGAAATTCAGAGATTTATATCAATTTCAATACATTTGAAATAGCGTAATGTCATTAAGTATACTGCAAGTGTTTTTTCCCCATTGACCATAATGCAACGTAGTTCTTTTGAGTGCCCCTGTAAATGAACTATTAGCGCTACACACTTCATATCGAATCCGAACGCCATGGTAAACATCATTAACATATGCCAATTGCATGAAAATCTGAGTATATTTACAGGGGTTAGAGCGTGGACAGCAGACGAACATATGAACAGACAAACCGAATTCATAAACACTTTTCAACTACGTTGGATAAAAACAACCTCTTATTAACATACAATGTTCATTTTGAAAATCACTCCTAATTTTTTGGCTGCAAATAACGTTTTTTCCCAAATATTTCCGCTACAATACAGTGTGCCTTCAAATATCCGGCATCATGTCATTTTTCACCACCCTCCTTTTTTTTTAAGCCCCGGTATGCTATTTCTTTCTCCCACCTATTAGTATGTCGTCTCCAAAAAATAACATTACGTTGTATAAGCCAGTCGTAAAGCAAAGCAGATGTATCATTGTACGGAATAACCTCTACTTCAATTTTTTAAACTTCTAAGCATCGCACATTTTCAATTTTTATACCATCGTATTGGAAAAAAAAAGGACTTTTAAATGCAACTTGTTTGAAAACTGCATCTCCATTTATTTTTGAGATATTAATTTTTTTATAGTTTTTTTTGCACCATTTGTTTAATTTTGGCAACTCAAGTATTCCATTTCTGTAGAAAGTAAAGGAAAAATAGTTGAAAAATAGCAATTATATCCTTTGTTACCATTTTCTCATAAAAACCGAAAAAAAAAATGCAATTAAAATACGTGCAATTTTGAAAAAATATAAAGGAATGATTTCTGATAAAACATGGAGCTATTATAAACTAAATTTAATTTTAAGTATCTATATTAATATTACAAACAAATGAAGGCATATGAATCATGAGGTAGCTGATTTTTTTTATCCATTTTCTTGAATGACGAAATCTCTTTTTTTAAATTTGTGTATTTTCAGCGATAGTCACGTCCTATGCATATTTTACTGTAGATGTTGTTTAAGACTGGATCGTAAATGAGGAAATCTTTAGCGGATGCGGATGACGGCATTTTATATAAAATAAAAGCGCGTGTTTGGAGTCTTAAAACTGAACTATCTATATTTATAGCCATATATTTATTTTTTTTCCATCGGGGGCGACACTAAATTCTGAAAAAGCAGAATTCCTGTTTTCTAGTCATTTTGTATGCCCTTATCATAAACATAATACAAAATCTGCAATACAAATATTTACAAACTTAAAAATTGAGAAAGTCAAACATTTATTTCAATTTCATGTTTTTTTTTTTTTACTCTCCCTATTTAGGGAAAAAGAAAGCTAGATATTGTTTACGAATTAAAAACTTCGAGGTCGAAAGCGATGGATTAGCGGACAGCAAATTCGACGAAAAGAACCGCCGATAACGCTGATAGCCGTTCGGAGGAACGAGGACGAGAAGCCAGCAGAAGAAAAGGTGTCACTGCAAAAATGCGTAAATTTGACTGGGAAATTAACATCTGCATTAGAGAAAAGAGACCGTATTTCCGAAATCTATATTCTTCACTTGCATAAAATCTAACAAAAACTTCTAAAGAAGGGACGGAAAAATTGAAGCAAATAAAATCGACATCTATATTTTCGAAATTACACGAGAAGAAATCACTATGTACTGTTAGTTTTCGAAAGCCGCGCCTAGCACTCTGAGACGATTCTACTATCCAAAGGGGTGTTAACGCTGAGACGGGTATTTTCCGAAGTTCCACTTGCACGTTGCCACTAAGATTGGCACTCAGCCAAACCCAGCTAAACAGCCTCCGATCATCCCTATTTTGCTAAAATCAAAACAGACCTGACGCATGCGCAAAAGCGCGGAGGGTTTAACTTTCCGAAAACAAACAGTATTAGAATTTTTACTTGTGACAGAAAATATCAATTAAACAAAGTTTTTTAAAAAATATTAAATTTTCTCATTTTCTCACATAAATATCACTTGGCTATGAATTAAAATATGAATAAAGGCACCATTAGGAATATCGTAAGTATTTTTGATATTCTTTCAGAAATGCGGAATTTTCAAAAATCTGGCTGAGTAGATTTTCGAGGTTACACTCTACATTAATTTGGCGTGGGCACCGAACTCGATTATGAAGAAATCTGTGCTTTTTTTTTTACACTTAAAAGAAAGCGTAAGCAAGTGAATTTATTTAAAAACATATAATTTTTGCTCTGTTCCTTTTTAAGATAGAGCAACAGGAAAAAAATAAACATTATTTAAACTATCTTTTTAAAATTTCTAAATTGATTTCTCAATGTCAGTGATGGAACAGTGTGGCAGCAGAAAATCAACTGACACCGCAAAATTTTATTAGTATTCTTCATCTAACATTAGGACAGAATTTCTGAGATTTTTGAAGGCGAAGAATACTATATAAATTTAGTGGTGACAATCGCTCAACTACTGCGCCACTGTTCCATCACTGCATTTGTTTAATTGTGAATCAATTAATCTTAAACTATTAATTGATAAAGGCGTACTTTTAAATATTGCACTCTTTATTTTTTATTTCTAATTTATTTTCTAATTTTTAGCCTTTAAAATATTTTATTGTTGAAGTTTCACAACCATTGGGCCTATTTTTGAGAATGTTCATTGACGTATAATTAAATCCATTGTTGTTTTAACTCGTATAAAATTATACGAGTGATGATCTTTGATATAGTAAAAGAAGTTCACAATAAATAATAACGTTATAATACCTCAAGCACAAAGTCTAAATAATTGTACGGTCGTGGAAAAAAAAAGTAAACACCCCTATTAACTCTGCAACAAATTATTGTAGAAGAAAGTTTCTGGTACCAAACGATTGGAAATAAAGTCTGCTTTAAAATGATGTATAAAAAATTTGCTTAGCGGGCCATCTACATATCAAAACGAACCCAAACTTAGTTTTTTTCAATAGCAATACCCAAGTTTAACACCACAAATAAATCCTACACCTTTCAACTGGCCTAAAAACAAATTTTCATGAAATTCGTACAATTAGTTTCAGAGAAATTAATTATTTTAAAATGAGCCTATTTTAGGAGTTGTATACAAACTGAACATCGAATCTTGATTACTGAAATGCTACAGAATGACTATGACACTTCTATTAATGTATTATTTCTTGCCAATATGAGCTTTTCTCTTGCTTAATATGTTTCGACTACTGCCAGCCCAAATGTTTTAATAAAATGAGTAAAATATATTTTTTCAAATTATATTTTTCAGCACATCATAGACCACCCCTTAAACCCCCATTTTGATGTTTTTAATCATAATTCGAAAACCACTATGAAGAAAAATTCGAAATTGATAATTCGCATAAAGCAACACATAATAAATATAAAGCTATCAAAAAATTGTAGGTTGCAATTCATATTTTTTTCGAATATTAATTTCATAATTCATAATTCATATTATAATTTTTTTTTAATTACAAATTCTATGTATTTATGTTTAGGATTTTTAGTATCATAACTAGTCAAAAAAATTATCCCATTAGGATTGTAATTTCAGCAGATATTAATAAAAATATGAAAATGTAATTTAACTGTAGAAGCTCTAAAATTTGAATGTTTATAATTTAAAAACTTATCATCCAAATGACTTGAAATTTTGTTTCTAAGAATATTTTGAACCAAAGATTTAAAATATATTGTCAAAATTGGTGGTTGTCATTGAAAATAACAAAGTTTGGTCTAGTTTTGATTTGCAGATGACTCTTTAAGCAAATTTTATGTACATAATTTAAAAGTAGATTTTATTTCCAGTCGTTTGGTACCAGTAACTTTCTTGCATTATAATTAGTATCAGATTAGTAGTTGGTGTGTACCTTTTTTTTCCACGACTGTACATGGATATAGGCGATTTAATATTGCTGCTTATTTAGATGCTTATTTAGTTTCATTTGTTTTGCACCACATTTTCATACCACTTGTTATATTCAGTAAAATCTTTTTTAAAAAATGTTTCTGACGCCTGTTTTTTTTTCTAAATCATAATTGTGTAATGAATAATCCATTAAATTCTTAGACAGACTGCATAGTACCCAAACATCATGTTGGCAAACGCACTAAATATTTATTGTCCGAATTTTTATTAACTTTGGAGATTAAAACTTTTATTAACATTAAATTTCACTTATTTTTAAAACGCTGTTAAGTTTTGAAAGGCTAGCATTAGGTTTTCAGTATTTTCCCCCTTTTTATTGTCCTTTGACTCAATAATAGGTTGTGAACAATAATACTGATTTTGTGGAGTGGGATTTTTAGATTTAGAATCTTTCTAACAATTGTATCGGTTCATATAAAATATAATCTATAAATGCTACAGAAATGTTTCTAAAATTTTCAGATGCATTTATGTCTATTTTCTAAAAAAGAATATCTGTAAATGTCTAAAATGCAAGTTTTGGTCATTGATATGGAAGAATTGCCGACTTCACGGAAAAGCGGTTCGCGCCGGAACCGAAACTCTCTTAACTTCCCCTTTGAGTTGCCAGGTCCGGTATCATAAAAAGTGGGACAGCGACTTGTGAATCGGGACATAAAAATAAAATATAGTAATCACAACGAAAACGGAACCTGCCTATAACGGAATCGTGCCTTAAACATAAACAATTGATTATTTCTATGGTAGGAATACGATACCATTGTACCTGCTAAGATGAAGCCTGTTTAAAACGGAATTTTTCTTCTGTCCCTTGCGATTCCATCTTAGCAGGTTTTATTACACGATATAAACATAACAATTTTATACCGTAAAACTGTGAAAGTGGAATCGGTAGGGACTGAAACAAAATTCCAATTTAGCAAGTATTATTGCATTGAAAGTTTTACTTTTAAAACAGAATTTCGTTATAAACAGGTTCCGTTTGCACAGGATTTACAGAACAAAGTACAGTAAATCTTGTAATAATAAAATCTCTAAGAACCGAAAGAAAAAAAAACTGTTTCAGACATGTTTCTCCCTTGGCATGTAGATTTGTATGATATTTTTTGGAAGACACTGTAAAAATTTTCCGTTATACACTGAAGAACCAAAACATTATGACCACCTACCTAATAACGCTTTATCACACCTTTGGCCTGCAAAAAAGTTGCAACTTTCCTTGGCATGGATGTCACAAGACCTTCATAGATGGTTGGAGACAGATTGTACCAGGTGTCAAGCAGCGGTCACGCAAATCCGAGATATTCCGACAAGGTGATTTTCGAGCTGTGAGCCGCCGTTCCATGACACCCCAAATGTGCTTTATCGGATTAAGATACGATGAGTTGGTTGGCCAGGAAATTAACTAAAATTCAGCATTATGTTTCTGGAACCACTCGAACACAATTCGAGCCTTGTGACATGGAACTTTGTCCTGCTGGAAGACTCCATTTCCAATTGGAAAGACAGACTCCATGTAAGGGGTGCAACTGGTCGGCATTGATGTTTAGATTGTCCGTTGCTTTCATGGTTTGTTCTACCACAACTACGGATTCCAGAGACGCCCATGAGAACCTCACCCAAAGATGAAAACCGCCACCACCAGCCTGTGTATGACCTGCTGTACATTGGGAAGCAACTGTTCGCCTAGAATACGGCTTATCCTGACACGACCATCGACGTAATGAATGACGAATTGTTATTCATCAGACCAGGCAACTCTCTCCGTCTCATCCATGTTCCAGTCACGATGTTTTCGGGCACAGTGCAGGCGTAGTTGGCGATGACGCTTGTTCAACAGAGGCACGTGAGTGGGACATCTGCTGCACAATCCCATATCCAATAGTGTCCGCTGAACTGTGTGCTCCGAAACAATTCTACTTGTATCTGCCTTGTGTTGGGCTCTCAACTGAGCTACTGTCTGGTGTATGTCCATTTTCTTTGATATCGCTTGGACGTCCAACGTACTTCAGGTTTCACTGTCATTTATCCATTTTGCATAAGTACTAAAAATATCAGGTCGCGAACAACCCATGAGTAGTGCAGTTTCGGAGATACACGTTCCGAGCCTTCGGAACATTTTAATTTGCCCTCTATCAAAGTCGCTTAAATGAGCGGCCTTTCGCATCACATGCACAAGTAAGCGCAAGAATGATTCCCCAGGCTCACCAAAAGCAGTTCAATATCATTCTTACCTGATCATGTGCTCTCCACGTAATCCAAACGAGCTCATCGCAAAATGTGAGGAAGGTCATAATGTTTTGGCTCTTCGGTGTAGATAGAACCTATCTTCGGAGGTTTTACTGTTAAGTTCTAGTAGATCCAGGCAAATAATTCACATGGTAATAAAATAAATGAAAAATAATTTGTGCACCATGGAAAATAGCGCCTCGAGGCGTCCCGCGTAGTAGTTACGCGGGACAGGCATTGCAGCTCTGAAAATCGGGACATCCTGCGTAAATCGGGGCACCTGCAGTGGTGGGATTCAGGCGGTTCGCACCGGTTCGGTAGAACCGGTTGTTAATTTGTGTTGAGTTCGGCGAACCGGTTGTTAAAACGATAGTTCACTTTAAATGTTTATCTGCACAACATTGTTTTCTAGGTATAACTTTGAGATAAGTCCTGATTAATTTCATTTAATAAAATAATATTTCATTTGGAACAATAATATATATTTTCTTCATCAGTCCTGTAAGAGAAAATTGAACTTAAAAGATGGAAATTTAGAAGAATTTTGATAACTAAATTGACAGCTCTAGGCTAATCCTAGTTATATGGCAAGGTTATTAAAAATTACACTAACTACTTATCTATACTAATATAAGAAAGTTTTGATCTGTCTGTGTGTATGCGATAGCTAGCAAAATCTACGGCGCGTACGAGACTGAAAATTTTTGGTGAGGCCATCTCAAAATGACTCCTGATGCACCTGAGACACACAGTTTTAAAATTCTAATAATTAGTTGAGTTATTAATTAAAAATCTCAACTCACTCTCATTAAAAACTCAACTCGGTATTTTCGAGAAAGAAAAAACTCTGGCGCACGCACAGAAGCCTTATTTACGCATCAGTTGAAAATGAAGAACGAAAAGTAGAAATTTCGAGGATATTTTGTCATTATTTATTGACTTACATCGGCCAAAACGCTTAGTAAAGTTAAAAATGAAAGACATATTATGAAAGATTTACGTTTCAAATGTCGCAATCCATTTAAAAAAAGTCCTTCCGGCCAGTGCCGGGAGGAAGAGGTAGCTTTCATAATCCTTATTTAAAAAAAAGCCAAATTATATCATTCAAACACACGAAGCTCAATTTAGTGGAAACCGAATATAGGAGATTCAATACTAATTTTTATCAATATAATGAATGAGAATTTCGCGAAATTAGTCAGCTTTATCCAAGCTGGTTTTATTTAAAAGTGATTTACATTTGTCCGCCAAATTCGGCAATATCTTGATGTGCCCGCCATTTTAAAACAGCACTTTAAAGTAACATATATTTGGCTGCCAAATTCGGCAATTTCTTAAAGTGCCTGTCATTTTAAGAAAACATGGTGGATGAGGCTAAGCAGTGAACTTGGTCGAGACCTTAGTAATTGCTGTGCACATGCTCACTCACATCGGAATCGGTTAATATATAAGAGCGCTGTCGCATGCAAAAAATCAGATTTTTCAAAATGTCACCCACAATAGAAATTGAAACTGCTATATCTGAGCCATTTTTTAAGGTAAAGACAAACAAAAAATGCTCCTGAATCCTTATATCAAGGCCAAATACTTAAGAAAGAAACCTTTTTCAATTTCTAATTCTTTTGCACCTCACTTTAAATATATATATATATATATTAATTTAATGGTCGCCATTTTGAAACAAGATGGCTGATGAATCTGGCCAGCGAACTTGGTCGAGGTGTTGATGTATACTATCCACATGCCTTCTTACATCGAAATAGGCGAATACGTGTGTTATCGCGTGACAAATACAAGATCGTTTCAAAATGTTAGCCATGCTAGAAATTCAAAGTGCTATAAATCAACCATTTTTTAAGATATAAACAAAAGAACAAATTTTCAGAAACAAAAACTGCTCCGGAATCTTTGTATCAAGGCCAAACACATAAAAAAATCTTTTTCATTTTCCAATTGTTTAATACCTCATTTTGAATTTTAAATTTAATTTTTTTTAAATGGCAACCCTTTTGAAACAAGATGGCGAATGAAGCTGGCCAACGAACTCGCTCGAGACATTGGTATGTACTATGTACAGACCAAGTTACATCCAAATAGGTTCATAATTACGCCTGTTAGCGCGTGACAAAAATCAGGTCGTTTTAAAATGTCAGCCACAAGAGAAATTCAAAATGCTATTACTCAGCCATTTTTTTTAGATATAGACGAAAGAAAAACTGTTCCGGAATCTTTGTATTAAGGTCAAACACATACAAAAAATACCTTTTTCACTTTCCAATTTTTTGGTATCTCATTTAAATTTTTTTATTTTTTAATGTTTTTAAATGGCCGCCATTTTGAAACAAGATGGCGGATGAAGCCGGCCAACGAACTCGGTCGAGATATTTGTATGTACTATGTACACATCAAGGTACATCCAAGTTGGTTCATAAATACGCCTGTTATTACGTGAGAAAAATCAGGACGTTTCAAAATGTCAGCCACGCTAGAAATTCAAAATGCTATAACTCAGCCATTTCTTAAGATATAGTCGAAACAAAAACTGCTCCCGAATCTTTTTATCAAGGTCAAACACATAAGAAGAAAATATTTTTTCAATTTTTAATTTTTTGGTACCACATTTCAAATTTAAATTTTTCTTAAAAATTTAAATGGCTACCATTTTTAAACAAGATGCCGGATGAAGCTGACCAACGAACCCGGTCGAGACATTGGTATGTACTATGTATAAACGAAGTTACATCCAAATCGGTTCATAAATACGCCTTTTATCGCGTGACAAAATTCAGGACGTTTAAAAATGTCAGCCACGCTAGAAATTCAAAATGCTATAACTCAGCCATTTTTTAAGATATAGACGAAACAAAAACTGCTCCGGAATCTTTGTATAAAGGTCAAATACATAAGAAAAAATATTTTTCCATTTTTAATTTTTTGGTACCACATTTCAAGTTTTAAAATTTTTTAAAAATTTTAAATGGCCGCCATTTTGAAACAAAACGTCAGATGAAGCTGGCCAACGAACTTGGTCGAGAGATTGGTATGTACTATGTACACACTGAATTACATCCAAATCGGTTCATAAATACGCCTTTTATCGCGTGACAAAATTCAGGACGTTTCAAAATGTCAGCCACGCTAGAAATTCAAAATGCTATAACTCAGCCATTTTTTAAGATATAGACGAAACAAAAACTGCTCCGGAATCTTTGTATAAAGGTCAAATACATAAGAAAAAAATATTTTTCCATTTTTAATTTTTTGGTACCACATTTCAAGTTTTAAAATTTTTTAAAATTTTTAAATGGCCGCCATTTTGAAACAAAACGGCGGATGAAGCTGGCCAACGAACTCGGTCGAGACATTGGTATGTACTATTTACACACCGAATTACATCGAAATCGGCTCATAATTACGGGAGTTACAGTGTGACATAGGTCATATATATATATATATATATATATATCAATTTTGAACGGAGGGTGGTTTCGGGGTCTGGGGGTCATGATCGATGAAAATATACCAAAATTTTTTGAAATCGCTTTCCTCCGAACGGCTGCAATAGGTAGCTTTTTTGTAAAGAAAGCTACCTAAAAAAATATCGCAGTTAACCGCTTGAAAAACAATTTTCAAAAGGAGTCGTTTTTCCGAAAAACTTTTTCGTCCTTATTGCAACGCCTCTCCAGGGCGCAATTTTGGAGGTACCGACAAACCAAAAATATGTTCTTAAAGTGAAACCCTCTTCTAATAGATGGTGCAGTTGGTTTAAAACAAATATGAATTTTAACCCTTCAAACACACCGGTCAATTCGTGCCTCACGAAGACGATATTTTTTCTACGCTAAAAACAACTAAACGTCCGTATTTTAACACAAACTCTTTTAGAGCATCTCAATAGACCAGATTTACATCACCTACAAAAATTTTGAAACGTTCGAACGGGAAGAAATATTTCTTAGAAAATAAAATGCGTGAAAATTTCGACGAAATCAGAAAAAAACCGAGTGTTTCGTCAGGGTTTCGCTCCTTCACGGCGAAATTTTAGAGGTACTGACAAACCAATAAATATGCTTTAAAAAATAGGAATTTTAACCCTTACAAATACACCGGCGAATGCATGTCATTTCGCGCCTCACGGAGACGAAAGTTTTCTACTCTAAAAGTAATTAAACGATCGCATTTGAACACAATCTTTTAAGAATATCTCAAATTGAGATGGTATTGAGATTCTCATTAGATCAGATTTACATCATCTACAAAAATTTTGAAACATTCGGATGGGTAGAAATATTTTTTACAAAATAAAATGTCTGAAATTTCGACGAAATCAGTGAAAACCTGAGTGTTTCGTTCGCTTTCGGTGCGCATAGATTCCACAAATCAAACTGCGCAGAAAGTAAAGTACCAAACAGCATATACTTTCAATTCAATATTTTTTAATTTAAAAATATAAATTCAGATAAAATAGATTTAAAGATATAAAATCATACAAATTTCAGGTTAATTTAAGGGTCATTCATCACGGGCCCGGGCAACGCTATTATTCGAATAAACTGTACTATGCTTTGGCACCGAATGTTCCCTGTTATCAGTGCTAATACTAAATAGCTAATACTTAAATCGTTAGATTTAAACACATACTTCCAACTGCACATTTTTTTATATTGTTCTTCATATCTTAGAAGTTACTTAAATGAAAGTAGTTATTTTCGTAAATGTAACAAATTCAAAGTTTTGATAAGTTCCTCGAGTCCTATAAGTTATATTTAGAAAAATATTTTTCCAGCTATAACAAATGATTTTTTTTTTTTTTTTTTTTTTTTTTTAAGTAAGAAATGGTAAAAATTCCTAAAATTTCTAAATGTCATAACTCGAGAAGAATTGGTCATGCAAAAATTTGTCTCACTTGCTATATTATGGATAATATTTTTCTAAATACGTTTTATACAACTTTAGGTCATGAACATTGGTTAATTCTTAAACTTACATTTGCACTATTTTTATACACTGGCTTCCAAAAGTTAAGGTACGGGGACTGGATGCTTTCGATTGTACACTGGTTGTCGAATATCTACGAAAATTATTGGCGAATTGTTCTTGAACTTCTGGGATGTAAAGAACATGTTTGATTTCATATTTCTCGGTGAATATTTAGTCGGGAGTACAATTGGGGGCTAATAATACATTTAATAATAAAATAATATTTGCGATCACCTATGTAACAGAAAATGCTGGAAATGGTTTGTCGCTGTCTTAAATGACTATTTGGGTGCTGTTCAACATTTGTGTGCAATTGTGTAAGATTAGCACTCATATTCGTGAAGATGTTATTGCGCCTGCGAAAAATTCACAAGCTTTTTGTTTACAGCATACAGAGTCTTCAACCAAATTTAACACAACTTTCCGAAAACTTGACAAAGAATAGTAGCAACAGTATACTGCAATTAAAACATGGATATATTGAATATTTGATGAGATATGGGCATTTTTATTAAATAATTTTTAACTGTGCATGCGTGGAAGATTTAAAAAAATTTATTTCATAATTTGGTAGTCAGCTATTCTGGGCCACTTCTATAAAAATTCCACTCAAATATCGCGAAAATTCACAAAGATAGGGGCGATATAGTGAGTTGCCTTCTAAAAATAGCTTTATTTTAAGGGATTTTCCACAATTTTTCGATCAGCACACTATAGCTTTCTGAGTTTTCACAATACTTGAATGGACTTTTTATAGAAGTTGCCCAGAATAGCTGACTACCAAATTATGAAATAAAAATTTTGAAATTTTCCACGCAATTGCAGTTAAAAATTATTTCATAAAAATGCCCATATCTCATCAGATATCCAATATATCCATGTTTTAATTGCAGTATACTGTTGCTACTATTCTTTGTCAAGTTTTCGAAAAGTTGTGTTAAATTTGGTTGAAAACTCTGTGTGCTATAAACAAAAAACTTGTGAATTTTTCACAGACACAATAATATCTTCACGAATATGAGTGCTAAGCTTACACAATTGCACACAAACGTTGAAAAGGACGCAAATAGTCCTTTACGACAGCGACAAACCATTTCCAGCCTTTTCTGTAACATAGGTAATCGCAAATATTATTTTATTATTAAATTTATTATTAACCCCCCAATTGTCCTCCCGACTAAATCTTCGCCGAGAAATATGAAATCAAACAGGTTCTTTACATCCCAGAAGTTCAAGAACAATTCGTCAATAATTTTCGTGGATATTCGACAAGCAGTGTACAATCAAAAGCACCCAGTCCCTGTACCTTAACTTTTGGAGGCCAGTGTATTATATTGTTTTCAGGGCTTAATTTGAGTCGGAGGCCACCAGAGCTTAGCTCCGGTATTTCTCTGGTTTTAGTAAATATTTAAATATTGGTCGGAATTCACAGGAGCTCATAAATACAGGGCTCCGGAGCTCAGGGAAAAAGCGCTTCCGAAAAACCGAAGCCTAAATCCCCTTTCCTTTCCTTCCCATTTCCAAGCTTTTGCATTCTTTTTTATCAAAACACTTATACGTGACGTAAGGATATGTTTCAACTCAATTTTTATATCAGTATTTGGGTTTGGGCTGCCTCAAGCTCAATTTGTCTTACATTCAAAATTTTATTTTTTCATGTATAGGGAAAAAAATCCTCTATAAAAACTACGTATTCTATTTTATTCAAACCAATTTAATGCTATTTTGGTCAGAATAACGGGAAACAGGAATCGTATTTTTCTATTCTGTTTGTAAATTTATGTCTGGTATTGATGGCGGTGACGTGTTGATACGGTGCCAATAAAGAGACTGAGCAATGAATTTATTACAGTTCAATTTTCTTTTGTGACATTACGATAATTTTTAATTGGCTGGTTTATTTTATTTTTTGATGTAGATATCGAACCTAAAAAGAATATTTTCTGTTTTTAGTTAATGGGTATCAACTTAAGGTTTCGTTTGTTTGAGGTTTTCAGTCTTCTATTTTGTATGAGTATAAAAATCACGTAAGTGATTTTTCTGTTTTTTTTTTTTTTTTTTTTTTTTTTTTTTTTTTGTAACATGAACGATGTCATTGCTAAGGCTCTGCTCTGCAGATTTACGAAGTTTACTTTTATTTGTAAGTAGATATAATTGCCATGTATCGTTACTCTGATAGAAAGCAATCGAGCAGTGTTACCTCTTTTTCTATAAAACCATCGAATCTTTCCGATAACGGTGTCAAAATTTTCATTTAATCTGATTGTCAGGAACTAACCATGAAAGATTGTTATGTGGAAGGTTTAAGGTATATATTACGATTATAGTTTACGGTAAGCATATTCTATAGGAAATTGAAAAACGCTGTTCCATTCTTCAGCATATAAATATTAATTTCTGTAAATTTCATTCATTTTTTTTTTTTATAAAACTGCACAGCTGCGAACAATTCCTTTTTTTTTTGTGTTAACACTATTTCTGAATCACAATCCTTATCATATTTAATCGCAGAATTATTCAATTAATTAACTTTAAAATTAGACAAAGATTTCTAATCGGAAGGAATGATAACTAAAAACAGAAATAGTTTATAACTAAGTATATGCAGATAGATATATTTAACATTTTTATTTTGAAAAAGGAAAAAAATGCTTTATATTTTGTAAATAATGTATGAAATATAAATATGCCGATTTAAGTGACGGGGGGGAGGGGGGGGGGCATGCTACGGTTGTTAGCTTTGCAGAATATTAGGGATCCGATACTTTTTTGCTAGAAATTAACTTCTGATTGTTTTGATGCATTTTCTGATAGAAATTATGATCAGGGTATCATGACTGCAGAATATTTATTAACGTCCTTTAATAGGGTAACATGTTTCAGGATTTTTTTCACTGTACCAAAGGATCAAAGTTTTTTTTAACAATGTTCTTATAATATTGGAAAGTGTTTCATAATCCATATGTGATGCTTCATTTTTGTGCATCAAAAATCATTCGGCAGCGAACCGGTTGTTAAATTATTTGAATCCCACCACTGGGCACCTGGCAACACTACTTTAGCTACCGACCAGAACGGTAGCAGGCTCGATCACGGAAGATGCCACCGTAAAAATTTAAATGTCAAATCCGATAATTTTAACACGTCAAAAATTTAATATTTTTATTTAGAGTCAGCGTTCTAACCGCTAGACAAACAAGTGGATATCAACTATCCGCACACCAATTCGAAAAATATTCGATTTAGGAAAAAATGAACGCTGTAAATAACATCTAATTGCACCGAACGTTGGAAATTCTAGCTGAACTCGCAAAAATTTCTTCTTTGTTATTCTGACTAAAAATATCTATTTCCAAATGCTATAAAACCTCATTCGCAACTAAAACATTTCCATGAACTTCGAAAACACCTTTTCTAACTATATATAAAAATACACATTAATGATTTTAACCTTTAAATTTATTTATAAAGTAAAAAACAGAGAACCGCAGGAAATTTCGAAATGTGTATGACTTCAAAAGGATAAATATGTCTAAAGAAGTTTTCAAATTTCAAATGAAAGATAGGTGAAAGATGAATATGAAAGAAAATTTGAATGGGAGAAATTTATCGTGAATTCAACTATTCATCTTGAAAGAAGTACGTAAACGTGAAACGGGGTTTTTATCTATATTTTAATAAAAATATAACACGTGAAAAGTTTCGGTCAAAAGCATTTGACGAATACATGATTAAGTAGAAAGTTTATCACAACTTACTCCCAATTTATGGTAGATATTAAATTTTTAGTATAAAACATTGCTGCCATTATTTATTTATTTATTTTTCTGATACCGCTATTTAAATGAGAAATGTATTTTATTTAGCCGTAATTTTCTGAGATCAAGGTTTCAAATTTAAGTAATTCGTTTTTAATATTATATTTAATGCTTATTATTATTATTTTTTCCTTTTATAAACATTAGCTCAATAAATTTTTTTCTTCCCCCCTCCCCAGTTTTTGTCCCGTTGCTGCCATGAATCGCATTCCACATTACTGCTTCTAGTTCATTATGTTTCGGGGATGTGGGGCAAAGGTCCCAAGCTCCTCGAGAAACAGTAAGAAGTTTGAGATTAAGACGGTCAATTTTTTTTTAATACTGATATGAAAAAACGTAAAAGTTGACAGTTTATGCTATAAAATATATATCTTAAAAGAATACATATTTTTTATAGAAAATATATTTATAATTTTGAAGAATGGATGATGTCATATACGGTGTTTTTTCATTTATTCGCTTCGTTTTCTGTCTAGAATAGAAAGAGGGCATATTTAGTTAGTTCAAAGTATTGTATGTAAATGCAATATCAGTTTTATGTTTTTTTCTTGATATTGACGAACTCGTTTAATACGAGCACAGCTAAAAGAGGACACGGTTAAAGCAAGCAAATTGCACGTTAAAGATTGTTCATCCTTTAAACTATATTAAGATTTTAATTCTTTGTAGGAGCTGCAAAATCAGAATCCGTTCATTTTAATGTGATTTTCTGGAAAAAGAAGGTTATAATTAGGAAAGGAAGCCATTTCTAAACAAACTCCTTGGGAGAAATGTGTATACATTACAGCTATTTGACAAAACGAAATAATTTATTCGTTTTACCAGACGGAATTTCAACCTTCAAAGAGATCCTCCCTACTTCCCAGAAAAGGCAATTGAATGCCTTTGGGTCTTGAAAAAAAAAGATAAAAAGAAACAAGGCACATCTAAGGCTGTTTTAAATATAGCTCCTATGTATAGGATTTAGAACTGAGCCATGAAAGGAAGAAATATAGAAAAAACCTTATTTGTTTCATTCTTTAAACCTGGACTCTGGGACATACGAGGACAAATAAAAAAATAAGTTACACTTCCAAGTTACAGCCATTCATTAAACCACATATACGTAGGCAACACGGCTATGATAACATACAATGTAAGTGCACTTTTCCACATAGTCCCCAAGAGACTGTAAACATTTCTCGGAACGGTCAATTAACTTTTCGATTCCGGATGCGTAGAAATCTCCTCCAGCGCTATGTAACGACCTGGAGACAGCGAAATCCAAGGTGCTCGTGAACAATGGATACACTGCCGTACGAAATGTTCAGCATGCTGGCAATTTCTTGGAGTGTTATGCGCCGATTCTCTCTAATGATCGCATCCACATGGTCAACATTTGCAACGGTACTGGACGTTGTGGGCCTGCCTTCGCGATATTCGTCCGTGATATCCGTGCATGCTGAACATTTCGTACGGCAGTGTGATTGTTCCCGAGCATCTTGGATTTTGCTGTCTCCGTGTGGTTACATAGCGCTGGAGGAGATTTCTACGCATCCGGAATCGAAAAGTTGGTTGACTGTTCCGAGAAATGTGTAGTTTTTTGGGGACTATGTGGAAAAGCGAACTTACATTGTATGTTATCATAGTCGTGTTGCCTATGTATATGTGGTTTAATAAATGGCCGTAACTTGGATGTGTAACTTATTTTTTGATTAGCCCTCGTATTAATCAGTCTTTTCATGCCTTTTATCGCATTGTTAAAATGAAAAGGTTATGTGAGGGTTATCTCAAAAATCGCAGTGACTATTGCAATGATAGCCAAGTTTTTCTGGGAAGAAGGAGAATGACCAGTTGTATTATTGTACGCTGTTTATATGCATTGGGATTACTAGTTCTTTAAAGGCTTTGACTCAGGTACTGTGATTTTGGTTGTTGATCCTTTTATTAGAAAATGAAAAAACTCGTTCAAAAAGGGTTAATCATGATTTTACTAGCTTCAAAATTTATAATGGCGTATCTAAAAAGGAAATGCTTTCACAAAAGTGAGAAAATGAACATTGTTAAAATAATTCATGAGTAAATACAAAAAATCTGTAGTGTGAAAAATTCGTATGTGCTTTCTTCTCTTCAAGTCTCTGATCATCATCTGTTACGTCCGCATACTTCGTTAGTTCAAAGTACTGTAAATATATCATCAGTTTTATGTTTTTCTTGATACTGCCCAACTCGTTCAATACAAGTACAACTAAAAGAGGACACTGTTAAAACGAGCAATTTCTACGTTAAGAATTGTTCATCCCTAAAACTATATTAACCCTTTAATGCGCAGCTTTGCATATATGTAAACAATAGTGTTTTGAATTTAATAGATTTTTTTTAATTCGTAGATACCTAATCCACACCAGGAAATTAAAATAGCAATATCTGCTTTAATTAATAACAGGCATTCCGTATTTAAATAAAGTGAAGTTAACCATTGAAACTTTCTGGTGTAAAGTCAGATTATCTGAACTACGTAATTTCTAGAACGTATTCTATCATAGGAATTAAAGGGTTAAAGGTTAAGTTTTATAAAATAAATATTTATATAAAATAAGGTATTTGGAGACATACTTCTTAAAACCCTCTTCTTATTTACTAATTTGCAATATTTTAGCGTAAAACAGCCACACCACAGTATTTTTGTTTATATTGCAGATGTGCAATAGAAGAAAAGATTGACGCATTATATGAAAAATTTATCTCTGATTTTTTTTTTCATTATTTTTCTTGTGCAATAAACCTTTCAAAGAATCAAATATATTTTTCTCGAAACAAAATAAAAAATTGCGCATTTAAGGATTAAGATTTTCATGCTTTCTACGAGATTCAAATATACGATCTCGGCTAATACGAGCAAATCAGATGTCCAATACAATGTGATTGTCAGCAAAACTTAGGATAGAATTGGGAAAGGAAGTCATTTCTAAACGAACCCTGCTCTCTCAGCGATAACATTGCTACATTACCACTGCCTGTCAAAATATAGAGATTTATTGGTTTTAAAAGGTAAAATTTTAATCTTCAAAGAGACACCTCCCACCACGCACTAGAAAATGCAAAGGAATGACCAGAAGTCTGGGAAGAATAAGGAGATAAACTATATGGCCAAAGGTGACAAGCCACTTGCGATTTTAAACGTTTTGTTAAATATGTATAAAAATACATGAGGAATTAACTTGAAACTCCAGGTGTGTAAACAGTATAGTATAGATCATATATTTTCGCGAAGATTTTTTTCCCGAAACCCCTTAGGGGACCGTAAACAAATTGAAAAAGAACGAATATCTTTTCGATGACCTTGTCAAAACTAATGTAGCAAAAGCGTTTAAACTGTAGATTATGATTAAGTGGCTTATTGTAATAATTTGTATTCATTTTTATGAGGATAGGATGTAAGTGCAAATTCACGGTCGCCAGTCGCCAAGTGGCGATTAAATGTTTTGTTTTGGCGACTAACTTTCGGCTTCTAAGTCACCATGTTTCTTTATAGGGATGGCTCTTTTTCGCCGAATGCTTTTCGGACTATTTTTTCCTTATCAATCGCCGGTACAGGTCTCCTCCATAACCCCGCGATATTTACCGCTTTTCTTTGTGTCTTATTGCACTTAATTAAAAAATATGATTAAACATGGATGCCACATTTCCCCGGAATCATAAATTTATTGTTTTCTTTAAAAAAAAAAACTGCCATCTCTGCGGGATCGGGAATAAAAAGTCCTTCCGGCCAGTGCCGGGAGGAAGAGGTAGCTTTCATATTCCTTATTTTTTAAAAGCCAGCTTATTTTATTCAAACACACGGAGCTCAAATTAGTGGAACCCGATTATGAAGATTAAATACTAATTTTTGTCAATATTGAATGTAATGAGAATTTCGCGAAATGAGTCTGCGTTATCAAAGATGGTTTTATTAAAGTGATTTATATTTTGCCACCAAATTCGGTGATATCCCGAATTATATTAATAATTATATTAACCCGAATTATCGGTGATAGCCCGCCATTTTAAAACAACATAATAGGTGCAACAAATCTCACCAATGAACTTGGTCGACACCTTAGTAATTCCTGTGCACATGCTCACTCATATCTAAATCGGTTGATATATACGAGTGCTGTTGCAGGCAAAAAATCAGATTTTTCAAATTGTCACACACATTCGAAATTCAAACTGCTATATCTCGGCCTTTTTTTTAGATAAAGGCAAAACAAAAAAATGATCCGGAATCTTTTTAACAAGCTGAAACACATAAGAAAAAAACCTTTTTAATTTCAAATTTTTTGTTTCTCATTTTAAATTAATATATTTTTTAAATTTTTAAATGGCCGCCATTTTGAAACAGGATGGCGGATGAGGCTGGCCAGAGAACTTGGTCGAGACATTGCTATATACTATCCAAATGCCTTCTTACATTCAAATAAGTTAATAAATACGTGTGTTATAGCGTGACAAAAATCAGATCGTTTCAAAATGTCAGCCATGCTAGAAATTCAAAGTGCTATAACTCAGCCATTTTTTAAGATATAGACGAAACAAAAAATGCTCCGAAATCTTTATATCAAGGTCAAACACATAAGAAAAAATATTTTTCAATTTCTAATTTTTTTGTACCTCATTTTAATTTTAAATAAAAAAAAATTAATGGCCGCCATTTTGAAATAAGATGGCGCATGATGTTGGCCAACGTACTCGGTCGAGACATTAGTATGTACTATGTACACACCAAGTTATATCCAAATCCGTTCATAAATACGCGTGTTATCGCGTGACAAAAATCAGATCGTTTCAAAATGTCAGCCACACTAGAATTTCAAAGTGCTATAACTCCCCCTTTTTAAGATATAGACGAAACAAAAAATGATCCAGAATCTTCGTATCAGGCTCAAAAACATAAGAAAAAAATCTTTTTCTATTTATAATTTTTTTTTACTTCATTTCAAATTTTAATTTTTTTTAAATTTTTAAATAGCCACCATTTTGAAACAAGATGGCGGATGAAGCTGGCCAACGAACTCGGTCGAGACATTGCTATGTACTATGCACATTCCTTGTCACATACAAATCGCTTCATAAATACGTGTATTATCGCGTGACAAAAATCAGATCGTTTCAAAATGTCAGCCATGCTAGAAATTCAAAGTGCTATAACTCAGCCATTTTTAAGATATAGACGAAACTAAAAAGGCACCAGAATCTTTGTATCAAGCCCAAACACATAAGAAAAAAATCTTTTTCAATGTCTAATTTTTTTGTGCCTCATTTTAAATTTTAAATTAAAAAAAAAATTTCAAATGGCCGCCATTTTGAAACAAGATGGCGGATGAGGCTGGCCAACGAACTCGGTTGAGACATTGCTATGTACTATGCACATTCCTTGTCATATCCAAATCGGTTCATAAATACGTGTATTATCGCGTGACAAAAATCAGATCGTTTCAAAATGTCAGTCATGCTAGAAATTCAAAGTGCTATAACTCAGCCATTTTTTAAGATATAGACGAAACTAAAAAGGCTCCAGAATCTTTGTATCAAGCCCAAACACATAAGAAAAAAATCTTTTTCAATGTCTAATTTTTTTGTGCCTCATCTTAAATTTTTTTTTAAATTTTTTAAATGGCCGCCATTTTGAAACAATATGGCGGATGAAGCTGCCCAACGAACTCGGTCGAGACATTGGTATGTACTATGTACACACGAAATTTTATCCAAATCGGTTCATAAATACGAGAGTTACAGTATGAGAAAGATCAGATATATATATATTTAAATATATATTTATAAAAACTTTTCCAAAATAACAGACATTACATTACATTACAAGATAAAAACACTAAAAACAATATAAAAGGACGTTTCGGATTCATTCTGAATCCCTCATCAGCTAATTCCTAACGTAAAAGTCATACTAGATTTTAAAGTTCAACAAGTAGAAAAACATTACATCAAGTTGCCAAAAAATTACAGTTAAAACAAAACTGAATATTCTATTGGTATTATATATATATATAAATTTTGAACGGAGGGTGGTTTCGGGGTCTAGGGGTCATGATCGGTGAAAATATACCAAAATTTTTCGGAATCGTTTTCCTCCGAACGGCTGCAATAGGTAGCTTTTTGTAATGAAAGCTACCTAAAATGACGTTTGATGTGCGCCGCGAATTAATTCAACAGCAGTGGTATACAACAGTTAGCTTGTGACGCAGAAAAATTTGAGCCGAGAAAAAAGTAAGTATTGGGTCCCACTCATTAAATTTGTAGTTCTGGGATTATTCAGAATGTTCTTACAGGTAAACAATAGATATCGCATGCGATTCTTCTACGATTTAGCAGAATTCCTCGAATTATTATTAATTTATTTAGCAGATTTTCGCAAAATCAATTCGTAAATCAGTCATGAAAAGAAATCGGGAATTTCCTCGATCAATCATGAATTTTGTAAAAACCGTCATGGTAAAATCCGACAAATTTCGTCGATCGCTAGCCAAATAAAACCACGAATTTCATCAATCGTTCACGAAATAAAATTGCAAATTTTGACAATCTGTCGTGAAATAAACCGTGATTTTCGTCAATCGGTCGATAGAAAAAAACGCGATTTTCGTCAATCGATCGATAGAAAAAAAAAAAAAAATCTTCAATCGGCCGATAAAAAAAAACACGATTTTTGTCAATCGGTCGATAAAAAAAAAAAAAAAAACGGGAATTTTGTCAATCGGTCAAAAGAGAGAAAGGGGAAGGGGGCAAATTACATCATTCAGTACCGAAAAAAACCGCAAATATCCACAATATACAGAATTGAATTTCGTCAATCGGCCGGAGAAAAAACGGGAATATCACCCATTTTGTTCGCGATCATTTTGACGAAATTTGTGGGAGGTTTCTTACGATTCTTTGGCAAAATTCACGTTTTTTTTCTACAATCTTTTGACGAAATTCGCATTGTTTTTGCTATCCTTTGACAAAATTAGCGTTTTTTTCGCGGTCCTTTGATAAAATCAGTTTTTTTTTTGTTTTTTTCGTGAGCATTTGGCGAAATTTATGGGGTATTTTTTTCGAGATTTTTTGATGAAATTCGAATTTTTTTCGCGATTCTTTGACGAAATTTGTGGGGGTTTTGTTTGCGATCCTTTGACGAAATTCGCGTTTTTTTCACGATCCTTTTGCGAAATTGGAGATTTTTTCTGCGAATGGCTGAAGAAATTGATTTTTTCGGCGCTCATTTTTCGAAATTCGCGATATTTTTTTATGTACGAATTTTCGGAGCCGAATGCCTTAAATTTTCGTGAAAAACGGAACAGAAGAACGGAACCCCTGAAACAATATGCGATAAGATTTTTTTAAATTTAATTTTTCTAGCGTGTTTTAAAAAAAAAAAACAAGTGTTTGAATTGCATTTTGATTTTTACAGTGCAAAATAATAATACCCACATATTCTCTCTCTCTCTCTCTCTCTCTTTTTTTTTTTTTTTTTTTTTTACATGGCCTCTTGTAGGACAAAACGAAAATAAGAAATATTGTTTTCCTAATATTCTTCACTACCGTGATTGCTTAACTTATGCATATTTTTTTAACCTGTACCTTTTCCAACTTTATATTCTGAACTGTGCACACAGTAACAGTAAATTCTGTGTAGGGCGGACTTTGTGTAAGACGGAAATCTGTCTAACTGGGAAAGATTTTCAAGTCCCCGAGAATCCCTAGACATAGAGTAAAATTTGTCTAAGCCGGAATACTGTCTACCAGGGTTCGCAAAGCTGGGCCCTGTTCGAAAAAACCCGGCGGGTTTTTTCAGAATGGGCCCACTTGAAAAAGCCCGCTGAAAAACCCATAAAGTGGGTTTTTTCAATTTTCAGATATAATTTAAACAACATATATGTCGTACGCTAATTGAGAAATCACGCTCTTTGCAAACAGCCTAGGCTCTTTGCAAAGAACCGGGCTAATTGGATAATCATCTCCCTTTTTCCAATTAGCCTGATATTTTTCAGGCTTATTGCAAAGAGCCTAGAAAGCGTTAGGCTAATTGAAAAATGACCACTTATTATCCAATCAGGGTGATTTTTTTAGGCTTTTTAACGCATTACGCGACCCGAACCCGAAAAATAAATTACAACAAACCGTACCCCGATCCGAACAAGACAAAATAATTTCCGTGAATACGCAACCAGACCCGAACCTAAAAATTCTATTAGAAAAAACCCGAAATCTGACATGAACCAAATCTGAACCCGACAAAAATATTCCAAAGAAACATAACCCGATCCGAGCATGACAAAATAAATTCTGTGGACACGCAGCCCGATCCGAACCTAAAAATTTAGTTTGAAAAAAACCCGAAATATGACCCGTACCAAATAAGATAGCTCACAAAAATATTGTAAATAACCATTAACCGATCCGACCAAGACAAAATAATTCTTTTGGACAAGCAACCCGAACCGAGCCTAAAAATTTCATTTGAAAAAAACCTGAAATCTGATCCAAACCAAATCCGAATCGAACAAAAATATCCCCAAGAATCATAATCCGATACGAGCACGACAAAATAATGTCCGTGGACAAGCAACACGACCTGAACCTAAAAATTCCATTAGAAAAAACGCAAAACCTGACACGAACCGAATTTGAACCCGACAAAAATATTCTAAAGAACCATAACCCGATCCGAGCAAGACAAAATAATTTCTGTGGACATGCATCCCGATCCTAACCTAAAAATTTAGTTTGAAAAAAATCCGAAGTATGAGCGGTACCAAATATGATAACCGACAAAAATATTCTAAAAAACCATAACCCGATCCGAGGAAGACAAAATAATTTCCGTTGACACTCAACATGACCCGAACCTAAAAATTCCATTTGAAAAAAAAAAAAAATGAAATCTGACCAAAACCAAATCTAATTCCGACAAAAATATTCCAAAGATCCATAACTGGATCTCAGCAAGACAAAATAATTTCCGTCCGCGTGCAACCCGACCCGAACCTGAAAGTTCTACTTTAAGTTAACCCGAACAGTACCCGAAATAAAAATACATCAGGCCGTACCCCGACAAGAGCAGGGCAAATTAATTTCCGTTTACACTCAATACGGCCAGAATCTGAAAATTCCATTTGAAGTCAACCTGAAACCCGACCAGAACCCGATCTGAAAATTACAAAATTATTTTAAAGTACCATAACCCAATCTGAGTAAGACAAAGTTATTTCCGTTGACACGCAACCGGATCCGAACTTAAAGGTTCCATTTGAAGTCAAACCGAAAACCGACCACAACCAGGTTTCGGATTGAGTTCAATTAGAACTTTCGGGTTTGGATCGGGCTGCCGGTCGACGGAAATTATTTTGCCATGCTCGCATCGTGTTATAGTTCTTCGGAATATTTTTGTCGGGTTAAGGTTTGGTTCGAGTCGGTTTTCAAGTTGACTTCCAATGGAATGTTTAGGTTCTGGTCGCTTTGCTTGTCCACGGAAATAATTTGTCTTGTTCGGAACCGATATGGATCTTTGGAATATTTTTGTCGGGTTCAAATTTGGTTCATGTCAGATTTCAGGTTTTTTTCAAATGAAATTTTTAGGTTCGGTTCGGGTTGCGTGTCCACGGAAATTATTTTATCTTGCTTGGATCGGGTTATGTTCCTTTGGAATATTTTTGTCGTGTTCAGATTTGGTTCATGTCAGATTTCAGGGTTTTTTCAAATGAAATTTTTATGTTCGGTTCGGGTTGCGTGTCCAAGGAAATTATTTTATCTTGCTCAGATCGGGTTATGATTCTTTAGAATATTTTTGTCGGTTATCATATTTGGTTCGGGCCATATTTCGGATATTTTTCAAACAAAATTTTTAGGTTCCGATTGGGTTGCGTGTCCACGGAAATTATTTTATCTTGCTCCGATCGGGTTATGTTTCTTTGGAATATTTTTGTCACATTTGGTTCATGTCAGATTTTGGATTTTTTCTAATTGAATTTTTAGGTTCGGTCTGGTTGCTTGTTCACGGAAATTATTTTGTCTTGCTCGGATCGGGTTATGGTGCTTCGGAATATTTTTGTTGGGTACAGATTTGGTTCATGTCAGATTTCAGGGTTTTTTAAGTGAAATTTTTAGGTTCGATTTGGGTTGCGTGTCCAAGGAAATTATTTTGTCTTGCTCGGATAGGATGATTATGTATTTTTGGAATATATTTGTCGGGTTCAGATTTGGTTCATGTTAGATTTCGGGTTCTTTCTAATGGAATTTTTAGGTTCGGTTCGGGTTGTGTGTCCAAGGAAATTATTTTGTGTTACTCGGATCGGATTATGGTGCTTTAGAATATTTTTGTCGGTTATCATATTTGGTTCGGGTCAGATTTCAGGTTTTTTTCAAATGGAACTTTTAGGTTCAGGTCGGGTTGATTGCAGACTGAAATTATTTTGTCTTGCTCGGATGAAATTATTTTGTCTTGATCGGATCGGGGTACGGTCTGTTATAATTTATTTTTCGGGTTCTGGGTTAATAAGCCCCCCCAAAAAACCCTGATTGGATAATAAGTAGTCATTTTTCAATTAGCCTAACGCTTTCTAGGCTCTTTGCAATAAGCCTGAAAAATATCAGGCTAATTGGAAAAAGTCCTTCCGGCCAGTGCCGGGAGGAAGAGGTAGCTTTCATATTCCTTATTTTAAAAAAGCCAAATTATATTATTCAAACACACGAATCTCAATTTAATGGAAACCGAATATAGGAGATTCAATACTAATTTTTATTGAAGATTATTGATAATTTGAGAATTTCGCGAAATTAGTCAGCTTTATCCCAGTTGCTTTTCTTTAAAGTAACTTATATTTGGCTACCAAATTCGGCGATTTTTTAAAGTGCCTGCCATTTTAAGACAACATGGTGGATGTGGCTAACCAGTGAACTTGGTCGAGACCTTAGTAATTGCTGTGCACATGCTCACTCACATCGGAATCTGTTGATATATACAAGTGCTGTCGCAGGCAAAAAAACAGATTTTTCAAAATGTCACCCATATTAGAAATTGAAACTGCTATATCTGAGCCATTTTAGGTAGCTTTCTTTACAAAAAGCTACCTATTGCAGCCGTTCGGAGGAAAGCGATTTAAAAAAATTTTGGTATATTTTCATCGATCATGACCCCCAGACCCCGAAACCACCCTCCGTTCAAAATTGATATATATATATATATATATATATATTAATATATATATATATATATTAATATATATATATATATATATATATATATATATCTGACCTATGTCACACTGTAACTCTCGTATTTATGAACCGATTTGGATGTAATTCGGTGTGTACATAGTACATACCAATGTCTCGACCGAGTTCGTTGGCCAGCTTCATCCACCATTTTGTTTCAAAATGGCGGCCATTTAAAATTTTTTAAAAAATTAAAAATTTGAAATGTGGTACCAAAAATTTGAAAATGGAAAAATATTTTTTTCTTATGTATTTGACCTTTATACAAAGACTCCGTAGCAGTTTTTGTTTCGTCTATATCTTAAAAAATGGCTGAGTTATAGCATTTTGAATTTCTAGCGAAGCTGACATTTTGAAACGTCCTGAATTTTGTCACGCGATAAAAGGCGTATTCATGAACCGATTTGGATGTAACTTCGTTTATACATAGTACAGACCAATGTCTCGAACGAGTTCGTTGGCCAGCTTCATCCGCCATCTTGTTTAAAAATGGCGGCCATTTAAAATTTTAAGAAAAATTTAAATTTGAAATGTGGTAGCAAAAAATTGAAAATTGAAAAAATATTTTTTTTTTTATGTGTTTGACCTTGATAAAAAGATTCGGGAGCAGTTTTTGTTTCGTCTATATCTTAAAAAATGGCTGAGTTATAGCATTTTAGGTAGCTTTCATTACAAAAAGCTACCTATTGCAGCCGTTCGGAGGAAAGCGATTTCAAAAAATTTTGGTATATTTTCATCGATCATGACCCCCAGACCCCGAAACCACCCTCCGTTCAAAAGTTGATATATATATATATATATATATATATATATATATATATATATATCCATATATATATATATATATCTGACCTTTGTCATACCGTAACTCTCGAATTTATGAACCGATTTGGATGTAATTCGGTATGTACATTGTACATACCAATGTCTCGACCGAGTTCGTTGGCCAGCTTCATCCGCCATTTTGTTTCAAAATGGCGGCAATTTAAAATTTTCTTAAAAATTTTAAATTTGAAATGTGGTACCAAAGAATTGAAAATGGAAAAATATTTTTTTCTTATGTATTTTACCTTTATAGAAAGATTCCGGAGCAGTTTTTGTTTCGTCTCTATCTTAAAAAATGGCTGAGTTATAGCATTTTGAATTTCTAGAGTGGCTGACATTTTGAAACGTCCTGAATTTTGTCACGCGATAAAAGGCGTATTTATGAACCGATTTGGATGTAACTTCGTTTGTACATAGTACATACCAATGTCTCGACCGAGTTCATTGGCCAGCTTCATCCGCCATCTTGTTTAAAAATGGCAGCCATTTAAATTTTTAAGAAAAATTTAAATTTGAAATGTGGTACCAAAAAATTGAAAATTGAAAAAATATTTTGTTTTCATGTATTTGACCTTGATACAAAGATTCGGGAGCAGTTTTTGTTTCGTCTATATCTCAAAAAATGGCTGAGTTATAGCATTTTGAATTGCTAGCGTGGCTGACATTTTGAAACGTCCTGATATTTGTCACGTGATAGCAGGCGTATTTATGAACCGATTTGGATGTACTTTGGTGTGTACATAGTACATACAAATATCTCGACCGAGTTCATTGGCCAGCTTCATCCGCCATCTTGTTTCAAAATGGCGGTCATTTAAAAAAATTAAAAAAATTAAAAATTTAAAATGAGGTACCAAAATATTGGAAAATGAAAAAGATTTTTTTTTGTATGTGTTTGACCTTAATACAAAGATCCCGGAACAGTTTTTGTTTCGTCTATATCTAAAAAAATGGCTGCGTTATAGCATTTTGAATTTCTATTGTGGCTGACATTTTAAAACGACCTGATTTTTACCACGCGATAACAAGCGTATTTATGAACCGATTTGGATGTTACTTGGTCTGTACATAGTACATACCAATGTCTCGACCGAGTTCGTTGGCCAGCTTCATTCGCCATCTTGTTTCAAAAGGGTTGCCATTTAAAAAAAATTAAATTTAAAATTTAAAATGAGGTATTAAAAAATTGGAAAATGAAAAAGATTTTTTTTATGTATTTGGCCTTGATACAAAGATTCCGGAGCAGTTTTTGTTTCTGAAAATTTGTTCGTTTGTTTATATCTTAAAAAATGGTTTAATTATAGCACTTTGAATTTCTAGTATGGCTAACATTTTGAAACGATCTTGTATTTGTCACGCGATAACACACGTATTCGCCTATTTTCATGTGAGAAAGCATGTGGATAGTATACATCAACATCTCAGCCAAATATAAGTTACTTTAAATAAAAGCAGCTTGGATAAAGCTGACTAATTTCGTGACATTCTCATTCATAATGATTTAGTATTGATAAAAATTAGTATTGAATCTCCTATATTCGGTTTCCACTAAATTGAGCTTCGTGTGTTTGAATAATATAAGTTGGCTTTTTTAAAATAAGGTATTTGAAAGCTACCTCTTCCTCTCGGCACTGGCCGGAAGGACTTTTTGAATTTCTAGCGTGGCTGACATTTTGAAACGTACTGATTTTTGCCACGTGATAACAGACGTATTTATGAACCGATCTGGATGTACCTTGGTGTGTACATAGTACATACAAATAACTCAACCGAGTTCGTTGACCAGCTTCATTCGCCATCTTGTTTCAAAATGGTGGCCATTTAAAAAAATTTAAAAAAAAATAAATTTAAAATGAGATACCAAAAAATTGGAAAATGAAAAAGATTTTTTTTGTATGTGTTTGACCTTAATACAAAGATTCCGGAACAGGTTTTGTTTCGTCTACATCTAAAAAAATGGCTGAGTTATAACATTTTGAATTTCTATTGCGGCTGACATTTTAAAACGACCTGATATTTGTCACGCGATAACAGGCGTATTTATGAACCGATTTGAATGTAACTTGGTCTGTACATAGTACATACCAATGTCTCGACCGAGTTCGTTGGCCAGCTTCATTCGCCATCTTGTTTTAAAAGGGTTGCCATTTATTTTTAAAAATGTAATTTAAAATTTAAAATGAGGTATTAAAAAATTGGAAAATGAAAAAGATTTTTTTTATGTGTTTGGCCTTGATACAAAGATTCTGGAGCAGTTTTTGTTTCTAAAAATTTGTTCTTTTGTTTATATCTTAAAAAGTGGTTGAATTATAGCACTTTGAATTTCTATCATGGCTAACACTTTGAAACGATCTTGTATTTGTCACGCGATACCACACTTATTCGCTATTTCGATGGAAGAAGGCATGTGGATAGTATACATCAATATCTCGACCAAGTTCGCTGGCCAGCTTCATCAGCCATCTTGTTTCAAAATGACGGCCAGTAAATTAAAAAAAATTATATTTAAAGTGAGGTGCAAAAAAAAATTAGAAATTGAAAAAGGTTTCTTTTTTGTGTGACATTTTGAAAAATCTGATTTCCTGCCTGCGACAGCACTCGTATATATCAACCGATTCCGATATGAGTGAGCATGTGCACAGCAATTACTAAGGTCTCGACCAAGCTCACTGGTTAGCCTCATCTACCATGTTGTCTTAAAATGGCAGGCACTTTAAGAAATCGCCGAATTTGGCAGCCAAATATAAGTGACTTTAAATAAAAGCAGCTTGGATAAAGCTGACTAATTTCGCGAAATTCTCATTCATAATGATTTAGTATTGATAAAAATTAGTATTGGATCTCCTACATTCGGTTTCCACTTAATTGAGCTTCGTGTGTTTGAATAATATAAGTTGGCTTTTTAAAAATAAGGAACATGAAAGCTACCTCTTCCTCCCGGCACTGGCCGGAAGGACTTTTTTAAGATAAAGACAAACAAAAAATGCTCCTGAATCTTTATATCATGGTCAAATACTTAAGAAATAAACCTTTTTCAATTTCTAATATTTTTGCAGCTCACTTTAAATATAATTTTTTTTTTTAATTTAATGGCCGCCATTTTGAAACAAAATGGCTGATGAAGCTGGCCAGCGAACTTGGCCGAGATATTGATGTATACTATCCACATGCCCTCTTACATCGAAATAGGCGAGTACGTGTGTTATCGCGTGACAAATACAAGATCGTTTCAAAATGTTAGCCATGTTAGAAATTCAAAGTGCTATAATTCAACCATTTTTTAAGATATAAACAAAAGAACAAATTTTCAGAAACAAAAACTGCTCCGGAATCTTTGTATCAAGGCCAAACACATAAAAAATCTTTTTCATTTTCCAATTTTTTTAATACCTCATTTTAAATTTTGAATTTAATTTTTTTAATGGCAAACCTTTTGAAACAAGATGGCGAATGAAGCTGGCCAACGAACTCGGTCGAGACATTGGTATGTACTATGTACAGACCAAGTTACATCCAAATCGGTTCATAAATACGCCTGTTAAGCGTGACAAAAATCAGGTAGTTTTAAAATGTCAGCCACAAGAGAAATTCAAAATGCTATAACTCAGCCATTTTTTTAGATATAGACAAAACAAAAACTATTCCGGAATCTTTCTATTAAGGTCAAACACATACGAAAAAAATCTTTTTCATTTTCCAATTTTTTGGTACCTCATTTTAAAATTAAAATTAAAAATTTTTTTTTAAATGGCCGCCATTTTGAAACAAGATGGCGGATGAAGCTGGCCAACGAACTCGGTCGAGATATTTGTATGTACTATGTACACACCAAGGTACATCCAAATCGGTTCATAAATACGCCTGTTATCACGTGACAAAAATCAGGACGTTTCAAAATGTCAGCCACGCTAGAAATTCAAAATGCTATAACTCAGCCATTTTTTAAGATATAGACGAAACAAAAACTGCTCCCGAATCTTTTTATCAAGGTCAAAGACATAAGAAAAAAATAATTTTTCAATTTTCAATTTTTTGGTACCACATTTCAAATTTAAATTTTTCTTAAAAATTTAAATGGCCGCCATTTTGAAACAAAATGGCGGATGAAGCTGGCCAACGAACTCGGTCGAGACATTGGTATGTTCTATGTACACACCGAATTACATCGAAATCGGTTCATAAATACGCCTTTTATAGCGTGACAAATTTCAGGACGCTTCAAAATGTCAGCCATGCTAGAAATTCAAAATGCTATAACTCAGCCATTTTTTAAGATATAGACAAAACAAAAACTGCTCTGGAATCTTTGTATAAAGGTCAAATACATAAGAAAAAAATATTTTTCCATTTTCAATTTTTTGGTACCACATTGCAAATTTTAATTTTTTTTTAAAATTTTAAATGGGCGCCATTTTGAAACAAAATGGCGGATGAAGCTGGCCAACGAACTCGGTCGAGACATTGGTATGTACTATGTACACACCGAATTACACCCAAATCGCTTCATAAATACGAGAGTTACAGTGTGACATAGGTCAGATATATATATATATATATATATATGGATATATATATATATATATATGGATATATATATATATATATATATATATATATATGAATTTTGAACGGAGGGTTGTTTCGGGGTCTGGGGGTCATGATCGATGAAAATATACCAAAATTTTTTGAAATCGCTTTCCTCCGAACGGCTGCAATAGCTTTGCAATAGCTGCTTTTTGTAATGAAAGCTACCTAAAAGAGAGATGATTCTCCAATTAGCCCGGCTCTTTGCAAAGAGCCTAGGCTGTTTGCATAGAGCCTGATTTCTCAATTAGCCTACGACATATACATTTAATGAATTTAAGTCATTTCAGTTAATTTTGAAAAAATATTAATATATAAAAGCCATTACACATCTGAAGTAAAATAAAAATGTATTTAAGCACATTGAAATACTTTACTAACATAGAACCTAGTAGGCAACATACATAGTACATAATTATAGGTATGTCTTTATATAAAAAATTCAAATCAACTATATTCATGGAAATAAAAAATATGTATTTTTACTTTCTTCTATCTTTACAAGAAGAAAGTATTGGATTCGTGAAAAATTTCGACTTTCGGTTCATGATGGATTTATACGTTTTAAAAAGGTCCTGAAGACAATTTGATAGTTTTTAGAAAATGACTGTCTATATGTGAAAAAAATTTTGTGGGTGTTCTATCTCAAGAACTAATGCACAGAATTTCACAAAACTTTAGATTGAGTTAGACCTTGATGTAAACTGGTGCTGATTAGTGTTTGGTGTATACTGCCCAACAGGTGGCGCTGCTATGCTGCATTTATCTCAATTTTTGCAATAGCTTTATCTCAAGAACTAATGCACAGATTTTCATAAAATTTCAGATTCAGTTACAAGTTAAGTTGTTGCTTATCGAGTTTTGGTGCATATCGCCCAACAGAGGTAGTGCTGCTATGCTGCATTTTTCGCGATTTCAGCAATAACTCTTATCTCAAGAACTAATGTACGGACTTGAACAAAAATTTAGATTCAGTTAAACCTTGATATAAACTGGTGCTGATTAGTTTTTAGTATATTATCGCCCAAGCGGCGCTGTTGTGCTGCATTTATCTTTCTTTTTGCAATAGCTTTATCTCAAAACTAGTAATGCATGGATTTTCGTCAAACTTCAGATTCAGTTAGATGTTGACGTAAATTGTTACTGATCAGGTTTTGTTGTAAATTACACAACAGGTGATGCTTATATCTCCTTGTTATATGCATCCAATTCAACAAATTTATATTTTACAATCCTCATGATGGGCATAAATTGTCATTTAATTTTGGCACTGTGATAGTGAATTTTGAATTATTAACATGTATGAGATAGAAGAAACTTTGGATTTTTGGAAAAGAAGGATTGGCACATCCGACTAGTTTACCACTTTTTTTCTTCCTACTTAATATATTTTAAATTTTAATATTCTATTCATTATTTGATTTAAAGAAAATTAACAATTTTATATCTTCTATTATGTTTAAAACTAATTTGTGAAAAACACTGACATTTAATTAATTTAAATTCATATAATTTATACAATTTATAACTTGTAAAATAGCATTACAATTATATTGTATATAAGGGAACAATGTATTTTTTTTATGTATAGTGTATATAATATATAGAAAATATAGTATACAGTAATGTAATTATGCACGTATTATACTTGTGAAAAAACCCGATTTTCCCCGGGGAAAATTGGGTTTTTCATGAAAAAACCCGAAAAAACCCAGGTGGGTTGGGTTTTTTCAGAAAAACCCGGGTTTTCGCGAACCCTGCTGTCTACTAAGGAAAATTTTCTCGGTCTAGATCGATTCCGCCTTAGACAGAGTTTACTAAAATTTAAAATTTATATTACACTTAATTTACACCCAAATAAGAAGAATTTTGTGCTTAAATTAAATGCACACATTTGATATATTTAGCCTATGTTTTGTTGTACATGTGTATACAGTAAACAAATTATTTTATATTTTGAATTCCTGGGTTTTTCCCCATATAAATGTTATTGCTTTTATGCAATTTTTTCACAATATGGTGACTGGATTTTTTCGGTTTAGGAGCGATTGGCTCCTTAAAAATTTTGGGAATCTGCACCCACAGGATATGATGTATACTCGAAGGGAAATTCAGGTTTTCATAAAAACTGCTTTTATTTTATACTACTTTTTGCTTATAATTTGCAGCATTCTTATTATAAAAAAAAAGTTCTTTTCAAAATATATGACAAACAACATTGTACACAATACCCTGCAATCGGAATTAAAATATAGCGAAAATTGTATGAAAAATAAGAAGGTTTACTAAATAATGCTTCACTGCGCATTTCCGAATGCAATCAAAATATAATGTACATAACGTTTTAGCTAAATGTATTGAGCAACTTTTGTAAAAGTCTCAACAACACAGCTTGAAAATTCTGAAAATTATCGTTGATAGAATAAGCTCGAAATCCGTTGTTCCCAAAATAAAGTAAAAAGATGAGGGGCTGTATCCATATATTCATTGATTAGCGCCAATACAGCATACACAACATTGCACGCACTGCTGTATTTGGATACAACCCCTCATCTTTTTGCTTCCTTTTGGGAATAACGGATTTTGAGCTTATTCTATCCACGAATATTTTCAGACTTTTCAAACTATGTTTTTGAGACTTTCACAAAAGTTGCTCTATACATTTAGATAATACATTATGCAAATTATATTTTGATTACATTCGGGCATGCGCAGTGAATCATTATTTAGTAAACGTGTTCATTTTTCATAAATTTATTATTATTTTTTAATTCTGATTGCAGGGTATTGTGTACAATGTTGTTTGTCATATTTTCTGAAAAGAACTTTTTTATGTTAAGAACTCTACAAATTATAAGTAAAAAACTTGGCAAAATTTGGGACTCTTTTTATAAAAACTTTAATTTCTCCACAAGTATACATGCTATCCTCATAAAAATGAACACACTTTATTACAATAAGGCAATTAATCATAATCTACAGTTTGAACTCTTTTGCTACATTAGTTTTTACAGAGTTATCTAATAGATATTCGGACTTTTCAATTTGTTGACGGTTCCCTATGGGGTTTCGGGAAAAAATCCTCACGGAAATGTATGACCTGTATTATTCTGTTTACACACCTGGAGTTTCAAGATAATTTTTTATGTAGTTTTCTAGATATTTAACAAAACGTCTAAAATCGCAAGTGGCCGGTCATCTTTGGTCATATAGTGTATAAACGTTCTAAATACAGCTCCTTTCGAAGATTTACAACGGATCTATGGAAAGGAAGGAGAATAGATAAAAACTTTATTTGTTTCTTTCTTTAATTCCTTACGCTGGGTTATATTAACTAGCCTTTGCATGTTGTACTGCTAACCCTTTGAGACCCAACAACTCCATTTGAAAAAAAATTCCTCAGATGTTAGACAACATCATTTTAAGCATGTAAAAAACAATAAAAAAATATTTAGGACATACAAATAAAACATTATTGACCAAAAATTTCCTTTTTTTACATCTGCAATAAACAGAAATTTGAATACTTTTCAAAGATATTGCCAACTTTCTAATACAAACTTGTAAAGAATACGAATTTAACTTTGGAAAAAAATTGTTTCTGAAAGTTTCCAGCGCTTTAAATTTTTCAAAATTTACGAAGTTTATCTTAACAATAAGGATGCGAAACTACTTAAATGATAAATAAAACTTTATTATGAAAAATGAACTCGGTATCGCCCTCTGATGAGAATTCTATGAACAATTTACATAAACTGCTGTATTAGGAGATAGAAGCAATAATTAAAATCGTATTTTAAAGTCCAATGCACAGTTTTTGAAAAAAGTTCAACACCGCATGCTAATTTTGTTGTTTAGAATAAAATTTTGCAAAGAGTTGCATATATTGAATTTAGGCATGTATGTCTGATATAATATGTGAAGTTAATTCAATTATAAATGTAAAAAGTACTTTTGTCTAGAAGTGTCAAAATCGTGCAATATTATATGTATATTTATATTTGAATATAAAGGTAAGAAAAAAAATTGAAAATATTTTTTTTTCTTACCTTTATATTCAAATATATAAAATTCGATGCACAGTTTTATTTATATATATAAACCAAACATGTATAAAAAATATTGGGGATTTTCATTGATATAGAATGCGCGTGGGGCATTTTGAAAAGTTCTAAAATATTACGGAAAATTCCCTTTTCTTTCGCAAAAAAAAATTTTGTTTCAATTTTTTTGGTGATAAATGTATGCCATAATGCATATAATGTACCATTAAATAATATTCAAAGTGAAATTTACAACAACAACAACAACAAGAAAAAAAAAATGATTTTAAAGGTCCCTAGTCCTCTTAAATACTGTTGTAAAACTTACTATTGAAAAGAATGCATCTATTTTGAATAACAGATGCAGAAAGGAACACTTGTAAATAATCAAATCTCTCTGCTCGAGAGTTATTGATTCATTTTAAGATTTTACAATATAATTACATGATAAGATAATTAATTAATAATTCCTTTAATCACATTGTCTTAAAGGTATAAAATGAATTTACTTTAATCAAAATTACTGCATGTAATCAGAATTGATATATAGCTAATTAAATTAGAGAACGAGATTTCAGAGAATATAATTTGATTAGCTCCATTTAAATAAAGTTTTTCGAAAAAAGAAAAATAATTTTTTTTCCGTTTTTAGTTTAATTATTTTCCTTTATGAAAAGTAATGAATTGTAAAACAAGTGTCAACTTTTTAATGAATTCTATTATTTGAATGTCTGTCCGTCTTATAGTCGTTGTTAGTTTAAAATGCCTGAACACTTTTCGCGTTTTAATGCGAAAGATTTATTTGTTGCAAAATTTATTAGAAATGAATATTTTGCACATCAGAGATATTAATTAACGTGATCTAAATAATAATAAATATTCTAATATTGTGAGGTGGAATATATTTTCTATGGTTATGTATGTGGTCCTTCTTAGTAAGGATTTCTTTCTTTCAGAATTTTCTTCATTATTTATATATTGCGCTTTGTAAATACCTTTTTACTCTTAAGACTTTCTTTTTGTTTTGTTTTTCTATATCATTTTTAGGTGTGTCCGTAATTATATAAATACGTAGCACCTATATTCGTCGCTCAGTCCGGTCCGTCTGTCCGTCTGTCTGTCTGTTCGTCCGTCCTCATATAACAGAGCTAAAACTACCCAACCGAATGGTCTGAAATTTAAAATATATAATTGTTGCAAAATTTTGTCGAGTCATTTCAAATTTTATGAAAATCGGATGTATATTTTAATTACAGGGACAGTCAAAAATTTTCCGTTACATTAAGGCCAATGGGAATAAATTATTGCAAGTGCATTTTAATGACGTTACAGCCTTCCGAATGGTCTGAAATTTTAAATATATAATTGTTTCAAAATTTTGTCCAGCTATTTCAAATTTTATGAAAATCGGATGTATAGTTTAATTACAGGGACAGTCAAAAATTTTCCGTTACATTAAGGACAATGGGAAAAAATTATTCCAAGTGAATTTTAATGATGCTACAGTCTTTCGAACAGAATGAAATTGATATGCACTTATGAAGTGCACTAAAATATACATTCAGTACAATATACGGTGCAAAAAATATTTATAAAACTAGTTATAGTACGAACGCACCTCATTTGCCACGTTTGATGAGCAATTTTCAACTTGTTATTTATTTCGTTCTGTGAAATTCATAAATTTATAGATTTTGCTTTGTTTATATCTTCACATAGCCACAAAAGGATTCTTCGATGATCTTCGCTAAATTTGGCTATTACTTATTTAAAATTCACATACACTACGTTTTATGATATGATCATTACATATTTTTTCTTATAAAAAAAGAGACCATGAGTTTTTAGCTTGTATATAACGTTCATTATAAAATTTAAAACGTTAAAGAAATGATAGGGATATGTCATAAACATAACTGTACAGTATTATTACATATCTAAAAAAATCAAATTTACTTAAAAAAGGTGTTTCATAATTATATTGCCACATAACAATATATATTTAAAATACCGCTAAAATCCCATAAAACCGATAATTTCATTGCTACCAGCGCTTTTTTAAATTATGAAATACAAGTTGAATTTATAAAATGGAGTTTCATCTGCCATGCAAACATTTTGTACGTCACACATGATGGCCTGAAAAATAACTTAAATGACCATGAAGAAGGCAAAATTATTGCTTGCAAGAAATGTGGTCATTTAGTGAGAGCCTTAGATGAAAAATTTGGACAATTTCATGGAGTTATTTTAAAATTTATAAAATTGGGTAAAATATTTGGTGTGAAAAAGCCACCCACACAATCACAAAATCTCACTTCAAGACTGAAGAGAATTGCCATAAAGTACATTTTTCAACAATAAGGTACAGCTGCTTTCGAATCATCAAGCCAAGTAGAATTCCGTCTTTTCTCAATTTTCTGAAATCGAGCAATTATAAATTCTAGAAATTAGACATATTCAAAGAAAAAGTCAAATTGAGAATAATTGAGAGACTCAAACTGCTAAGGTTGTCAATACCAGATGGCCTGGAAGTCTCAATTTCAGTGAGGTATGTTCTCTGATGGAAAGAAATTGTTTAGATATTCTGGACGGACGAACTGATTATTGGCATGGCCTAAGAAAAGAACCTGGATGTTTTTCTAAAAGGGATAATGGTGGGGTTTCTTTGGTGATATAGCCAGGCTTTAGGTATAATGAAAAAATAACCATAATATTTCGATGAGGCCGAATGAACGGTATGGCATATCAAGACTTTTTTGAAGCGAGCTTATTGCTCTTTGCTTAAAATATAAAAACCATATATTAGATATATTTCCAAGGTAATGTTTCAATACATATAACTAAACTGATGAAACTTATAGATAACGGAATTCATATGGGCTAGCCGCCAGTTTCTACTGATTTAAATCCCTTGTAGACAGTTTACAGGCTGTTATTTGGAGCAGTGTACATCAACTATGGAAACTAATACTCAAGCATTGCCAAATTACGATCTTCTGTAATTTGGGAATGGGAAATTATTAATCAAATTGTGCTTAAAAAATTGTACGCTCATTGTCAGTTCACATTTTCCCCATTATTCAAAATTCTAACTGGTATACAAAGTATTAAAGCAAAGGGATTATAGCATTATGAAATAGCAAATTTTGTATAAAATGGACAAATAATCACATATTACATTCCGATATTATTTTCTTTAATTTGAAGTAATAGGTAATTGCTCTTTTTTTTTTGAAAGAAAAAATAAAATTTGTAGCAAATGGCTTTTATTGTGCTTATATATATATATATATATATACATAATATAGCAAGGGGTAATATAATCGTAAATGCAGTGTATTCAGATCGGTCTATTAACCATAATTATTTGTAAGAAAGTTATTAAATTAGAAAGGCTTCTTAATGAAGAATTGGAAAAGACACTTAACCCAAAAGGAAATTAATTACACATATTATTATCAAATTTAATGTTTCCTTTGTAAATTAAAAAAAAGTACATTATAAAATGGATTAATCAAGGCCAATATAGCTCATTAGGTAGACAACTATTATCAACTAACTTTTGAAGCCTTAAAATTATGGCATGCTTAATAGTCAAATCTTGAAGACTCGACTTAAAATGATGGCAACGAGCAAGGGCAAAATTCTTGTACATCCACAACTGTCCAGATCTTTTAAGCCTCAACAGATCCCAAAATAACATGAATTTATGTCTGAGGGATCGTGTGTGCGAGGCGAAACGAAAGTGGAGATTGATAACGCGTTCTTCTGATAAATGTTTCCTGAGCACTTCGTTAATTTAAGTAGTAATGTATAAAAAAACCTCCATCCTGCATCAAAATTTTTCTATCAAGATATTGCCGTGCTTTTAGCTCCTGTATTATGATTTTATGTAGATCTGATGCATAATACTGTACAATAATGAATGCCATCACACCTTTCAGCATTCATCCTTCGAAGAAATACGGACCGAGCATAAGCGATGCAATAAATACACAATATAATATAACCTTCCGAGATGCAACGCAAATCCTAGAATCTAGTGAAGAATTTGTCCACTGAGATGAAGTAGTTATGCATATTCATTTAATCATCATGAAAATAAAAACACGCCTCGTCAATTTAAATCCAATCCATAATCACCTTAAACAGAGCAAAGAATTCCAGAGAGAATGTTAAGACATGCAGCAAGGACGCAAAATTTTCTAAATAATCTTAAAAATGTACAGTCTTTCAAACGCTGTTGCAGTGTGGCAAGTTCTTGAGCTACTCATAGAGTTTTAATTCTTAATATCTTCCATCGTGAGCGTAAGATTTCCAGTTTCTTCTACAGTATCTTTTTCTCGAAGGAATACCTTGTGAATCCCTTTTCTAGAACTTCTTCGCAACCTGTTTGGAGTCATCGAACGTATATGCAAAGCTTTTCAAATCTTGTAATTTCCCTAAAGCTCACATTTAAAATCACATCCGAAGCACCAAAAAGTGCGATGTAAACTGATTTTTATTTTTTTTTGTGAAAAAGGCATGAGAATGAAAGCAACTTTATTGTGAACCTTTAATTACGACTTTTTTAAGGCGCAAACACATATGTGACATGAGTGATGAAATTTGCATTTATGCTAAAATTTTACTATAAAACGCCTGAGGGGCAATAGTTTAAGATTTCTTTTTCGATGAAGCGATTACAGAAGTTTTTTCAAGATAGTTACTAACTCCATTTTTGACCATTCCACTTAAGATTTTGATTAGGAAGTTAAAATCCAACTTTATATTTTTTCCTTGCTGGAACCCTGATGTCATATATCTATGGCACAGGCTTTAATACTGCGCGTTTGCACTCATATTTTGTTTGTGAATTCTTTGTTTGTATCTATTTTTCTATTTAAGTTTATATATATATATATATATATACATAAAGACATTTATTATTACTCTTTATTTATTTAAAAAAATCTAATTATCAGATAAAAAATACTACTAAAGTAGAACAGAATTCTATAAATAAACTCACTTGAACTCTGATATCAGAGTTGTCAGCATAAAAGAAAAAAGAACAGGTTTTTGCATCGATTATTTTTTTTATTCCCGATATTTCATGAAAAACTATACGGTATGTCAACATAAGAAAAAAATTTCATTAAATTGAAGTCATATGCATCTGACACATCATTATTTCGTTGTCAACGAAATTTTTACAACAGAATGTTTTCGCAAAAAATTTGGTAATAGTCTTACATAAACAAATACAAAGTGATTTTAAGTTGTTGCATCTGAATTTGAAAGAATGTGAAAGATTTGGATAACGTAAGTAGTAAAAATGAACAGTTTTTATGTCTAGCATAAGCAGAAATTGTTCGAATAAAGTTTATTTTGTCAATGGTTGTTAAAAATATTCTCGTGTTTTATAGGCTCCGTTGCATAAAAGTTTAATAAATGTTAATGGATCGCCGGATCGGTATTAATTTTTAAAAAGTGATAGGTAAATAAAGCCAATTTTCGGCCATGGTCAAACAATTGTCTTCGTTTTTTTAAAGCACTTGGTGGGGGGGGGGTTCTGATAAAATTTAGAACATAAATTTACAGATTCTACAAATGATTTTTCCATAAAGAATTTTTATAATATAGAATACCCAAAACGTTCAACTAAGAAAATTATATATTTTTTATCTGATGAAAAGCGCACATAAGACCATCGCCTTTTTTTATATGTTAATGTTTGAATGATAAAGTAAAACGTATTTAAAAATCAGGCTCGTGTTATGAGAGTTTATTAAATATATAAATATATATAAAATAAAATATATTTAAAAAATATCGAAATGCATTATAATTTACTATGTTTTATATTTTGTGTAATATAACGTCTTTAGACTCATTTAAATAGTCTTCAGGCGTATATCTCTTATAGAATAAGTAAATATATTCTGCATATCACTTATATATGCATATATAATAATATAAGAATAATAGTGTATATATAATTTAAAATCGCATATTAGGTGACCATTCGAAAAAAACACGGGCCTCCTGCAATTTCAGAAGCTAGTCGGCCATTTTTCTCAATACTTAAAAACACGTAAAATTTATCTTTTAAGAAGGATTATGAAAAAACTTAATTTTTGAGAGATATATTTAAATATGTTTATATTTTGAGATATCTTCAGTTGAAATTAGACAGACCTCCCGCTATCTAATTCCATCGAAATAAACAAAACTGAATCATTCCTCTGGGAATGAAAAAAATATTAAACTACGGGGAAAATCATTCGCAAAACAAGTTCTCCAGCGATGACTTTTACAGCGCTCTCTCGGGACGGAAAAGTAATTCGCGCATGTAACCAAATCAAAGTTTAGCATAATTCTATTAAGTGAAGTTCTACACAACTGAACGCACTAAAATAGAACTTCAAGTTCTTTTCTTGACGTAAATTAAACAAACTCTTTTTAAACAATCGGAAGAAATTTTTTATTACTTCATTATGCAGGTTTTTATCACGCGACATGCAGGAGTTGAGATCAAAACTTTTTCATACAGTAAGAATGATGCAAGTAAGTAATAGTTAAATGATTTTTCTTTTTTAATAACAGATAAAAAATATACGTTTATATCTTATTGCGCTCTTTTTTCTGCTTCCCCCCCTCCCATCTAGATTAAAAGTGTTCTATGCTGCTAAAATTCATTAAACTGTAATAATAATTTATTCGGATCTCCAGATAACAAAAACTGAAAGAATTATAGAAAACTTAAATTTACACTACGTGCATAAACTATTTAAAAGATGACAATATTTAAAAAAAGATGCTAAATTATTTTAATACCTTAGTACTTTCAACTATAAAAAACATAGTCTTCGTCAGAGGAATACAAGAAATACTATTGTTATTAACGTCTAACTTTTAAAATCCACGTAGATGATGGCGAAAGGAGTGAAAGTGGCAGCCATCATCTACGTGGAATTTGAAAATTAGACCTTAATAACAATAGTATTTCTTGTATTCCTCTGACGAAGACTATGTTTTTTATAGTTGAAAGTACTAAGGTATTAAAGTAATTTAACATCTTTTTTTAAATATTGTCATCTTTTAAATAGTTTATGCACATAGTGTAAATTTAAGTTTAACTTTTAAAGATGAATTAAGCATTTCTATTTATTTATTTACTGATTAAAGAAAACGTTACCAACTTTTTTTATTTAAAGCATTTCGTGAATTTATTTTTTAACAAATTGTTGCGAGTTTGTTTAAAGCACAATCTGCGTGTTATGTAAATATATTGTTTGTTCTTCTCCAATTTAACTTATTTTCTCATCACATGACGTAATCAAATTACGCCTTTTTAAAAAATATATAGCCTATTTAAGAGAAATGCCCATGTAATATGGTTCTGTTATCTTTTTTCATATGCATTACTAATGGCTTTATTAGCATTCGTGCACGCTTGTGTGTTGTGTGCAGACAGATAATTTTTAATAACACCAGCATTTGTATTATTTTCTCAAAGATCGTTTGCTTTTATAAGCAAACTTCGTAAGTAATACCTTTCCACTACCTATCCCACTTCTTTTTGTTATTTTATTAACTGGAGAAAGTTTGCGCGCCCTCAAAATTTGTTAGAGGGCTCATGAATAAAATTTATTTTATTTATATTCAAAATCTTTATTTATAAACCGTTTGCTATATTTATTTATTATTTTGGTTTTATTTAGAATAATGTATTTTATCTATTTTTTTCTCTAGACCTCCGGAACGAACTTCTAAATGAGATGAGTAAAACCCGACAAATAATAATAATAATAATAATAAATCAATCAATAATAATCAATTCATCAATAATCAGTTTCGTAATACGCGTCAGTAAATTTATCAAAAAAGATACAGTAAAAAATAACTGCCTCAACAACTGTTGTAGTATTAATTTCAGTTACTTTATTATTTAGCTTCACAAGCAGCTCCGTATATAACAGCAAGCAATATTCTCCTTTTATTGTTGATTACATGGCTAATATATGTGTGATTAAATTTACATTTTGAGAATAGGAAATTCTGGTTCCTCTATGATTAAATTTATAATTTACCAACCAGATAGAAACATTTGATTTGGATAGAAAATTTACGTGCTAGTGATTTTTTGTATTTTTCTCGAAATCCGTATAAAAAATTGGATAAAAAAACATTCTTCACTTTAATGAAAAAAAAGGAAACATCCAATGCCCGTGTTAAGTATTATTTTTTCTTGCTTTGGAATCAATAACTATCCATTTATATCAACAGCGTAATAAACTGATTTTCAACACTTTCCTTCATAGCTGAAAAGTTAAACTTAAAATTATACTATGTGCAAATTACTTAAAAGATGTCAAAATATTTAAAAAGGTGTTATATTACTTTAATACTTCTTGGTACTTTCAACTATATACATAGCCTTCGTCAGAGAATACAAAAATAATGTTATTAGCGTCTTATTTTCAAATTTCATGTAGTTGGTGTCAAAAAGAGTGAAAGTGAAAGTCAAATTTTAGATCTGGAAAACATTGGGAAAATAAAAATATGGATATAGAGGAAAGTGGTATATTACGTGTTTTATTACGTTTAAGCAAACTGAGCCAAATTCTGGGTATGTTGTAGGATAAAACGTCATTGCAAACAGTATTTTCTTTAGTAATAATTTCTATTGATTCACGGATAATTAAATCATGATAATTCTTTATGGGGCATATTACTAAGGAATGTTTTATCCTACAACATACCCAGAATTTCGCTCAGTTTGCTTAAAGAATCATAAAACACGTAATATTCCACTTCCCTCTATATCCGTATTTTTATTTTCCCAATGTTTTCCGGATCTAAAAATTGACTTTCACCTTCACTCCTTTCACTCCTTTCGTATTTTTGTATTCTTTGACGAAGGTTATGTATATAGTTGAAAATACTAAGAAGAATTAAAGTAATTAAACACCTTTTTAAATATTTTATCATTTTTTAAGTAATTCGCACAATGTGTAGTTTTAATTTTAACTTTTTAAAGATTAATTTAGCATTTTGTTTATTTATTTATTTGCTGATAGTTTAAAAGTGTTCTGAATTCGGTTTGTCTTTCCGTCTGTCCGTGCTCTAATTCGCGCAAATATTGTCCGATTGCCATGAAATGTATATATGTTATTGGATATCACTATGACATATTCGGTATTGAAAAAGAAGTGCGTAGAATTTACAGTTCATTTACAGTGATACTCTAAAGAATTCCGTTACATTACAGTCTACTAGGAAAAATCGTTTGCAGTGAATTTTAATGATATTACATTATTTTAAACATACTCAAATTGATATTTATCACTGAAGTGAAGTACAAGATTCTTACTATAGAGCATGGTGAGCATAGAATTTATCGTTCATTTACAGGAACACCGAAAATAGTTTGGCTACAGAAGAAAACGAACAATAATTGAACTAATGGAGCCTCCGAACAATAATTGCTGGAAATGCGTTTTCAGTTGTGGTATGCGTTTGTAAATTTAATTATTTTTTAAATGTTATTTGGTGTGCATAAAATCTGTAGATCATATACAGGACTACAAAATAATTTTCAACAACACCCGTTTATTGGCGGAAATTGCTGAATGAAAATTTTCAATTGTGATATGCTTTTAAATGAACTAACTTCTAGTATACTATGTAGTATACATACATATCAATAGGTCATATACAGGGCTGAACAATATAAAAAAATTATATTTTTCCGACTGTTCATGGTTATTGCAGAAATTTGGTTTTCAAATACTTTATGGTTATGCGTTTTACAAAGTGTTCATTTAGGCATAATCTTTCACCTTAGTAAATTGTGAAGTTTTGTTATAGTATTCTGAATGTGTTGGAAAGTGTTTCATAAACTATGTCTTACGCATGATTTTTTTGTTCTTGTTTATTCATATACTTTGTCCTTTATTTACTATATTTTTCAGTTCAGAAAATTTAATAAATCCATCGTTTTTTCAAGTATTAATTTTATTCTTTTTTTAAATATGCTTCATATTGAATTTAAAAAAATTATAAAAAGTTTAAAGAATTGAAATTCCACAATTTGGAAACTTTCATTAATTTTAGAAAGATAATTACGCATATTAAAAAAAAAAAAGTATTTTTCACACCCGTTATTCTTTTTTTTTTTGTATGATTTACAATTAGAGAATATCCACGACATTTCTATTCTATCATAAATATTATTTTCATTGAAAAAGGTGAAGGGAAAAAGGGCCTTAAATAGACACACAATAATTAAAAAACAAATTGCTTGTTTATTCTGCTCAAACGGAAAAAATATAATTTTCTCATTATTACTCCATAATTAAGTTTCGGAGAAATTTCGTTTGTTTTTCTTTAATTATTTACTAGAAAAAAATTATTTACATTAACTTTAATTTTAATTTAGTTTTCTGAGAATATTACACGTAAATTAAGTTGAAATTTTTATAATTGTACTGCAAATAGTGTTTCATTTATTTTGCTCGAATTTACATTTCCGAAAAACTGGTTGTAAATATTTTTGTGTTCAAAGAACTGTATATTTCCTTATACTTGTTCAATTCTAAAATTCTAAAATGCGTATTTTTTATAAGGTTTGTTTGGAGTAATCTAAAATATAACAGTTTTAGTATTATCTTTCAAAAATTTAAGATTTTAAAAAGTATATGGCCGATCAAAAAGTTTCCGTTTGAGGTTGCTGCTGCAGCGTATATACAAATTAGTGCGTCGACGAAGCGTGTATATAAGAAGAGATATCGAGGCAAGATATTACTGTGACATTCGTTTATTTACGAAGTGTGTGTGGAAAATGCTTAAGCTTGAACAATGGCGACGTTAGTACCAAATGCGTCCAAACAGGACCAACGTGCTGTTATTCTCTCTCTCTTTTTTTTCTTTTTCTTTAGACATTCAGTGGAGAATGAAAAATGTGTATGAAGAAGCCCACGTCAGTCGAAAATCATCGTAGCAGAACGGTGCTCAAAGTTCAGAGCTGGACGCGATTCTACTCAACATGCAAGTCGATCTGGGATGCCATCGACAACAATAAGCGGGCAGTTGGTGATGCGATTAGGGCGGAACATCGCATATCGATTCGTGCACTTTCAAAAGATCCAAAATCAAAAAAATTCAAAAGTCCTTGAAGGGTCGACGGTGCCTGTCGGACGAAGACGTGCAGCAGGCAGTTTTCAACCTGGTGAAGACGAGAAATGCTTGCCTTAATACTGAAGGCGATTTTGCAGACTGGCCTACAAAATCTGAACTGTACGGCCTTCGTACGGAAACTTTCATATCGCCCCTTACAGTTTATTTCGACTTAATCTTATAGATTTTGTCAATTAGAAAATTAAATCAATATTGAAATAAAAAATTTCATTGACATGGTTTAATTTTACAAGTATTCTACGTATATTTTGTATTTATAAACTTTCCAGTTCTCAATGCACATTCTAGGATGCCAATAGAGTTCTGATCGCGTCTGGTGTAACATTATCTGAACTCAAAAAAAAAAACCTAGTTAAAGAAAAAACCGACCCCCCCAATTCGATCAAGACAACAATATTTCGTCAAACCGAAATTCAACACATTTCAGTCCGAACCCGAAATACTTACACATGAACTCGGAATGGAAGAAAATGAATGCATATTTTAAAACTATAAGGGAAAAATAACTTGCAATTATATCTCTTGTGTGTAATCTTTTATGTTGAAAAATGAGATGCTCATTAATGTTGATAAAAAATATTCTATTAAAGTCAAATCGAGCCGAACTCGAGTCCTGTTGCATTCGACTGAAATCGGATAATATTAGACGATACAGGAATGCAACTCTTTTTTGGTCTGTAATTTGAAAAATTCACCATGGGTAAGTTCGAACCCATCCGTTGGTTTTCTCTTTTCGTTTACCATGACTTGTTAGATGTGAGTAATTACCGTTTTTACAATTATTGTTAGTGTAATAATCGTAGAAGGCTTGTGCATGAAAATACGGAATTTTTCAAAGAACTATGCTTTAGTGCCCTGTCAACCAAAGAAAACAAAATCTACAGTGACTCCACTCGACTCCCCGAACACAAGCGTCTGCGTACATACAGTAAAATACAGTAAAACCATCACGAAATAACTATCGAATAGCGGACACTTGTATTTTCTGGGCACTTTTTAAATCCCCACAGTACATATACAGTATGCCCGTTAAAGTCTTTTGCCACCTTCTTAACTTTTGTACGGCTGCTGCTATATTCATAAAATTGGTATCTATTAGTAAAGTGGCCATGCGCTACTAGATGAGACCGCTTACAGCGCCACATGCTGCAAAACGGTGGAGTTACGTTTCTATCTCGAAAACAGTACGAGATATTGGAAAAAAGTGAACTACAAAGTTGTAGAGCATCCTCGATTTGGTACGAAAAGACACTTTGTGAACACGAATTCTAAAAACAGAACACTTAAACCAGGCCTTAGTTTGTTCGTGATTTCCGAAACTGTGACGTCACAAAAATTGAAAGCAAGGAGAAAAGATTTTTCTGTGGGGGTTACCTGAAACAGCAGGTGTATGTGACCCCTCCGCCAACATTGCAGGACCTCCAAGAACGCATCATGGATCCTTGTGCCAACTTGTCACCTGCTTGCTATAACGTGTTCAACATGAAGTGCAGACAAGTGTCCAAATATGCATTGTAGACGACGGAGAGAAGTTTGAACATAGAAAATATAGGTATCTTGTGATAACTAGTTGTTTTTTCTTTCTAAGATCGTTTCGTCACCTCACAGTGTAGGAAATAGCTAAAAACACGTTTTAAACCTTCCGTTTTTAGCATTCATGTTCATATGGTATCTTTTCGTACTAAATCGATGATGCTCTGACACTTTGTAATTAACTTTTTTCGCATATCTCGTACCGTCTTCCAGATAGGAACGCTAAATCTGCCGTATTTCACCATGTGGCGCTGTAAATGGTCTCATCTAGTAGCGCATAGCCACTTTACTATACCTAGACACCACTTTTATAAATATAGCAGCAGCCGTTCCTAAGTTAAGAGACGGCCAAGGGACTTTAGCATGCAAACTGTATATAGTAAAACCTCTGATTAGTGGACACCGCAGCAGCACGAAATCTGCCCACTATTTGGAGGTATCCGTTTATTAGAGGTTAAAAACATATTAATATATAGATACTGAAAGAGTTAACTATTGAAAAAAGGTATCTCTGTATATATAATGAAAATGAAATCGCATGGTCTAAGAACATATCGAAAGAAAATGCAAGAAATTAAACACAGGGGACTGGGGAGTGAAAATACATAAATAAGAAACTGAAAATGTGTTATGGATTCGTCAGGGGAGCATCATAATCTCAATCATCTTGTCATTTTTTAGGCCTTATGCCGACAATATTTGACGAAATAGCACACACACACACACATATATATAGATAGACAGATATATTACATATATAGTTTATAGATTCTAACACAGGCAACGCCCCCTAGATAAGAGAGAAAGCCTGGACACGCGTCACGTAAACGTCACACAAAGCACGGAAAACAAAGGGAAAATTCGAACCAGTTGCATGCTTCTTTTTCTTTGGCTCGTGGAATTATAAGTATTATTAGAAAATAAAAATTAATAATTCCACTAGTCAACGAAATCGAAACGTGTAAGTTGTTCGAATGTTTTTCTTTGTTTTGCCTGCTTTGTGTGACATTTTGGTGGCGCGTGTCAAGGCTTACTCCCTTATCTAGGTGTCGTTGACACAGGGCGGCATAGCAGAAAGGCTTTAGCTTACAATCCCTACCGGTAATGGAATCAGCTGGATTCTAACGCTGGACGTCCTACTTTGAAACTGGAGACGTTGCTTCTGCGCTACACTGTAAAAAAATTATGTAACGGTACTCCATAAAATTGGTGGCAGCCTTGCTGCCACCATTTTATTGAGTAATTTAACCGATATAACCAATGTTACGTTACACTAATGTGTTCTACACCAGTTATACCAGTTTAAATTACACCATTACATAAGTTAAATTACTTCATAAAATTGGAGGCAGCATGTTGCCACCAATTTTATGGAGTAACGTTACGTAAATGTTTTACAATGTACTAATGCTTAAATATGTTGCCGCAATATTTATCACTTAATCTGTGCCATATTTCCTTTGATCATAGAATCAGTCACAAAATGGTTTTAAAATGCATTATATACCTAATCCGCGACTGAATTTTACGAAGATCTATAAAGTTTAATTGCGACAATAATCTATACCATATTCGCCAAACGAGAGTTCAACGCGAAGTATTGTTTGTGAGATATCGCGCTCATTCAAACTCACACACACACAAATCAAGATTGGGATCGAGATCTACAGTCTTTACACGATGCGTTAAAAAATTAAAATAATTGAATATATTTCTCTTATTGAGAGGCTAAATATCTAAAAACAATTAAAAAATATGAAACTTTCTCCAGAAGAACCTATGTAGGAAATGAAGGGTTAATCTTGAGTTCAATATACGATAAATTAAGCAATACCATGTACACATAAATTTGGAAACTGTGTCACAATTTATCCATTAAATGTGTCAAATCCCTTTTTCTCCTTTTTCTATGGCATCTATTTTCAGTTTAATTGAGATACATAGCGCCTTTCAGAATAGCATAGAAAAATACGAACAAGCTGAAGTACACAGAAATACTTAAAAAAACCTGTATGTGTATATATATCCGAAGAAAAAAAAGAAAAGGAAAGAAAATGTCACGAATGAAAATATTAAAAAACCCCACTGAACCTGTAAAGAAAATAATTTTTTTCCATTTACACGAAAAAATAAAAATAAATAAAGCGCTAATTTTTGATGTTTTGGAATACGTATTAATTTTACGTAAAAAAAAAAAAAAAAAGATCAAAAGATATTTCATCCAAGAAAAAAATCACGGGTACACTTTAAAAAGCGCACACTTTAAAAAAGAACATGTTTACCCATTGTAAATGTAAATATAAGAAGTATATTTTTAAAAATGTACGAAGTATTTCACCAATAAAAAATGGCATTAAAAAAAAAGTTCGTTCAGTCTTGACTTGGTATAAAAAGCGATTTTTTTATAATTTTTTTTTTTGTAATTATCTTAAAACTGAGGGAAAAAATAATGTTCAGATTACTTTTATTAGAAAAATGAAGAATAGCTTTATTCGCTGATAAGGCACGTTGAAAAATAACTATCTACACATTTTTAAAAAGTTTTCTGATGGGAAATAATGGGAACAGATTATTTTAGAGATAGAAAAAAATGTGTTGAATTTAATCAGGAATGACATTTTGAACAGGAGTATAAATAATAGTTTCGGACTGTACGTAAAATTGTAATATGTTGAGACTTTAATCTTTTTTAACACTTTCCTATAAATTAGAAAAGTGTTTATGACTTCGGTTTGGCTGTCCGACTATCCGCGCTCTAACTCTCCATACCACTTTTACCATAGCACACGTTCCCTATTTCAAATGAAGTTTGTAGCATGTTTAGTTCATTTACAGGGACAGTTAAAAGTTTTCCGTTACATTACGGCCAATGGGGAAAAAATCGTTTCTAATGATTTTTAATGATGTTACACGCTTTCATAATAAAATTGATATGCATTTATGAAGTGCACTAAAATATGCATTCTGTAGAATATGCGGTGCAAAGAATAGTTATTATTCTTTTACAGAGCCACAGAAAAGAATTCTGTTACATAATTATATAGGGGTGGAGGGAATTGTTTGCGGCGTATTTTAATTATGTTAGACTATTTCATATATAATAAAATTAATATACGTCTCTGAGGTTTACTATAACTTATTTCATGCATAATACCAAGTGGACAGCATTTAGAGGGACACATAAAAGATTTCAGATACTATATTGTATCTGAAGTACTGTACATTAGCGATGATGGCTTCAAATGCATTTTTAATTATGATATGCGCTTTTATGTTTCACTAAATTTATGCATACTATATGGTGTGTATAAATGCTATAATTCATATGCAGGGCTACACAAAAGAATTCGCAAGCGTAACTGGGTATGAGCGCAAATTGCTTAAAGGTGGTTTTTAAATGAGTTATGCATTTTTACGCTGAACTGCATTTCGTTTACTAAGAAATGTTTATAGAATATAGATAAAATGATATACAGGGTCACGCAAAGAATTGAATATATGGCCGTCTATAAATTATAATTTCTGGAAATGTGATTTCAGTAGTTTTAAGAGCGTTTTAGTTTGAATTAAGTTTTAGCTAAATAGCAGCGTGTAATAAAGATTATAGGTAAACTACAGGGTTGTACAAAAGTATTCGAGTATGTTTCCATCTATAAGTATTAATTGCTGAAAGAGAAAATTCAACCTGTTATGCATTTTCTTGCTAAACTAAATTTTTCCATTATATAGTATATATATCAGTCTACAGATCAAATACAGGGCTGTTCAAAGGAATTGGAATACATATTTGGCTATGGACGATAACTGCTGAAATCAGTTTTTCAAATATTTTATGTGTTTTCTGAAATATTTACTTAGTTATCTTATTTCCCTAAATAACGAAGTTCTGTTAAAGCATTCAGAAAGTGTCGGAAAGGGTTTCATAATCTATGCTTAACGTATGATTTTTCTTTCTTGTTTTGATATATATCAAGGCTTTTTTTTCATCTTTTGATTGTTTGCGTATCGATTGATTTATTAAAGTTTGTATAAAATGCTTATGGATAAAAGAAAACTGAAATTTTTGAATTTTGTACAGACATTCAAATATTACGTTAAAAATCGAATGCAAAGGTAATATTCAAGACTTGTTTCCTATAATGATCCGATAGATTTTATATTTATTTTTTTTAACCATTAAAATCAGCTTTTACTGATAAAACAAATATTCCGTTTGACGGGATTGCTTACACGTATTTTTTTAAGGCGGTGCGTGTAATTATTACCTATTGTCTAATTAAAATGAACTACTATTGAAACGAAACTAGTCTAGTTCAATAATAAACTAGTTGTATATGTCAGTTCCAAAACCGTCTTATATCTCATACACCTTAATATTTCAAAATATAGTTACAAATGCTAATACTTCAATATTGTTACGCTGTAAGGAAAAATCTGAAAAGTTATTAAAATTTTTTTAGGAAACTGGGATTCCTAGAACTTTTTATCTAACGGCAACAACAAAAATTCATGTAAGATACACTTTTGCACCGTAAATCAAAAAATCTGTAAGGTTACTAAGAATTTTTAGGAAACTGGGATGCCTAGAACTTTCTATGTAACTGCAACCCGGGTTACAGATAAAATTTTAGTAAGCTTACTGTAATTTTAATAGTTTCTTTGTAAAACTACAGATTTATTAATACCTTTACAAAAGCTAGTTTTGTAGACTTACATCTTCTTTTTGTACAGTGTACAGATTAAATTTTAGTAAGCATACAGATTTCTGCAACTTTACTTCTGTAGAATTACATTTTTTTTTAATAGTGTAGTTCAATACTATACCACATTGATTTTCATCTTAAATTTCTGCTTCAGTGAATTAATCGGATGTAAACGAGTTAACTTCGATCAGATATTTATTAAAATCAATAGAGTTTCGTTATTCTGTTGTACATATGTTGTTTGCGAATAGCCGGCTTAGCAGCGAAGTTCCCGTCGCTGAACAATGTACAGTAGCACTACGAAAATTCGAGAAAATTTTACAGAAATCGCTATTACAGCGCCCCCTTCCTGTGGAATATTTTGAAATTCAAGGAGGACCTGCTTTCCATAACCAAAAACATAAATTTGAAATTTGGTTCAATCCTAACTTCATACACTTTTCGATGGAACAATAATGAAAATGGCACATAAGTCGCTATTACAGCGCCCTCTTCAGGCGGAATATTTCGAAATTAAATGAGAAACTGCTGGCCATAGCCAAAAACATGCACAAAAAATTTGTTCAATTCTATCGTAACTTCGTACACTTTTCGATGGTACAATGGCGACACACGAAAACACGGACTTTTGTGATCTCTGACCCCTAAAACATGTAAATCCGTCGAAAACCGGAAGTCGAAATTTTTTTCGATTACAATACTTTGTTCTATTGAATATAGAAGAAAAGTAAAAATACATATTTCATAAAAATCAGAAAATCAGAAAATAAATAAATATAATTTTACGAATATTAACAGAAGGAACGAAAGTTTATGTTATTTCGTGTACGTTTTATTTACTGTACAAGAAATCAAAATTTCAGGAAAGCTAAACTTTTTTTATTACAATTTTTTTCAAACATTTGAATGCGATTTTGATTATAATGTTATAAATGAAATCACATTTTAATACGAATGAATAAAATAACCTTTGAATTTTTGGTCGATTTAAAGGTGCTCGGTACCCTTTGAATTTTTTTTTATTTAAGCATTTTAAGGTACATTTTTAGCATAATAATAAAGGACTCAATGAAAGAAAATGATTTTAAAAAGAAATTTTTCGATTCCCCTGGCAAAATTTGAAAAATTAATATATATATTTAAAAAAAAAATTGAGTAAATTTGAAAATCTATCTTCTCGTACAATTTTGAACATTTTGAGCTATTTTTCAAAAACTATTCTTAGAAGTGTGCCTTATAATTTTAAGTATCGGATTTACCATAAGTTTATTAATTTGGGAGAAAAAAATAAAATGTGCAAATATGTGTAAAGTTATCGTAAAAACTGAATTTATATGTATGTATATATATATATATATATAAACTTTTTTCTTTATTGTAAATCCCATACTTAGTTTCATCAAATTGACCATAAGGAACAATAAAAAAAGTTCAAATCAATTGAAAATATACATAAAAGTTTTATCAACTTTAAGTGAAGTGGGTGTGACATTTAAAGGGACAGCGATATAATTACATCGCTTTTAACTGTGTTTATAATACTCGGATCTTTACGAAATTTCATGAGAATATACTAGGTACAATTTAAGAAAAAAATTAGGAAATCGATATTGGGCGTATTGGGATGATTGCGTATTTTGGTAAGAGTGGTTTGACCAAAATATTGCTTTGTTGTAAGCTTTTATGTTATTCAAACTCTTTTTAAATTTCATTGCTGTCCGCTAAATAAGACGCGCAGTAAAAGGCCAAATATTAATATTCTTGCGTGGTCCCTGTAAAACATAATATACGATTCAATGGCTATTTTATCAAAAATAAAGAAAAAAGAAAACAGAGAGAGAGAAAAATCATGCGTCAAGCATAAATTATGAAACTTCAACATTTCAAGAATATTTTAATACAACTCTTCCGTTTAATAAAGCTTATCTGTGAACCATGTAAACTTGGGAAATTTCGTAGTGTATCTCATAAGCCATTGAGAATATACGTTCAGTTTGCTCTTTGGAGTTGTTGTATGCAGATTTGTGGGGGTCTTGACATATTGTGGGTCGTAATGGTGAGCGCCATTTTCTTTCAATAATTGGTGATTATTCTTGACGTGTTTCAGTGAGAAGATTCTTAAATAAATATTTTAGAAAAACACATTTGAAACACATTTGCTATAACATATTTGAAAGCCAAATTTCAGCAATTATCGCCCATAGCTGGAAAAGTTACTCGAATTATTTTGTGCAGCCGTGTATATGATGTATAGATTTGTATATATTCTACACAGTATGCTAAAATTGTTTAGTGAAGAAACGCATAACGCAGTTAAAATTCACTCCAGCCATTTGTTGCAATAGACAAAAGTAAACACCAATTATTTTATACAGTCCTGTATATTACACAGAGACATATAGTATAACAGTGACGTTACAAGTAAGGTTTCAACATGACGTCGACTTTATTTAACATCATGTGAATTTAATATCATGTACACACATGCTGGTTTTGCTGATGGCAATAGTTTCTTTCTTTTCTTCAATGTGCATACAAAAAATACTTTAAGATATGAACAAAAGCGGTACTTTCATTTTCACTTTCATTCTGACCGTATTCAAATCAACATGAAAACGCTATGATATTACATTTAAAACTTAATTTTTGCCATTCCATGATAAACGGACAAAATGTCTTGCATATGACACTTACACAAATACCTATATGGGGCATTCTCACAATCTTTTAACTTTCATGTACCTGAATAATGATTTTTTATTTAATACACTTTTTTGTGTTTTTTTTATTTCATATACTTCGGAACATCCCATTGTATGATTGCACAACATATTAACGAGATAAATAAGTTTTGGACGATGTTGGGGGTCCAAAAACATGGAAAACTCATCTACCGTCCCGTGTCCCCGATGCTGATTTTGAAGTTTGGAGCTGTCTGGATAAAATTGTTTCAATAAAAATAATTTAATTTAATTTTTTTCTGAAACTGGAACTATTGTTTTATATAAATATGTAGCTAAAAATTTACCTGCACACATTTTTAGGGTTGATATTATTTTTTGAACTCTGTCCCTGGGTTTTAGATTTTTTACCATCCCTCTTCTAAAATTATACAGAAAATCACTTCAGATGCAGCGACAGAATTTTTTTCAAGTTTTTGCTCATGCAGAAGTATACTAGAGAAAGAATATCTAAAATTCTTTGACAGGAAATTTACTGCAGAATATAAATCAGCATTTAAATATCAATTTCAAGCACCATGGCTTTATTGGTAGTCTTACCGTCCCCAAGGTTTATTCCTGCACTTTTCGAGGTAAATAATAATAAAAAAAATTAATTTAACCCAACGTTAACAACTGTTTCGAAAAATCAATGAACATTGTAACTATCACTTAGTCTTAACACGATTTTCTTAAAAATAGGTGGTAATTTTCTTTACCGTTCCATCCTTACCGTCCCCTTTTTTACCGTTTCGTCCCTTTTTTTACCTTACCGTCCCTTCTTTAACACCCCTTTAAGACAATGTTATACAAAAATTCTGTATTAAAAGTACTACATTTGTATTATTTCTTATTTGAATGTCCTGTGGGTACTATGCAAATTCATTATAAGTAAAAATTTAGAAGAAAATAAAAAGTTATAGAGGTAAAATGGTAAGGAAAATTAAACTCGCAAGTTTAACCAAAATCTCATTTAAATAGAAAAGTTTTCGCTGCTGACCATTTTTTCTTTATTTTGAATCATTAAGGCATTCGTCTATCAGATTAAAATGTTATTTCAGCAAGTTTAATTTCGCCAGATTTTTTCCCGCAAAAGTCAAAAGATTGTGAGAATGTCCCATATCTATTAACTTATGAGTTGTTAAAATATAAATTGTTATTGAAAATAACAACCCCCACTAGCTTTTCATATGGGGCAATTTCATCGTAACTGACATAACATTTTATCATCGAATTTTGTTTTCAAAACTATGTAGAAAATTTACTAATAAAGCTAGAACAAATTTTTACAATTTAAAATATTTCTTACTAAGGACTTAATACCCAAATACCTGCAGATTATTTCAATCTCTCTTTTAGTCCCAAAATTTGCAATTCAAAATTCTGTAACTGACGTAACATAAAATATACAAACATTTTTTCTGACTTCATTGAAGTGTAAAAGTTATCAAAACTATCCCGTTAAAAAAACTGATTTAATGTTCTCAACAACACTAAAGAATGCCAAATTATAACAGTAACTTGTTTAATTAATTTCTGAATTAAAAAAAAGGGCATTTACATGTGTAACTGACGTAACTTTTATTGTGTAACTGACGTAACATTATGACTTTAAAAAGACAATAATGTTACTTAACTTAGTTTGTGATCAGTAATTTACAATGCCTCTTTATTAGGATTTTATTACAGAATATAAAAATATCAACTTTTCCATCATACCCTTAAATTAAACATATTATAAATTTTATTTCCCCCCCCCCCCCCCAAAAAAAAATGATGATTTTCTGTGGAATTGCTTTATGAGGATAGTTGTTTTAATTTCAGGATACAATAGCATTGTTAAAACAGCAGTAATATGTAGAAAAGCTATCCCACACGTGATATGGAATAGTCCTTTTATAGGTTTAAAAATCTCCACATTTTTAATTCCTAGGTTAAAGTAAATTTCCCGTTCAGGGTCATTCCACAAAAAATGAAAAAATATGTCCTGCGCATGACACTTACTTAAATACCCATATCTATTAAATTAGAAGTTGTTAAAATATAAACTAACCATTTAAAATAACAAAAAATCCTAGATTTTCATATTCGCATAGTTGTTTTAATTTGAGGATATAATAGCATTGTTAAAAACGCAGTAATATGTAAAAATGCTGTCCCACACGGAACATGGAATGGCCCATTTGCTCATCTGATAAATATGACAAATGCTTATTGTAGTGATAAGAGTATCGACAATGATGCAAGGAATCTAAAATCGTAAAATACCAGGAAAGAATTTCTAAAAAAGGCTATTCCACATGGCAAAATTTTAAATGTTGAATATAATCTTGCGAAACAATCGAAATGAATCTTTAGCAGAGGTACAATAGAGTCCCGATTATCCGAGTTTCTGCTTTAACCGAGTTATTTTCTTCTGATGGACCGATGGCTTCCATTATTGTTATGAAACAGTCATTATAAGTGAAGTGTTAGGTGAAGGTGAAAAAGCAGTCGTAAAAAGTTAGAACTCTGATTTTCTGGTCAGAATGGAAAAAAAAAAATGGCCATACATTTTTTCTGAAAAAGAAAAGAAAAGTGACCATTTTTCCCAGCCAAACACTGTTTTATGCCGAATAACATTTTTTATTTTTAATCTAATATAAAGGAACAATTTCAAAAACTTCTACTCTCGTGTAAGCGTAAAAGTATAGTACAAAATGATGAATAATAATATTTTTTAATATTATGAGACATTGTAGAAAAAAAAAAAGACAAAAAAGAAAGGTAATTTTTATCTTAGCTAAAGAGGCAATGTGTTATTATCTAAGCAAATATACCGTAAAATGGGATGAATAGTAATAAAAAAGAAAAAATCTTTTCTTTTTTGAACATGAACTATTCCTATTCTAATTATACAAGGTGAGGAAAAAGTTTTAGTGCATAAGAAAATATTATTTTTTTCTATTTAGATATTTAAATATTGACATTGCAGTTATATTGTATGATGATGTCGGACTTTAAATGTTTCTAATGCTCATTAATTTTATTCCTTTGCTAAACAAAAGCATGAATGGAAAACTCAGAGAAGTAAGATTGTCTCATGGCATGTGCATAAATGTTAAATGTTCACAAATTTAAAGCAATTTTCATCTGAACACTCATTTAACGAATAAAATGAAAGGATGTTATCTCTTGTCGAATAGTATGCACTTTCCACTTCTCTGATGGTTTGTAGTAATGTTGATCCTTTGGTTTCTAAAGATAAAGAAAGCATTTGGAATCGTAGGTAATTTGGAAGATGTTATTGTATATTTTCGTTTGTGGTTTTATCAAACTTTTTGTAAATTTGAAATACATGTATTTTATTTTACAGTGCATCTTTCACCAATCTTAAATTTAAGTTATTGAGAAAGTTGAATGTTTGAGATTAATTTTCCATATCATCTAAATTCGAAAATATATGTTTTTAGTTATAACATTACACCATTAAAAAAATCCTTGTAAAGTTTTCCGAAAAAAAAAATGCAAACTGCAAAGTCTGTTTTGCGGAAAAAATACTTTTTTTTCTTACAAACATCCTGTTTTATTGTTGAAAAAAATATACTCTTTCTTAAAAGACCCTTTTTTGTCTGTCATTCTAACTGAAAGTATTTTTATGTCAGATATGAATTTTTATTTTAAAAAGTAAAATGACTCTTTTTCTTTTTTGAGTTTCACAAAAATATATGATTCAGTTTCCTTCACAAATTTATAACAATTTCTGGCAGTTGACAGGTTTCCCATTTGATATTATGTGAAAATAAAATGAAATAAAATAAAAACAAAACAAAAATATAATTAAAAATTAATTTTTATTTTTTAAACATTTGAAAAGAAACCAAGAAATATAATGAATTTCGCTATACGCATCCAGTATAATACTGGTGAAATTACTAAATTATAAATATTACGGTTTATTACATTTCATAACAAAATATTTAAGAAAAAAGTATTAGTGTTCCAATGAACCTATTTATAATTTTCGTTATTTAATAACAATTTTGTAAACAATTTGTCTTTTAAAAGAAAAAAAAGGAAGAGCACTGCAATAAAAAAAATCTGGAAATTCTTTTGATATAGCAGAAATCATTTGGAGTAGGCCAATCATGAACTCCAGGAAACAAAATGTTTTTGAGGTCTAAGAAAATATTTTAGAACTAAAAGAGCCTCCCTGATTCCCTTACTTTTCAGAAAACATATATTTATTAATTTTGGAAACATAATGTCTTTTAGGTAGCTTTCATTACAAAAAGTAAAAAGCTTCCTATTGCAGTCGTCCGGAGGAAAGCACTTCCGAAAAATTTGGTATATTTTTACCGATCATCACCCCTCAGACCTCAAAACCACCCTCCGTTCAAATGTGACTTGTATATATATATATATATACAACCATTATATAATATTACAATTCACCATCTTTTTTTTTAATAAAAATAAAAATTAATAAAGTGAGTATCAATACATTGCACTGACATTATAGTAGTACAAGTACAGTAATATGATCATTTTAAATATGAAATTTAATAGAGACCAAGAGAGAAGATAAACATAAACCATCAAATGGAATTTCTTATAAAAATGCATCACGTAACTACATAAGTAGAAATCAAAATGATAATAAACTATGAAAATGCGTGGTTGCAATAAACTTAGTGCATAAAAATTAAGCAGTTTGCTAACGTTAAAAACATTGGTTAACCGAAATTATATACAGTGAGCAAAAAAAGTATTTGCACACCAGGTGAATTTGTTGTAGCATATGTATAAATAAATAAAAATCAACTAAGAATTAAAAATACCATCACTTTTACAAAAGAAATAAAATATATAATATCTGACTTAATAATTATATTTAAAATATGAAAACATAAAAAAGTAGCATTTGTACTGCCAAAAAAATATTTGCACACTAGCAATAAAAATAGAACTAGAGGAATTATTTATAAGTTAAAAACAGTGCCAATATTTAGTATGCATGTCCTTTGCTTCAATTACAGCTTGTAATCGTCTGGGCATTGATTCTATTAATTTGTGACATGTTTCACTGCTGATTTATAGCCATTCTTTCCTAAGAACTTGCTTAAGTTCTGATTTGTTAGAAATTTTCTTTTTCCTTATTTTCACATCCAAAATATGCCATAAATTTTCAATCGGATTGAGGTCTGGTGATTGTGGTGGCGTTTTCAATTGATTTTTTACATTATAAAGCAACCATAACCTCGTTATATATGCAGTGTGTTTCGAATCGTTATCCTGTTGGAAATAATATGAATTAGGAATTCCTATTTTCAGAGCACTATTAGATAAATGATCTCGGAATATATTAATATATTGTTTAGCATTCATATTGCCTTCAATAAAGGTCATTTCGCCAAATCCGTTAAATGACATGCATCCCCAAATCATTACATGATCACCGCCATGTTTTACAGTTGGTTTCAAGTTTTTAATTTGAAGAGAAGTATTTGGCTTTCGCCATACAGTTTTCTTACCATCTGAGCCAAAAATATTGAACTTTCTTTCATCGGAAAAAATAACAGTTTTCCAAAACTCTAGTGGTTTGCTGACATAAGCTTTTGCAAATTCAAGTCTTTTCACCATATTTGTTTCACTAATAAATGGTTTTTTTCGAGGGGCTCTTCCTCAAATATTTGCATCATGAAGAATATTTCTAATTGATTGTGGTGTAACTATCGTTCCCGACGTTGAAGCGACATCAACAGCCAATTCTCGAGCACTTAGAAAAGGGTTTTTTGAAGATTCTTTTATGATGGCTCTCCTTTGCCTGGTATTTAGCTTTCTTGGACGCCCAGTTCGCAGATTATTTATTGTCGAACCAGTTTCTTTTTTCTTCTTAATTACATAACGAACACTAGAAAAGTTTAGATTTAATTTTTTGCCTATTCCTCGGTAACTTAATCCAGAATTGTGCAGAAATATAGTCTTCCCACGGGTAGCAACAGACAGTTCACACGTTTTCGGCGCCATTAGAACAAAAACTCCCCAGAATCCCTGATCCAGTTAATATATTACGTGACTTTAAAGTGCGGGGCTAATGTACTGCGGGACTGATATGCTAAACATTTGCATAATGTTTACATTTAATGCCTGTTTTAACAGTCAATGCTTCTTGTGCAAATACTTTTTAGGTATGAGAAAATATTAATTTATTTTTTTAATTGTGTAATATTACTGTTTAAGGAAAATGGGTAGTTATTTTTATTTCTTCTTATTTAAATAAATGAATAATTAACACACTAGTATCAAATTTGCTTTCTATGGTTACTTATGCAAAAAATCGTCTGCGTGCAAATACTTTTTTTGCTCACTGTACTTTACCCGTGCTCCTAATTCTTTGCGCAAAAGTTTAAAAGCGAAGTTTTTCAAAGAAAGAAAACGCAAACTTAATTTTGTCTAAACAAACAATCAAATTCTTCATATATTTGTCGTCTAAAATGAATTACATTGAATAAAAAAATAAAAAAAGGCGCACATTTAGATTTGGGTATCTAAAACGTTTTCCCTCTTAAAAACAGAAAGGCCTAATGTCGCATGTTTGTCGCATGTGGTTTTAAAGAAGGTCGACAATTGCGATTGGCTGTTTTTTTCCAACTATGCAAATTACCGCATCCGGAACTGATGGCATGTGTTCTTTAAAAAGAAGAGCAGTTTCAAATCAATTAATATGAAGAAAAGGGGTGGTAAAAAATTGACGGTAGAGCTGCGGAAAAAGATAATCGGAAAACGAAATAATGGATGTCTAGTGAGGCAAATAGGCAGAGATCTGATTATTCCTGAATCAACAGTGCGATATGTTTTGAAAACTTTCATTGCCACTGGAAATATACAGCCAAGAAACAGTACCTGTCACCCATCAACAACAACAGCTCGAGAAAATTGAATTATGCGTCGAGTGGTAATGAACAGCAGATCAAGAATGATGAAAGAAACCGCAACTCTATGGTAAGACAGCATAGGGCGACCAGTGACTCGTAAAACGGTTACAAAAAGATTGCATAAAATGGTCTTCAAATCTTACAAAAGAAAACGTAAGCCGATGTTACTCCTGCTCAAAAAAGGAAATGTTTTGTGTGGGCTGTGTACCAATATAATGCACAGATCAGCAATTGCAACGTGTTATAATGTCGGATCAATCCCCTTTTCCAATTTTGTATGGAAATATCGGACGCCGGGTAGTACGGAAAAGAAATAAAGCTTTAAACCCAAAATGCGTCAAACAAGAGTGCAAGTTTCCGTCATATGTTTAAATTTGAGAAGGTTTTGGTTATTGTGGCGTCGACCAAATGGTGCCATTTGACGGGACTAACAATACACAACGTTACTGAGACATTTTGCGGAATCAGTTGTTGCCTTTACTTCAAAAACTTGGTTTTCAATCGGGTCTTCTTTTTCAACAAGACTTAGACAAATCTCATTCAGCTAGGACAACAAAAGCCTGTCTTCAACGAAAATGGCACCCTCTGCTAGATTGGGTTTCGAATTACCCGGACATCAATTCTATCGAGGATTTGTGGCGATATTTAAAGAAAGAAGTTCGAAAAAGGATACCACAAAGCAGCTACAGTGACAATAAGCAGTTGAAAAGAATTCTTCTTGCAAAATGGCAGTAAAAAAAATCAATTTCGGAGTGGCAACGCTTGTTTCACCTATGCCGAGAAGACTGAGAGATGTTTACGCTGCCAAAGGAGGACCAACGAAGTGGTAAGACTGACTAATTTCGTGTCATTTGAACATGCGAAAAACATTAGGGACATAAAAAACTTGGGAGGAAATGGATTTCATTGGCCACAAACTTTGTGTCATTTATTATATTTTGTTAAACATCACTATGGAATAGTGAAATGTATAATTTTTCATTAAAAATAATTTACATAAAATATTTTGAATTATTTTTTACTTTTACTGTCAAAAAAGCATCCATAAACTAATGCGCGAAAAATTAGGGCCATGGGTAAGGTATTTATAAAAATATATAAGATATCTTTAATAAGAATTGGCTGTTCAAAAAGAATTTTAGCAATTAAAAAAATATATATATATATCTGATTTTTGTCATGCGTTAACACTCGTATTTATAAACTGATTTGGATGAGATTTATTGTGTGTATAGTGCATACAAACATCTCGCCCGAGTTCGTTGGTCAACTTCATCCGCCATCTTGTTTCAAAATGGCGTCCATTTAAGTATTTAAAACTAAAAAAATACAGAAAAAAATTTAGAACCTAATGTATTTTAAGTTTAAGTGTTTGGCCTTGATACAAGGATTCAGGAGTATTTTTTGCTCCGTCTCTAATTAAAAAAATTGTTGAGATATAGCAGTCTGAAATTTTAGGGTAGTTCACATTTTGAAACAAGACAACAATTAAACAAAATCAGATATTAATTTATGAATGCTAGTGAACGTTAGCTTCAAATTCTCGCCAAAAAGGCGACACTTGGGGAAATATCGCCAAATTTTTTTCGACCAAAACTAAGCAACCACAAATGATGCCAACTTGGCTATAGCTTACTAATTTGGCGCAATTCTCATTCAAATTCAGTATTGACGAATATTCTTTTATCCGTCGCATTTTAGCTTCGTCATTTAGGTTCATCGCATTTTTGCTTCTTAAAATTTGCAAAATTTTAAAACCAAGAAATAAGGAATTTTTATTGAGTCATCTAATCGAGTTCCACTAATTTTAGCTTCGTGTGTTTGAGTAAAATAGGCTATATTTAAAAAAACAACGACAAGGAATATGAAAGCTACCTTTTCCTATCGGTACATGCCGAAAGGACTTTTCAGGTATATATTTGATTCTTTTCCTAAAGCTTTTTAAAGAAGACTGTTTCTAGAATCTTGAGTACAAAGTTGTTCTAAGTTTTCGAAATTGTATCTTCACTACTATTAAAAGTTTCTGTAATTTTTTACATTGTTATTATGAAAACTAAGCTTACACTTTATTAAATTACTATTATTATTTACCAAAAACTACTGAAAAGATATAAAAATTTACATTTTGTATTGCTTACCACCATCATTTAGCATAAATAAAAAATTTCTCTTTAATTGGAAACGAAGCTCGTCAATTCCGTGAATAATTTATGTTCACTATAGTGTAGTAACGAAAAGAAAAAAAACAAAAGAAAAAATGTATTTTACAGTTAGTATCTTTTTAACATGTTTAATTGAGAAAGTTTTAGATTTAAAAATAATTCTACTTAGGAAAAAATTCAAGTTGTTTAAGAAAGATTCATAAATATACATGTTATATGCATTTTTAAACACATATTTGTGTTTTTATATGCATTTAACATCTTAAAACCTAAATATTTTTCTTTGCTTTTTAATTAAAATAGTTTTTAAAATTTGCACGATCCTGTATAAAAGAAAATAAGCTTTTAAAAATGTTTTGTGATTGTAAAAATATTTATAATATAATTTGCCGTCGGAACCTTTGAAGTAAAACGCTACTTTTTTGTCAAAATGCTATGTTCCTATTATATTCAGTTAAGTAGTTTATTGAATTATTCTCTGCGGCAGATGTTTATTAATATTTTTTTGTGTTGTCACATGGAAAACATTTTTTGTCAGATATTTTTCATCATATTTGTTAAATTTGATTAGCGATTTTGAAGTCTTACTATCTTTTATTTATTTTTTTATATATAATAGAGAAAATAAGACATTTTTGGGGAATAAATTGTGTGATTTTTCAAAATATAGCATTTTTCAAAAGAGCAAAACAAAATAAGTAATTTTTTTAAAGAAAGGCTGAATAGATAGAATATTTTCTTACGTTTTATGCAAGCAAATGTAAAATAATGGAATAATCTTGTATTAAAGAGAACTTCTATAGTTTTTTTTTTGTTTGTTTAACAGATATTGTAGTTTATAAACAGAAAGTAAACATCTATTAGCTTTAGCTTTGAGTTTATAGAGCGAAATTTATTAAAGAAATAAGTGCACAGAAACCCGTTCTGTTATATTAGCACTGTATGGCATCTTTCTATACTTTTTTTTTCCAGGAATATAAATCTAATTTTCGTCTGCATATGACCAGACAGGCTGATAATTTCTTACTTTCTAAAAGAGGAGTTTTGAAAAAGTTCAAATGTCAGAGTAGAAACTTTTTGTTTACAAAATTATTTGAAAGGAATTACTTAAAGCTCTAGAATTACTTTTACCGTGCGAGTTCCAGTCACTGTCGCTGCAATAAAACTACGAAGGGTGACTTGGAAAGATCAACTTAATTTTACTGATGGTATATTCATTACAATTTATTTTATTGCCTGTTTTTTGAATTTCCTACTTTCCGCATATAACTTGCTTCCGCATTCAAAAACAGGGATGGTAGAAATCTTAAAATTAAATATCGCATATATAATAGCTATTACACTCTTCTTAAAAGAAAAAGAAATTTTGTTACTTAATTTATATTAAAAATGTTTTAAATCATCATGTTGCTGATATTTATTGTTTTTGTTTCTTAATACATAACACAAAATAATTTAAGATTAATCCATTAATAACCAAAATAAAAGGTGCCTGACCGCACCCTTACAATTTCTATTTGAGCACGGTGGAGAGGAACGCTCCCCCCTCCCCCATTGAAGATATGCCACTCTTTTAAATTAAACAACTGCGATCGTTCTAACAGAAACAAAATGATTTAAGGAATCACTTTTAATAGGGAAAATCCATCAAAGATTAAACAGATATTTCGATTCCTTGAAATTCTTGTATCTGTTCTTACTGCGATGAAAACATGAAACAGGCACGAAGAATGAGAATTCTAATTTTTTCGAGTAGCTTAACCCCTTAAGTACTGAATTACGAATTCATGAAAATTTTATCTTCTAAAGCATTTTTCGTGAATTGTTTAAACTATATTAAAAGATTTACATAATCATTTAATAAGTTTTAGAAGGATTTAGAAGGATTAATTAAATTTGAATTTATAGCGATTTTGTGCAATATTTATAACCCCACTCAAATCTTTTATTTTAAATATTTTTCTTAGTATTTTGTAGAATTAGGAAATGTACAAATATAATGTTCTTACAATAGAAATATAGAAATAGTTTCGAATTGAAAAAGTCCCTCCCCCCTTCCCCCCAACGCCAAGAAAGCTGAAAAGATGTAAAGGCAAAGGAAATCATCCTTTTAAAAATATTTTTGCTTTGTGTAACCAATAATGCTTTTGGAACAAGATAAAATAATGTATCTATAACTCATTCTAAACTGTATTACAACTAATCGATGTATTAAATGAATTTTATAACAAATTATTTTAATGGTACTTATAAGTATCGCCAGTAGATAAAGTGTTATTTCGCGAGATCGGATTTTAAAAATTTTGTATCGCATTTTTATTTATTCATTTATTTTAGACTGAGCTTTAGATTTTTAATAGTAAAAATAGTCAATATAGGTTATATTTTTATCTAAAAATCTGATTTCCGTGGAAATCATGTTCTCGCTCGCTGATTTTCGTCAATGCTTAAATTTCAAAATGACTACTTTTTCATGTATTTCTGAGGTAATTTTTATTCGCAAACGCAAAATATTTGCTGATGTTATTATACAAAAATTAGAAAATTCAATACTTTTTTGCATTTTTTTGCTAAATGCAATGGATATTTCAGAAATTTATTTTAATTGTAGCTTTTTAACCGAAATTTCGGGCACAGCAGTAAAAGACGGTATCTCCATCAATTATTACTATTTAATTAATAGGGACTTTCCAGTAATGTATTATTACAGTAACAAGCTCTAACACAATAAACATGCTATTTATCTTATTATGTTAAAAAACGGTCATCGGTAAAAATACATATGGTAAATTATACTGTATGCTTAGTTTAATTTGTGTTTTATGTGCAGTCGTAGAAAAAAAGTGATTACTGGTTACTAATTCTGCCGAAAATCAACGTATTTAAAAGTGGCTGATGTCAGTCGATTAGTAATAACGTCTACCAGTTAATGCTACACTTAAACTTTGCTTAGGGGTCGTCTATATATAGAAATTGTAACACGTTTTAAAACCTTCATTACGAACACCTGATTTTGATATCACATTTGGATTCTTTTTAAAAGTTTACCTTCGGATAATAAACAGGACAAATAGTTCAAAATCATGTAAATTTAAAGTTTAGAACTCCTAATGTTACATGAGGTGCCCACAATCATATTAGGTTGAGCAAAAAGTTCTGGGAGAAATTTTTAATTTAATAATTACCAGAATTTGTATCGTACATAGGAGTACTAGTGGTATAGTCCAGACTTGACTCCATCCGATTATGGGCTCTTTCGATCAATGCAACAGTTTTTCAAGGGCTGTCGATTTGAATCCTTTAATGACGTTGAAGAAGCATTTCAAGAGTTTTTCGATCCCAAAAAGCCGCCATGGTTCTTCCAGCAAATTCGGAATCTGACAGAAAGTTGTGGACTATGATGGTCTCTACTTTGAAGAATAGTCCTTGTTGCTTTTGTTGTTAATTTGTGCATAACAACGCAACTTTCACAAATTTCCCAGAACTTTTTGCTCAACCTAGTAGTAGACTAAGTCCATTTAGAGAAAAAAAAAGAGATAGTCCATTTACAAGATGCATAAAATCTGTTCTATCTACTCCCACAGTGAACCAAGTCTGTTTTCACATACTTTCTCATATATGTCATCTGTTTACATACTTGGTTTACTGTGGGAGTGGAAAAAACAGATTTTATGCACCTTCTAAATAGACTATATATCTCATTTTTTTTCAAAATGGACTTGGTCTATTAAGGTTGCGAGCCCCTCATATATTCTTAATCGTTGCAAAACAGATTGCATTGTGGGTAGTTTTTTAAGCATAACCACAAAAACTATGAACTGCAATTTTGGATTCGCATCTTCGAAGCTTTCAGATTTTAATTTCTGATTGAAAAATCATAGTTTACAATTAATAGTCGTTTGGAAAATACATATAATTTGAAATTACTTTTCTAAAAAAGGTGAATTCCAATGAATTTACAAAAATAAATGGAATTCCAGAAGCCTCAAATATTCGAATCCACAATTACAGGCCATTCCGCTTAGTAGTTTTTGAGTTATCCTTAAAAAACTGCCCGCATTGCAATCTGTTTTGAAAGGACGAAAAATGAAATTAATATTAGGTATCCTAAACTACTTGCCCGAATGGCATTGCATGATCCGAAAATAAAATTTACTGCAGATTCCAAATATGATGCCGAAATTTGTATAGGAATTTATAAAGTTTGTTACGATTTCTATATGCAGACTAGCCCTAACCAAATGTTAAGTATTACATTGACGTTATTATGGTTCGATTTGTACCTGTCACATTTTTATATTACTAGAATTTTCGGAAGGATTAGTAACGAGTGATTCCTTTTTTTCCAGTACTGTACGTAAATGAATGCCCTTAATTTATTCTCATTCTGATAAAATTACGAATTAAATGATTTGCGGTAGCTCTTCTATATGCAAATATTTTATTCCTGTGCCAGATATTAAATAAAAATCACCAGCAAATTGATTTCAAAAAAAAAATATTCTTCTACTGAAAATAAAATAAAATTTAATTGCATTGTCAAAAATATTTCTTCCCTACATATTTTTTTTTTCATTTCATCGAGTCAGTGTACTATGCAGATTTGAGTTGTTTTAGATTTTAATCGACGATGCATAAATTAGTTTTCTAAAATCATTATTTGAATCCGTTTAATTTTAAAAGTATGACAATTTTCATCGCATAATCTACATTTCCTTGTACTTTTAATATTTTTCGTTAAAAAAACAGAATTAAAGCAACGTATAAAGTACTTGATGACAGCCAAAAGAATAATATCGCTATCATTAACCCCTTAAGTGTTTCTTTTTTTACAGAATAAATTAAAAATAAGGACCCGGCACCACTTTTTTTTAAACTAAAATATTTGGCTTTGTACAATCGAAAAATTTACGCCATTTAACAAACTAAAGATTACAGTTAAAATTAAGTGGTATCCAAAAGCTTCAGTATCGAAGATAGCAAACTCGTTTTGCCCGAGCGGCATTTGGGCAAAACAGTTAAGGGCATAATAGCACACAGTTGCCAGATTGGGGGCATTTTTGTCCCCAGATTGTTGATTGTCACCGCTTTTTTTAAACAGAAATATTCGTCCTATTTAAAAATAGATTAAACATTCTGAACAATAAAGCGAACTATACTATTTTAAACAGTGGTGACAGTCAGATAATATGAATTAAAAAAGTCCCCAATCTGGCAACACTGTAATAGCATTAGCAAAGCATGAGTGAATGAAGGATTTTCTGAGTAAGAAATGCACATACAAGTACATAAATTATAGTAAAAGTTGTTTTATTCTAATTCCTGCATAAAATTTCTGATCCAACATTTGATAATAGCTAAAAAGAATTTGTTAGTCTTTTATTCAAAGGGTCGTTATTCTTCATTTAAAATTATAGAGAATTACTTCTAAAAATTGTAGATTTTAAATAAGAAACCTTCAGAAAATTTAGAAATAAAAGAACTTCTAACAGAGAAGACATGTCGTCATGTTTGAATGTTTGTAAGACTATAAAGAATTTAAAACAGCACCGAAAAACTGGCAATAAATCACAATTAAAATAATAAAGCTTAGTATAAATCACCATAAAATCAAAACAATACACAGGACGCGTTTCGAGCTGGAAAATATAACAGCCCGTCATCAGCCACTGTCTTGGCGGATGTTTTTGTGTTTAGTGTTTGGTGTTTACCTTACAGCTAGCGCCACCTGTCATACTAATTGTAAGCTCTCCTCATCCTTCTTTCTGTTCATTTGTGACCTTATCTTCTTACGGTCACGTGTTTACAGTACCTGATGACGGGTGTTATACAGGGTGTTTCACTACCAGACCGACAAACTTTGAGGGGTGATAGTAAACATGAAGACAAACATTATTAAATAGGAAACCATGGGGTGCAAACGTCTTCTGTAGGAGCTAGGGGGCATTAAAGTTTATGGTCAAAAACTTCAACCGATGATAAAAAACGGAAAAAACTGTCGATTCGTTTGCGGTTTTCAATAAAATCATTCTTTATATCACGATTTTATTAAATTTTTTTTGTAAAGGTTACGTTCAAAAATTGTCGATAGAGGGCGCTTTAGACTTTAGAGCAGTGGTTCCCAACGTGGGGCGTACGCCCCACCGGGGGGCAATTTGATCTTCTAGGGGGGCGATTCCAAATTTCTTACTAACTCATTCGCTATTAGTTCCTTTTGTCTTTTTTGGGGGGAAAAGTAATGTTGTAGGCTAAAAATAAATGAAATACAAGCAAAATTTAAGAAAGCAGTTTTTTTATTGAATTTTTAAAATGTTCTGTGTGTCGAAATTTTAAAATAGATGAGACACCAGAATAATTATTCAAATAATCTTTTAAATTATTTTGATATCTTTAAAATTATTAAAACTCACTATAATTTTTCTGGGGGTAATTTTTAAAGTTTTTCGTAATGTTTTCTATTATTTATTGAATGAGTTTTCTACTTCTATTCGCGAAGACAATTAACGCGTTGAATGCCAAGTCTATTTTGTCTGTTTTCCCATTTGGGCGACGAAAAAAATAAAATCCTGTTTCACAATCTATAAGTGCCAGTCACCGATGACTGACGCGACCTAAACGGAAAGTTCAGTGTCAGTCACTGGTGACTCATATGGCACTCAACGTGTTAACGATATTGGGAATGGGAAAATAGAGAGAATGTGTTATGCGGAATAATGGCTACTTAAATTTGATAAAGATGATAATTTTAAAATACGTACTTCTTGCGTATTGTGTTATCCATAGAAAGAAAAGTCAATGTCCAAAGATTTTACACCAACTCTTAATAAGTTACAAGAATGCATTATAAAATGTATGAATTTATCATTTTTAACGTTAAATGTAAGTGTATTTTGTGAAGATAAAAATGCAGACCGTATAACACTTTTCTTTAACATTAAGTTAAGTTGGAAAAGTACAAAAATCTCGTTTTGGCATATCAGGAAAGATATATAAACTCTTTGCATTTTTAAAATTAAAAACACATTTGTGGTAAAATATTCACCTCTTTGACAAGTTAAAAAATGTGAAATGAATAGCTATTGTAACTGCACTATTACACTCCCACCGTGTGAATAGAGTTCACTTTTTAAATAATAAGAGACATAATTTACAGATTACGGGGGGGGGGGGGGACATAGTGACTTTACAGATGTTTTGGTGGGGCGTGGCCTAAAAAAGGTTGGGAACCACTGCTTTAGAGTAACGAACAACTACTTTTTACCGTTATTTTTTGTATGGGGTTAAAATTATTCTAAAATTTAGACTTTAACTTAAATTTTAAGCCCAAAATCGAAAACATTGGGATCGGGTAACTAGCGAAAATTGAACTGTGAACATAGGGGGAATTTTAAACGCTCATAAACCTTGAACAAACGAATCGATTTTGTTGCGGTTTGCGTGTAGGTCATTCCCTTGGTAATTAATTTATTCAAAATGAGGTACAGCTTTGGTGTCCTCATTTTTTGACAGAGGTCGCTTCCGACACATCTCCGACATTTCTATGACATTACTCCTGGGGTGTTTTACTACCAGTTTAACATACTTCTAGGAAGTGTTAGGGATGTAAAGACGACACGGAATCACATAGGAATGTAACGTTGGAAATGCATCTTTTGCGAGTTATGGTTAAAAGAAGCAGAGAAAAAAGGCAATAGAAAGAAGCAGAGAAACAGCAACACGTTAATGTGACAGAAAACAGTTTATTTAAGGGTTTTACTACAAAAGGTGTTCGAAATTACGATCAAAAGTAGTCTGGCAAGATTGACAGCAGAGCCGCATGGAATTCCTCACGCTCTGGAAGATTCCCGGCTTCTCTGATAGCTTTCTGGCAGCTACAGAAATACGAGCCGCAAGGAAACCGCAGCGCCATCTACCGTCACTGTCAAGCTTGCCGGACTACTTCTGGTCGTAATTTCGAACACCTTTTCTAATAAAACCTTTAAATAAACTGTTTTCTGTCACATTAACGTGTTGCGGTTTCTCTGCTTTTTTCTGTTGCTTTTTTCTCTGCTTCTATTAACCATAACTTGCAAAAAAGGCATTTCCAACGTTATATTCCTATGTGATTCCGAGTCGTCTTTGTATCCCTAACACTTCCTGGAAGCATGCTGGTCTGCTAGTAAAACACCCAGGAGTAATGTCATTGAAGTGTCGGAGATGTGTCGGAAGCGCCCTCTATCAAAGAATGAGGACACCAAAGCTGTGCATCATTTTGAATAAATTAATTACCAAGGGAATGACCTACACGCAAACCGCAACAAAAAACGATTAGTTTGTTCAATGTTCATGAGCGTTTAAAATCCGCCCTCTGTTCATAGTTCAATTTTCGCTAGTTACCCGATCCCAATGTTTTCGATTTTGGGCTTAAAATTTAAGTTAAAGTCTAAACTTTAGAATACTTTTAACCACATATAAAAAATAACGGTAAAACGTAGTTGTTCGGTACTCTAAAGTCTAAAGCGCCCTCTATCAACAATTTTCGAACGTAACCTTTAAAAAAAATTTTTAAGAAAATCGTGATATAAAGAATGATTTTAGCGAAAACCGCAAACGAATCGACCCGTTTTCCGTTTTCTATCATCGTTTGAATTTTTGGACCCCAAACTTTAATGGCCCGTAGCTCCTACAGAAAACGCTTGCGCCCTATGGTTTCCTATTTAATAATCTTTGTCTTCCTGTCTATTATCACCCCTCAAAGTTTGTCGGTCTGGTAGTGAAACACCCTCTATTTTCCAGTTTGAAACGCGTCTTGTGCATTGTTTTGATTTTTGGTGATTTATACTAAGCTTTATTATTTTAACTATAAAGCATATTTTAAAGAAGAAATTTATAACACAGATGTTTTGCTAAAAGGATCATACCAGAAAAAATTTAAAATAACGATTCGTTTTCTTATCTTGGCTAACTTGCGAATGATAGTCGAGCTTGGAAGTAAATTGTATTTATGTGGTAATATTTTGCTTAGGATATCCAAATAGAGCTAAATTTTCAATTTAAAGAAGGTCCTTACAATCATCGAATCCCAACAAAAACCTTCAACAAAGACTAAAAGTCAAAGCGGGAGTGACTTTTAGTCTGGGAATGAACTCTTTAATCCTAAGCTTAAAAAGTACGAATTTCTATAACCGAACGTAATTTCATCTCTTTGTAAGATATAGTCACCCCATAGAGTTCAGTGATTCCTATTGGGCTACTTTTTTAGGTGCGTTTGTAATTATATAAATACGTAGCACCTATAGTCGTTGTCTTGTCCGTCCGTCGGTCCGCATATAAAAGCGCAAAAACTACCCAACCGAATGGTTTGAAATTTAATATACAGTGTCATCGAAAAATAATGCCTAGATTTTAAGTAACTGTCACAAAAAAAAACTATGAAAGGTAATTTATTGGTTTTAGTCTTATAATCAGCGGCAAAAAATAATTTTTTTTTTCATACCTTAGTATGTTTCAATGTGAGCACCGTTGGGTGTGCACCAGGAGCAAATGTGTGCAATGTGAGCACCAGGAGCAGTTTGACCTGGATAAGTTCTCCGAAAAAGCCGCTGTACACTGACTATTGACTTTGACTCCACATACCAAATCACGCACTGTGCTTTTTGTTGCACGGCCAACATCGTACTGAGCAGCTGCAGTCTGGCGCGTCGGCTGACCTTGAGGACTGCGCAATTAATCCGCGCATAACACAGACGCGCAAACGAATTCTGGTGAACTAAAACCAAACTTGCGTTCACCAGTTATCGTGTAGTGAAAGAATTACTCATTTAACATTAAAGGTTTCGATGTTATGATTTTTTTAAATCTAGGCATTATTTTTCGATGACCCTGTATATTATCGTTGCAGAATTTTGTCGGGTCATTTCAAATTTTATGAAGATTTAATCAAAACTTAAAAAGATATTAATAAAAGTTTTCTTCATTCTATTAAATCTTATCATACGTAATGAACTCAATGACATCCCATGATATGTAATATTCTAAGTTGACATGGTGATAACATAATACTCAAAATGAAGCCATATTATTTCCGTATTACTGAATTTAATGTATATAATCTTAATAAATTTTGTATTCTTGAATTTAATTTTGTATTTTTGAATAAGACTGCAACAGCTATTGCACCAAGATCTGAATATTTATAAAACTAGTTATACTACGAGTGCACCTCATTTGCCACGTTTGATGTACAACTTCTGACTTGCTTTTTATTCAAATAATTATAATTGTTACCATATTTTTAAAATTTTAATAATTTAACCTTTTTAAACCAGCCATTAAACTGTTGTTAAATAACGGGCTTATTTTTGTTTAAAAAATGTAGCCCAATTAACAACACTGTTAGAGATATGTATCTACTTAGTGAAGGATATAATCCGATCTTATAGTACGTTTCAGTATCTCGTTATGAAAATTCCTCTTTATTTTGCGCACTAGAAATATCTGACGAAATAACTAACCACATATACAAAAATGCTATTAAAAGCTGTATTATTCAAATCCGTGCACGGAGCTCTTGAAGCAGCATACAACGAAGAATGAAACGTTTGTATTAATATTGTCTTTAAACAATACAATTTTTCTATTTAGGAGAAAAGAACCGTAACTATTTTTAAAATTACAAGCCCCAGAAATTATTAATAGAAACTTTTGGAACCGAATAAGCAAAATAGAAAACTGAAGACAGGCCGGTGATTTCAATATTTGGTTAGATTATATTTTCCGACAAAAGTACGTTTCGTATTTTTAAATGAAATTGTGTTTTGGGGAGAGATAATTTCAATCAAATTTTAAACTCGTAATTTGCTTTCGCATCTTAATCACCTTAGTACTGAGATTATTTCTTTAAAGCTAGTTTTATTTATTGGGATAAAAGCTGGATAATTTTAGCGAATAAAAGCACGGCGTAGATTTTAAAATGATTAATTAAAATCTCAGAAAAAATCTAAAGCTGGATTCTAATTTGTCACCTTTATTTTATAGTGAGCCGTGATTAAATATTTTACATTCAATGTGGCAGTATTTAAATTTCTTGACACTCTGCAAACAAAGGAAATGGAATTAACCAAACCCTGTATATTCCTCATTTTTCTTTCATAATATGCAAGAATCTACATTTTTATTTTATACACTGGTTGGGAGTGGAGGGTCATTTTAAAAGTGGTGGCTAATGATTTATCACATTGCAAATTAAACCATTAAGGAAAATTATTCCGAGTTTTTTTCTAATTCAATTTTAAAGTGCGGGGTGTTTACTACTCAGAGATAGCTATCAGTAGGCAAAACTGTTCATAAAAAAGAATGAAATTTTTAACGTGTCTAAATAAAGGGATACGAAAAACACTAAACTGAAAAAAAAATATTAATTTAAAAAATGACCACCAGGAGCGTATTAAGGATTTTTTCAATAATTTAACAAAATACAATCTTATACACAGTAGAACTATTTTATCAAGAGAAACACTGTTCAGTGTGTTGACCATTATACTCTGTTTGTTACCGTTTGAAATCGCAAAATAGAATCTTCAACAATCACGCGAAGCAATGACTTTCGGAAATGTTGAGGGAGTGACGGGAAATCCTGTCCTTGAGTTCCGTTTCCAGTTGTTCCACTTCTGCGAATGTTTTTCAAAGCTCAAAATCTCCACGAAGTTTCTGGTGCGGAATAACTATTTTGATAAAAAAATTGCACTACTAAAGCAAGATCTTGTAAAATATACGACATTTTTCGTGGAAAAGGCATGAGACTGACAAGAGATTCATTGGGTCTTTTTATTTAACATCCTCATTACGCGCGAGCAGATACATCATGCTAAAATTTTCATATATGCCGAAATTTTATCATAAAACTCCCTTTGATGGCCATTTTTGAAATTCATTTCGACGCATTCTTATTTTTATACATTTGTGATGAATAGTTTTGAGTAGTTGAACTTTAATTACGTACAGTCATGGGGAAAAAAATAAACACCCCTACTAACTCTGTAACAATTTATTGTAGATGTAAGTTACTGGTACCAAACGATTGGAAATAAAATCTACTTTTAAGTGAAGTATATTAAAATTTGCTTAGGGCGCCATCTACATATAAAAACGAATCCAAACTTTGTTTTTTTTAAAATAGCAATACCCAAGTTTGACATCATAAATAAATTCTAGACCCTTCAATTAGTCTAAATACAATGCTTCATGAAATTCGTATGATTAGTTTCAGAGAAATTAATTATTATAAAATGAGAATATTTCAGGTACTGTATACAATTTGAAGTTCGGTATTCGATTATTGAAATGCTACAGAATGACAATGCCATTTCTATTAGTGTGTTATTCCTTGCCAAAATGACCATTTCACCGGCTTAATATATTTCGACTACTGCCAGCCTAAATGTTGCAATAAAATGAGTAAAATATATTTTTTTTCAACTTCTTATGCTTTTCTGCACATCATAGACAGCCCCATAAATCACCATTTTGAAGTTTTTGAAGCATAATTTGAAAACTACTTGGTAGAAAAATTTGAAATTGAGAATTTTCATAAAACAGGACATAATAAATATAAATATACCCAAAAAATGTAAGTTGCAATTCATATTTTTTTCGAATATTAATTTCATAATTCATAATTAATATTATAAAAATTTTAAAATTACTAATTCAATATATTTATGTTTCTTTTTTTAGTATTATAAGCACACAAAAAATTATCTTATTGGTATTATAATTTCAGTAGATATTCATAAAAATATGGAAATATATTTTAACATTGGAATCTCTAAATTTTGAATGTCTATAATTAAAAAAAATATATCATCAAAATGACTTGAAATTTCGTTTTAGGCATAGTGGGAATAAAAGGCTTAAAATATGTTGTCGAAATCGGGTATTGTCATTAAAAAACAAAGTTTGGTCTGTTTTTGATTTGTAAATAGTCTTCTAAGCAAATTATATATACATCATTTAAAAGTAGACTTTATTTCCAATCGATTGATACCAGTAATTTTCTTCTATTATAATTAGTTGCAGAGTTAGAAGGGGATTTTCTTTTTTTTTACGCGGCTGTACACCCAGTGTATTCTAATGTATGGTTCTTGTACTGAAAATGAATCAAAATTAATTTCAATATGAAAAACATATCGTTTCATCCTTTTTTCCACTATGCCATGCATTGTCTCTCATACATTTCAAATTTAAATTGTTTTATATTATGTTCAACCATATATAAATTATAAAAGTAGCAAATAAAGCCTTTGTGCAACAATATTAAAAAGCAGAAAAACCAACGTTTAAAATGCACAAATAATATATGAAAAGCAGCAAACAGCTGTTTCGAATCTACTAGCGAGATTCTTCTTCAGTGCAAAAGGAACAGCGTGCTAGAAAAAGCAAGGCTGAGCAAAATCATAGACAGAGACGCGCTGGCTTTTATACCCTATGCGGGTGGCGAAGGCGCCGAAACAACCAATGAGAGAGAAGCAGTGGAAACGACTGGGTGGACAAGTAGCGACATCTACCGGAGAAGTAGAGAAAAGAAACCAAAAAAGGGGAATTAAATTAACGCTTTCCAAATACTTGGAAAATCTGGAGTACTAGATAAGTCATTGACTAAAGAGTGAGAATTTTTAATGATATGGTAAGCTTCCCAAAAATCAAGATCAAGGTTAGAAGAACATTTTTGGATAATGATGGCTGAGGAAAAATCGAACCTATGTTGAGAAGACCAAGAATGTAAATTTTCATATATAAATTAGTTTTCACAATTGTGCTTTTAAATCCTTTTCACGTCCCAAATATGATAATGCACTTTCTAAAATCTTCCTTTCCTTTGCACTTTTAATTTTTCCGTTAAAAATGGAAATTAAGGCAACGAACAAAGAACGTGATGATTATTTCGACAGTCAGAAAATATTTCGAGCATTTAATGGCATTAACTATGCATCGGTGAATAAATAATTTGTTGAGTTAGGCATGTATATACCAGTGCGTAAATGTTATTAAAATTTCTTTTATTTAAATCGTTGCTGGAGTTTTCAATGCAGCATTTTACAAACAAAGAAAAGAATTTATTAGTCTTGTCTTCAAACAATCTACATTTTTCATTTGATAAGAATTTAGTAGAAATTTTTAAAATAGAATATTACGGAAACATAAAAAAAAGGAACATTTAGAACATTGAAAGAAAAGAAAAGGCAATATTAATGAAAATGGAAGGAATGTTAGTGTGTTTGAATATTTGGTAAGAATATATATTCTATAAGAGTATATCTACTTAATCTATTTTTAATTTTAAATTTAGCACTTATCAATTGATCATTATATTTTTCGCTATTAACAATAAGTTTTTTATATTGCTGTAGATCATTTAATTGATCTTCGGTTTCATGATTCAAACTGTGAAAAGTCGATTCTTTTAAACAAAATATTTTTTGAAGTTCCAATAGTTCGTCAATTTTTGTATTATCAACATCCTCAGTTAGCAATGCTTCTAGTTTCGTAATAAATTTAGAAATGCTTGTTCGTTCAGCAGAACGTTTTGCTTTAAGTTTTTCAAGACTTTCCATTTCAAGTTAAGAATAATTTTAACGCATAACCAGTTCATAAATAATGAAAAATATTTCCTTACCTGTTAATTACTGGTAATGAAGATTCATGAATCTATATAGCGATTTAATTCATGGTTGAAAAATAACAATAGTTAGCGATTTCTTGTAGCACAATCGAAAAAGTTTATGTGCACACACACAAAAAAATGTAAACATTTTGGCTTTGTATCCACAGCGATTATAACTGTAGTATCATCAAATTTAATATGGTGTGATCTTATTTTATTTTATTTTATTTAATAAACTATTTAAACAACTAATGGCTCGCCCACTCTAGAGATGGGCGATTTCGATTTTTTAAATCGATTTAATCGATACTATGGCCAACTCGATTTAATCGATACTATGAATTTTTTAATCGATGTCTCTAAGACAAAATAAGGTAATATCATTTTCATTTTCCTTCAAAAATTGAAGATAAAGTAGTTGGATGTGCCAATCCCAAAACTTTCATCTGCCTCATAAATGTTAAAACTTCAAAATTCGCTATCACAGTGTCAAATTTAAATGACAACCTATGCGCATCATGAGGATTCAAAAAGGATAGATTCGTTGAAGTATGTGCATTTTAAAAGAAAATTTTAGCATTGCATTTTCCTAACAAATCATTGAATTTCGGCCGACACCTTCTTAGGCTAATGTCAGACTAACGTCTTTTTGCACGCTTTTTTCGATCTTACGCCATCCCTACACCTTCGCTAGCATGTGTAGAGACGGTGTAAGAGCGAAAAAAAAAGCGTGCAAAAAGACGTTCGTCTGATATTGGCCTAGATGTCCGCAACGAAAAATCCCAATTCAAAGAACATAAAAGCGACAGCTGTTAGGCAGTTTACACCCAAGCCTAATAAGAATCTATTTATCTGAAAGTGTAACAGAATATGAAGTTTGATTAAATTCCGTGCATAAGTTTTGAGATATGGCTATCACGAATATCATGCAAAAAAAAAAAAAACAGTATAGCAGCGCAGCCTGTTACAGGATTAACACGAAAAACTCAGGAACAACTTATGTCAATGACACATAATATTCAGTTTGATGAAATTCCGGTCATTACTTCTTGAGATATTATCGCTAATACCGTGTAAATTCTGAAAAACAGTGTTAAATTCAGGGGCTGGTACGGGGGGACAACCCCCCCGGAACATTGAAAGGTCCCTCATGAAGATTTGAGATTTTATGCTTAATGGACAAAAGTCCAATTCCCCCGCCCCCCAGAAACTCTAGAATGTCCCTCTTCAGAACCATAGAAATCCCTCCCGGATAAATATCTGAATTCAACACTGCTAAAAAAAAGCAGCATGGCAGCACAACCTGTTATATCATTTACACGAAAACCTAATCATGAGCAACTTATGACAAAATATTAAGTTTGATGAAATTCCCTTTATTAGTTCTTGAGATATGATCCCTAAAATCGTTTAAATCCAGAAAAACGTGTTGAATTCCGGGGGTTGCCCGGAGGGACATGCCTCCCCGCCCCCCCCCCCCCCGTGCAACATTCAAATGTCCACCCACAAGGTTTGAGATTTTATGCTTAAAAGTCCAATCCCCTTCCCCTCTGAACCGTCTCTCTCTGGATCCGCAGAAATCCCTCCTGGAGAAAATTGTCTGACTTCAACACTGCTGATAAAATCTGCATAACAACCCTGGATTTCGGTGATTTACACCGAAATCTAATATGCAACAATTTATGCCAACGTCTAACTGAATGTGAAGTTTGATGAAAATCCGTGCATTAGTTCTTGAGATAGGGCTATTGCGAAAATCGGGGCAAATGCAGCATAGCAGCGCCACCTGCCGGTAGATTTACATCAAAAAGTAATCAGCACCAATTTATATGAAAGTCTAATTGAATCTAAAGTTTCAACATATTCCATGCATTAGTTCTTGAAATGGACCGCCCACAATTTTTTTGTCAGAGACAAACAAATAGACAGACTGACAGACAGACAATGTATAAAAATAGTCAAATCGTATTCCAGACAAGATCTTCTAAAACTATAAATCCTTCGAAAACCGGAAGTCGAAATTTTTCAGGAATCCAACGCTTTCTTTTTCTAAAGACAAAAGAAAGCAAGAAAAAATTAACGCATCGATTCTGCCCGTAAATTAAGATTAGAAATGGCGAATCGATTCAGTTTGGATTGGATGCCGATGTCGATCTTTAGATGCGGGCAGAATCGCTATTTTTTGATTTACATCAATTCTTTAGATTCGGGCGAATCGATTCAGTTCAGATTCGATGCCGATTTTTAGATGCGGGTGAAATTGTTATTTTTTGAATTACTTCAATTCAAATCGCATCGCGCATGATCCACGATTCGGGTTGAATAGATTCCTCCAATTTTACTGTTTTAGTGGCAGAATTGCTGTAAAATTTTGTATAAGAGCCTTTTTTTTTCTTTCTAGGTTCAGTGTTGAATGGCGGGTTGATTCCTTGACTGCTCCGGTCGGGATGGGGGGGGGGGGGGATTTTAGAGTTCCGTAAGGGGGATGCACATTTGTCCATTAAAAAGCATAAAATCTCAAAACTTTCGGGAGGGACATTCCAATGTTCCCCCCGGGTCACCCCTGAATTCAATACTAGGTTAAATCGTTATACTTTTGTTTAGAAGCCTAGTTATTTGGATTACTAGTTTATTATGTTGCATTTTTCAAGTTCATCCCTTCTAATAATTTCCGCAACCCCCCTCCCCCCCCCCCCTTCCTCGCCAATCTTAGTTTACAGGGCCGTTCAAAATATGCATGCTATTTTAAAAATGCCCAATTCTCGTTCTCTTTTATTATAAATCCACATTTTGAAACCTTGACCAAAGATACATTTGAGGTCACACCTCCCACTGTTTGAGACTTACCTGTCCCCTCCCCCCCCCTAGTTACACGCTCTTGGCACTTTTTAGCTCACAGGCTATCAAAGCCTGAGATCTAATGTGCCCGTCGGTTTTGTATGTATGTATGTACGTAACATGATAACTCTTGATAGAAATATTCGATTTGCTTCAATTTTTTTCTATGTTCATTCTGCTAAGGCGCTTCCCTGATTAGTTTTGGGGGTTCATTGGTTAAGTATAAAGGGGAAACGGTGGTTAATCCCTCCTTAGTTTAGATAAATGGGTTTTTCTTGCAGAACTATCAGATTTTCTTCAAATTTTGGTATACCGGTTAATTTTGATAACGAGTTTCTCTGATTATATTTGAAGGTTCATTGTTATAGTCTAAAGAAGGGGGAGGGTGGGACAAGGGGATAATACCCTCCGTAATTGAGATAGATGGGTTTTGCTATCCGATTTACTTCAAATTTGGTATACCAGTTTATTCTGATAAGGCGCTTCCCTAATTACATTTGGAAGTTCATTGGTTAAATATACAGGGGGGAACAGGGGGCTAATACTCCTTAATTTAGATAAATAGGTTTCTCTATCCGATTTGCTTCAAATTTGGTATACCGATTTATTTCGATAAGGCGCTTCCCTGATGACATTTGGAGGGTCATTGGTTAAGTATAAAGAGGGGAAACGGGGAGGGGCAATTCCCCCGCCCCTTAGTTTATTTTTCGAGGGGCATTATTCTTTGAAATAAGAGCATAATATACAGTTAGTGTGAATAGCCTCTGAGCTCAATACCATCAGTTTAACTGGGCACTTTTCTTTTTAGCTCACAGGCTATCAAAGCCTGAGAGCTAATGTGCCCGCAGTTTCTGTATGTATGTATGTACTACGTACATACGTAACGCGATAACTGTCGATAGAAATATCCGTTTTGCTTCAAATTTTTTTTCTAGGTTCATTCTCATAAGGCGCTTTCCTGATTAGCTTTGGGGATTCATTGGTTAAGCATAAAGGACGGGGTACGGGGGCTATTATTCCCCCCCCCCCCCGACACACACACACACACTTAGATAAATGGGTTTTTCATGCAGAATTATCAGATTTGCTTCAATTTTGGTATACCGGTTAAATCTGGTAAGAAGCTTTCTTGATTAAATTTGGAGGTTCATTGTTTAAGTATAAAGGGAGGAACAGGGGCTAACCCCCCTTAATTTAGATAGATGGGTCTTTCTATCCGATTTGCTTCAAATTTGGTAACCAGTTTATTCTGATAAAGCGCTTCCCTGATGAGATTTGGAGGCTTATTGTTTAAGTATCGAGATGTGACGGGTGGTGGTGGTGGTGGTGGGGGGGGGGGGGCTGATTCCCCCTTAATTTATTTTTCGAAAGGCATTCTTTGAAGTAAGAGTATAAAATACAATTAGTATAAATAGACTGTGAGCTCAATGCCATCAGTTTAACTCGATACTTTTCTTTTTTTATTTATTATTGTTTCAGTGAGTGCACTCTGGATGTCAGCGAATGAGTCAATAACTGTTTATAGTTTTTAGATTACTGCTGGGGAAAGAAAAAAAAAACATATAAACAAGGAATATACTTTTATTTATTTGTTAACCAGAGAAAAGTATGTTATTTCATTGTTAATGGCTCTAGGATGAAAACTTTTTTTTTCTTAACAGCTGAAAATTTGGTAAACATTAAAAAGAAAGATATTTATAAACTGTAAATGAGATAAGGAGATATATATTTTAAAAAAGGAAAGACATTTTAATTAAATATATTATTAAAAGGAGAATTTTGATTATTAATTGGGGGATAATTAGTATGTGATGATTGGTTAATTACATTCATCACAGCTATTTTAAAAGAAGATTTGCAATATTTGCATTTCCCCCACGCTTATAGGAGACCCTAAAAAGACTGAAAAACCATTTAACTTTTTAAATAAATTTAGGGCCTTCAAAATTTCGCTCATCTGCGCATTTTTAAGAATGACGTTTATAGGAAGTAAGTCCCCATCTGTTTGGTTGAAGGAAATAAGAGTTAGAGTAGAAAGTACACCTTTTCCGGATGAAAAAAAAATCATTTCTTTCTTTTTTTTATCTGACCGAGATCTTTTTTAAAGATAAATTTAAATATAATATAAATCATTAGCAAAATTACATCTTAAAAATAATAATTTTAAAAGTTAAAAAACCTTATTATTTGACTCAAAGGTCTGTAGTAGCTTAATTCTGGGCCGCTAACATTGTCTATGGACCCCATAAATGAAGGTGAGAGATAGTCGTTACTGCCCTGTTGATTCGCTACGTTTTGGAATTACTATTTTTCAGCTTATATGTGTGAATCTGTGAACATCGAAATATCGATTCAAGTATCGATTCTAGAATTTGGGAATCGATTCTTATAGCGTTCGATTCTGTTTTATACGATGTCGATTTTAATCGATTCTCAAATTTTCCAGAATCGCCCATCACTAGCCCACCCTCTTGATCTTCACCCTTGTGTTTGAAAGTAATTCATGGATCAATAAGAACCTTAATAAAAAAAGGTTATGCGAAAGAGCTGATTTTAGAAAATTTGGAAATTTTTATTGGTTTCTTTATTTTGACTAACATCTAAATGAGATACAACCTTTAGAGTATCTTGGATCGGTGCGTAGAACCGCAGGAAGGATACTGCGGGTGGCCCAAGTTACCCTGAATAGAGATGTACCCCCCCCCCCCCATGCAGGCTCATTTCATGGAACCGGCAACAAGCGCCACGCTGTTTGGCTCTTCAGTAGTACCATTGGTTTTCACGAACCAGATATTAGCGATTGGTAAGATGCAAGTACAATATTTCGCCCCAGGTACCAATATTTAAACATTTCGGATCAGGTGCAAAATAAAAGATGCCATGGCGCTCTTCGTGTGGTAGCGCTTCGTTTTTTTGAGATTCCGTGAATTAAAATATTGACTTTAATCCCTTAACCTACGAATTTACATTTGAGCAGCTGGGCCCAAAACGTAAACAAGATCGCGCAGCCTTTGAGCCATTCCCGATTCGGCAAACCAGTCCTAAGTTGTACCAAACGCGCACGACTTACGGAGGGTAAATACATATGTAAGATACAATTCGTTTAATTTTGCGGAATATTTAATAAGTAATTACAACTTGATACAATAATGGTGATAGATATACCACAAATGGTTTATTAGTAATCCAGTTAGCCTCTTTAATGTCGCACCACGGGCCATGCCCGTGATATTTACATTAGACTCAATCATTGTACTAGAGCCATGCTCGTAATATTTATATTTGGCCCGACCGATGTACTACGTGCCAGGCCAGTAATAAACTGTTTTGGCCCGAATACAAGACCACGTGTCTCACACGTAATTGTAGGTTAAGGGGTTAACTTTAAGAAAGATGTCCAAATCAAGAATCGAATTTTTCACCTCATAAAATGGAAAGTAGAAATGTACGAATTTCAAATTATTTTCGTCTATCTGAATGTTCCGCTTAACGAATGTCATCTACAGATTCGTATATATGCGATTCAGTGGTAAACGAAATCCGATTCTCTTCGATCTTGATTCTGCTACTGATTGTTGTAGGTGTAGTGGATACTAAAAATTCGGACTTAATGACTAGTCATAAGCACACGATTATGGGGTATTTTTTTAATTTATGCTCGCGCACACACGCATGCACCCAAAGTCACTAAGGCTTGTTTACCTCATCCAGTACTATTTCTTAGTAGCAACTGAATTTAATTTGGATGTATAGCTATGCCACCCTACAACACTATGGTTTTTAATAACGTTAATCGAAAGTACGGATCTTTACAATTTCTTAAATTTAAGTAAGGAGTGTTTACGATCTTCATCACTGAAACATAAAAAAAGTTTCCTAAGACTTTTATGTCACTATGACGTGGCACAAGGGGTTGGCTAGCAGATCGTTTTCCCGTACGCTAATTTTTCAGAGGTGCAAAAATTGTGGCATAAATTAGTGTATCATAGAAAAGCATAGTAACAATTTACAAGGGGGCTCGCTGTTTTGAATTGTCCGGCTGCTCAAATCCCACCCAACGCCATTGTGTGACACTTAGTTTGGAATTGCGGAAAATATTAAAAAGTATGATAAATTAAAAATAAGTTATTAAATATTCTTCCAGAGGAAACTCTCTATTCTATAAAAAAGTAACTAACAGTGCTGCTACCGAAAATGAATTTGTTGTGACCTTTCACTTTTTCGACTTAACCGCAAAAATTATTGCATATAAATTATAAAAACTAGTAGTTTTATAGAGAAATGTATGAAAAGTTCAGTTACATAAGTTATATATTATAAAAAACTATCATTTAATCATCTTTGAGAGGCTGACACTTGATTAGATTCTGGTGTGCAGTGTTTAATCATTCATTAAATTAGTCCATTTTTCAAATTTTTTATTTATAACTTCATTATTTGAATAGATATTTAATTCATAGTTTTAGATAGCCTTTTTTATCTAAAACTATGAAATTTCGGATTTTAAAAGCCAAATAACAATACGCCTAAAAACTTTTCAATTGAAAAATACATTTATACATAAATATTAAAAAAGAAAGAAAACTTAAAAATAAATGCGTTCGAAAAGCATTTAATGGTGAAAATTACGTCATATTTAAAACGATATATTTAAAATTAGATATTTAAAACGATTTTCTTATAACGTCTAAAAGAAACATTTAGGAAGTCTGGCAGGCTGCTGCAATTTCTGCTTAACCAATTTATACAAGCTAATTTTCAAATATGTAATTGATGTTACTTAATATCTACGAATATAGCCATCAGCTGTCGCTACGGTGGTAGATAAGGCATTAGGAACTGAAAAATCCTTTATTCAAAGAAAAATGAATCGCAACCCGATTACAACGCCACTTGTCTTCATAATGTCATGCAATCTTCCGTAATCGGTTAATCTTTCGTGGTTTGTAGGGTGAAGAGCCCCTTAATTAATAAAAAAAACATACTGCACTGAATGGATAAAAAGAGTTTATAGTGATAAAAGGTATAAAATTCAGTGCAGTTTATAATAAATTGTACAATGTGGAATAAATATTTTAATCCTGTTTTTAAAAGCCTTGAAAATCTAGCGTAAAAAATTTATGCGTCAACGAATTCTTAACAGTAAAATATGTCGTTGTTATTAATTTTGTTGACAATAAAAATAATTTGAGATGTATAGAAATTATTCTTTCAGAATCAGATGGGACGCTAAGATTTTAAGATTTAATTTTCTGAGGATTTGTAATCAAATATATTTTACTAGGATATCATACATAAGAAAATTTTCTATAATTGTATTTCAAATTACATCATTTAAAAATATTTTGCTTTTGTTTAACATATAACAATATTTAAAAAAAAAAAAAAAAAAAAAAAAAAAAAAAAAACTAACAAACCTTTTACGCTTTATTAGAAAGTTACTTCCTTTTGTAACTTGTAACAATTTGTGCTTTTTTTTTCTTTAAAAAATTAGTCACAGTTTTAGAAAACAATTAATTACAATCGCAAAACTAAAAATGTATCATTTATTTCTTTATAATTCCTGTAATTTTCTTGCGCAAATATAAATTTTCTGAAAAGATTTAGTTTCATTATCTTTCAAGAACGTTGAAATAATAGGCCAAATTATTTAAATTATCTTTAACTTTTTGAAGTGCGTGTGATAAAAAAGTAAAGAAAATGTAAATATCCTTTAAATATTCTGTCGTATTCTTTACTTTTCCTCATTTTTCATAATTTATCCCATTGTTAATTAGAATTTAACTTTTTCAGATTGTTTTTGAAGAATGCACTTGAGTTTCATATGCCTGTTTACTGGATATACTATGTTGATATGCAGTGGCTCACTGCATTCTTTATTCCCGACCGCGGACCTTCCCTTGTTATAGAAAGCAATAAAAATGGTTTGGGTTGTAGAATTTTTTAAAGAACTTTAATATTTAATATTTCAAAAGTTCCAGTTTATTACTTAGCTTGTTTTACAGCCGAACTCTTCAAATATTAAAAAATAATTTTTTTTTAAAATATGAAAATCTTCATTATTTATGAAATTTTCCCTTTTTAAAGATTTTCAATTATTGATCCAAAACATTTACTCTCGACCAATAATGAAATTTAGAATTAAATTTTCATCGTACTTTCATTGTACTTTCATTGTCGATTCTTTATTTTGAATTCGAAAAAATAACATGCATATTTTTTTCTTATAATAAAATAAAATGGTACATTGTCATTATACTGATCAAATTAAAGAAATTAAGATGGGCAGACAAACATATAAAATGAACAGATGTTACCATTTATTTAAAAAATCGTCATCTTGTTGTTTTTTGTTATTTATTTGCGAGGATTCGTTGATGCATAATTTCTTTTATAAACAGTTTTATTTCTAACATAACTTTTTTATAAAATGCGTCATATTTATCGACGCGGAAGCAGATGGTCAAATAGAAAATAAGTAAAAAAGTTATTAGATTTAAAAGATATGTGTTTATACATTAAAAGCACTAAATAAAAATAAAAATATGTAGCAACAATTATATTTGCAAAAGAAAAAGAAAACTATTTTGAAATAATAAAGCTGGGCTTGAAATTATTTTAACTATGTGTGACTGAGAAATTAATTCCCTTATTTATCAGGACTAGAGTTCTGACGACCAGGGCTGCGGAGTCGGATCTGTTAAAATTCCAGGAGTCGGAGTCGTCCATTTTACAAGCAGGTCTGCGTTGTTGGAATCGGAGTCGGCCCACTTTTGAGCGAAAGAGTCGGAGTTGTCCATTTTCCCACCGACTCCGCAGCCCTGCTGATGACAGACTACACCGACACAAACCCGAAACTCAATCCGAATTCGACAGTAAAAAAAATTGTTGTTCGGATACCAGAAGCAAATCAACAATAAATAGACCTGAAACCTTAAATAAAAGAAAATTCTTACTTTAATTCCTTTATGGAAGAAATCTCCGTAATTATATATGTAATATTTATTTTGTCTTTTATGTGGAAACATGACCATAAACTAAAAACTAATTTTTGTTCAAATATATAATTTTCACTTTTGAAACCGGATTGTTGACTTAAAAAAAACGCACCAAACAAGATCCATAAAACTTAAGACAGAATCCAAAACTTTCACGAATCCGAAACAATTTAAAGTGAACCAGATCTGAACAGAGTTGCCGATCGGGTCGGATTCAGGTAAAATTCGGTTACTTGGCGCGATGTAGAATTCTAACATAGACCTTACGAGGCTCCTAATTCAAGTCATAATAACACAGGTTTGGAAGCTTTTCTGTTCGAAAGCCTTTTCTTTGAGTGACATCTCTTAATTGATGAATTCTCTTGAAAAGTATAATTTTATAAAATCACAACCCATGCTATTAAAATCTACGTACGAATAAATTGAAAATATTTTCCCAGATTTTCAATTTTGATCAAAATACTTTTGAAATATAATTTGCTTTAAAAGTTTCTTTTATTGCAAAGTAAAATGCTGTAACATGCTTATTATTACACTGGAACTAATAACAAATTATTTTACTTGCATTTAACACATTTCATATTTTAAACATTTCCAGAGAAAATTTTCATTTAAAGTAAAACTCCCCGCAAGGTTTCTCATTGTTATTAAAGCAAACGTTATTTTTAAAAGAGTTTCTAAAATATCATAATGTGATATAGTTTGTAGAAATTAGTGAAAATCATTGTTGTTTCATAAGAAAGGAATAAACGAATTTTAAAAATAAGTATATTAGAGCTTGATAGCAAACGATAATTGAATATATAAGAGAACAAAATAATGTAGGTAATGTAAAAAAATCATGCAGCATTGTTGTATAATATACAAAATGAAAGATAGAGAATATTCTTACGAATTAAAATTACTTTTTGTCTTTTTTTCTTATAAAAGTTATTAAATAAAACAGAGTTTAAGTTAAGTGGAACAATGATTGCACATTTGAGTTTATAGAGGAGACTGGGGAGGGTTGACCATAGAGGAGGCTAGACCAACCCTTCAGTTTTTCATATTTAAAAGAATTTCAGAGTTTTGTCAATAGGTGGCAACCTAGTTACTGAAATGCTCAAACAAGAGTCTTTGTTTCATGAAGATTATTGAAACAGGTGTGGAAAAATTAATTGTGAAGAATTTTCAGCTTAAAAAGCGTATTTTTTAGAAACATTTTGTAAGATTTTGTCACATGAAATATATCATAGAAATTAAAATAAGTAGGTTTTAAGTAATGCAGAAATATTGAGTTTCCATTCAAGACATAAAGATTGTACAGTAAATTAGGCTAAACATAACAATGTGCTATACTTTAAAAAGTGACCATGTGGGGAGCCTTGACCCAATCAATGTGGGGAGGATTGACCAGATGGTTAAAGCTCCTTAATTAAGTGTTTTTGGAAATATTTTTATTACACACTGTACGATAGGTTAATGGTTATATTTATAAAATAATGTAAATTTATTCTGTAAAGCTACAGTAAAAGGGGGTGAAGAAAGGAAAATGTTTAAAACTGTTTAAATGAAGATGAAAAAAATTGCTATGAGAAGCAAGAAAAGATTTAATGAAATATAAATTGGAAAGCTGATAGGAACTTTTATTTCATTTAAATAGTACCCATAGTAGGTAAATAGAAAGAATGGGAAAGATTAAAAAGGATGACAGCAGCAGCCTTATAATGGTAGGTATTCATTCCTCTGCAAAAGAACATAACATTGATCAAAATACTTTAAGAAGGTATGTAGACACCAAGATGAACACAATGCCAAACTAGTGTCGCTAGTGTGTCAACTAGTGTTGCTAGGTCGAGTGTAAAAAAAATTGGGTGTTTGAAACGGAATTTTTCTCCTGTGCTTTGAATTCCGTCTAAGCAGGTTTGTTTAAACACCACATTTTCCCAAATATTTTTTAAAATAATAATTAAGCCTTGTAGCCTAAAGTTATTCTGCCTTTTTCAAAACTGATTTTATTTCCCTTAACGAATATTTCAATATAAAATTAAGTGGGCCAAGCCTCCCATATGTGGGGAGCGTTAATTGATCCATTATTTTCTCATGTTTAAAACCAATCCTTTTTTAAGTTTCTTATATATTACACACGCAATTTTATTTTGATAACGCATTGTAAAACGAATAAAAAGATATATGAAACTTTATTCTAAGTTTAATATTTAGAAAAAAAAACTTTTTGTAACAAATGGGTCAACCCTCCTCAGTGTCCCCTACTCATAAATGCGACATGTAATAAAAAAAATATTATTTCAAATGTACCTCCGGTGAAAACAAAAAGAAAAACTATGCGGAATTCACTATCGTTCTTGGATAGGAAAATATTTAGCGTATTGTCATGCAGCTGTCCTTGAATTCCAATTACACTCTTCGTTGATCACTACCTTCTCGCAATAATTCTGTGTAGTGTATGTATACATTACTAAACCTAAGTTGCATGAAAGCACTGCAAGTTAATACACTGCTTGACATTTTGTTGCCTGCATTTTGTTTTTTTAACTGCATACTTTCATCCGTTTATACTTGGATATCACTGAACATCTAGAGCCCTTCATTTAGAATCGTCAGGCTATACAACCGAAAAAGCACACGTAGAAGCAAGTAGTTCAACCATGATGGAGCAATGACTCAAATCATACCAACTGGCATTCGCACTTTTCTCTTTCTGTTTAGACCATTCTCGCATACGGTGTGTCATTTACTACTAAGTCGATGACAGTGTATAATTAACTAATGGCTTTTTTCTCCATATCTCCGGCTATAATAGAAATATGGTTGTATAATAACAATAAAATATAAATAATAGAGTAAGTTTCATATTTTGCCACTAGAGACACCGCGAGTGGTCTCATCGGAAAATACATGGACATTTCCCTATGTGTAGATACTACTTTTATGGCTGTAGCTACATCTGTTAAAAAATTAAATGTCATCTTAACTTACATGCGCTTTTTTCCTATATATTATTTCTCACGCATTGAAATTCTGTATTTGAAAAAAGAAACAAGCAATATTTATTAGAAAAATAATATATTTTAAAGCAATATAGTAATAAAGAAGAAGAGTGTTTTTTAATATTTGAATGCCTGTGAATAACCCAAAAATTCAAAATTTACTTTCTAATTAATTTGAACATGAATTAGAATATAAGATATATAAAAATGTTTTCGTTGCAAGAATAAATTTTATTACATAAATTTAATTACAAACTCATTTTACATATTAATTTCTATCTTACACCACAATCTTTTTTAAATTCTTATTTTAAACAATCATGTGTCATACAACATTAGTCAACAAATTTTAACTCTTTTTCTGGATCATTCTTGTAAATGGGTTCATTTAACTAGTTTTAGGGTGCTGAATTTGGTGGTATAATCAGATTCTCTTAATGGCGTCACATTTATTAGATATACAGCAGTTACGTAAAGTCAACCTTGAAATATTTGGCAAAAATTGACCGTTTGAAATACGAACAGAACATAATATTCATGAATAAAAATGTTTTGTTGATTACTTAACAAAAAAACTGTGAACTAATACTTGTATGCTGCACAAAAAACCCTAGTGATAATATTAACAATGTTATTTTTCAAAATAGGATGATGTCTTTCTTGATGACAGTGCTTTCCTTTTGTAACATGTCGGATCATTCTTCCTAAACAGAAACTAACAGAAGTCGCCCATCATTGCAGAATCCCAGCGGCCTTCGTAAAGATTGTTTCACAGTAGAAAATGTTCACCTGTTCGTCACTAAACGCACCCAAGTTTTCTATAAAAATCTAGGTAGAAGTGCAAAAAATTAATTTTTAGGGACATTTTAAAACCCATATTCTGGTAGTTAGTTGTCCAGTAGACCAGTCCCTACAAAAGCATATCCATCGCTTTTTTTGTTTGTTGTTACCCCAAACAAACGACGACAATGTCTCTGAAAGACGTACAAGCAGCTAACTTCCAGATTCACGAGCTTAGCGCCGAACGTTGGGTCTTTCAACAATTTTCTGATTTGTGGCCCAATAAATGGATCCTCCTTTCACCTTTGCTTCACCCAATTGGGAAATAGTTCCCACAAATGCTTAAAGCTATGGCCATTTTTAGTAAGAGTTTTCACAAATCAATCCTAAGTTTACATGAAGGGAAGGCAAAATGATTTTATTCGGCTGAGTCAGTGGTGTATTTTTACCCGACGGCCAAGAAGGGTTATGTGTTTCACGCGTATCTGGGTATGCGGATTTTTTTATACCCTCGAAACATCCCAACGGCTGGATGGATTTTAACGAATGAAGTCTCTATCGATTCGTCTTAACCCTCCAATGGTTATAGGCTAGGTTTTGTTTTTATAAATCCAAAATGGCGGTAGAGACGAAAAAATTTTTACGCACCATATTGAGTGGCATGTCATTGGGTAGGTCTTTCGAAATGAAGACGATGTTTCATTGACTATTTTACAATCAGAAGTTCCGTTTAAATATTATACAACCTGGAAGTTGTGTAGGTAGGATCTCCAGCTTTACTGCAACTCTAACCATCATAGACATCTATAGATCTTATCAAAACAGTGTTTATAGATAGGAACCAACAATTAAACACAACTTAAATGTCATCAATACAAGTATATAAAAAATAGGTAAGTAATATAAAAAATAGTTTCGCATTCATAAGAAACAATTAATTAGTTCGCTTTTTACGCAGTTTAATTTTTACTTGTTGACATTGTCTTTTCTTCACGAACATATGATTTCCCTTATAGACTATTGTTTGACTTTATAGTGGTTCTTTGTATTTCGACTGCCCCATTACCACAGGAAATAGCTGATGTTTTTTAACTCACCCTGAAAATATAACAGTACTACCACGACTTTTAAATCACTGTAAATCTGCCACCCATGATGCTTATATTTCACTACCGCCAGCAGCAGAGACATATTAAGTTTGCAATCTTCTCCTACCACTACACTGGTCTCTGATGAATGTTTTGATAGTTGATATTTCAGCAGAATGCATCCAAGTAAAAGTTTTGACAACAAACTGTAAAGTTTAATTTAAATTTCACCATGTATTTTAACATGTATGTAAAAATTACATTCTAAAATTTTGTAAAACCCTTACGTGATAGAAAAATTTGATAGAAAATTCGGATTCTACATGCAAAAATACATAAAAAAAATATTTATTATAAATAAGATACAAAATGGCTGCTGAGTTGTGTAACCATTTATTGATACGTGTTCAATGAATAATTTTTCAAATAGCACACAGCACGAAACCAAATTTATGTCGTGCATGATTCAACATGAACTTATAAATTTGGTGAAAATCATTATTAATACGAAGTACTTAGTCTGATAAGTCGACTGGTAAATGAGATATATTAAGTCACACCCAAAGCACTGCCAAAAAAAAGTCACAGAGGAATAAGTTACACAAGAGAACTTGGAGGAAATTGAAACCCCTAACAGCAACCATAAATTATTTTCGAAGCACAAATATCTTCCACTATTCAGGTAAATATCAAATATCGCAAAAATTGTGTATTAGTGAAAATTCGACAAATAATTTTCCTATTTATAGCTGAAGTCCATGTTGTCTATGACTTTCTTAGAGGCAACAAGGCAAATTTATCTGCGAATGAAAATGTAAAAAAAAAAAAAAAAAAAAAATGTCTGCAAAATAAGAATATTTCGGCACTTCTTTGTGATATGGGCATTGGCGCGAGAGAGTAAACGCTAAAGATGAATTTGACAAGAAAAGCAAAATTTTTAAAAGGAGCTTCTGGCAACCTTTATTTACATTTTAATAACGTCACTAGATTGCTATCTTTATACAATAATTATCAATGAATCAAATGCATAAACATTTTTTCATATTTACACCATTACGTCCATCGTAGGTCAACGTTAATGAAATATGTTTGAAGACCACGTGTTCCCGTTTATTTGCCTGCAGAATCCCACTGGAGACTTCGTCCTTCAACAAGCCATCACACAGTGCCATCTCCCTGGAATTGTGTCCCAATGGTTGGATGAACAATGTACAGACGTCAAATGGCTTCTCTGGCTAGCTAGGTCACCAAACCTCAAATCCATCGAGCACATCTCGGATGTTATCGAAAAAGATATTCGAGCCTCTGACCACCCTTTGCTAAATCTTCGTAAACTGTGGGAGGTTGTAAATGGGTCATAGATGCCTTCCGAAGACGTTCAGTATCTTGTCGGGTCCATGAAGAAACGAAGTGCTGCCTCCATCAGGACGGAAGATGGTGACATTAGCAGACAGGTATCTTTAATTCGACTACTCTTCAGTGTACATAAATATAATTTATGTAATAAAAAAGATATAACACAAATAAGCCATAAAAGATTAAAATTTGTTTTCACTTAGTGGCCGTTTCACTTTCGTGATTGTTTATAATACTTCGCGCGAAATCACACTTTCTACGTACCTAGTTATGCCAAGGCTCCTATAAGAAATAAGTACCAATCATTAAACGTTATTCTTTATTTGGCATTTTATATAAGATGAAAAAAATTAAAAATAGGAAATAAGATGAAAAAATCAAGAAAATGAATACACAAATGTATAAGTGTATCCCACTCATTCTTTTAGAATCTTTCATTTATGCATTTTCATTATGAGTTTATTATCTTCAACAGCATCTATTCTCCTTTATCTATGCTTGTGAAAGATTGCAAAAAAGGTGAAACATCAAACTTATAATTTTCTACTTTTTTAAAACCATAAATATGTAACTTCCTATATCTTGTCTGATAATGTCTGAGTGTTTAAAATTTTCTTTAATCGTTTGGAAAGTTTTACGGTTTAAGACAATTTAAAGGGGCACCTTTGTCATTTATGGATATCAACAGCGATAACTTACCCCTAAAGTTTTGAAACTTCATTAAATGCGTTATTTACTTTAATGTATGGAAAGTTAAAAGTGTCGTGGAAGTAGCTTCATTAATTTTTATACAAACTGTTGAAATTAGTTATAAAACTTCTAAGATTATCAGCTTTTAAAATATATTTTTAAAGGTTTATTAAAAGTGACATTTTATAAAATAATTTCCAGTTTGATATTTTGAATTTAAAATTTAAAACTTCACATTGTTTGCCGTCTCCAAGAAAAGAATATAGGGTCCCAAATAAAAACATTATTATTATTATTATTTTTATCTTCGTTAAAATAAACTGCAATCAATTTTTTGTCTCCTGGCTATAAGTTTTAAGAATCAATTACTTGGAAAGTTTTTGGCGAAAGTTTTAGTTTATAATTTATATTTTTTTGTATTTTTAAATGATATTGGTAACTCAATCATGCAAAAATAATTTTTCATATCAAAAATATATTTTTAATATAATTCGAACATTCAGTCCTTCATTTAACATCAATAAAAATAATAATTTATGGTTAAAGCTTTTCCTTTCTAAAATTGAATGAATTTTAGAAAGGAAAGGCTTTAACGATAAATTATGATTTTTACACGCAAAGTAAATATTTAAATAAATTTAATTATTTATTAGTTTGTATAGACCGAAAATAAAATAATATTTACAAAAAGGTTAAATAAATAAACGAAGGAAAGAAAGTCTACCGAAAAGAAATTTACGATTTAGTAATTTGTATTTGATTTTATCTGTGTTTAATTAAAGATATTTGATGATTTAAAAATAATTTTACTTTAAATATAATTGTGAATTCTAATTCATATTTTCTATTATATAATGTAATATTAAAACACTAAAAATTAGGCAATAAATGCCTTTATCAAAATTCTATAATTTTCAAATCATCAAAATAATTCTGATATAGTAAGAAAATTGCTATGAAAAACAAAATTATAATAACAAAATTAAATTTCTAGAAACATAAAAAAGTCAAATGAAGTAAAAAAGAGATATGATGTAATTCAGTTAAAAAGAAAACTAAAGAATAATATTCATTTTTCTAAGTTCATGAAAAGTTGTGACACATCATGGTATTTGTTTTATAAGTTTTTAGAAAAGATTTATCATTTGGATAAAATAATGATTTAGTAAACCTATTTTATTGAATTTCAACAGTAAGTCACAAAAAGTGTAATTTAAAGCACAGTGTGTGTGAGTGTTTTTCATTCTTTTCTATCTTTTAAGGAAGTTCAGGGCTTGAAAACTTTTCAAAAAATTGATTTTTTCTTTAGTAACTATTTTGATTATTTAATTACTTCTGAACACAGTGCAAAAAACCGCATAAAAATATTTGCATTTTTAACGGAGTTATAAGCATTTATGTAACAATCACTTTCATAGCCGCACCCATTTAATTGAAACTTTAAGTCGCGTTTTCTCAAAACTTGATTTTTGACGACTATCCGTAAGATTAAAAAAAAAAAATACTATTTGATGGAATGGCTTAAAATTTTTTTTTGCATGCTTATAACATCATTATCTATAGAATGAATAAATATATTTTAGAATGCTTAATATTTTGAGTATTTATAAGGGAAAAAGTTGTATTTTTTAGGTTTTTTTAAATTTTCAAATTTGAGAGTTTTTTAATAAGGTTTCCTTTAGTGATAGTTATATCTTCAATTCATTATAAAGAGTAAAGTTTCCTGATCATTTTAAAGTAAAATTTAGGTTCTTATGTCAATTCAACGTTAAGATATCTTACGGGTAGTGATATGACACCTAATTTTTTTGTTCGAAAATTGTGTTATATAAATTTTGCTATATTTTTTATTTTATTACATTGAAGTACTTCATTTTATAATTTTATATGACTACAAACATACCTTTAAAATATCAGAAAGTTTGAATTAGTTACATTGAATACTTCTGTTTTTATATGGATTCGAAGCGAGAGCTCTGTTTACATGTTTTTCGGTATCGATCAAGCCCTGAGCCCCCTTAAGTTATAAATACCAATATTTCTAGATTACTTTATTTTTTAGTTACAATCATAACGTAATGAAAAATATGATTATTCGTATGTGTAACATATACAGAGTTATTCAAAATAAAGTTAATACTCAAATGGAAAATATTTAACACTGTAAATGAGTAAAACATTTTTCTTTGTATCAGATATATTATACTAAATATGGGCGATATATTTACTTCAAAATTGCTTTAGGATGCTCTTGAATGAGCGACATAAAGTTCTATCTATATTAATAAAATAAATACAGGGTTTACATAAAAGAATGCACTAGTTTCAATGGTATATTATACCAGTTTAATTTAGACTATTTACAACATATACATCAAATTGAAGGTAAACTAACCTAGTTTTTCTTACACATGTTCAATACGTGCACCTTTAGTTATACGGCACACATCCAATCTAAAGTCTAAATTCTTCCCACATTTCGGTTAACAAGTACGGAGTAATGGAAGCAATAGCCTCTTTAATTCTGCGTCTCCAATAGGGCAAATCGTTGGGTAGCGGCGGAACGTAGACAGGATCTTTTGTAAAGCCCCAAAAGTAAAAAATCGCATGGTGTTATGTCAGGTGAACGTGGAGACCAGCAATAACGCTTTACGCCCAGAATTCGACATTTTGCATCGTGGCACTGCACGAGAATAAATAAGAAAGCAGTACTCGCGCATGCGCTTATCTAAAACTGGTTGAGCTACTCTTTATTTCTTGCCTTGAACCAACACTCTACAACGCTTGCAGTTAATACTATTAAAATTTATAACTGGGACAGTCTTTTATGGACATCGCGTATATTGGTGTGTGTGGCGGTACGTCTGTCTGTTAACGATGGATAGAGAAATCTTCCTGTTGCAGAAGTCTGAAAATTTAGGTGAGGCTATACGAAGACCGATCCGAATACACTTGTGGCTCAGATTTTTCATTTTATGGTAATTAACCGAGATATTAACTAAAACCCAAATGAATTACGCAAACTAGCGAGTCTCCGCCGCTCCTCGGATTGCGCCAGCGCTTTTACAGACTTTCCTCGGACCTTAACTTAGACAAAAATGAAGCTTTCGTTTTTTTTTTTTTCTGAATTTTGAAATCGCGATCGCTAGTTCCCCTGTAACGTTATGAAAGAAAGAAACAAACAAAAGAACAAACATTTTCTGGTTCCAATGATATCATCTGTCGTTTAAAAAATATTAATATTTGCAACACTGAAAAAAACATTTTCTTCTGGAGTTCGATTATGCGTCAGTTTTCAAGTTTTCCGTTTATTCTGTGTTTGAAACTGCCGCGTCTACTTAAAAAATATATATCAAACTTATTCGGGGTACCGCCTTCTTTCTAATAGTCTATTTTTTAAAATTAATATTTACTATTTCAAAACTTTTTTTCACCCGAAGATCGATTCTATGTTGGTTTTCGCGTACACAGATTCATTTTAAAGTTTTATATTTTTACCCGACTGAAAAGAAGGGTTATGTGTTTCACGCGTATCTGTGTATGTGGATTTCTTTATACGCTCGAAACATCCCAACGGCTGGGTGGATTTTAATGAATGAGGTCTCTATCGATTCGTCTTAACGGCCCGTGGTTATAGGCTAGGTTTTGTTTTTATAAATTCAAAATGGCGGCCGTAAAATACAAAATGGCGGTAGAGACGAAAAAAAATTACGCACCCTATTGAGTGGCATATCATTGGATAGGTCTTTCAAAATGAAGACGATGTTTCATTGACTATTTTACAGTCAGAAGCTCCGTTAAAATATTATACAACTTGGAAGTTGTGTAGGTAGGATCTCTAGCATTACTGCAACTCTAACCATCATAGACATATATTGACCTCATCAAAACAGTGTTTATAGATAGGAACTAACAATTAAACACAACTTAAAACTCATCAATACAAGTAAATAAAAAAAATAGGTAAGTAATATAAACAACAAATATAAAAAAATATTTTAAGTCAATTCCTACTTAGGTCAATAAGAGAATTTTTTTCCCCCATCCTTCTTTCCTCTTGAGTGGCGCATAAAATGCCTTGATCAAGATTTCCTCTTGAGTGGCGCATAAAATGCCTTGATCAAGAAGAGGGCTCTCTCGGTCTTAAAATACCTTGATCAAGAAGAGGGCTCTCTAGATTATTGAAAATTAATTAATTTAATTTAATTAACGAATTAATGTTTAAAAAAAACTGGATTAACATCAAGTGTCATCCACAACAAGTTAAAAAAAATTTATTTGAGCTTGATTGGATGAATAATAAGTATTTTATTAACGATTGAAATTTTAAATAAGATATATATAGCGAGAGTGTGAGTTAATAGTAGGAATTGAAAAAAAAAATAGTTTCACATTGATGAGAAATAATTAATTATTTCGCTTTTTACACAGTCGGGTTTTTTGATTTTTTAAATTTAATTGTTTATTTTTTTACATTTTGATCCTGGCACGTATCCGCTAACAGAACGTAAATACCCCCCCCCCCCCCACCCCTTTCCAAAAAATCCTTCTTATTCAGCGTACTTTTCCTGTTTTGGCGATATCTTCGGCTGTGAAAAAATAAAAATTTGCTCTTTCTAAAAAATTATTTTCCGGAGGTCAATTCGCGCTCGTTTGCATCTTTTACTTTTTTCTCTAGCTCTAAAATGTCCTTTTCTAAGACGGATATACAGTACCCCAATTATTCCTGCCGCTGATTCGGTTATAGCGATATCTTTGGTTTAAAATTATTAATATTCGCTATTTCAAAAAAAAAATATTTTCTTGAATTTGTTTTGCAGATTCTCCTTAGATTATTTTTTTTATTTGAGTACCTCTGATGATATCATTTCCTGTTCTAATAGGAATGTACTTTCCAACGTTTCTGGAGGAGTTTTCATTTCTGCACATGTCCGAGGAAATCTCTATATTTTCAACCTAGTTTGTATTTATTGGAAGATAGCATTTCGCGTTTTAAAAGTGTAAGGAACGAATGCTCGTTTTATATGATTTAGGTTTTCTCAGAAATTATTGATCATAATTGAAAGTTTAATATGCATAAATGTCAGAGAATAAATCGGCAATCACTAGAACGGGGCTGCTTAGTTCATTTGAAAAGAGTTTCGTTTATCAACTATAAAGTCATACTATCCAATATTCGTTTGCAAAAACAGACCGGATCGTGTGTAGTACTCTGCTGAATCCAGTGGGGCTCCGAATTCTAGGTTCTTTCGGATAGATTTTCGCTTACAAATATAAAATCGCTCATCCGCAATAAAAGTGACACATCTCGACAAAAGTAAATTTCAACGGAGAGGCAAAAGGACAATTTCCATGATTTTACTATAAGATGAAATAGCAGCACTTAGCTCTGCATGCAGGAATAAAAACGTGCATAAAACCCTTAAGAATGAAGACGTAGGATGAGGTTTGGAGGTTTGGATAACATTACCTCCCCATTCAATTCATCCTTCTTCTGTGACCACAAATGGACATACAGCGTAATAAAGGAATTTTCCTAATAACTACACTTATGAAACTGCTTGTGTAGCAAGACACACCTATGATAGATCTATTAGTGGAATAACACGCAAAATGAATTTTTGTGAGATGTGTCGCTTTTCTTGAGGGTGAGTGATATCATGAAAATTCGAGGGAATATGTCACCGAAGGCAATGAGGCGAATAGCATTTGTTTTTGTGAGATGTGTCACTTTTCTTGAGGGTGAGCGATATCATGAAAATTCGAGGGAATATGTCACCGAAGGCAATGAGGCGAATAGCATTTGGTTTTTGTGAGATGTGTCACTTTTCTTGAGGGTGAGCGATATCATGAAAATTCGAGGGAATATGTCACCGAAGGCAATGAGGCGAATAGCATTTGGTTTTTGTGAGATGTGTCACTTTTCTTGAGGGTGAGCGATATCATGAAAATTCGAGGGAATATGTCACCGAAGGCAATGAGGCGAATAGCATTTGGTTTTTGTGAGATGTGTCACTTTTCTTGAGGGTGAGCGATATCATGAAAATTCGAGGAAATATGTCACCGAAGGCAATGAGGCGAATAGCATTTGGTTTTTGTGAGATGTGTCACTTTTCTTGAGGGTGAGCGATATCATGAAAATTCGAGGGAATATGTCACCGAAGGCAATGAGGCGAATAGCATTTGTTTTTGTGAGATGTGTCACTTTTCTTGAGGGTGAGCGATATCATGAAAATTCGAGGGAATATGTCACCGAAGGCAATGAGGCGAATAGCATTTGGTTTTTGTGAGATGTGTCACTTTTCTTGAGGGTGAGCGATATCATGAAAATTCGAGGGAATATGTCACCGAAGGCAATGAGGCGAATAGCATTTGTTTTTGTGAGATGTGTCACTTTTCTTGAGGGTGAGCGATATCATGAAAATTCGAGGGAATATGTCACCGAAGGCAATGAGGCGAATAGCATTTGGTTTTTGTGAGATGTGTCACTTTTCTTGAGGGTGAGCGATATCATGAAAATTCGAGGGAATATGTCACCGAAGGCAATGAGGCGAATAGCATTTGGTTCGTTTGGAAAGAGTTCATTTAAGGAAACAGTGGACATTCAAAACCATTTTTTTCAATTTTCACTCATCTGTACGGGAATTTTGCATGCATAATAATTCATACATTTTCTAAGTAAATTAATCTATTCTTTTCAAAAATGATTCTAATTAATTAAGTTATTAATTAAAATATGCTAATCAGTCAGTCTAATTAAAAGTGCTCCATGCGCATTAAATTTGGCTTCAGGAGCATGGTGTTTTGTTAAATGATAGATTTATAACACTGCAACAAATTGGTATGCGTTTTAAAATTATATTAATATAGTAAGAAAAAGTAATAAAAAACTTCCAATATTTACACTTTTTCTTAAAATTTCACGGGAAAAAGATATATAACTACCAAATTTTCCTTTTATGTACCTCTAATACAGGCATATTAATACTAAGTTTTGAAATATAGCATATTGCAAACAGTAATACTTAATATTAGGAAAATTGAGCCACAAATAAGACGCATGGAACATTTTGAATATACTAACTCGTCGAAAATTCTCATTTTGAGAAAACACTATTTAAAATTTATTTTCTAGTGTAACTCAATTACGGTGTACAAATTTGAAATGCTTGTAACTTTGCTAGAAATCGTTGCAATTGCTGGCGTTTTTTTTTTTGTTTTTTTTGAAGTGAAGTGAAAACTTCTTTAGGCGCGTTGAGCTTTTTTTGAGATGGGGGAAAAACCACTGATTTCGAGACACTGTAACGTAACCGACATGCTAGCATTTTGACACATAGACACTAGCGCGCCAAGCGGTGAATGACAGGAACTTTTCCCTCTTCAGCTCAATCGGCAAAAGAAGAAGGAAGCTAAACTCACTTTTTCTCCCGGCGTATTGCTAAAATAAATTGTTATTTTGTTTTTCGTCAGTTAAAATGAATTATACCGTATTCGTGACCTATCTATTTCGTGTAACTAAAAACCGATAACGCTGTATTTTATCGTGTTGATGGTCTGGTCAATGACCAACAGTATTGGCGGGAATTTCGATTACAAAAGATAAAATACGGGGCACAGATGTCAGATACGCACTTGGGTACCTAATTGACAGCAAAATGGCGTTACTTTATTTTACAAGGTAACCGGCTACTGTTGCTTCTTTATTAACAAACTGTTCATTTACTTTTATATTATTTTTTTAAATTGTACAATTGTTTTGTTCTATACTTATTAATGAAATTACCGTTTATTTATTGTTGTTTACTTTTTAAAACAATAGAAAATAATTTAAAAATATATATTGTAACTGGTAATGGAAAACGGGCTTTCGCAAAATTGACGTTAAAAAATCGCGCCAAACCTGGTTCGTATATCACATCTCTGCCAAATTCTCGGTTTTTTGATTTTTCGACTTTTTATCCAAATTTTCCGGATTTTTTAAATTTTCCCTTTCATTGTATCCCAAACACTACCTTCATACCAAATTTCAAGATTCTAGGGATACAGGACGTACCTCTGAGTTTTGATGATCGGTGAATCAGTGTCGAAAAGGCGAAAGTTTAAGTTCATATATCTTCTGAAATAAAAAAGATAGAAACGTGAAATTTCAGCATTTAGTTCCATTTCCACATTACTTTAGATTTACGAAGTTTCAGGTTTCTGGGAATCACCAACACAAAGATATTGGGGTGTCAAAAGTACCCTGAGTTGCTTCCAGAAAAAGATGCTTACGGCTGTGCTTTCAAGACTTGGCAGGGGCACTGCCGTGTCCCCAGATGCTTTCATTAGTGCTGCTACACAATTCAACGCATAAAACATTTCCTGACGATTAAAAAAACACACACGTAATTGTTGAAGTTTTCACTTCTATTGGCACTCCCGGAGTGCCACTGTTTTTTTTTTTGTTTTTTGTTTTTTTTTTGCAACTGATGCAGTTAATATTGAAGTATATTAACAAATGAAAAAATAAAAAAAATATTTTTTAGTCGATTATTACAAAAAGGAAGGCAAATGTCCCCTTAAAAATATGAAATCAAAATAGACCGTAGTGTGCCTAGCACTCCCAGTGTACACTGCCAAAGGTAAGGGGGTTGGCAATTATAGGTTTCTTTGGATAGGCATTCATTTAAAATTATAAATTCATAGAAATCGAAGGGTGTATGCTGCCGAAAGCAATTGGGCTCGTAACATTAGGGTCGTTTGGAAAGATTTTCATTTAAAAATATAAAATCATTCAACCTTGAGTTTAGGCATATTTAAGATTATTATCAGGAGACCGGATCAAGCCGGGCGAATTAGTTTTGTTTTAATAAAGATGTTTAGAATAGTCGAAAATCGTAATATCGAATCGAACATGAATACCTAAATATATGATAATCATTTTATACAGCTGCTCTCTTTGCTATCTCAAATATTCGCTTATAAAACAATTTTTTTTTTTTTTTTTTTTTTTGTATAAGAACTACTCCATAAATAATTTGTTAGTAGCTGAGCATTAAAAGTACGTTTGTTTCCGAAATCCTAACACATGCTCTGCATACCAAGGTGCATCATATAAATACCTTATCACAGCATGAATTCCTTTTATTCGCGTTATCCATTATACCATCTGGTTTTCCATTTACCTGAAAATATTAGATCTTTAGCTGTGTTTTTTTCTGTTAGATTCTCTCATTTCATGATCAGCGAGGTTTGCAAAAGTTTCTACGAAAAATATAACAATATTAACTTTACGAAATAGTATGGCTACATAAATAAATAAATAAATATATACATGTATATATATATTGCTTAAAAATCATGCTTAATTATCATGTCAGCACATCTTTAAAGCATGTATCTGTTTTAAAACTTACAAAATGACATATTTTTAGATTCGTTAAATAAAATATTACTTAGTTCAGCTTATCTTTTCAGTTATTTAATTAAAGGAATAACATCCTTTCAATATTATCCTCCAGAAATATTTCAAACGGTATGTAAAGAAACGGTTAAATTCTAACTTTTCTGCATATTAGATATCTTTTAAAATTTAATATTAACATAAATTCTTTTAAACACAAATTCTAAATAAAATTAACTTGTTTAGTTGACTAATAAATCGTCCCTTTAAATTTTCCTCCCTTTAGACTCATTTATAAATTTCTTTAATTCTATAATTTAATTCTTTATCTTATTTGTTTCGCATTGATAAACTGCTATTTCATTTTATATATACTTTTTAACTTTTGAAACCGAAGTATGTAGTAAATATTTTTCCTTCTCTATTCAAAGGATTGTACTATTTACAAAAACTACTACTGTATCGAAATAATTTTTCTTTTTACAAAAAAATATTTTTTGTACGCATTCTATCATTTATGTCAAGACGCATAAGGTTCTTAAGTATAATGATGCATAGATGGCATAGAAACTTGTAATTTTGACTCTGCTTATGCTTATTTTATAACCATATTATTAACTGACTGTTATCTACATGTGTCGTGAGCAGGGCTGAGCAAGTGGTTTTTGACATGACATGTCAAAAACCTGTCAAGTGTCGAAAACTGACGAAAAGTGTCAAAAACTGTCGCAAAGAGTCAAAACCCTTAAGCTTTTTTTTTTTAGCAATCATTAGTGAACTTTTATATTAAATCAAGTAAAACTGATTAAGTAATGTAATAATTTATGTTATATAAATAATTTTTATTTAGTTATATACACTAATTAAATTGTAATAAAATTATAAATCATAATTCAAATTATTTTTCAATTGTCATGCTAGGAAAAATGGCTAAAAACATTGAAACTACTATTAAATTCATTTTTCAAAGTATTATTTATATCTTTATTACTATTAAGTGTTCACTTTATTACAAAAAATTTTAGAAATCTAATTTATGCTAATAAAAAAAGTTGTGCAAAGCTAAAGTGACTACTATTCAATGGCTGATCATAAGTTACCTAGATTTTTAATGATTCTAAATGTTTGTTTTTGTACATAAACATTAAACATAAACCACAATTGCAACACAAATTCTCTTTGAGTAAATGATTTATAATATGAAATCAATATATTTTAAAATGCTCTTTAAATCAATTACCTAAAAGAAGATGGTTTGTTTTTTTCAATATTTACACTATACATAATACAGTCGAACCCGGTTAAAATGCTTACAGTTAATACGCGGATTTTTCCGATCCCTTGAACATCGCGAATAAAGCTAGTGCAAAAGTATCCCGTTTAATATGCGAACGGTTATTACGTGATCCCGTTTAATACGCGATAAATTGTGATTATAAATTTATATATATTATTGCGGGATAAATTGTGTCCTGTGAGGAAAAAAAATCACGCTTAAGACACGAATTCGTTGATCAAGATGCGGATTCCTTCTCTCTTTTCGAGTGTTGCGAATTTAGCGGATTTTTTAAATTCAAAAACACTGTTTCCTAATAGTATTTCTTACTTTATGCTATAAAAGATTAATTAAGGTGAAAATTACTAATCAAAAATAGTGGTAGATATTTGAATAAAACAAAATCCAGCTAAATTAGCAAAACTTGATCTCGCCTCCTCACATTCTTTGTTTGTCGCTTTGTGTATATTTTTATTGTAGTAGAGAGATATATGCGAATTTAGGTTACTCAATGCGTCATAAAAATTATTAAGAATAGGGCTGATCATATCTGCTGTTAGGAAGCTTTTAATCATGCGTTATATCCCTACTTTGTTTTATAATGCATATTATAGGCAAAAAAAAAAAAAAAAAATGGAAACCCGTTAAGATTAAACAAATATGACTGCGGTTGGATAATTCTTTTATGGTTCCTATGTTTTCTTTACTTTTTGCTATGCTAACAATATTTTTTCCACAAATATTAATAAGTATAGTTTTTTCTTATATTAAAAAGAAGGACAGATTATAATGGTACTCATTATTACAAGTACTAAATATGATTTTAAAAACTGGGTTGTGCTTCAAAGATTTAAAATTCTTTTCTTTCTGTTAAAAAAATTTGTTTAGTAGGAAAAGTACTTATGTTGTTTTATTTTTGTTTGCAATGTATTAATCGACAAAAAAGCCATGTTGGAGTCCATATTTTTTTCCCGTTATTTTTCTCAGTCGGTCCTATAAAAAGAAACAATGAGTTAAAGTGGAATACAATTAAATTTTAATCTAAATATAAGTAAAAGACACAATTTTCGATCACAAACATGCAAATGAAAGCTCTAAAGCTCATTTAGAGGATTAGATGTGAAAATAAGGCCAGTTTCTGGAATATTATACAAATCACGTTTAATACGCGATCCCGCTTAATACGCGACTTTTGTCCACTCCCTTAAAACGCATCTTAGCAGGGTTCGACCGTATACCTTCGTTTTATTATGTTAGTTTCACTTTAATTTAACAGACATATTTTAGAAATGTTTTCAAAAATTGTTTGGTTTCTAAAAGTAAAGGAACGTTTTTCAGAATCATGGGTAACTCGGAAGACGTTGTATTTTATTTCGCATATATTCATGTTAGATTAAGAAAGATCTCCCTTTTTTACGTTCTAATTAACTAACGCAAGCGCAGAATGATTTTACAGGGTGTATAAGCAACAACCTAATATGAAAGATGTTATCAGTTGGTTTTAATTAAAAAAAAATAATTACCAGATTTCATAGGCATGAACAATGTCTACATTGATCGAACCGACATGAAGTATTCTAATAAAGAGAAGGAGCAAAATTAAATCAGACTCCTGTATTTTTATCCTTTAATTCAAGTGTTTATGTAATGCGAAACATGCATACATAAATCTTCTTTTTAGATGCGTTCGTATTTATATAAATACGTAGCACCTATAGTCGGCGTTCCGTCCGTCTGTCCGCATATAACGGAGCAAAAACTACCCAACCGAATGCTTTGAAATTTTAAATATATAGTTGTTGCAATATTTTGTCGAGTCATTTCAAATATATAATTCGGATACATAATTTTATTACAGGGACAGCCAAAAGTTTTCCGTTACATTACGGCCAATGGCAAAAAATTATTTCAAGTGCATTTTAATGGTGTTACAGCCTTTCGAACGGAATGAAATTGATACGCATCTGTTGAAGTGCACTAAAATATACATTCAGTACAATATGCGATGCAAAAAATATTTATAAAGCTAGCTATAGTACGAACACACCTCATTTGCCACGTTTGACGTGCAATTTCCAACTTGTTTATACTGTAAAAAATGTGTTGATTTTACGGTATAATACTCGCAGCTGGGATGCCAGTTTATAACCGCAAAATTAGCCGTAATATACCGTCTTATAAAAGAATTAAACCGTATATAACTGCTTAACCGTATATTACTTGCGTATTTTACTGTTTATCACTGTTAATTTTACGGTTATAAACTGGAACAACAGCTTCCTGTATTATACCGTAAAATCAACATTTTTTTTTTTTTTTTTTTTTTTTTCAGTATATTAAATTCTCTGGATTACTGCCTTTGAATATCTTCGTAAACGCAAAGAGTTTTAAAGAAATATGTTTTCTAAGTGGAGCCATGCTTATTTTTTCTAAAATGTCTCAACATCTTACGAGGACCACCAATATACCTCTGGATTTATCTGCCTCTGCTAGCTTATGACAGCGTTTATGCCACAACCACGAAAGAGTTTAAAGTTCTCCAATAGTTCCTATCTCTTACTTTTTTCTACATTCAACAAACTGCGCATCTTCAATAGATTCAGAAAAAGAAAGAAAATAGCTTGAAAAAACATCAAAATCCCATTTTATAGGAGATAATGAGTTAAAAAAAACAAACAAAAAAAACAAAACAAAAAAACAAAACAAAACAGTGGCACTCCGGGAGTGCCAATAGAAGTGAAAACTTCAACAATTACGTGTGTGTTTTTTTAATCGTCAGGAAATGTTTTATGCGTTGAATTGTGTAGCAGCACTAATGAAAGCATCTGGGGACACGGCAGTGCCCCTGCCAAGTCTTGAAAGCACAGCCGTAAGCATCTTTTTCTGGAAGCAACTCAGGGTACTTTTGACACCCCAATATCTTTGTGTTGGTGATTCGCAGAAACTTGAAACTTCGTAAATCTAAAGTAATGTGGAAATGGAACTAAATGCTGAAATTTCACGTTTCTATCTTTTTTATTTCAGAAGATATATGAACTTAAACTTTCGCCTTTTCGACACTGATTCACCGATCATCAAAACTCAGAGGTACGTCCTGTATCCCTAGAATCTTGAAATTTGGTATGAAGGTAGTGTTTGGGATACAATGAAAGGGAAAATTTAAAAAATCCGGAAAATTTGGATAAAAAGTCGAAAAATCAAAAAACCGAGAATTTGGCAGAGATGTGATATACGAACCAGGTTTGGCGCGATTTTTTAACGTCAATTTGGCGAAAGCCCGTTTTCAATACCAGTTACAATATATATTTTTAAATTATTTTCTATTGTTTTAAAAAGTAAACAACAATAAATAAACGGTAATTTCATTAATAACTATAGAACAAAACAATTGTACAATTTAAAAAAATAAAATAAAAGTAAATGAACAGTTTATTAATAAATAAGAAACAGTAGCCGGGTTACCTTGTAAAATAAAGTAACGCCATTTTGCTGTCAATTAGGTACCCAAGTGCGTATCTGACATCTGTGCCCCGTATTTTATCTTCCGTAATCGAAATTCCCGCCAATACTGTTGGTCATTGACCAGACCATCAACACGATAAAATACAGCGTTATCGGTTTTTAGTTACACGAATACGGTATAATTCATTTTAACTGACGAAAAACAAAATAATAATTTGTTATAATAATTTGTGCATACAAAATAATAATTTGTTTTAGCAATACGCCGGGAGAAAAAGTGAGTTTTAGCTTCCTTCTTCTTTTGCCGATTGAGCTGAAGAGGGAAAAGTTCCTGTCATTAACCGCTTGGCGCGCTAGTGTCTATATGTCAAAATGCTAGCATGTCGGTTACCTTACAGTGTCTCGAAATCAGCGGTTTTTCCCCATCTCAAAAAAAGCTCAACGTGCCTAAAGAAGTTTTCACTTCAAAAATCTTTGCATCTCTAGCCCAACAAAAATGAATGGTTCTACTGTTCCTAAAATGAAATGTTCATTACCCACGAATTTTTAAATATAAAATGAATGAAAAAAAAAGATATAATATTGGAATTTAATTATTTGATTTTGGTATCATTTTTATTTATGTTCATAAATGTTATCAGCTCATTGCAAAGAAGCATTGCTGTGCATCTCAAGTGTTGCTACAATAGAAAATCTTGGGAAGGAAGGGCTTAACTCAGCGCTGAACCATAAAATCAGAAAGTCATTTCTATAGAGATTCGGTGTTATTTTGAAATAAATTATTTAAATAAAATCTTTCTAAAGCTAATAATTGTATCTATCATACATTAAATTGATCTTTATACTGCCACTTAATAATGAGGTTTTATTGTTGTAAATTGGAAACACAAAATTTTAAATTAAAAAAACAAATCAATATTAAAAAAAAATAAGAATTTTACTCGCTATACTACAGTTTAGTGAAACATATTTCAAAATTTATAAACAAAAATGTTCGTTATTCAGCAAGCTGGATACTAACTATTAAATATTTGAGAATATAAAAGAATACTCTATAATATGAGTTCTTTGAAAATAGAACAAAAATAAGTTCAAACAAGTCTAAAAATAGAATACTCTCTCTAAATTGGTAATTTGTCGTTGATTGTAATTTTTTCCTATGTCCTTTTTATCCCTCATTTAACCATTGCTTGAAGAAAAACCAAACTTATTTTCGAAAACTATTATATTACATTTTTTTAATTAGCCAGCCGCACTAACTCTTTATAAAAGAATATACAACTTAATTAAATGCTAAAATAGAGTTCATTTATAAAATATAATGACAAAAAGATGTTTTTAAAAATTATATGTGTAACTCATTATGCCTACAAAATGTATATATTTATCTGTACTTTCATGGTTTTATTTATTTTTGTAGTGCGTTGTTATGACAATTATGATGCATTAAAACCCAACATGGCGATAACGGGTAATGGCGCTCGCGTGGAATTCCAGAAGAAGTCCTGCCAGTGGGTAACCTTTTTAAAAATTAAAATTTATTGATTAACACTACTTTTTTGAAATGGTAAAATTCCCCTGTTTTCGCCTTAATTAATATGTCATTAAACAAGGAGAATTTTACGGTTTCAAAGAAGTGGTGAAAATCAAAAACCTAAATTTAAAAAAAGTAGCCCTCGATATGTGTAACACAATATGTGTGCACAATATGTTAAAGTGGTCGCAAAAATTCTGGAGTGGTGTGAACAGCCCACACAACTATATATGTGACTTTTGTCTTACTTAAATGTTGTATTCAAACTCTGAGCGCAATTACTCTTCCATGTCGGGCATTACCGCTCAATCGATAGTTATTTAAATAAAACGATTAAAAAAAAATCCTTAAACTTTTATGGAAATTACTTGATGGCAAACTGTTCCTTATGCTTTAGAATTATACTTCGTTAGTAAAATATTGATTTTTTTTGTCTAAATTTGACTAGCTATTCATGCTTTCCCTTAAGGGAGCGCTAGTCTCCTATTTTCCCCTATATCTTTTATTGAGTCTTACAAAATTTAAGCTGTTAAGGACCAACTTCTTTAGTTCATCATTTAGTGTAGGATTCGGTAAACAGCGATAGAACAATATGTAATATACTAAAAGCGTTCATGAAAAATTATCAATGCAAATCTCATCAGAATCCGTTAATTGGACTTATTGAAAAGTCTAATCGTTCTTAATAATTGGGTTCGCCTGATTCTAGAACTTTCAGCCATAGTTCTACAATCAAGCAACCTGATGACCAAGCAAAATGTGTTTTATACTAAATACATATGTGTTTTGTACTAAAACATTCACTGAAAAACTAACTAACCGATCAATTTCCATCGAAATTCACTTACCAAAATCTTTTAAAGTGGAAAATAAACCGAAACCTTCCCTAAAAATGATCTAATTAACAGTTTAAATCCCATAAAAATTCATTCAGCGGAACCTCTAACAAAAGCCAGTATTTCGAAATTGGGTTCATCTGATTTAGAACTATCCCCATAAGCAGTGGTGGGATTCAGCCGGTTCACATCGGTTCGGTAGAACCTGTTGTTAATTTGTACTGAGTTCGGCGAACCGGTTGTTAAAAGAAACTTGTATTTACATTAATTTACTTTCTTAAGGTTTATCTGCACAACAGCGTTTTCTAAACATAAAACTGTGACATGTTCTGATTTGTTTCATTTAATAAAATAATGTTTCATTTGCAATATATAATTATCTTCGTCAGTCTAGTAAGGAGCAAATTTAACATTTAAAAATGAAATTTTGAGGATTTGAAGAATTTTGAGATCCAAATCGGCAGCCTAGGCTAACTCTAGTTATATTGCATTTATTCAACACTACTTTAACTACTTTCTTAATATGTATACTTAATTTGTAACTCAATTTGTATTGAGTTCGGCGAACCGGTTGTTAAATGAAACTTGCATTTACATTAATTTACTTTCTTTATATGTTTAACTTCACAACAGTGTTTTCGAAACATAAAACTGCGACATGTTCTGATTTGTTTCATTTAATAAAATAATGTTTCATTTGCAAAATATATTTTTCTCCATAAGTTCTGTAAGGAGCAAATTTAACTTTTAAAAAATTAGGATATGAAGAATTAAGGGATCCAAATCGGCAGCCTAGGTTAGCTCTACTTATATAGCGCTTATTCAACATTACTTTAACTACTTTCTTAATTTGTAACTTAATTTGTATTGAGTTCGGCGAACCGGTTGTTAAATGAAACTTGCATTTACATTAATTTACTTTCTTTATATGTTTAACTGCACAACAGTGTTTTCGAAACATAAAACTGCGACATGTTCTGATTTGTTTCATTTAATAATATAATGTTTCATTTGCAAAATATATTTTTCTCCATAAGTTCTGTAAGGAGCAAATTTAACTTTTAAAAAATTAGGATATGAAGAATTAAGGGATCCAAATCGGCAGCCTAGGTTAGCTCTACTTATATAGCGCTTATTCAACATTACTTTAACTACTTTCTTAATTTGTAACTTAATTTGTATTGAGTTCGGCGAACCGGTTGTTAAATGAAACTTGCATTTACATTAATTTACTTTCTTTATATGTTTAACTGCACAACAGTGTTTTCGAAACATAAAACTGCGACATGTTCTGATTTGTTTCATTTAATAATATAATGTTTCATTTGCAAAATATATTTTTCTCCATAAGTTCTGTAAGGAGCAAATTTAACTTTTAAAAAATTAGGATATGAAGAATTAAGGGATCCAAATCGGCAGCCTAGGTTAGCTCTACTTATATAGCGCTTATTCAACATTACTTTAACTACTTTCTTAATTTGTAACTCAATTTGTATTGAGTTCGGCGAACCGGTTGTTAAATGAAACTTGCATTTACATTAATTTACTTTCTTTATATGTTTAACTGCACAACAGTGTTTTCGAAACATAAAACTGCGACATGTTCTGATTTGTTTCATTTAATAATATAATGTTTCATTTGCAAAATATATTTTTCTCCATAAGTTCTGTAAGGAGCAAATTTAACTTTAAAAAAATTAGGATATGAAGAATTAAGGGATCCAAATCGGCAGCCTAGGTTAGCTCTACTTATATAGCGCTTATTCAACATTACTTTAACTACTTTCTTAATTTGTAACTTAATTTGTATTGAGTTCGGCGAACCGGTTGTTAAATGAAACTTACATTTACATTAATTATTTTCTTTAAATGTTTATCTGCACAACAGCGTTTTCTAAACGTAAAACTATGACATGTTTTGATTTGGTTCATTTAATAAAATAATGTTTCATTTGCAAAAAATATTTTTTTTCTTCATCAGTCCTGTAACGAGCGTTTAAACATTTAAAATTTAACTTTTAAAAAAATGAAATTTTGAAGTTTTGAAGAATTTTGGGATCCAAACCGGCAGCCTAAGCTAACTCTAGTTATATAGTGCTTATTCAACATTACAATAACTTCTTACATTCGAATAAAAGGTATATTGTTTTGGCTGCTTCTTTTGAAAATATACGGAATGTTCCTTGTTATCGCTGATCATTAGCTAAATTTTTACATTTAGTGGTATAGTTCAAACTGCATTTTCTTTTAAAAATATTGTTCTTCATATCTTAGAAGTCATTTACATCAAAGTAGTTATTTTCGTAAATGTAACAAATTTTAAGTTTTTATAAGATACCTTTTCTTAAGTTACATTTAGAAAAATATTTACCATGATCTAACAAATATCATAACTCGAAAAGTCGTGCAAAAATTTGTATACTGCATAAAAATTTTAATTTTGTAACTTTTTTCTAAAGTAAAAACGATTTTTCTGAAGATGAACATTTGAATATTCCGAATTTCCAACAGTTGAAATATTTTTTAAATTAGGCGTAATTTAAATTTAACAATTTAGGAATAAGCTCTTGGTCAGCGATAAGAAGTGATGCCTTACATATTTTAAAGCTGATATTTCCTTGACGTTTGCATGTTTTAATGAAATTGTCTTTCAAAAGCACCGCGAACAAGAAGTATAAGCATCATAAAGAATGAAAACTTGTGATAAAAAAAAATTATTAAAATGTTTGAAAGGCTTCGGAAGAAAAAAGTCCATACAAAAGAAAAACGGTGAGGTTTTTATTACTTCAGAAAATTGAAAAAATATCAAATTTGCAAAAGATCATAAATGTTTTAAAAAGCTCGGGAGACATGTTTTATAACAACGTTCCGAATACAAAAAAAATTATATACTACTGAATTCTGAACATTTAAAACCAAGTTCTAGTCAATTTGAATGTAGTAATAATGAACTATATTTTTTCCTCGTCAGATTACTGGAATATTGGAGAAGTAATTCTTCCATGGAAAACAGCTGAAGAGCTATATTGTTTATATTTAATAGCACTTACATTAATATTAACGATTATCGAGGATTTTTTTTACCATATTTAAATTTTTTTTTTAAACTATAGAGTCTTTGAAAGTATTCTAAAGTCTGAAAATATTACCAGAACAATTACTGCAAGTTCAGCAGAAATGGAAAGGGGTTTTCGAAGATAAACATCATATGGTCAGAGAAGAGATGTAAGCTAACTATTTCTAATGTATCAAACATAATGACGATTAGTCTAATTGGCATACCTCTTAAAGAATGGGTTCCTACTTTTATAGTGAAGGTATGTAAAGAAAGAAGCATACATCAGATAATGTTTGAGTAAAGACAAAGAAAATTGAAATTTAGGAGGTTTATCAAGAAGTTATATGTATATATCTCAAATAATAGAAGCTACTTAACATACTAAAATTCTTTTCTGTGCTATAATATCGTTTTATCTACATATTTTATTGTTTTATTTATTGAGTATCTGAAATAATACACTACCTTTTAGCATATCTTTTTAATACTTTTCAACATAATACATATAAAATTATTTTCAGTACAGGATATCTCAAATAATTCTAATTAATTTTTCTAGTTTCAATCTGAAATGCATAGTGTGCTGATGCATTTCATCGGCAATTGTTATCCATGGGCATTTATTGTATGAAAGGTTTTTAAAAGATGTTGCATGTTTTTAAACTGAGCTAAATTTTATCACTGATACAAAATTTCAAGAATAAATCTTCTCCACGTGCGCATTATTGTTATTACAAAAATAATTTTAGAGTCATTTGGTATTAATTATAGAAGACGACATTGACGAATAGCTCAGTGAAATTTGTGGCTTTGGTATCAAACAATAGCATAAAACACGAATTAAAAAAAATACAGAAATTAGTCATTTACCACTCACAATAACCTATTTATTGAGATTAACTTTGAAGAAGTTACAAGCATTTATCACCAAAAAAAGGATGTAAATAGGAATGCTTGATATTCAGTGAGGTGGTATTCTCGTGAGATTAGAGACTTAGCAATATCTCGAGCTCTTAGTGTTTTTAGTATCTAACTGTTTGCAACCTTAGATCATGAACATGAGTTAATTCTTAAACTTAAATTTCTGATATTTTTGTGGTGTCCTTTTTGTATTATGCTGTTTTGATGCCTTTTCTGATAGAAATCTTGATCAGGGTTTCACGACTGTCGAATGCGTTTTAAATAAACTATGTCCTTTTACAAGAAAACATGTGTCAGAAATTTTTATTTCAATATACCACAAGGTCAAATATTTTTATCAATTTTATTATAATATTGGAAAATGCTTCATAATCTATGTGTGATGCTAAATCTTTCTTTGATTTTTGTACGTCAAAAATCATTCGTGCACGCGAATCGGTTGTTAAAGTATTTGAATACCACCACTGCCCATAAGTATTTAACTAAGCAGCGTAGAATGTTATGTTTTATACTAACATCTTTTCTGAAAAAAAAAGAAAAATCTTACTAACAATATAATAAGTCCCATCAAAATCTATTCAGCAGACCACAAGTTATAAGCGGCCGGAATGGAATTTCTCTTTGCATTTTGTATATATTGAGATAGTTAAATATAACTTTTATGATCGCGTTAACCTGATTATAGATCGCTCAGGGATGTAAAGGTAGGTATACCCCGCATCACTTCCAAAAGTACTTCAAAATACTTCTTAATACAAGAAAATTGCAGGTGTCTATTCTATCCAGATTAAAACGGAAAAACAAAATGTTTTAAGCTACATAGGTATGACCACTCGGAAATTTAAAGAAAGATTGGGGGAGCACATGACAGATATCAAGTTTAACTGACCATCTACGGCACTTTCAAAATTAAATCAACGCCAAAATTTAAAAATTGATGGTGAATTAGCTCTTTTCAGTGGTTTAAACGCGAAATTTCATTACATGTCTTAAATTTGTGTTTTATTTACATTTTATTGTTTTACTTATAGATTAATGGATGCTTTAATTTCGTTATAGAATATAAGCTGAAAACAAATCACAAGCTATTTATATTAACTTAAGAGCAAACAGATTTATTAAAAAAAGAATCATGCTTGAAAATTATTTTTAAAACAATAAAAATTGCGTAAATAGCGATACAGTTTTCAAAAAAATTGCATTTGAAAGTATATTTTTTTCCCTATTCGATGGTGTAAAAATTGAAAATGCGTGATGCTGATGAGAAGTTTAAAAAATTAAAAAAATTGCAGTAAAAGGGAAATTGGATCATTTGCTGTTGCCATTCGTAAAATGACATCACAGAAACTTTTTCCTTAATAATATAGATATATACGGACTTAATAACCACTCTGCATTTATTATAACAATAAAATTAACACTTAGTATAAATTTATTTTAATTTTTTTTAAAGTATTTTTGTCAAAAATATGGCGAAACTAAGATCGGTTTCTTAATTATTTCTATTGAATTACATTTCAAAGATTCACCTTTCAAAGTTTAAAAAAAGTATCTATTTTTTAAATAATCCTCATTTAAACATAAGTTTTCTTTTTTAAATGGTTCTTAAATTTCCTCTCTGGCTAATTTTATGCCTGAATAACTTCTAAAGTTATTAATTTTTTTTCCTGAATTACCCAGATACCTTTTATGTACCAATTTTTATAAAATATGATAATTGATAAATAACTCAAACTACAAAATAGATCATGAAACAAGTAAAAACCCTCCATAACTTTAAGCATCGAATAAGTATTTTACTGAATGTCAAATTGTTTTTGAATTTTAATTCCTTAAGAGAGAAATTTTAAAACCTCCTTACAAAACTATTTTCAAAAAGAATGAAAACGGTATTTCTATTAAGAATATTTAAAAGAATCGAATTTCTTTAAAATGTGAATTTTATTTCATTTCATTTGTTTTGTTCTGAGAAGAATAACTTTATAGCTAAGATTTTTCTTTTAAGTATATACATGCATAGGTTTACGTTATTTTAAAACTTTTTGTCTTCTTTTAGATAATTATTCTGTTTCCCGATAATAACTTAAAATTTTTCCAGACCTTTCCATTACGTGTCGTAAAAATCATAAAGTGTAAAAATGTAAAACATTTTTAAAATTTTATTTACATTTAATTTATACATGAATATAGATAGTATAAGTACATAAAAGCGACGTGTTCAGCAGCATATAGCTTCATCAAATATTGCCCACCAGTTTCGGTAGCATTTAGCACACCGTTATCTGCGGAAAACTATTATGGAATTTTTCTTATATATAAAGTTGAGAAGTGAATTATAAAGATCGTTTTATTAACCAATAGAACTGTCGGAAATTCCAAAGAACAGCCAAAAACAATAAATCTGCCATTGCAAAAGATTGCGGGAAAATGAACCGCACCTTCGGTTTCAATTCTGGTATTTTTATCGGTAAACCCACTTCCATATATGAAGTAGATTTTCTAAAAGCATTTCATAACCATTAACAATTATTTAAAAAAATATATTAATTGTGATTTAGCTATCAAACCAATGCCAGATTCTACGAAGTCACACATAAAATCCTCCTTTTCTTATTTTTATTTAGTATTTGTTTGTGTTACCAGTCTCTTTTACTATTATATATTCTGCTTAGTTGTCTTCTTAAATTTCGAGCAGTCTTATTAATCAATTAACCTAACCGCTTCTTGATTACATATATGAGCGAAATTCCATTTTTTTTCCCTGATGAAAGGACGCTGACATACAATACAACATTCAATACTTGGTAAATTTTTAGGTGCACAAAACGTTGCTTTTATATACTTACAAAAAACCTTCGACGCTACGCTGGTCGATTTCTCCAAACGAACATTGAATCAAATGAAATAACATTGGGGAGTATGACCTCCTATTTAAAAGCTATATGAGCCTTTACCTGAAATTTCCTGCCGAATTGCTGAAAACTATACGAACGTCCTTGCGATATTATACTTTAATAGAACGATATGCAATGCACTAAGACCTTTCTTGAAAAAAATTCTAACAATGCGACTCACATGAAAATCAGACCAGTGGAATTTTTAGAAAAAGACAATGTTTCATAATTGGTTTTATCTGATTATAGAACTTTTCACCCTTAATTCTATTACTAAACAGCATAGAGCAATATGAAATATAATAAAACCTTCTCTGAAAAATTATATAAATAAACTTTAAGCTTTATCAAAATCCATTCAGCAATCTTTTTAAAAAGACTAATTTTTTATAATCGGGTTCATCTGGTTTTAGAACTTTCCCCCATAATTCTATAAATACGCAAATTAAACCAATAAGTTACATGTTAAAATTTTCCCTGAAAAATTGTCTAGCTGACGATGCAAGTCTTATCAAAATCCACCCAGAAGTTAATTTAAAAAATACTAATATTTTATAATCGGACTCACTTGATTATAGAAATTTCCCCCATAGTACTTGATACCCCATGATAAAAAAACCTTCCCAGAAAAATTATCTACTAACACTCCCATTAAAATTAATTCGGCAGAACTCCAGTTAAAGCGACGGTAAGAAATTCCCAATTGCATTTTATTTGTGTTGTAGATATTATACAGGGTGCAAAGGAAAGTCCCTTTAACCTGAAAATACTTGCGAACGGAGAGAGCTAGAGCTACGCAAGTGAGGTAACGGTATAGTAAAACGACTACGCCCGACCTAATGCAAACGACAGCAGCGCCCCTAGTGGCAAAAATTGGAAGATAGCTATTGAAAATCATAAACGAAAAGAGATAGAGCAGAATTTCCAATTAGAAAGTTTTAGAGCGTCAATTAATTAGTACAAAACGACATTTTGTTCACATGGATAAGATAAATCTTCGCCTGTATACCCAAATCGATGCACTCTATTTTGTGTAAACGTTTGAATGGAATAGCCAGAAGTATGAAGAAATACGTACAATTTATGGTATAAATACGTGCTCAATACATTTTGATAACATCACACAAAAAAACCAAAAAGACAAACTGTCTCACAGTGATAAAAAGCTAATATTCAGCATGTTCGAAAAGTTCGCCATTGCTCACGATCCACGTTTGTATTCGTGAGAGTAATTCTACATGCACATTTCTCAGCATGGAACGTCTATTGCAAGCCTCTTCAATACGACGACATAGATTTAATCTAAAATTTTAAATGCATTGGATATTAAATTTTTACAGACATTACAGTACAGTGCAACGTCACAATCTAAAACTGTGCACTGCTACATTTAGGGAATGTGAATATGCAAAGCAGAATCGTCACTCATCGATTTCCGACATTTTTGGGTATACAGGCGACGATTTATCTTATCTGTTTGAACCAAATATCGTTTCCTACTAATTAATTGATGCTCTAAAACTTTCTAATTGGAAATTTTGCTGTATCTCGTTTTGTTTATGATTTTCAATAGCTATCTTCCAAATTTCGTCACTAGAGGCGCTGCTGTCGTTTGCATTAGGTCGGCCAAAGTCGCTTTACTACACCGTTACCTCACTTGCGTAGCTCTAGCTCTCTCCGTTTGCAAGTATTTTCAGGCTAAAGGGACTTTCCTTTGCACCCTGTATGTCGCCAAATATTATCTGAATTTCTATGTATACAATATAATTAACCCAGAAGAAGAATCTTGGAAAAATTGTGTTTTAACCCTTTATGCCCCGACGGAACTTTTAAGTCCCATTAAAGAAAATGCAGCATAAAATTTATTTAATTCGTCTGCTAATAAAAGTATAAGATACTTCTCATACAAAATACAATGCTGGATTACATTCAATAAGCACGTCGAAACAGTCGAAGCTAAATCTATACCTTGGAACAAAAAGGGCCAATGTCCAAAATTGAGAAATTTGAGTTAAATGCACGAATGAATTCAGAATTCGATATAAAGTAATTGTTAAAAGAGCCAAAGTCCTCCCAATATTAGATCATTGAAAACAATATATTTTGTCGAGGCCAATGTTACTTACTGTTAAAGTAAAAATGGCCAATTTAAAATGTTAAAAAAAACTAAATCAATGTAACATTAGATTGTAGTGAGAAAAACATTACTGAATTGAAAGGTAGAACTTTGAAAAATAATAGTACAGAAATCGTACCAAGATTTTTAAAATTCCTCAAATTTAAATTGGGTTTCCTGCCATTTGAGAAAAATGGACATTGGCCCTTTTTGTTCCAAGGTACAGAAATATTTTTAATGTGGTTATTTTCTCCACCAGTTACAGGGATTTATATTAGATGTAAATTTCCAACTGGGCGAAAAATGTCCGTACCAGGATTCGAACCCGGGACCTCCTGGTTGAAGCCGCCAGTGCTCTGCCATCTGAGCTATCCCGGACGATTCTGGTCGAACTTTTTCACCCAGCTAAACTTGATGATTACAGCATCTGGTCTGAAACCTGGTTCAGCTCAACAGAATAAATCTCAGGTAATGGAACTCCAGAAATCGCTGGATACGAAATTACACTAGATTAATATTGACACAATTATTCTAATTGGTAAACAAATCATATTAGATGTAAATTTCCAACTGGGCGAAAAATGTCCGGACCAGGATTCGAACCGGGAACCTCCTGGCTGAAGCCGCCAGTGCTCTGCCATCTGAGCTATCCCGGACGATTCTGGTCGAACTTTTTCACCCAGCTAACCTTGATGAGCACTGGCGGCTTCAGCCAGGAGGTCCCGGGTTCGAATCCTGGTCCGGACATTTTTCGCCCAGTTGGAAATTTACATCTAATATGATTTGTTTACCTATTAGAATAATTGTGTTAATATTAATCTAGTGTAATTTCGTATCCAGCGATTTCTGGAGTTCCATTACCTGAGATTTATTCTGTTGAGCTGAACAAAGTTTCAGACCAGATGCTGTAATCATCAAGGTTAGCTGGGTGAAAAAGTTCGACCAGAATCGTCCGGGATAGCTCAGATGGCAGAGCACTGGCGGCTTCAGCCAGGAGGTCCCGGGTTCGAATCCTGGTCCGGACATTTTTCGCCCAGTTGGAAATTTACATCTAATATGATTTGTTTACCAGTTAGAATAATTGTGTTAATATTAATCTAGTACAGGGATTTAGTTTTTCTCCTATTAAAAAATGTTTTACGAAAAATTTGCAAATACAGGGTGTCCGGGCTAAAAGTATCCAAAAGTTATGGCTTATTTTTACGGAACTACCCATTAGATTTTTTAAAAAAGTATTTAAATAAAAATAGCATCTTACAAAGTTTTAATACCAATAGACTTCGATGTGTGCACCCTTGAGAGCACGACAATCCAGTTCTCCCCAAATGTTTCGTAGCATGTCAGGAGTTATTAGACAAATTGCTTCTACGATACGCTTTTTTCCACTCATCCACAGTTTCAGTTTTTTGTTTTGTTCATTGTTTTAAAAACTCAGAGGTTTCCAATCCACAGAGTTGAAGTTTTTTATATTCTAACGTGTAGTTCCGTAATAATAAATCATAATTTTATAATCCATTCTTTTATAATGCCATATTCATCATAATCTTCATTTGTTCTACCAATTTATTTTCAGACGTTAAAACACACTAAGAATCATAGTTTAACATACACCCAAAAAATAGTGTACATGTCAAAAGTATAAAATATATATATTCTTTAACACAAACATTCAAGGTGGTTTAAAAAATATTTTCACCTCTTTCTTACCGAGGCATCTTCAGTTATTGATGTTTTTCGTCTCACACTCTCGCTAATCCTTGCTTTCCAAATTTTCCCTGTTATGTATCCATTATGTATGTTATTTATCTATTATGTATGTTAGTTATTGTTGTTGGATAAATAACGGGGAGAATTTGGAAAGCAAGGATTAGCGAGAGAGTGAGACGAAAAACATCAATAACTGAAGATGCCTCGGTAAGAAAGAGGTGAAAATATTTTTTAAACCATCTTGAATGTTTGTGTTAAAGTATATATATGTTTTAAACTTTTGACATGTACACTATTTTTTGGGTGTATGTTAAACTATGATATCATAGTGTGTTTTAATGTCTGAAAATAAATTGGTAGAACAAATGAAGATTATAAACTATAATTTTTGGATACTTATAGCCCGAACACCCTGTACAAAACACTTCTCAATTACAGATAGGATCACAATACATTTATTTACATTGTTCTTGTAAGAATTGTGAGGTTTACCTAAGAGTATTGTTTATTAATTAATCTAATTATTCTTGTAAATATTTTACAACCCTCTCCTTTAACTACCGATTTATTAAATTAATTTTATTTTAAAAATCTGTCTAAAAATCAAATTTTTATAATCCTCTTTGCTACCAAAGTTAAAATAATACTACAAATACTCATTCGTTGGTTTTTCACAAATAAAATGACATCGTAGAAGGCAGAAAAAAGAAATTTTTTGAAATCGATCCTTTAGGGGGTTAGTAATTTAGGTTCACAAATTTGGATCTAAAATTACAAATCCTCTTACAACATCAATTTAACTATCACTAACCTTAATTCACACAATCACAAAGTTAAGGGCTTTAACCCGTTATCTACTGCATTATGATATACTGCAATCTTTTTCATGTAATTTTTTTTCAGTTACTTCAGTGAAAATTAAAGGATAAACATAAAAAAAATACTCATTCGTGAAAAATTTAATTCCTTAGAGGTAATTAATTAAAGTGGCACTTTAAAGTACCGTCAGTACACTATGTCTAAAATATTCGCGTGATAGAAAACACACAAGGTATTTCAAATGGCACCAGAATTGTGGTAAAATATTTTCGATTTAATATGTGAAATATAGCCTTTTTCATATTTACAAATAAACTTTTTGGCAAATTCCGGTGCGAATCATTTATTTCAACACTTTAGCATTGGAAATGCTTTGCCCTTGAAAGGGTTAAAAAACTATTTTCTTTTTAGGATTCGATCTTGTTGGCAGTTCTTTAGTTATGCGACGTCTATATTCCAGGGACAACCTGTTCTCTCGCATCTCCACATATGCAATATATGAATTTACATATGCTATTTCTAGCTTAGCAAAAAAGAGCCGGTGTCACAACTTTTTCGATTTTCTATAGAAAATAATAATAAAACAGAAAAGAAATACTGAAAAAATTATTACTACACTACATTTTAGTAATTACATTTTAAAACAGATGAAAACGATAGATAACTACCCAGACGAAAAGTAAACAAAAAGTTTTTCTCAATCACCCAGTGTACTGACGGTACTTATAAGTACCACCCAGTAATTCAACTGTTAAATCAAATACATACACCGTTCACCTAAAATAGCTAGTCAAATTGTATTCTAGGAACACAATGAACACATAAAAAAATCCAACACTTATATCCTTTACTGTGTTTTCAGCAATAAAAAGACGAGCGTGACAATTTGTACAAAATGCCGGCACAAAACACATCGACTCTTTCAAAGACAGCTTCCTTCCTCGCTAAAATAACAAACCTAGAACTACTGTTGCCATGTATCCGGATAAAGTGGAGTTAAAAGTGCGTTTTTGTAAAGTACCATTAGAATATTAGTAATATTCAATATGAGACGAAAGTTTAAATTGAGTGGTACTTATAAGTACCGTCAGTAGATAAAGGGTTAAGGGTTAGCAATTTAAGTTCGCAAATATGGATCTAAAATTACAAATCCTCTTAAAAAAACAATGTAATTATACACTAACCTAAATTCACACAATCACAGATTTAAGGGCTTTAAACAAGTGGTTAATATACACATCATCAAAATTTTTTATTGTAAAGGATTTAGTTAAATACTTATGAAAATTTATCACTTTCTTGGCTACACTTTTGAAGTGGCATTTTGCAAACTCAGGTGGAAATAACATTTATTTTATGAGAAAAGGGGTATTAGATGTTGTCATTTAATGGTTTACCTTTAAAGCAGAAAAACATTCAGCTATTAAGAAGTGAAGTTTTTATGATGAACAAAATAGAGGTTCACACACATGGTCTCAAGTAGCCAAGAGATTAAATAAGTTGTTTAGGATATCTTCAAACATTGACGAAGATAATTATTGAAGAAGAGCAATTTTCTGATTTATAATTCTGGACATAAAAGGTTTAAAGAGTCAAAGAACCTTATTTTAAATAAATCAATACTTATCAATGCAATAATATAAAATCTATATTTTCTAACTGTCTTATTAATTTTTGCTTGAAATTTGTTTAAATGTGTTATGCAATATCTAGATCTATATTGCAAATTTTACTGTAATTCGAACATTTTTCTTCTACCATTTTTTTTTTTCTCGGATTAAAGTCCTCAGAACACCAGCCTGATTTTGTTTTACATGTTTTACTTTCTTATTCAAATATTACCATACATAAAAATTATGCTGGTGTTATAAAAGAAAAAAATTAAATTAAATTCAACAATAACGAAATGAGATAGAAAAAAACATCCGTCTAGCATATAATGTGAAACACTTTCCAACACAATCAGACTGGTGTAACAAAACTTAACTGTTTAATAAGGTGAAATATTATATCTAACAAGAGAACCACTTTTGGTGCTGCTTGCACTTAGCATTGAGACCTAGAATTTTGTAGCCGTATACATAAAAGTTAGAGAACGGATAAAATGTCTCTGTTAAAATCATATTATATATATATATTTATACTTTTAATTTTTTATTATTGGATTATTTTTTCACGTCAAAAGTGAGTTCAGTCGCCAAATATGGCGCTAAGCATTTATTGCCTGCCTTATCCCTCTAGTGTTTAGTATATACTTATTAGAATTAAATCAGATTACGATGTGTTTGATAATAGCATGAAAAACAAAAATTAGTTTTTTTTATTATATATACAGACGATAAATATAAAAATAGTAAATATATATCTGTTAAAAGCTTTCAAGATCATTGAAAACTTCTTTTTTCAACTGAAATATGAAATAAGCAAACTATTTCCTTTTGAAGTCAGAGAATAAAGTTTCGAATGTTTAAAAGGAAACGTTGTTGCATTAAATGTTGTGTCTTTTGGTAAAAATAATCATAAAGTAAATTAATATTTTTATACAATTTAGAAAATTTACTGTGCTTAATTAGGTCGGACATTACAATTTCTATCGAAGCCTAAACCACTGCTAACTCACACACGGCAAGCAGCTATGACATTTGGATGAGGTTGCTGGAAAGCCCTGCTTAAAGAAAAAAAAAAAAAAAAAAAAAAAAAGAAAACCGCCAACTTTTCTCCCTCCAAAAATGTGAATATAATGTCGTAATTTTTCAAAATCAATTTCGTAGGTTTGTGAAGGAATTTTTAAACTTTTTTCAATATTTTATACGTATTATTGACTAATTTGTATATTTAAATGTTTTTCTTCAAAAAAATTTTACGTTAATAGTCCAATAAGTGGTTTCGAAAATTGCATTTGCAGAAAGTTATGCTGCTGTAAAAAGAAAAAAATATGATTTTAACAGAAAAATATTATCGATTATCAAACTTCCTGTATAGGGCTTTAAAATGCACCACACTGTAAAAAAACGGACTAAAATATGAAAAATACTGGCAATCGAGACGCCAGTACTATTTCTGTATTTTAACGGAAGTTTTCCCCCGTAAATTCCAGAAAAACGGAAATTTTTCTGTACTTTTCGGGGAAAAAGTTCAGTTAAAATACGGAAATAGTACTGGCGTCTCGATTGCTAGTACAATTTCTGTATTTTAGTCCGTTTTTTTACAGTACATGTCTCAATGATAGGTGTGAGCAACACCAAAAGTGGTTCCCTTGTAAGTAAACAATTTGGAAAACGCATAACACATTTGAAAACACATGTTCAGTAATATCCATCTATAGTCCAAAAACTATTCGAATTCTTTTGTGAAGCCCTGTATATGATCTATAGATTTTTATCTATACTACATAGTGTGCAAAAAATTAGTTAGAAAACGCATAACACAGTTGAAAATTCCACTTCAGAAATTTCCAACAATAATGAGAAATACACTCGAATTTTTTTGTGCAGCCCTGTATATGATCTATAGAATTTATACACACACAGTAGTATGCAATTATATTTAGGAACGCATACTACAATTGAAAACGCATTTACAGCAATTATCGGTCACCTAAAGTGTAACTGTAAATGAATGAAAAAGGCTATCTACACCCTATTCTACATTAATCATCTTGTTGTGCACCTCAGTGATGTTATCAAATTAAGTATGTTTGAAATAGTGTAACATCATTAAAATGCATTGCTTTGAGTTTTCTCTAAACGACCATAATGAAACAGGATTCTTTTGAGTGTCCTTGTAAACGAACTATAAATGCTATACACTTCATTTTCAATACTGGGCATGCCATGGTAAAATTCAATAAAAATGTTAATTACATAGGGATGCAGTATGTTTATACCTGTTAGGGTACGGTCAAACAGACATCAGGTAAACCAAATTGATATAAAAATGCAAAATACATATTTTCTAAAAAACAACTTTTCTAATAACGTGTTCCAGATCCTGCATAACTTAGTTAAAAACCTCTAAACAAACATACATGATTGAACCAGTGTATATAAATCATAAATTTTATCAAAACAATCAAACCACCCCAGACAAAGAAAAAACAACAACAACAACAACAACAAAAAAAAAAAACATATATATATATATATATATATATGTATATATACACATATGTACATAGACAATGCTTATTTTCATAAATTTAGTTGTAAAATATTTAACAAGATTAAATAGGTGTCGAAGGATATCAAAATATGTATTTATACTATATTTTGAATTATAATTATTTCATTGAATTATATTCATTATATCATTGAACTATGTTCATTATATGACTTGAATTATACGTTGTTCATTGTGCCATTCTCTTTATAAAAAATAAGGTATCTTTTTAAAGAATTTTTTTATAGACGATTTTGCTAACTATGCAGCATATTCTTTCGAATGTTCATAGTTCTATTCTATACGTATATGTACTTTTTTTTTTTTCGGCTGTATAGCATTAGCCCTTTTTTAAAATCCAAAATCCAAATTTGTATCTTGTATTGCTGGAGATAGAGGGCTATTCCCTATGGAATTCTCAAGATTAATGTCTGTCAGTGAAAATGCGTTAGTCGATACGTGTTACATCGATTTGTGCTTTTAAAGTGCTAGGTTCGGTGAAAAAAAATTTCCAATGAAAAATTCCGTGGTTAAAATGCTTATGAAGCAACTGCATGTAATTTTATAAAGCACTCACAGTTTTTCTAACTTTTTGCATAAATGGAGGCAGTTAGTTAAGCATACATTTTCAGCTCCTCGACAGGGCCAATTTATTTAATTTTTTCGAAGGTTTTTATAATTTAAATATAATTTAGAACTTTAATTTATTGCCTATCTTTTTGATTTTTATTTGAAAATTCTTTAAATGTGTTACATAAAATTAGAAAGATATAGGTCTGTTTAGGAAACTTTAATCTATATAAATCATATAAACTGGAGGATCCAACTAACCCCGAACAAAACATAGGTGAAAACCATATAAATAAAAACATACATTTATTTTACTTAAATAGGTGTCACAGAAGAAAATCAAAATATGTTGACATGTTTCGGTTTAATAGTAAAAACCGTATTCATAACATACACATAATCAATAGAAAATGAATAACACTGGGTACCAAAAAATACTCTAAAAACCAAAAACATAAAAATGCAAACACTGCGCCCTCTATGATCTCAAATAGCCTCCGTTACCGCGGCTCCCTCTACCAGACTCACTTTTTAAGTATTTATTAAGGAATTCCAACCATAAAATTGGAATATCAAAGGAAAAAGAATCATTACACACAGTATCTCTCCTAGAATATATCTCAATAGATTCACGGATGATTGACTTGCGGTATAAACTCGAAACGAACACTAATCTACTATCCCTGAAACGAATATTAACCCCCCTCTTTAAAAATAGCCTTGATAACGCAGTCTTATCCCTACCAAATTTTATATCAGATTCATGCTCTCTCCTCCTTATCCCAAACTTCCTACCTGTCATACCAATATAATAATTAATATCCCCCCCCCCCCTTCATTGTCATATGGAATTTCATACACACCCGCGAGATCTTCCTGTGCAACCGGATCAAAAGGTCTGTACAGAAGATGTTTCAATTTAGGAGGTGGTTTAGCAACTAATTCTAACTTAAACTTCATTAATTTACTTTTAAGTCTCTCAAAATTACCCTTTATATATGAAAACGATAACCTTTTAAAACTACTAACCTCCCCCCTCTCGGACGCCTTATCAACCAAAGTACAACTAACCTGTGAATGACCTTTACACTTATAATTTTTAATCAAATAATTAATTTTCTCCCTATTGTAACCATTTACTTTAGCAATATTGAAAATATAATTCAACTCCTCGTCCAAAAAATCCTCTGAACAAATATTAAACGCACGATTAACCATGAACCTGAACGTTGAGAATTTATACCCAAAAGGTGAATACGCTGAATTTGGAATAATATGCTGACTACTAATATCCTTCCTATAAACTTTTCTTTTTAAAAAAGACCCCTCTCTCATAATGCACACGTCTAAAAATGAAAGAGCACGATCATTTTCTAATTCAAAGGTAAACTGAATATTCTCATCTAGTTTGTTAACTTCATTAACAAAATCAATAAAAGACTCACCCCCCCCCCCCCTCCCAAATTAAAAACACATCATCAACATACCTCTTCCAAAATTTAGGAACTTTCTCAAACTCTACAAAAATCTTCTCTTCAAAAGGTCTCATTTTAAACTCTGCTAACAAACCCGATATAGGAGATCCCATAGGGGCACCCATGTTTTGCTTATAAAATGTATGTGATGATGTTATGAATACGGTTTTTACTATTAAACCGAAACATGTCAACATATTTTGATTTTTATTTGTGACACCTATTTAAGTAAAATAAATGTATGTTTTTATTTATATGATATGAAAGGGTGAAGTAAAATTTGTTTGAGTTTTTTACGAAAACTTACAACAGTTTTTGACACAGGTGAAAACCATTTAAAAAAAAAAGTTCTAATATGTTTCTTACACTTAATGTATTTTTTAAGACTGCCCACTAACAACACCATAAAATATTTTTATCTGGAAAATATCAGTAATGTATTCAAATAAATTTTTAAAATTCATTAATAGTGATACTTTCGTATTAGCTTCATGCCAGTAGTTAATAGGTGAAGAAATCGCCAAATGTCGCTACTTAGTGCTCCCAAACTTTTTGACTCTGATAATTTCAGCGGTTTAAGTTTTACATGTCTGTTGAATTTATGCTCTATTTATATTTTTTTATTTATTCATGGATGAAATTTTAATTTTATTATGAAGTATTAGTTGGAAACAAATGCTGAACTATTTACATTGTTCTAAGTGCAAACGGGCCAATTCTTTATAATCTGCTGCATGCGATACATATAGATTAATAAAAAATCATTCTTACAAATTATTTTGTAAACTATAAAAAACATCAATAGATTTAGACACAGTTTTTAAACATATGGCATTTGAAGGAACATTCCCCCGCCTAACCGAATGAGTAAAAATAGAAACTGTGTGATGTTTAGAAATTAAAAAACTGCATAAAAAGGAAATTTATTCTTCAGGTGCCATCTTCGATATGACACCAGTGTTACTGATGAACATATTTTTGCTTTATAATATAGATTTTTTTTCTACATAAAGCATTCATAATACCTACAATGTTTTGACATATATTAAAAACTGAAAAATAACTTAAAACACATATAAAAATTATAGCTGTTTATGATATATATTTCTAATTACTTGAGGCAAGAAGACATTTCTTATTTACTAAGCAGAAGATTTATTTACATACGAACAAAACGCGTTAAAACCAGCTCGAACGATCGACATCCCTACAATAAGGATTTAGCACTATAGGAATGAATACCCGATACGATACGGACGATGCGAACTATGACTTGCATGCATAAGATCCTTTAATAGCATTTGTTCAGTGGTGCCTGCTATATAGTTATAAAGAGGTATTATTCATTGGTATATGTTAGGTAAAAAAAAGAGAAAATGAATTTAAATTTAATTAAAATTGGGAGTTATACATTATGTGTGTGATTTTTAATATGAATTGGAGAGGAGAAAGTTTTACTATTAAATATGGCCAGTGATCGTTAGTGGTTAGTAAACATTGCATGTGAAGGATAAATAAATAAATAAATATAACTTGGTAACTTCATGGTAAAATATAAATAATAAACCTTAGACTTACATGAACAGAGAGAACTTCTTGCTTGAAAATTGTATATGTTGAACATATTTAAATTGTGCCAAGTAAATATTTACTTTTGAACCTTTATAATTAATAATTCTTTAGTATATAATTGTAATAAATTAATTTGGCACTTTATGATAATATTCAGAGACACGTAAATCAAAACACAGAAAAATACACAAATATATTTAAATAAACAATTTTTTTTATTATAGTATTATTTTAATTAAATGGGGGGAATGGGGAGAGAAAAGAGAAAACGAGATGCATCTGTTTTTTACAATTATAATATCAAAATGTTTCATTATTATATTCGAATATATTTAAATTTTTATTCTATAAAATATTAAAGGTGCATGAATTTTACTTCAGCAACATTGAAGATAGATTAATGCTGATCATTTCAACATCGTCATTCGTTATGATCTTCTAATGAAAATAATCAAATTAATAGATTACTGCTGTAAAAGTTCCACCACATAGTTCGCTTTTTAGTTCATAGAAACAATAATTTTTTGCATTTCTTGTCGAAATAAACAGTATGGCTACTGCAAGATTTAAATATTGAAAAGGAAAAACGATCTCGGAAATCCTGTTGGACCACGCCCAGATAAACTGAAAAAGTTCATACCTGTTGATAGCATCTTTCAAACATTATACACTGGTAGATCCAAATACATTTTCACAATCGCTTATTCACAAGAAAATGAATGGATGGCGTAGAACGACACATATTTCAATTGTTATGAAGATCGTTGATCCACATCTTGAAGTTTTCCTTTTTCATCTCATTTTGACAATACTTTTCCATCGCGTCGGTGACAACAGATTCATGTAAAACAATATTGTGAGAAGCAAATCAGCCAATGCCCTTACAAAATTTTCTTAAATGAAAGATTTAAGTTTAAGGTTATTTTTAAGTGAGATATTAAAATGGCAATATCAAGCGAAGGACCCGTTTAGCCCGACGCCGATATGCCATGAAAAAGAAAAAGGCGGTGCCGCCGAGAGCGGAATACGTCCGCTCACCGTAGAATCCAGGCAGGAAGAGAGCGACGCTATTTCCAAAAACAGACGCTACAAAAACCCGCCGTTAGAACGGACGTCGTTGATTGGTTGATTTAAAATCGACGATGCCACACAGAGTAATAGAAGTAGAAGTGTTTGAATAAAATATCGTTAAGTGATAAATTCGAATTTTAGATTTGAAAATTATTATAAAAATATTCTGTTACGGTAGAAAGTATTAATTTTAAGATTTATTATTTTATTATTCATAATTTTTGACGATCTTTTATGGCGATTAAATTAAAATTGTTTTTAAGTGAAATTTAACTGAAAAACGAACTTAACGAAAATTAATGAATATTTAAAGGTAGAATTTAAATTTTGAAAGTAAAGAAGTTTTTTGATTTAATTTAAATATTTTAAAATAGTTTTTTAAATTAATTTTAATTGGAAAGGATGTTATTATATAACAGTATATAATACCTCTTCTTTTGCAGTTACAGAAAACTACTTGTTTACTACGTCGACTACCTCTTCGAAATGGACAACTATCATGTAGATCAGTCTACACGAGCATTCTTCTTTAAGTTGGCGTCATTTATTTAACAGCATTCTTCTCCAAGGTGGTACCATTCTTTTCTTCTCCAAGTTGATACCATTATTTTTAACAGACTTGTCTCTCACATATTTATTTTTGGTATTATCATAATCTTTATTTATAACTGTAACTGTCACAATATCATGCGAAAACCGAGATTGGTCAGATTTTACAGCATTCTTATTATCAATTCGTCCTCTTATATATTCATTACACTTAGACAAATTTTCTCTATTAAAAATTTCATATCTATGAATATCATTACACTGTTGATCACTCTGACTCGTTTTATCACCCTTTTTTGTCCTTTCACGACCTTGGTTCTATGTTGTGCCTCAAATATTTAACATGACGTTGATATATCCTTCCAGTACAATTATTTATTGTACTAAAACCTATCTGCTTCCCAGTAGTTTAATAATTTTACTTTTATTCAATTTTGCATAATTGTTAATAAATCAAATTATAAAGATTACATTTGTGCATGAGCTGCTGTATCTTTGGTTTTGATTGTAATAACCAATGAAGGGCTGTTGAAAGTGATATTTCAAAAATTTTAATCTGTTGGAGTCTTGCCAGTTATAGGATGGGGGGGGGGGAGGAGGATTTACGTATAAAAATTGTGAAATTGACAATGTTATCTCAGTTTTGTCTACGTTTCTAAGACAATTTTTTACAGTTTGTGCAAATCTTTCTACTTGGTTGATGGACAGTGAGTGGTATGGTGGAATAAGTGAATAGAATTTTTTTTAATCCTCGCGATGCAAGGGTTGAGAACGAAGCTCCATTGTCACTGACCAATTCTTAGGATAATCGAAACGTAGCAAAAAATTCTCCGTACTAATAGTTGATTTATTATCACTGTTGGGTACCACCTGTATTTCTAATCATTTACTTTGAGAATTTACCACTACTAAAAAATAGTTACCTCCAAAAGGACCTGCATAATCTATACGTATTCTTTCCCAAAGTAATTCTGATTGATATTTGAAATGTTTCATTTTGGAAATATCCCTATCAAAAATTTGGCATCTGCTGCAAGAATTTACCATCCGTTTAATTTGCTTATCTACATTAGGCCAGAAGATTACACCGTGAGCTTTAGATTTCATGCTAGATATAATATGGTGAATTAAATATAATAATTCTAACAAGTATTTGTTACATTCAGCTGGTATAATTATTTTATGTCACTATAATAAAACAATTCTAAACACAAAATTTTTTCGCATCTATGGAAATATAGGCTGGTGTGCTTCTCAACTGTTTTTTTTTGTGGCCATCCGTATAAAACACACTGTAAAATTTGTTATTTTGTATTAGATTTTCAATTTTCCCCATTACAATAGTTTTATAAGAAGTAGGTCAATCATCAGTATTTGAAGGAAATATTAGTTAGTTCAGGTAAGTTACTCACTTCATTTACAGTTTCTGGAAAGATATAATGTACTTAATGCATCACCCTTTTTATTATTTTTAACTTCGCGATGTTCAGTGGCATAATCATACCCGGCTAACATTAGTGACTCTCTCAGGATTCTGGGTGATATCGTATCAGATATCTTTTTAACAGAAACAAACACTGATTAAAACTTTGTGATCTGTTATAAATTTAAACCGCTCTCCAGCTGTAAAATTTAGTGACTCCAAATATTACAGATAAAGGTTATTATATCTATCATTGCGTAATTTCTTCCAGTTTTAGCCATTGTTTTAGATGCATAGGCTAATGCTTTTTCTTACCCTCAGCGGTAGGTTTTAAAACACAATCAATGCCACATTTAGAAGCACCACAGTTCTAAAGAACATCATTGTTAACATTATCCAATTATAAAACAGGAGTTTTACATAATATTTGTTTAACTTTCTGAAGTGTTTTTTCATGAATTTTTGACTATGAGCACTTGACATTATTATCTAATAATCTACGTAAAATGAAATACTAGGCAGGAAGATTCTGTAATAGTTAATCCCCCAAAAAAAGAACACAATTGCGACAACCATTAGTAGGAAAATGATCATTCATTATATCGTATACTTTTTCCGGGATAGAATTTATTCTTTCCTGTTAAATTTTATCTTCTAATTAGCTAACTTCAGAAACCCTCCATTTGTATTTTTCTATATTTAATCTTATACCATGCTCATAAAAAGCATTTCAGAACACAAAAGAGGTGGAATTGAGAACAGTTTTTGGTTTATGATATCTATCCTGCTTACACAAATTGTCACATACAAATGCGTAAGATTTGTGGACTACTGATGGATCAGGCAATGAAATTTTACGGAACACAGTGGCATATAAAAAGTTTCTTTTTTACTCAGGTTAGATAATGTGACCGATCGTAAAGCTAAAAAAAAGTGGACAAACTGGCAGCTGTTATATTTTTGGTGAAGACGAAAAGACGAAAAATTAGAGAAGTTTCGCACGGTTCTTTTCGTTAGTTTATATCCAACAAACCAGCAAAGTATGAAATAAAAACATTCGCCTTAGTAGATTCCAAGACTTTTTACAGCTACAATATGGAGATATACGCAGGATAAAAATCGAAAGGTCCCTTCATATTCGAAAATTCGCCATTTGAAATTACAAAACGCTTGTGCATTCCTTTGTTTGGATCAGGCAGAAACGTGACAATATATAATTGGTATACGACTTATCCTCCAGCGAAAGAACTTTTATCAAAGACGATAACCATTGAAGAAACCTTGTAGAGAAAGAAGGCTGAAATTTTCATCGAGCTCATAGAAACAAAAATTGGTAAAATTTACTCCTCTATATTTGGATTTCAAAATATCAGGACATTAGTATAGTATGTGGCTAAAAATAAAATGTGTAGTTTTATTATCTGCTATGCATCGCGATGACGATTTTGATGAAATATTCTTATGTTTGTTAGAAGTGTAGGTTGATTTAAAACTCGTAATAAAGGTATGTGTTCCTTTTGCATAGAATGTTTCTTAAACATTAAAAAAAAGTTTTATTAAGTAGTATACATTTTTAATGAGTAAATGCACTTACTGTTTATAATAAAATGATTTTTTCTAATTTATAATATATTTTTTGAATAAAACTTATTGAGGTGACCCAGTCACCCGTGCGATCTCCAACGTCAGTATAGGGCGCGAGCCTTCTGCCGGGTTAATAAAACTGGAAATACGAAGTTATACGACTGTCCTAGAACCCAGAATATCGCACACATTTCTTTCAAATTTCTAAATCACTATATGTTTTTAGAAACTGAAAGAAAAACTTAAATTATAATTTTGCCCTGATTTATCAGAATGGTAACTACATAAATTATACATGTTATACTCTTTTGAAATTACTATTGTTCATGCAAAGTTAATTTAAACGTACAATACACTATTTCATTTATACCGAGTTAATTGGTGTATATTTATGGCACATTTTGCTTAGATACGGAATTTTTATACTTGATATGAAGCATTTAGTTTATAATTACATCGAAATGCGTATTTAGTAACTGGTTTTGGTGGTTACAATGTTATTTAATCTCAGTTTAAGGAAATGAACAGCTATTATGTACAGCAGTTTATTTAGTATGAAATTTGTTTCCAATATAATAACATATTTATTTACACTTACAAGTAATATACCCCTGTGTTATTATTTCATAGCCACTTTTACTATAGTGTTATGATCACACAGATAATTGCTTTCATTAATTTTTTTTAATTTGTTTGATAATGATATGCACAATTGCTAATATTGTGAGAAGTAAATTATATTTTTCTTGAAATGGAGACCAAAGCGAAATTTAAGGCAAAATCAGGGTACGCAAAATCTAAGACCTCAGTAGGTAAATTCGAATTCAGATAAATGCAATACATTTCCCTAAGGAATTACAGTTCTTAAATAATATAGATTACATTAATAAATAATGTTTAAATATTTTAGTTTTTGCTATTTTACTAATAACGTTTGTTAACACGTTCACTGCCAACTACGAGTATGCTCGTAGCTTTAATATTCGTGGTTTTAATTTATTAATTACTTTGTCACCATTATTTTAGAATTAAAAAAAAATGCCTTATTTATTTTCAGAAATTTCTCTGTATTATTAGTAAAGCGAAATTTACTTTCCTGAATTTGTGGTGGCAAACGACTTTCAAGAAGAAATTTGAAAATTCTTACTTTATAGGCAGTGAACATGTTAAACAACGTGGAGAGGATATGGATAAATAATAAGTTTTCTCTTCACGATAAAACTTTTTATATTAAGTCTTTTATATTAATACTTGTGTTAAAACTATTTATGTTAAACCTTCGTTATACATGGCTGAAAAAGAATACAATGTTTACAACAAAAACAATAAGATAAAAAAAAATCTGAAGCACAAAATATGCCAAAGTAAATCAAATGAAATTACATTACACTGTAAAAAAAAATTATGTAATGTCACCCTATAAAATTACTGGCAACGTGCTGCCTACAATTTTATGGAGTAATTTAACTTATATAATGGTGTAATTTAAACTGATATAACTGGTGTAATATTACACATTAGTGTAACCTAACAGCAGTTATACTGGTTGAATTAATAAAATGGAGGCATCAAGTCTGCAACCAATTTTATGAAGTAACGTTACATAAATTTTTTTACAGTATAAAAATGCGATGCAAAATAATTTAATAAACTTAAGAATTCTGAAAACAAAAAGAAAAATGACAAACACACACACATATACATAATAAAACATCGTCATAAATTTTGGCAGTGATCGATTTAAAATTTTTTGTTTCAACTTTTCTTTTACGCTCCACCCCGTTTATTTCGATAAATTTAATATTAAGACCATATACCTATTAGCTTTATATTTATTTTGTTCACACAATTTTCAAAACCACTTTTTCATTTTACCACTGGATATTATTCAAAATGAATCTTTAAAAATCTCAAAACACAAACTTTAGTTACAAATCAAAATTTATTCCAAACTGAAAATAAGATTTTTCTTAATTATCAAGATGTTTAGCGCCGGCTTTTCAAAAGAAAAAAAAATAAAGGAAAGAAAGAAAGAAACATTTAATACAACACATGTTGTTATACACAGACATATCGTCGGTACCATGTCATACTATCCAATCTGAAAACAGTGGGCTCCTTTTTAGGGTTTCGTTCATCTGACGAAACCCTATTCGTCTCACTCCTCTGTCTGTCCGTCACAGAGTCCGTTCTCCGAAACTATATATGTTGGAGACTTGAAATTTTGCATACTTATAGCTGGACACCTGAGATCAAACGACAAATCATAAAATTTTGAAAAAGTCGTACATTTAACCCTTTGGTCTCCCACATGTGTATTTTAAACAATTCTTTCTAAGTAAGTCTAAGTAATTAACGGACGTTATTAATTAAAAACTCCCACTTTTACGTCTCATTAACGAAGAAACGGTATAAAATGAATGCATGTACGAAAGGGACTCTTGAAATATTTTCATTTCTCCTCCGGGTTGCCACACATCTGCGCTTCGAAATTGCAGGTTTGCCAGAGCGCACTTTAAGCAAAAAAGTGTACTGGACATTTTTAAATCGACTTGTATCTCAGAAAGTTTTTGGGCGTGACATTTTTAACTTACACAGACATACGCAGAAAAAAATCTACTTTCACTTGGTATACAGATCGTTTCTCTGCGTTGTGTATAACACGAAAAATCCACTAAAAATCGATCGATAAAAATTTAATTTCTTTAATTGCAAAGACAAGGAAAACAGATTTCATTTTTGCGGGAAGCAGGTGTCAGACATGATCGCGCTTGCGGTTTTCCGTAGTAGAGTATTTTAATACGAAATTTAAACTTTTTAAATATTAAATTTTTAGATTAAATTTTCAGAAATCCCGGCGTGAAATTCTTCGCTGATTTCATTGATGCCCATTTCTAGCTCTTATCTTAATTACAAACTGAGATATTAATTATTATTTAATTAATTGGTTTTATTTCTATCAAATGCGTAAAGTAGTAAAAAAACCCTAATGAAGGCACGTGGTTTCAAGAACCGCGATTTCATTTAAATTATGAAATCTAACAAGGCAATCTGTTTGAAACTTGAAGATAGTTAGTTCAAAACACATAAGAAAAGGTTAAATAAAGATTGGTGCGTGAAATATCTGGTAAAGAGGGGGAGGGGCGCTAATTTCACCAACTGGTTTATTTCTATTATATACTTATTTTAAAAAGCAGTCACGTGATGTTTCATTGCTGTATTCTTCTGAACGGTGTCCGATTTTTAAAAATACAGCATAAATGTTACTTATGCCAGATAAAAATTTCAGAAACATTGATACCACTATTTTCGAATAGTATTTTCAGCAAAAATATTAAATTCTTGGTTAAGACTCCCCTCCCCCGACCCATGTATCTACCGATAGGTTGTGTAAAGGAGTTTCGTTCAGATACACTTTTGTTAAGACTAGAGTACGCTCCCTGGTGGTAGAATGTGGAACTAACAGACCGAGATTTCATTTTAAGTAGGAATTCCAGCAAAGCGATCTGTTTGAAATTTTAAGACAATTTATAACAAATACTAAAATATTATAAAAACGAATGGCACGTCACATTCCGGTTGGGGGGGGGGGGAGGAAAGAGTAAGGGGCACGAACAAAATTAGGCAGTATAACAGGGCTTTTTGTACTGTTTTGCGTGCGATTTTTTGATGGCGTGATGAGATAACTATTACTAATTCAATATCAAAAATTTTATAAGTGTTCATACCACTATTTTCGAATAGTAATTTAAGCAAATATCTTAAATTCTTGGTTAAGAGCGCCACCCCCTTGACTAGCATATCTCCTGATAGGTTGTTTAACGGAGTTACGTTCAGATACAGTTTTGTTAAGAATAGAGTGCGCTCCCTCGTGGTGGAATGTGAAACTAACAGACCACGATTTCATTTAAAGTAGGAAATATAACAAGGCGATATTTTTGAAACTTTAAGATAGTTTATAACACATAAAAAAAAGTTTATAAAAAATGGCGCGTGAAATTTCTGGCTGGCGGGGGGAGAAGAGGGGCGAAATCTTTCTTTTTTTTTTTTTTTTTTTTTTTACTTTTGCGTTTCATACCGTTTCAGGTGCGGTTTTTTGACGGAGTCCTCAGATACATGCTAATTATTAAATACAAATATGTCAAAAGTTATGTTACCACTGTTTCCGAATAGTAATTTCAACAAATTTCTTAAATTCTTGCTGAAGACCGCCATCCCCCTCGAGTAATATATCTACTGTTAGGTTATGTAAAGGAGTTTCGTTCACATACGCTTTTGTTAAGAATAGAGTGCGCTCCCTGGTAGTGGAATCTGGAACTAACAGACCGCGAATTCATTTAAAGTAATAAATCTAACAATGCGATCCGTGCGATCCGTTTTAAACTTTAAGATACTTTATAACACATGATAAAAAAATATAAATCAGAATGGCGCGTCACATTTCGAGGAGGGGGAGTTGAGGGAGGTGCGCGAACAAAATTAGGAAATATAATTGGGCGATCTGTTTGAAACTTTAATATAGCTTACAAAACATAACATAAATTTTAAAAATCAGGCCGCGTCAAAAATCCTGGTGACCATCTGCCCACTTCCTCTCCCAAGGGGGGCACTTTTCTAAATTTGGCAGATACCCGTCATGTGCTATATCGTAGCATTTCGTGGGGGCACGAACAAAATTAGGAAATATAACAAGGCGAATATGCTTGAAACTTTAAGATAGTTTAGGATGGGTTTGCCAAAATTTAGAAGGTATTTTATGGCGATAAATGTACTGGACGTTTTGAAAGAAAGTGTTTTGAAAGGAATATTAAACGAAACCCTCTGTGCGATCTATGATCACACTTACCCACTTGTTTTAAATTCAGATTTCTTGATTGGCACCACTTTTCTGAAATGGTAAAATTCCCCCTGTTTTCGCCTTCATTAATATGTCATTAAATAAGGTTAAATAAGGCGAAATTTTCTATTTGAAAAAAGTGGTGCCAATCAAGGAATCTGAATTTAAAAAATGTAGCCCACTGTCTGCACATCGGATAGTTTGACATGGTAATGATGATATAAATGAATGAATCTTATAAGAGTGAATGCCGTCGTTTGCGGACACTAGATACTCATAATGTTGCGAAAAATGACGAAAATATGAAATTTTATACTTTTTGCGTAATATATATTTAGACATCTGTAGTATATTCCCACGAAGTGCCGTAAAAATCCAATAAGAAAAATATGCAAAAAAGTTATTTTTACCCCATTCATTTCTTTTGAAATTATCAGGAGTTGCAATGTTTAAATTCATTTTTACTCACTTTGCATTTTTTCAACATATCAATTGACAAAACTTCAACAAAACTTTTTCAATTCCGTTACTATTATTTGGGCGATCTTTAAGGTGCGTTTGATAAATCTAAGGATAAGTTTTTGTGTAATACAAATAGTTTATGTTTAAAAAAAAAGTAAATTGTTATTTTTACTATATGTTTATACATGCCATGATATTTTGCTTATTTTTTACTTAAACTAATTAACTTTTATGAAATCCTATCCTCACAGTTCTACAGAACGCTCTCAAGAAAGGTATGCAATAAAAGAAATTTCAAAATGTTAAACACTGTAGAAGTTAAATGTTCTTAAAAAAATAACAATTAAAAAATAAATAAAATTTTCAGATTTTGTTAACAATGTTATTAATAATTTTAAAATTTAGTCTTTTTTTGTTTTTTGCTTGATTAAATCATTTCTTTCTTAGAACACTTTCATAATATGTCAATACGTTATCATAAAAATAAAGTTAATAAGCATAGGGGTTAAGAGGTTAAGGTATAAGGTAAAGCAAAGTATAAGGAGGTTACGGATACCGACTACCCTTAATCCTAAATTAATATGAATCAAACGCTTTTAAATGGATTTGGATTAGATCTAACTATCAGACGAAACCGAAATGATTTGATTTCATAGATTTTTATCGGCGATATAATGATAATTAAATTATGAATTAAATGTCAGTATCATATTAAACCAGCTTCATGAGAGCAACAAAAGGAAATTTCATTATATTGAAATACTTACACGATGGCATCCTGATATGATGCATCTCATAAAAGTAATTTCATTTGCTGTAAATCTATTTTAAAGCTGATAAAAATATTCCAAAACTAAAATTTAGAATGTAAATAGATTTCTAGCAATAAAGCAAGCAAAAAATCTTTAATGAAGCTAAGCTTAAACAAAATGTACTTTTTATTATCTGAATTCAATCTTTTAAGTATGTTTTCTTTATTATTCTACAATGGAAATTTTGGTACAACATTTTACTGCTTTCATATAAATTGGTGTGTTTATGTGTCGCAGTAGTAGAAGATGAGTACCGCGTATAGTAGAAGTTCACTTCCATTCTTGAACTTGATTTTCTTGAAGCATTCCATATTTATAAAAATCTTAAAAATGCTGTTAACTGTGATTTTCTATTCCTCCGTTGTTAGATTGCTGGAAAATTTATGTAAAAATCTCTTGTTCATAAATTCCACTTGCATGTTTTAAAATTACAATTATTATATCTTATTGGCTGTTCTCTAAACTTTGCTGAAATTCTATTGGCCAATAAACTTGATCTTTGAATCCGCATACAGTTTTCTAAAATTTCCCATCGTAATTCTATTGGCAAATAAACTTTATCTTTGAGTCCATATCTCTTTCATTGGCTGATTCCTAAAATTTCCTGTAATTAATTTTATTGGCTAATAAACTTTATCATTGAATCCGCTTCTCCTACATATAATTCAGCATTTTTTTTTTTTTTTTTTTTTGAGCAATAATATTTCGCAGTGATGACGGTACGTTATGGCTACTAAAACTAGTTTGCAACAAGAAATAAAGTGTTTTGGTGCTTTAAACGTTGTTTTTTGTTTATATATAGAAGATGAACTATTACATTCTTTTATATAAACAGGATATTTTTCCTCTGGCTGCCCAGCAAAAGGGGAAAAAATTAAAGTTGTTTTCTCTGTATTTTTTTAAATATGCTAAAAAAACATGATTTTTCCAACATATATAAAAACTTAGTTACGTATATGAATATAATCCTTGAGAGTATTAACCCGGGATTACACGCGCAGGGTATGACATACCCAGGGTGTGTACGATTATTACATTCCTCACCACTATTTTTCGATAAGTAATCTTTAAATTATTTTATCGCAGAATTTGTGGCGGCAAACGCAGACTGTCTGTGTTTGCCCCAGGTCGGTGGCTCACGGAAAATATTCCATCTTGTGCTGCGTTTGTAGCCTTGCCAACCTCTAATAGTGAGAAGTTCCAGGCTGGGTATCGTTCCATGTGGTTTAGTCGGTAGAACGTCAGTGCGCTATACTGATGGTCTGGGTTCGAGTCCGGGCATGGAATCTTTTTCACTAGGTTGGCCTTTGCGCCTTTTAAGCAATTAATTGGAAATTTGATTTTCATTTGAAATAATTAAATATCCGTTTACGTTGTGTGATTTTTTTCGCAGACCACCTAAACGTACGAGGTTTGAATAATACATTAGAGAAATTAAAAATTTCTAAATAAATTTTAAGCAGTAAAATAGACTATTAATAAAAACAAACATAAAGGAAAAATAATAGAGATTCAAATGTAAAATTAACAATATTTATTTAATAAATTATGTACAATATTATTTACAAAATTATTATATTCAGAATACTATACATATAATTTTACAATACTATCTAAAAAAATGCAATATTACACGTCCATATAGATACATTCCATGGTGCAGTTTTCACTAATGACGCGCCGCCAAGCCTGGCACATGTATTTATTTGAAGTATTGGAAACAAAATCCTGACCAAAATTATTTTTCATGTGTTTTATAGTTAAACTCATTGCTGTTGACTTACTGTCAGTAAATACACTTAATTAATGTTAATACACATAAAAGTAGACTTTTACTTAAAAAAATAACTATAAAATATAAGGTTTACTTAACTTTTTACTATTTATAAAAGGAAGTAATATCTGATAGAGTTGTTTTATTTACAAGTAATGTTTTATTAAATGTGGTTCATTATGCTATATGGAACACTTTTGAAGTTTTTGAGTGTTATTAATAGATTACCAAAATAATTTATATTTAAAAATGGCAACTGTTTGCGGAAGATATTTTTTCTTTAAATTGGCCTTCAAAACTATAAGCAATACGACTATGCTTAAAAATGGTCCGGCAAACGGCGCCACACCTTTAAAAAGCTATATATTCTTTAATTTTTTTGTTACATTATAAAAAGCCATTGAGTTCAAGAATTCATGAAGCCACAAAAATATACTTTTAAACATAATTAAATATAATAACAAATTTGAAACATAACAATAAAGCACGTCTTCTCGCAAAGAAATCTCCTCTTCAACTAATTCTAGGAGTCGATGGTTATGACTCATACTCCTGAAACATACATAGAACGATGCAACAGTTAGCCAGCTTTTATAAGATAGGCGTTTTATAGTTGTTGAGCAAATTTTAATTTTTGCATTTTTGGCCAGGTTTTTGCATCAAATACTCGATTGTGCGGCATGGTATTTCATACTGCTCCGTTGATTCCTACCTTTCTGTAGAGGTGCGTTCACATGTGCGGGAAAAATTATTACCGTTTCTTGAAGATCACATATAATGCTTTACAGTCACTTGTGTAATAGTTATATTTGCAAGAAAATCTGTTGCAGGTGGGTGGAGACGGGAATCGTATTACGGGTTGGGTTGATTTTTGACGGCCAATTATCTACACGAGGGATATAGGCCCGGGGGGAGTGCCCTCCGTGGAGGTCTTTCTAAGGGAACCTAATCCGTATTAACGCATGGAAGATCCACGGCTCGAAGAAAACCACGAAAACTCCGAACAATTAGGCCGACGGGCGCGATTGGGATCGAACCCAGCACCTCCCGTCTACCAGCTTCGAGAGCAGAACCTCTCGGCCACTGGTGGGGCCGAATCGTATTACGGAAGCATGCAGGATTCATAGGAAAGTCCTTTTATTCTGAAATACTTCTTGAACGGTAACGGATAAAATTAGAATTGTGGATCAAATACAATGAACATGTATTGTCATAGAAGAGTAATTTCAGCGCTCTACGGTGATGTGAACATTATCGTCCCTATCTCAAAATCTATAAGAAACAGAAAAAAAAAGGTCAATTACAAAAATGCAGGGTAGGGATATATATTCTTTTTGTCTGAAAGTCGTTTGCTACTGCAGATTTCAAAAGGTAATCTTCGCAGTTTTTAATCGCAAAATTTCTGTCATTAAATAAGAAAAATGTTTCTATTCTAGAATAGCTTGGTGGTTGCCGGAACACAGGTTGAAGACCCCTTGAGTAGAGCATCCTCGATTTAGTATGAAGTAATATTTTACATGTAAAAATAACATTAATAGAAACCCTAAAATGTTAATTTTCCCCCACACAACCAAGTACCCAAATGCGCTAATAATCACTTGTGGAAGTTTGCCATTATAAGGCAGCTGTATATGTATCAATAAAACTAACATATGCAAGCAAGGTACGATATTTAGGTGCGTTCCTAATTATACAGGGTGACTTAAAAAGTTTACAAAATGACATGGAAAATAAGGCATAAAACAAGGATGAAAAAGCGCATAGGAGCATAGGGTCGCAAACCACTTATTTGGTCACAAATACAAGGTGTTTCATCCTAAATCAATTTGGGTTTACGATAATAACTTTCAGAAAACTCAAGTATTTTATAATAAAACATTTAACAGACATTTTTACCGTTGTTGTAAATGTGATAACATCATACAAACGTAGTAGAAGTTTGCATTATACGCTCCAGCAGTATGCACTTGATGTCCGACATTTTGGACTGTGATTATCAATTCATACGGTATCCCCGAATGCTTGAGCAACATGTTTTTCCAGATCTTTTCGTGATGTTATCACATTCAACACAAAACAAGGTACGTATCGTTGCATTTTCACTACAACGTTTTTATTTTTCTCGAAATTATTACCGCCCACTCGGGTTCAGTTAGGATGAAACACCCTGAATTTACGACTAAACAAGTGGTTTGCGACCCTATGTTCTTATATGATTTTTTATCCTTGCTGTATACCTAATTTACCATGTCATTTTGTAAAATTTTTTGAATCACCCTGTATAAATACATAGCACTTATAATCATCGTCCAGTCCACGCGTCTGTCCGCATATAACAGAGCAAAAACTACCCAACCGAATGGTTTAAAATTTAATATCTATAATCGTTCAAGAATTTTGTCGTGTTATTTCAAATTTTATGAAAATCAAATCAAAACTTAAATACATTAATAAAAGTATTCTTCATTTTATTAAATCCTATCATACGTAGTTAATTCAGTGATATCCCATGATAGGCAATGATTCTAGGTTGCCATCGTGATTACGTCCTATTTAAGGACGATTAAGTCCTATTATTTCTGTATTAATGAATTTAAAATATATAATCGTAATCAATTTTGCATTCGTGTATTTTTGCAGCTATTGCACCAAGATCAGAAAATTTATAAAGCTAGTTATAGCCCGAACGCACCTCATTTGCCACGTTTGACGTACTATTTCCGACTTGTTTAAATAAAAAAAATAAGCTAAGTATGCTCAAATGCTCCAGCATCGGTAGCAATACACATGCACTTGCATGCATGCTCATACATCGCTGCAAATGGTCGACATACAGAGTTTACTTAAGAAGGTTTCTATATTAGTACAGGTAAAATCGAGATTTTTTTTAAACAACTGATGGCTATTCACCAAAATTTGGGAAGAACTTCGTTTTGTCACTAGAAATGAATGAGTAGAAAATTATGCTTTATTATTGAGCAAAACTTTGTCACATTATTTTACATTCGAAACATATTCTTTATATCATATTAAACAATTTCAAACTGATTAAAAGCTCTTAAAATAATAATAACCAAAATAAGGATCACCTGAGTCTTCTTCAATGTCATTAAATGTGTCAAAATCCATGCATTTATAATTTTGTACCCATAAACCATTCATGACTTTCTATTCATAAAACTTGCTGTAACTTTGTAACAGATGATCATATCGACTTGCGGACAGTTTCATTCGATTGAGAATTAGAAAAATACATAATAAATGATACCCCACTTGACGTATTTAAAAAAACAAAACAAACAAACTTGAATTCCCTCTCCCGAGTTTAAATACACTCCTTTTGCCCCTCCCTCCCCCCCCCCCAAAAAAAAAAAACACGGTAAAACAAATTTATTTTTTGGGGAATTATTTGATATTCATTTCTATTGCTTAAACAAAGTTCCTCCCAAGTTTTCGTGAATGGCGATCAGTTGTTGCTATAAAAACCTGTTTTACCTGCACTAAAGTATAGTTTTCGACTTTCTATTCATAAAACCAGCCATAACTTTTTAAGAAAGGATTCTGTGATGTCGGGACAACCGAGTATGGCATCAGAATTTGGTTATTAAAAGTTTATTAAACACAAAATTATATTTACAAGTATTTACACTGGCCTAAAAATATATACACATAGACTACCATTTATAAATAACAATACTCCACCAAAACTACCTATATCACTTCTCAAAACCAAACAAATATTATCTCGGATGCTTTCCCGCATCCTACATATACGACGAACACCAACACAACTGCCGACCTCCCCTCTTCACTTCGATTCATTTACCGTTGGGAGACGGTCTCTTCACTTCGCTTACGTTAGAGGATAAAAAAAAAAAGTTGGTTGCATGACAGATTCCATCAACTTGACAATGGTATCATTCGATTCAGAATTAAAAAATATGTAATAAACGATACCCGATCTACTTAAGAGTTTTCATGTTCCCTCCTCCCTGGGTTAAAAATGCCCCCCTTTTGCACACCAAAACATGGTGAAACAACTTTCTTTTTTGGGGACTCATCGGATCTTCATTTCTAGTGCAAAAGGAAGTTCTCCCGAAATTTTGGTAAATGGCCATCATTTGTCATGTATTACACAATTTTTGGTCTATTTTACACGTACACTGTAAAAAAAAATCTGTAATCTTACAAAACTAGTTTTTGTAAAACTACAGAAATCTGTATGTTTACTAGAATTGTATCTGTAACCGGGTAAAATATTTACCACTCGCATAGTATAAATACATGAAATATCTTAGTCGCACCTGTCAGCCAATGAGAAAGGACTTCAATGATGACGTAATGACTGTTCACGCAGCCACAGAGGTGTTCAAGGCATCCATCTTGATTATGATTTCAAATTAGGATGCAAGTAAATATTTCTGCTTTATGAGTTAAATTTTGTTATATTTCCATTCCTTTAATTATAAAATTGTTTCTGAAAATTATGTTTCTACATTGTTCAAGGACAATAGAAAGTATTTCATTTTGTATTCTGTAAACTGAAATATTGTTTTTTGTGTCAAACAAAGTTCTTTTTCTTATTTTTGTAAAAGGTGTCCCATTCCTCCATACTCTCTCCTATGCTTTTAACTCTGAATATTGGGCACTTCTCTATCTATACACACGTATCATGGGTTTGGGTATGTGTTTTAAAACTATCAGAAATATTATACATGTGTTTGCGTGTATATGAAAAATGAAATGTTGGTAATATTTTTCCTAATCCTAGAGAAGAATAAATCGTTCTTAACTGTGCCTTAAATAAAAAGAATTTATCACATTTTTTATATACTTTTTATTTCTTAACCTTTAACTGATGTTACCGGTCTCTCAAACCGCTGCTTTTTTTTTTTAATTTTTATAGTTTTGCAATTTTTTATATACTTGCAATTTTCAGTTTAACTACAAACACTACCGAAATTTTGTTTCGTTGTGAACTTTAGTACCATCACCAGACACTTTTGAATAGGTGAATTTTAATTATAACAGTCCTGTACAAAAAGTTTAGTACAAAAACACCATCCTATGAGTTAAGCGTGCCTTTTATTCATCTTTCAATAAAGCGGTCTCACAGACAACTTTACTCTAGTTGACTTCACACTAGTGGTGACAATTTCTGTGACATCAGTTAAAGGTTAAGGAGTAAATTTAATAATAACTCATTCATATTGAAATATGTATTTATTTTATCTGAAAAATTGTTCTGCTCAAACTTTTTGTGAAATTCTTAGACTTGGAAAAAACCTAAATATAAACATTTACATTTTAATTTTACGTGAGTTTCTGAGCGATAAAATGCCGAGTTTTTACTTTCTCATGCAAACAGAGATATAGGGTAGGTAGGGGTAAAGATACGAGCGGGGCAAAAATACGCACCGGCTGATTTCATATGAAAATACATTTCGGCTCTCTTGGTCAATAGGTGGCAGTTTTGTTTCAAGTGTACTAGTCATTTGTCTAAACCTTTTGATAAAAGTAGCAATTTGTGCAAAGAAAATGAGGTAAGTTTAAATTTTCGAATTTTGATCTAATATTTTTAAAATTTCACTTTATTCTTTAGCTAACAGTGCCTGGAATTTTTACAAATCCAAAATTTTAGTGAAGATCGAAAGATTTTTAGCTTCTAAATGCCGCAGTTTACCTCGATCACATTTGTTTATACTTATGCGTAGCCGGTTAAGCAAAATACTGCAGAATAGGGTAAAAGTACGCATCCTTCTTGGGACAAAGATACGCACATGTTTAAGATACGGGACTTTGCCCTATCGTTTTAGCTAGATGCAAAGCTTTCCACAATTTCTAAATTTGTATTATATAAAATATAATAGCTACTTAACTAATATAAGTTAGTAAACTACATTTTCCTTTTTCTAGTTTTTTAAAATATAGAACGTAGGTATTTACCTACTTACTTTTAAAAATCAATATTGTTTCATGAATCGCTTTTGTTTTAAACATTAATCCTTAACTCCTGTTAACGGTCTCACCGACCGCTGCAATATTCAGTTTTCACAGTTTAACTTGTAACTTTAAATTTAAGTAGTTATGTTAGTTTACTTCTAATTTACCAAACGAATCAAAATTATAGCTGAAGACTTCTGAATGCGGTAAATTTTACTATAATAGCCCTTTGCATAAAGTTTAGTGCAGAAACCGCCTCTTATGAGTCAGTCAACCATTTTATTCAATCAACGATCAAGCGGTCTCTGAGACCGTTTACAGTATTTATGACACAATTTTTATCACAACAGTTAGAGGTTAACTGCTATTTGCGATCTCGCAGACCGCTGTTTTTTTCATGGTCTAGTTTAGAATTTTCAGTTTAAATACTATCGAAATTTACTAGTACTTTTACATTACTCATTCATTTTAGTGAAAATGAGGCAAAATCCGGCCATAATGGGGCAAAAATGCGCACTGCGTATGTTTGCCTCATCACTGCGTACTTTTAGCCCAACCATTGGGGCAAAGATACGCACAGCAATGTTTTTTTTTTTTTTTTTTTAATTACAATTTCTCACGGAATTATAACTTGACAGAATGTCGTTACATAGTGGAACGTGCCTAAGGTTTTAATACAACATTTTAATCAGTCGTCATATAAGTTTAGATCAATGTGTTCATTAAAAATCAAAATTAATGATAAGTGCGTAACTTTAGCCCCCCACCTATCGTACATCCCTTAGGTGTGTCATGTGATTGTTGTGAGCCATGTGGACAACTTGTCACCAAGCGCCATTGAGATCGACCATGATGGTGAATATCGATGGCGCTTTTTAACAAGCTGTCCTCACTTCAAATACTTGTGGGCATGATACCCACATATGTTTGAATATTAAAGTATATACATTTGTCCATTTTCCTACATAAAACATAAATTGTTATTAGAGATGTAATTGTCGATTACATTTCATAATATCAATAAAACACGATTTCCTTTCCTTTTATTTCGGGTTCGGGTTGAAATAAGTCTAGGTTGAGTTGCAGGTTGCCGAAAATTATTTTGGCTGATTCTGGTCAAGTTGCGGATCGAGGAAATATTTTTGAAGGGTTCGGGTCGAGATGCGGGTTGACTTAAGTATAATATTCGGTTCTGTGTCTTTTGCAACTTGACTCGTGCAGGACTACTCTGTAGTCGGGAAATTTTCAATATATCAGGATTCGTACGGTCCTTAAAAGTACTTGCATTTTTCAAAAAGGATTTTTTTTTGTGCTTGAAAGTGCTTATTTTCATACAAAAATTTTTAAGTCTTTAAAAGTGCTTTACTGTCATATTATTTCTTAATCGGTGGTGGAACTCTTCTGCATTTCTTTTCATTTCTTATTTAAAAAATAAAGATAAAACCTCCATTGCTAACCTTTCTTCTGAAATTTCACCTCCCCTTTTTACTCCCTTGTCCACAATACCAAAGTTTAAACTATTTAAAACTTTTTTTTATCCTTTAACTGATGTTACCGGTCTCACAGACCACTGCTTTTTTTCAATTTTCACAGTTTAACTTGCAAATTTCAGTTTCTCTACAAACACTACTGAAATTTTGTTTCGTTTGAAACTTTAGTACTAACACCAGAGACTTTTGAATAGGTGAAATTTAATTATAACACTCCTGTACATAAAGTTTAGTACAAAAACAACATCCTATGAGTTTATCGCGGCTTTTATTCATCTTTCGTTGGAGCGGTCTCACAGACCGCTTCACACTAGTTATGTGACAATTTCTTTGACATCAGTTACATGTTTTAAAAAAATTGCTCTACTGTATTTGTTACTTTAAATGAACAAATAATCAGTCCAAAATTTCATTAACTATTCATTCCATCATATCCATTTCATTAAAATTTTATCTGAATTTCACCTTCAAAATTTCGTTTCCCCGTTTTCTTCACCTCTCACAGTAATAATACTTAAAGTTTCAAAACTCTTTAAAACTGCTTAAATTAAAAAAAATATATATATATATCTGTTCTGTGTCATTTTATTGTCACAATAAATAATCAAGATTTTTCTTCCCACTCAAAATTGGCATCCCCCCCCCCCCCCGAAAAAAAAAAACTTAGAGCGCATAGAATTTTAAAGTCTTTAAAACTCTTTATAGACCAGTGGTAGGGGAGGAAAAAAGGGCCGCATTTGGAATTAATTAGGGGAAGCTGGAAATTGTTTTAATCCCTTTACTTTAAGTCTAGAATGAATGTACTAAGTTTCCCCCCTCTTACTAGGTGAGTGGTTGAAGATATGTACAGATTTATAGTCAAAAAACACATTTTTATTAATTACCATAACAATATCTAAAAAAAACTAACTCTATTAAAAACATTGTTAATATAGATGTTGTAGAGGTTAAAATTCTGATTGAAATGTGTACTTAATATTTTTGTTGAATTTTTACAATTATATTGCAAAGTTTTGCCTAATTCGTTAATCAAGTGATTGAAGCCAGAGAAGACGAGGTTATCAGTTCACCCTGTTTCTAATTTATAGGGGAGATGGGGCACATGTGTACAGGATCAGATGTGAACATCGCAATTTTTCAATGGTTATTGTAAGTTTTTTTATTTGAAAAAAATTACTAAAGATGACAACACCTGTAGACATACGGTAAAATTTTTTTGAAGCTTTTTGACCTCTTATTTGTCCTCTGTAGCCCACTGTTTTTAGATCTCAAAAGTAAAATCTTTGTTCCGAGTTCATAAGCGTTTAACTTTATTCATTTATTTGAATTTGAGTGTTTTAACATGCACTGTGAATACTAATAAATATTTTTAATACAGTTCTTTTTCTTCTAAATTTGAGAAATGTTAATTTATCAATTTAACAGAAGCAGCAATGTGGAGCACTTGTGAACAGACAAGTTGGGGCAGATATGAACAGTACTTAAGTGCCCCAATAATCATTCTGTGATTCTGTTCCTTTCAGTTAACTTAATGATAAATAATGTCAGTTCCATTACCTATAATATTCCTGAAATAGAAGATATTTTCCTCACACAAAGTTGATTTTGCATTGAAACTTCATCAAACACATCTTTCAGCAAATACATAAAGAGCAACAAGCTCGTTTACATTCAATTGTACTTTAAATATATTCAATGTTTTCTAAAATCCAATAAGTGTTATATATTTTACTAAACAGTTTACAACAATATTTTTTATGCATTGTTAATACAAAAGTATTACCCTGAACAACTTTGCAAATTTTTGTATTACATTTGTTCTAAACTTGCAATGATGGCTTACCTCCATATCTAAAACGGTTATGTATATGACGCTTTGCGAATGGAGATACATATGAGTAATATTTTAAGAAAGTAAAATTTTTAAACTGATAACTACCGTAAAATCCCTATTGTAACCCCTCCCTCTTTCAAAAGGAAAAGAAGTTAGGGGAGGGGGGGGTTATAGTCGAGATTTTTTTTAAATCATTAAAAACCCCTTCTTTATCTATAATTTACAAGTAAATAAGGCAAATAAAGCAGTGGGAATCTTTTGTATTTCGGCAGATTTGAGATAAATAGTATGTAAACGCCCCCTCCCCCAAAATTTCCCCAAACAAAACCCCCTAAGAAAAATTTAAGTTTTAATTTCTTTTTTAAAATTGCTTCTTTATTTTTTTATTTTATTTCAGCAAGACTTAATGAATCATCTAAGCCTCCACCCCCAAAATCTACTTATTTTCATTTTATAATCTTTTACTTAAACATATCACCCAGAAACTAGAGAAATATATAAATATATATATATATATTACTTTTTTATGGCGAATTTTACAGGTAATTAACTAATCATTACGATGACAAATGAATAACAGAATAAAAAGCATGTCAAAGGATATTTTTCCTTAAGTTCACATGTGCCCCACGTGTGTTCACAACTACCCCGCTTATGGGGCACATGTGAACAATTTTTCGAATTTATAAAACTATTAAAAAATGTAAGAACTATACAGATGATTTTTAAAAAATTACCATGTATAAAAGAAAGTTCTATTTACTATATTGAGTAGGTTTTGTTTATAGAAATTTGTCCAGTCATGAGAAAAACCTATATTTATGAGAACTGTTCACATGTGCCCCCATCTCCCCTATATATATTTTAATTTATTGAGGAACTATTTGAGGATTTTAATTATTTTAGGCTTTATTTTGGATATTTTCAGAGTTGTGGCTTAAACTCTTGATTACGGATTATAGCCCAGTGGTAGGAACTGGAAAAAAAAGGCCGAATTCGGAATTAAATACGGGAAAGCTGGAAATTGTTTTAATCCCTTCGACATAGGTCAGAAATAAACGTACCAAGTTTTCCCACCCTACTAGGTGTGGCTTTGTCGCTACGAACAAATAGATAACTTAAAAAGTGCATTATTTCATGATTTTTAGCATATTTCAAAAATGATTTGTAAATGATAGGAAATATTGTTTATGATCTCTGATATTGTATTTGAATTATGCGTCGTATTTAATTTGACATATATAGCGAATAACAGTGCGTATGAAACACATTTAAGGAGGTCGAAAATAGTGGGGAGGAGCGAGGGAACAAATGAGTGTGCAGGATTCTTGTCGCTAGAGGAATTATAGGTCAACCAATAGCACGATTTTAAACTTCGATATTTAACGAAAAGAACTAAGATGGTTTTAATAAAAGTTACTTTCGACTAGTATACGAGCATCTTAAGTTAAATTCATAAAATTTTAAAACCTTCGGAATATTGAAAAAAAAGTAAGCTTTACGTTTTTTTTTTTTTTTAAACTAAGGTTTAAGGTTCACGATATCAGTTGAGAAATGTTATGTAAAACGGCTGTCAATTATGTACCTCTTTCTCGATAACTACTAAATTATAATCCTCAAAATATACAAAATAAAGCATTAACATAATTACTGAAACATCGCGAGGGCCTCAACTTAAAGAAAATGTATGTAATAAACGGAGGCAAGCCGGATTGTTAACTGTCTCTCTCTTGATTAGCGGTTAAGACAAAATTTAGAAATAGAATTGCGACCTTAATGTTCAGCAAAAATATTAATATGGGTACTCATTTTATTCAGAATTTCAAGTTCTACGACATTTGTATTGACAATGTTTTTGAAAGAATTGTTCTGAGATATTAAGATAATTTTAAAAAAGTGTTTTTCGACTATAAATATGTACATATTTTCTAATGTTCACCTAGTACGTGGAATAAAACTTAGTACTTTCATTTTAGACCTAAAGGGAAGGGATGAAAACAATTTCCAGTTTCCCACCCACATAATTGTGAGTTACATCCCCCGATCACGGGTCTTTGAAATAGAATTGTGACAATGTTCAACAAAAATGTTAAATGTAGTTCTCATTTTACTCTGAATTTTAAGCTGACGACGAGCTGAACACGGAAATTGCAAAACCTAAATTTCATTCCAGATTTCAAAGTGCTGCCATTTGCAAAATGACGTCAGCGTTACGCACAGATATATTTGTTTTTTATAATATAGATAGATATAAATTTTATTTTCATATCAAAATCTTGGTGGGTTTTTTTTCTTTTCAAACTAATTTTTTTCACCCTTAAATCCATTTATATCTGAATCAAATGAATACTCGATAATTTCAAAGCTACTGTATAACATCGTGTATTTTAAAATAATATATACGTAATGTGAGTCGTACAGTAAAATGTGCAGAAAAACAGAAAAGTGACTTCGGACAATGAATTTTTTTGAAGATTAATTTTGTATTTTTTTAAATGTATTGCAGTATTTCAAACAGAATTGAAACTATATGCTTTTTGGTATTGTTATTATTATTTGGTATTAATATTCTGCATAATTTGATTTTTGGAGTCTTATGTGTAATTTTGAAATATGCCTGGAAAGGGAGGTGGGGGAGGGACAAGGTTCTTCCAGTATTTTAAATTCTTAAAGTTTGCCGTTATCATCCAAACTCTTTGAAATTTTTAGATGTTAAAAACATAATGTTTTCGTATCCCGAGTGAAAAAAAAAATAATATTCAGTGGGAAAAAGGCTGGTAAGATTTTTACCACGATGTAACCGAGGTTTTTGCTAATTTTGACGAAGTTTTTACACATTTTATTTAGTAAAAAATATATATATTTTTCCGAATGTTTCGAAATTTTCGTAAGTAAATGTAAATATGGCCTGTTGAGTTGCTCTAAAAAAGATTGTGTTAAAATACGGACGTTTAGTTATTTTATGGTAGAAAAAATAGTCTTTGTGAGGGGCGAAGTGACCTACGCTCACCAATGTATTTCAAAGAGTTAAAACTCATGTTTTTAAAAATCAATTGCATCATCAGTTAGAAGATTTTAACTTTTAGAGCATATATATATTTGCCGATACTTCTAAAATATCATCCTGGAATAAATTGCTACAAGTTTTCGGAAAACCTTTTTTCATATTTTTTTCAAAAGTTTAACTGCTAGGTGGGGAGAATATCGTAAATTTAATATCGGAATGTATCAACGTGTTAATATTGATGATATATCGCGATAACTACCGTAATGTGTATGCGAATAGAAAAATTGCTTATTTTAAGAGATAAATGGCATGTTTCCAAAAATTTTAGTAGAAACAGATGTAGAAAGGAGCTAATAAATGTTTCATGTTATTTTCTTCTACAGCATCCTTTAAATATATATATAGGGAAGGTGGGGCAAAATTGGGTACCATATAAGTTTGTTAGTCTCAAATGCTGTGAAATGGGAAAACAAACTTTGAACACTGTTTTTAATGTAAAATGAATCCTTGGCTATAATAAAACATTCTTTTCAAACTATATATAATTGTTTAATTAAAGTAGCTTTTTTCAAACGTATGCAAAAATCCGATTTTACCTCGCTGGTTGGGTAAAACTGGGTATCCACTTAAAACTACTGGAAAACACATTTTGGTCTAAAAGGTCTTGCTTAATCTAGTAAAAAATACATTTTTATTATTTTTAACAAAACTAAATTGCACAGGTGTTCTTCCATGTGTAAAAAAAATAATTCGTTGGAAAATTTTCTACCTTGTATAGGCCTGCTTACTTTACACTGTACGTTTAAGAGTTTTCTTTTAGCTTCCAAAATCGCAGATGAATTTGTCATCATATTCTTCTGCAATACTACATGCTTCGTGTGCCTATCCGGGGCATTTCAAACATCGTATTTGGATTTAGAATTTGAGTAAAGTTCATAGCAAAACATACAGGTTTCATTATCCTCTTCTTCTGAAGATGTTTCCGCAATCTTTTTTGGTTTCTTTTTTAAAGAAACTTCTTTTTTCGTCTTGCAGTTTGGCTTTTTTCTCCTTAATATCTGTTTCGACCTGTAATTTATAGGGAGAAGAAATCAAAATAAGTTTTCCCCTTTCTTTTCTCAATTCTAAAGCCTTCCTTAGAAGGGGATAATAACATTTTAGGCGAAATTGGAAATACAGATTGCTGGGCTATATAGTCTGAAGATGTCGAATGGATAATTTTACTAATGTATTTTGTAGATGTAAAATTTTGAATGAGTGATGACGTCTGTGACTGTGATGTTAACTGCTGCATCTGGAAGCAGCTCGACGTGAAAGACGCTGGATGTTGTCAACTCGTTTATGTTCGGAAGGTTGAGCTCCATTATCCTGTGATGTTTCAGAAATATTTATTTCTGCAGCTATGTAAACCTGTGGCTGCATAGACCTAGGTGTGTTATCATGACTTTCATGAGTTTCTCTCTCACTTACGAAGGAGCGAAAAGATGGTCTGGAAAAACATTGTTGTAGGGAAAACTCCCTGTTTTCTCGAACCTTCTGATTGCAGTATTTACAATTGCTGCTCTCGAAAATGCAGTTTTAAATAATTTTCCAATTTGGTAAATTGTTACAGATCGCGTAGAGTTGGAAAATAACCACTTCTTCACCTCTTGTCCTTAGTATGAGCTTAGAGATGCATGAATGACACATCAAGGGGTTGAAATCGATGCGTTGCGTAAGGAAAGAATCGTATATAAATACATTGCTTTCTGTTACTAGATTAACAGGATTCTTTTATATGAATTGAACACATGTTAAGGATTTAAAGAACGGGCTTTTCAGGACAAGGATTGGAAAAATCTATACATTTTTAAACGAAATAAAATAAAGACCTAATTTCGTAATCCATCCACTCCTATTATATACAGTAAATGAGTCTGGGAAAGTTTCATTCATCAAGAGGTTTTTTTCTTGCATGTTTAATATATAACAGGATTTTTTTTATCAAATATTATATAGCCTAGTTATATAGGATTGAGATTTTATGGATTATTTGTCAATTTGGGCAGATTATTTTATTTAGAGAAACAAGTCACGAAATATATTTGCATTTTAAGTGGACCTATAACGCAAATTATTACACCTCAGATTAGAAAGTTATTAAAATGTAATAAGCATAATATAAAATTATGCCTTAATTAGTACCATTATTTTGTTCATTAATAATTGCAAATTATTTAATTTCATAAATGTAAGTTAAAAATTAGACCCACTTTTTAATATAAAACAAAATCAAAATTAGTTTTTTCATTATAACTAGATAGATTTAGAATTATATTATAACTTAACAGCATTAAGAATGCAATTTAAAATTCCATGCTAATTTATTAACTATACTAAAAAACATTCTATGAGCGTCGGACAAAATCGGGAATACCCAGTTTTGACCCACTCTTAAGTACCCGGTTTTACCCCAACATGACAGAGTTTAAAATATGGCGTCACTACTCTTAATCCTATAAGCAAAAGATCAGTAAAAATTTTTAAATATTATCAGGAAAGGAAAAAATTAGATGTAGTACTCAGGAATATTTAATATGCTGAAAAATAGTGGTTATACGCGTAAAATCTAGAATCAAATAAAACAATTTTTTAAGAGTTATTGAATCTAATTCCTTCACACTAAAAAAAACTCACACAGTAACGTTTCAATCAGCTATAAATGCCATAATGGTTACCGACAAGTAATTCCTCGTGTTGGCTGATAGACAGAAGTACAACTGAAGGAGGGATCTGCGCTACCCGGCTTAACCCACCTACCCTGTTTTTTACAACTCGCCCATATATATATGTATATACACACATACAAAATAAAAATATTTTTTTAAACAAGAACGTAAAATCAAGCTTCAACGACAGATTATAATTTTCCAACACATTCAGAATTATGTAAAAAAAAAATCAACGTTTAAAGTTAAATATGATGGCTAAGTAAGCAAATTACAAAACACGTAACACATTTGAAAATTAAAGTTCAGCAATTATTATCAGTCATCAGAAAAATATCCGAATTCCTTTGTGCAACGCTATATATGATCTATAGATTTGAATATATACCAAATAGTATGCTAAACATTAGTTCATTTAAGAAACGCACTTTCACAGCTGAAAATTCCCCTTCAACATATTTCGTCAATAAATGGAAATGTATACATCTTTTTTGCAGCCTTGTATATGATTTACAGATTTTATACATACGAAGTAACTAAATTAGTTAAATTAAAAAAAACTCGTACCACAACATATAACGAACTTCCAGCAATTATTGCTTATTTATACAGTACTATAAGCGAATCCTTTTGTTTCAACCCATAAATAAACAATTAAATTAATGCTGTGCTCATCATGTTCTATAGTAAGCATCTTTTTGTACATTTAAGTGATGTGTATCAATTTCTATATGTTTGAAATAGTGTAATATCATTCCAATATACTACAAATGATTTTTCCCTACAGACCATTGAAATAGACCATAAAAAATCATTGATGAAAATCATAATTTTTCTAAAAAAAAAAAATCACTTGATTAAAATAATGATTTAATCGTTGATTAAAATCGTTAACACCCTATTGCAGCCAAATGGCAAGCATTAGTTTTTGTTAATCACGATTGATTGACGATTTTTTTCCCTCAACCAACTGACGCTTTTTGCAATATTTTTTCACATTTGATTTAAGAATTTCACAATATTTTCCTTCTACCTAACAAATGGAGAATTTTGCAGCTTTTTCTTACAAACTTCCTTTGCAGTTATCCAAAATTTTCAGCCTAATAAAATATAAAATTATAACTAAAAATTAAATAAACAGCACATAAAGAAAAACTATAAAATTATTAATTTAGATATTTTAATTCCAATATTTCAATTGACTAAGGTTTAATGCAGTTTTATTTATTTTTTAAAATAAAATTCTGTGATTTGTGTTTGGTTGCCGTTTTCTCTGAGACGGGAAAATTTAAGTTTACCTGTGACCCTGTAAGAGAGGGGGGGGGGGGGTTACTGTTCCTGCTGACCACTAAAATTTTCAAATTAGTGGTCCGAATGAATTTTTGGTGTTCTCGGACCAGCGGACCACCAATCCAATGATTTCGAACACTGATTGATTTTTTAAATGCTGAAGATTTCCTTGTAAAAGACATTTGAATTGATATACTGTTTAATTTTTTGATTAATTCCCCTGTGTGAAATTTGATTATTGTTGTCTGCACAAGAAATATTTTATGTCTTAAAATATTTACTCTTTCATTTAAAATAGGTGGATAACTTAACCTGATGCTTGGATCTATTCCTGACTTGAAATCCTGATTCAGAACATACTAAGCTTCAAGAATTCTTTATATTTGATGACCTGAATAGTCAGAGAGGGTGCAGCACCCTCCTAAAACTGTCTGAGAGAAACTCTATGTAAAATGATATTATATTACAGTAAATATTAGTCTGACATACTATACATATAATTTAATGATTATATAATTTGTATTTTCAATAAATGGAGCGGCATACCGCAAACCAACTTAAATGTGTTGCTATTTAATAGTGTCTGTAACCATTTTTTTTTTCAGCTATTGCAAGGCTGCTGCTGGTGAATATTTTCCTTTTCTAAGAGTACTGTTAAAAAATAAATAAATCGTCGTCATAGATTATCATTTAGGAATACTGAAAAAATACTTATATATGTAAGAATAATTAGTCGCTTGGTGGCGACACTGCTGTTATTAAATTAACCCTTCAAAGTAAACATTTAATATACTATAGAAATACATTGTGTATTTTAAAAAAGCTTTAAAGTTTAAAGTAATATTTTGTATTAGCTGATATTAGAGGTTAAATGGATTCTGCTACTTATAGCTGCCTTCTTAATGCTGATTATTTCAGTATTTACGCATATACTTTGATTATGTATTCGTTATGTTTGTGCTTTATTTATTCAAATGTGTTATATTCATTATTGAATGTTAAACAAACAAATACTAAACTTTTTTTGTTGTTGTTTTATATTCAAATAAATTAATTTTGCATAATTGAGCTGTGTTGCAGTATAAATTTTAAAAATATTTCTATTTTATTTTTTGTTTTGTGAAAAGAAAGTAAAAATTTGAAACTGCATAATATGAATTTCAGCATCTATAGATTCACAACAATTAAAGGAAAAAAAACATCATGAAAGTAGCAGCTAAGTGCATTATGCAAAAAACCTTTTCAAACTCGTGCAAAATTTAATATTGGTTGAAGAAATTTATTCAGCCATTGTTTAAATTAAAACAATAATAAAAACAGGGTATATGTATTTAAATCTAAAGAATTTTTTTTTCTTTGTGAATAAGCAAACACTAAATTGACTATAAGTGTAACTGAGTGCAAAGAAATATTCCAAAATGTAAAAGGGACAGAATGGTAATATTTGTGGTGAAAAAAAGTAATTATTTTGTGAAATTAGATCAAATTGGTTTACATTTGTTTTTTAAATATTTCAAAGACAATAGCATCAATAATTAAAACTTAAATAATTTTCGGTTTAATGAAAACAAAAAAAAGTAAGCTTTCCTACTGCAAGATAATCTCGCATAATCTGAAATTTGGTTTATTACACCATAAAATGGTAAATTTAAAACCAAAGTAAGGGGGAAAAAGAAAGCTACAATCCGGTGTAACCATTCCACATAAAGATGAGAGAAAATCCTGAATCGTGATTCAAACTTTTAGCAAAAAATTGGAATAGAGAAAACCTTGAATTATGATTTAACCTTTCACCAGAAAATTGGATTTAAAAACAATCCTGATTCGTGGTCCAACCTTTTACCAGAAAAATTGATTAAAAAAAACTAAATTATGGTTCAAACTGTTACCAGAAAATTGGATTTAAAAAGAAAAAAGTGATTTATGGTTAAACCTTTTTATCAGAAAATTGGATTAAAAAAAATCCTGATTTATGGTTCAACCTTTCACCAGAAAATTGGATTTATAAAAAACCTGAATCATTGTTTAATATTTCACTAATATAATGGTATTTGAGAAAGCACCAATAAACTGGTAAAACTTATCGCCAATATCTTGGTTGTAGCTAAATTTCAGCGACTTTTCACCATTTTCTTGGTGAAACATCACACTTTATTTTTAACAGTGTATCGATAACATTTAAAAAAAAAAATTAGGCATACTTTATAAACTTAGTAATGATACTTTACATTCATTATTGTTTCTATTCGCTTTTTTAATTTAACAAATAACCGTAAGATCTGATTCTGCTTATCTGCTTATTTACTGCTGTTGTTATAATGCTAATTTAATATGGAAATGATTTTGTACCTATTTGAATATCTACAGTGAAGCTTCAGTCAGTTTTTTAATGCATAACATACAAATATTTCTGGCAATTGCTGTGGTATTACTGAAAAACACGTCAGGCCATATTACTTATTTTGATCGAAGAATTTTGACTTTACTGCAAATCTCTTGCACGGTTACAAAAAACTTTCTGGCGAGAATACAAAAACTGTTTTAGATACAACAGTAAAAAATCATTGGTAATTTTTCTGACGATACTTTAATAAAGTTACCAAACATTTTTTGCTAAAGTATATGTAAAGTTTTGGGTGCAATACTAAAAAAATTCATAGTAAATGTACTATGAAATCCTTCGCAAATTTACAAAAAAATTTCATAGCCAATGTACTAAAAATTCCTTTGTAAGTGTACTAAAAAATCATTAGAAAATTCACAAAGTATTTTTTAGGAAACTATCTAAAAAATCGTTAGTACCTTGACTAAATAATCCTAATTAAATTTACGAAAAATTCTTTAGTAAACTCCCTAAAAAATCGTTAGTAAGTTTACTGAACAATATTTAGTAAACTTACAAGGAATTCTTTGGAGAACTCTCTAAAAAATCCTTAGTACGTTTACTAAACTATCTTTGGAAAAATTACCACAAATTCTTTAGTAAACTCCCTAAAACATCGCTAGTAAGTTTACTAAGAAATATTTAGTAAATTTACAAAAACTAATTCGAGAAACTCCCTTGAAAAACCGTTAGAAATTTACAGAACAATATTTAGTAAATTTACAAAATAAATTTTAGAAAACGCCCTAAAAATGGATAGTACGTTTACAACATATTCACCGATAAATTTACTAAAACTTATTTAGTAAACTCCCTAAACAAGCATTAGTAACCTCACTAAACAATATTTAGTAAATTTACAATAGTTTTTTGGGGAAACTCTCTAAAAAATCACTAGTACGCTTACTAAGCAATATTTAGTAACAGTTACTGAAGAAACTTCTGTAATTTTACATGATTATCTTATGTTGTGATTACATAAAAAGTTCTAGGCATCCCAGTTTCCTACAAAATTCTTAGTAACCTTACAAAATTTTTTTTTTACAGTGTACTATATTATAATAAATTATTCCTGGTTTACATGTGCTAGTTTTTTTAGTAAGTATGCAACTTCTTTATAATCCCACTTTTCTACAACCTAATAGTGACCTATTTAAGCAGGTGACTGACTATTGAAAAAATAATATTTCAGAGTTTATACTAAAGCAATTGATACATCTAAGACTTTTATTTCGCTTTAAGCTTTTGTAATTTAATTATTTTCACTTTCTCTCATTCTTTTGAGATACGGTCGATAACTTCCAAATTTCGACACGCGGTGTTGATGTCACTCTAATATCATAACTAGAGATGGACCGAAAATTCGGTTTCGCTTTCGGCTCAAAATCTGAGTTTCCAAAACTTCAAAATCTGAGAAAACAAATTTTCGCCGAAAATGCGGCTGAACCTTCGTCCGGACCGAAACTATCAGTATTCCAAAAATTTCGTTTCTTCCTTCGGAAATTTTCAACGTTTGTCATCGATTTGAGCTTTTTCGGCTGAAACCAGACTATTTATTGCTGCGAATTTCATCGTTTATAATTATCAGTCCTGACTGACACAAGACGTGAATGCAAATTATAAAACAAGTAATGCATACATAACTAAACTTTTTTCACGTGCTCATTAAAAGCTGCAGACATAACAGTAATAGAAAAATTTTCAGTTTGAAACCGCAGAAGTGTTTCGAATACTCTTTCAGAAATTCCTAGTATAAGAGATGACCATTTAGAGACATCATTATAAAAGATAAATCGAGGTGTGTATACATAAAAATAAATATTTTTTTAATTAAATGAAATTTGTATAATTAGAAAATCCTTCTGTGTCGTTCATGAATTAATTACATTTTATTTTATATGAAAATAAAAAGTTTTGGGTCTAAGTCACAAAGAGCCAATTTGGGCCACGCGTATAATTAATAATTATGTATATTTAATAAATATGCATAATTAATTAATAAAAATGCATGTTTCATAAATACGTATAATTAATAATTATGTATATTTATGTATGTATTAATTACTTCAATACATACAATTTAATTACTTAAAAAATATTGGACATTTCGTTTTTGGCCGAAAATAGGAAAATCACCGAATTTCGGTTTCCGTATCGGTTCTGGCCTTAGAAACCTGTTTCGGTCGATCCTTAATCATAACGCATATACATTTTACAAAAGAAATTATTTGTTCAACAAATCCAACTTTATCTGTTCAAGAGTTACTCCAAGAGAAAAGAACTTTCAAAAGTACCCTTTAGATTTTAAACGACCTACGTATAAATATTACTGTTGTTGCTTAAAATAAATACGAAATTTTATTAATTGGGAAATGCATTTTTCGTTTTGCAATTTTTTCACATCCTTTACAAAAAATATGCAATGTCAAGTTCAGTAAGTTACTGCTGAATAAAATTTAATTAAATAAAATGAATTCCCGTTTCTTAAAAATTTCTACCAAATTTGCAATCGTTGACATAAATGAAAACTCTTCAGTACATTTAAAAATCTAGATGTTTTTTTGTTTTTTTTTTGCGTTAAAATAAGCAAGTACAAAATCCTTTGAACATTGTTTAAAATCTTTTGTGTTAAAAAGTTATGTTTGTGTAATTTTCTGTAACTAAATAGCGAAATCTTTTAATTGTATTTTTTCGTGTTTGCTTATACAAGATCACGTTGCTCTTCTTTACTCCACAATGTTTTATTTTCTAGGACTTAAACTGATATCAGAATTTTTTCTTTAATTTGCTCTTTTAGAATGAGATATATCTAGATTTATTTGACTTTTCTTTTACTTTAAGATGTTTGGAATATTTACTTTAGCTTTGAAAAATCTATGCCGACATTTAAAAATCTCTACCGATATTTACAAATTTTTAAATGATAATAAGATATTTTTTAAAACTCTACCTCTGGTTTTTTTCATTACGATTATAAAAAAATTGATGTTTAAAAAAATTAATTTCTTTCAGATCTTTTTTAATGGATGTTTCAAGAGAATCTTAAAACGTTGGTGAAACAGGGAAAAATAAACCCGTTTTAGGATCTTAGTTTACTTTTTGTCAATAAATGATTAGAAAAGAATTTTCAGAAATTTGAATTTTGATGCATGAATTTAAAAGTGGCTCTGTACGAACTTGATTTTTATTTTTATTTGGGTGCTGTAAAGTTATACGAAAAACCGAGAAATGTTAAGGTTCTACAAAAAATGAACGAACATTTCAAGTACGAAAATTTAAATATTTCTTGTATGTAAGAATATTTCATCCATTGCTAAAAATATTTCATGATGTGCTTTAGACAGAAAACACTTTTTGAAAACAATTTTATAAAAATTAACAAGCCGAAAATTTTACGTCAAACGTGGCAAATGAGGTACGTTCGTACTATAACTAGTTTAATAAATATTCAGATCTTAGTGCAACAGCTGGTGCACTCATATGCAAAAATGCATGAAAACAAAATTTATTACGGTTATGTATATTAAATTCAGTAATACGGAAATAATATGGTTCCATCTTAAATAGTACGTAATCACCATGGCAATCTAGAATCATTACCTATCATGGGATATCATTGAATTAATAACGTATGATAGGATTTAGTAGAAGGAAGAATACTTTTATTAATATCTATTTAAGTTTTGATTCAATTTTCATAAAATTTGAAATGACTCGACAAAATTCTGCAACTAAATTTCAAATTATTCGATTGGGCAGTTTTTGCGCTATTATATGCAGACAGACATATTATATGATCCAATGACGACTATAGGTGCTACGTATTTATATAATTACGAAAGCACCTAAAAATGGTGGTGTACAATTCGGATACATATTGTTAAAATTAGAGCTATCCATAGTTTTCAACATTCAAGTTATATCGGATTCCTGTCATTATTAATAAAAAAAAATAACAAAAAAAAAATTGTAATTTAATAGATTACAACGACCATTTAGAATTTCCAAATCGCCAAATTCCGTCGCATCCTCTTCAACAACAGATCGCAAAGATCAAACTTCAGACGCCCAAAACCTTCATCGATAAACTATCCAAGTCCCGTTTCGAGAAGAAAACAGTTTACAAATCGAAAGCAGTTCCACCGAATCTTCCACAGATTGCGATAAATTACCTACGTTGAGCTCAATTTTCCCCGGTTAGAATCAACCGATTGTAAAACGCCGTGGCTAGGGGATTGGAGTCCCTCGAGACATGGCCTTTTACTATCAATCGATTAAACATTAGATTGTTTCCCTTTTCGCGTTCGTCTTTTATTCTGTAATCGATTTTCATGGCCTACATAATCAGTTGAAGACTTCAATTTTCATGACCTACATAATGAGTTGAAGACCTCGATTTTTGCTTTGCAAGACGATTTTCATTTCGTCGTCGCTCTTTGGCTTTGGATTTTTCCATATCTGATAATTTCTACTACCCATTTTGTAACTTTTTCAATTTTTAACGATTTTAAGCCTTTAGATTACCTATTCAATCAATTTTTAACGATTTTATGCCTTTCTATTACCTATTCAAATGAAAATTCTTCTAAAAGTAAAGAACATCGTTGAATTTCGTTAAAAAAATAAAATGTGAGCATCATTTGGCCCCATCCTTGACCGAAAACATCAACCATTTCCAAATGATATAAAACATGTATAATGATCACTTATAAACAGATTAAGTAAAATAATGCTATAAAGTGATAAAATATGATTTATTAAGATTGACGATCGTTTCGTCGCACCAATGGCGACATTTTCAAAATCATTCACGATAGAAAATATTTTCACATAATTTAAAAAATAAACATAGTAAACAATTTCACGAGACATGATGCATAATGAAAAACATTGCAAACATAAAATAAATAAATAAAAATTAAATTAGTTATTTGTGAACGTGGATTAATTTTCATATAATTTAACAAAACAATAACATGGTAAATAATGTCACGAAACAACGTGCATAATGAAAAAATTACAAAACATAAAACAAAAAATAAAATTATCTTGGCTATTTGCGAGCGTGGATTAATTTTTACTATTGTTACTAAAATTACATAGCATCTCTTTCCAAATTTTAGTAAATCTAGGGACGCTGAATCATTGCAAATATTTTTGTTGCGTAAAAATATCTCTATTGATTCTCGGATTATGGATGGTAAATAAAATCTTGATGTGTAAATTAACTTGCTATTTGAAAAATCGATCCGTAAAGGTTCTTCGCTGCATAATCTGGCCAAAGCTGTGGTTCTTCTGTTGTATTTGATGTCTGCTATATGTTCTTTGATTCTGGTTTTAAGTTTTCTACTTGGCATACCTATATAAAACTGCTTTGTTCCATCTACTTTGGTGAAAGGTATTTCGTATACTCCTGATAACTGGTTTGACTCTATTGGATCTATTTTTCTGGCTTACTATATATATATATATAAATTTCTTAGAAGGTTTTGCGACTAGGGAGATATTGAACTTATTGAGTTTATATTTCAAACGTTCGAAGAAATCAGAAAAATATTGTAAAGTGGATAACATGGAATTTTGTGGATTGAAATTTCTTTTCTTTTTATTCTTCAAGCTCTTAATTAATTTTTCTATGGTGCTTTCTTTGTATCCATTGTTTCTTGCAATACCATATATTTTATTTATTTCATTATTTAACTGCTCGGGTGTACAAACTGTGAAAGCTCTATGAATAGAATGTCTAAATGCATTATCCCTCATAATACTCAAGCACCTTTTTCATACAAAGTTTCTGCATTTAGACATTCTATTCATAGAGCTTTCACAGTTTGTACCCCCGAGCAGTTAAATAATGAAATAAATAAAATATATGATATTGCAAGAAATAATGGATACAATGAAAGCACCATAGAAAAATTAATTAAGAGCTTGAAGAATAAAAAGAAAAGAGATTTCAATCCAGAAAATTCCATGTTATCCACTTTACAATATTTTCCTGGTTTTTTCGAACGTTTGAAATATTAACTCAATAAGTTCAATATCTCCCTAGTCGCAAAACCTTCTAAGAAATTTATATATATATATATATATATATATAGTAAGCCAGAAAAATAGATCCAATAGAGTCAAACCAGTTATCAGGAGTATACGAAATACATTTCACCATAGAAGATGGAACAAAGCAGTTCTATATAGGTATGACAAGTAGAAAACTTAAAACCAGAATCAAAGAACATATAGCAGACATCAAATACAACAGAAGAACCACAGCTTTGGCCAGATTATGCAGCGAAGAACCTTTACGGATCGATTTTTCAAATAGCAAGTTAATTTACACATCAAGATTTTATTTACCATCCATAATCCGAGAATCAATAGAGATATTTTTTCGCAACAGGAATATTTGCAATGATTCTGTGTCCCTAGATTTACCTAAAATTTGGAAAGAGATGCTATGTAATTTTAGTAACAATAGTAAAAATTAATCCACGTTCGCAAATAGCCAAGATAATTTTAATTTTTGTTTTATGTTTTGCAATATTTTTCATTATGCATGTTGTCTCGTGCCATTATTTACCATGTTATTGTTTTGTTAAATTACATGAAAATTAATCCACGCTCACAAATAACTAATTTAATTTTAATTTATTTATTTTATGTTTGCAATGTTTTTCATTATGCATCATGTCTCGTGAAATTGTTTACTATGTTTATTTTTTAAAATATGTGAAAATATTTTCTATCGTGAATGATTTTGAAAATGTCGCCGTTGGTGCGACGAAACGATCGTCAATCTTAATAAATTATATTTTATCACTTTATAGCATTATTTTACTTAATCCATCTCTTAGTGGTTAAAAAAGAAACAAAAGAAACAAAAAAACCCCAAAATAATGCGTTCTGTTAACTACATTCGGATTCTTCTAAACGTAACTCGCAAATTACCATTCACATTTTGCTTCATCATATTGTATTTCAAGATTGCATTATCTTTCCCATTAGTCGCTAAAGTAAAATTAAATAAACATTCTTTGGTGATTTTAGCAAATATGAAAATATTCTAGTAACATCTGCGTTGTTTTATTTGTTTACCTTAACAAAAAATGCATTTACATATGCGGAGCGTGATTTTTTTTCTATTGCTCTTTTAGCTATTAATGGCTTTCCTTAAGACTGTTATTTAAATAGCTTTTAACAATAATTTTATTTTTTAATGTTTTAGAAGTAGTGCACTACTTTTTTTTGGAGTGGGGTGGGGTTACTTTAATGGAAATTTTATTCATGAAGTAAAACATAAAAAGTAGTTGAAAGCAAAAACCAAGTCTACTATAAGTGTAAGAGGACGGTAATTTAATCTTTTATTTTTCGCAATAAAGAACTATTAAATTTAAAGAATTAATAACATTTTTCTGTTGAAATATGATTATTTAGATTAAGAAATTCAATAATGCGAAATGTTTTAAGATTTGAAGATTGTAAAATGTATTCAACTAAGTAATATGTAATTATAAAATTTAGATGTAAGTAACCGCATTGCAATTCGTTTTGCAACCATTAAAAAGGGATTTGACATTGGGTGTTACAAATTTACACCTGGTTACTTCCTAAATTACTTCACCGAAAAACTTCACTGTAAAAAAAAAAAAAAAAAACTCTCAAATTGACAGGAAAAAACTGCCAATTTTGGTGCCAATGGAAAACAGTTTAATTTACAGAAAAGATCTGAAGTGTTTTTTCTGTAAGAATTACAAAATTCACTTTTTTTTTTTTTACAGAAAAATACTGTTTTTCTTTAAAACGGTTTCTTACTGTGAAAAATACAATTTTTTTCTGTAAGAATTACAGATCTTTTTAACAGTGTTCCTGTTTGGTATCCGAAAGTAAAATTTGCCAAAACATAAAAATATTATGCCAAGATTGTGTGTCAGATTTTATTCATGAAATAAAGAATAAAAAATAGTTGAGAGCAAAAATCAAGTCTACTAAAAATCTAAGAGAACGGTAATTTAACCCCCCCCCCCCCCACACACAATTTTTTTTTCGTAATAAAGAATTACCAGTAGAACCGTGCGATACTTTCGCTCTGCAATCTTTGAGTTTATTTTTTCATACATTTTTTGTTAAGTTATAATTAATTACAGCATTTTTAAAAATTAAAGATCTTGTTTTAACGAAATATGAGTTTACTATGTTAATAGCCAGTTCAAAAAATTTTCGTAAAATACTACATTCATCGCTGTACGTTTTGTATGTGTATAAAAAAAGGGATGTTAATACCAGAAATAATATGCAAGATGATACTTAACCTAAAAGTATGATGAAAATTCAGTATGCAATGTCTGCTGGTAAAAAGTCCTATCCTATGATACCTCATTTACCGTTGTACGGTTCATGTTAGTTAAATTCAGTATGTCATGCGCAAAAAATCTTATCCAATGATACTTCATTCATGGTTTTACTGCGCATATCAGTTGAGAAAAGGGAGATTTTGACAACAGAATTAACATACAGGGTGTCCACTCTTAACGGCGTCCGATGGCTAATTCCTAAACCATAGTCCCTAAAGTCATCGACATATACTTCCTATTACAAAAATGTTTTAAATGAGGTACATAAATATTTGAAAAGCGATTTGGGCAATAAAACATTTCTTAAAAAATTACGAAATTTAAATTTTTATACGGTTCCCCGGTCCTATAAGTTATATTTAGTAAAATTTTCCTATTACACTGACAAGTAAGACAAAAAAAGTCCCGTTCATATTATACTAAAATTGACCCAGTTCTGAAACTTTAAAAATGTATGACTTATATCACTTTTCTGCATCTGAACACAAAAAGCTCGGCCATGCTTTCAGGGGTCATATACCAAGTGCTTAAAGAATTCGAAGAACTTATTTCATGTGTATCTGCGCTTTGAAAAAAAAATAGTACAAGTATTACGATTGAGTTAAATTTTATTAAGTTTCAGGTTGGCTAAAATAATTGTATTATAACATGTGTTTTATTTTGTAAGGATTTGAGACTATTTCTTTTCATGATTTCTTTAAAAAAAATTATGTTAGTTTTATAAGTTTTTATTTAGCTTCAACGATCGTATGTGTATTTTTCCAGTTCAAAATTTGTACTCAAACTTTAACTCACTTTCAAATATCCGATCGAGATTAAATTTACATACTGACGTAAATCCGATGACAATTTAATATTATTATCATTTTCGGTGGTTATCATTTATACTTATTTTACAGATAACACAAAACATTTCAGATAGATTACCGCTAAGAAGTTTAAGAAAAAGTTTTAGAATAGATAACACAAGACTGCGATGATTGTGTTTTTTTTTTTTTAACTTTAATGTATTTTTTTGCTCAGAGTCCGAAAATTATTTTAATTTTTAACCATCATGTCAAGATTTTTCGCAAATCATAAATTGTCAAAGTTAACAAAAGTCGGGTACTATAAAATAGATTAGATGGATGTGATTTTTAACTTTTGATAATTGATTTTTATGAACTTTTTAGCACTGAATCTGAAGATGACCTTCATTGTTAACCATCACATTAGAAATTTTTGCAGATCGTAAATGTCAAAGTTAAAATATAGCGAAATCTGTTACTACAAAACAGATGTAAAACTTTTTAAATTTTATTTAATTTTGTTTAATTCATTAATTTATTCAATTTTTTGTCTTATATTAGTATTTTTACAGCTAAACAGCTGAGGGATCCGATGAGGTGGAGGAGGAGGTTAAATTTTAAGTTTGAACTTTTTAACTTTGAAATTTACAATTTTTGAAAAATCTTGACGTGGTGTTTAAAAATGAAGGTTCAGATTTTCGGATTCAACGCTAAAGAATACATAAAAATCAACTACCAAAAGTTAAAAACACAACAGTCACATCTATTTTAAAGTATCAAATTTTCGCTATTTTTTTCTTTTTTAACTTTAAAATTTACGATTTGCAAAAAACTTTACGTGATAGTAAAAAATGGAGGTCAATTTTGGATTCAGCGGTACAGAATACACAAGAATCAATTATCAAAAGCTAAAAAACATGACATCACCCACCTTTTGCAGGCTAGTGTAATCTTATAACATTTTAAAATATGTATCAGTTTGTAAAGAATTGAGGCTGCAAATTTTCATCATTTCATTTAACAAAAAAATCTGTTTCTTTTTCTTCTTATATGTTTATTACAAATTATATATTTTACATTAATATGTCAAAATTGTTAAAGATTTCAAATTTATATTGCAATGTTAACTTTACTCTCAACCATGCTAAATTTGTGAATGACCCTTAATTTGCAGCAAAAAATATGCTCCAACTTTAAACAGCTATTAGTTGGTCAATTTTAATCGTAGAATAACGGGATTTTTTTTGCCTTACTTGTCAATGTAAAATAAAAATTTTACTAAATATTACTTATAGGACCGGGGACCGTATACAAATTTTAATTCCGTAATTTTTTAAGAAAAATTCTTATTGACCCAAATCGCTTTTAAAATATTTCTTTACATCATTTAAAATATTTTTGTAATTGAAACTATATGTCTATGAGTAAGGGTTTACGAATTAGCCATTGGACACCGTTGAGAGTGGAGAACCTGTATAGATAATTAAATTGAAAGATTTATTAACATTTTTCTGTTGAAATATGATTATTCAGATTAAGAAATTTAATAAAGTGCAATGTTTTAAGATTTGAAGATTGTAAAATGTATTCAACTAAGAGATATGTAGATATAAAATTAAGATGTAAGTACCCGCATTGTAATTTGTTTTGCAATCATTAGATGTTTCAAGTTTATGTCTGTTTAATTAATGAATTATTTTCCGTATGACTTTCCGTTTGGTATTTGAAGGTAAAATTTGTCAAAACATCGAAATAGGATGACGAAATTATGCATTCGATTTGGGAAGTTGAAAGTTTGTTGCAATTTCAATCAGAAGACGGCCCGCTATGATTGTTTTTTTAACATAAATTTAAAGAATACACAATTTTCCACTGAATGACAATTTTGTTTCTCTACGATAATGTGGTGGTTAACCCTTAAATGCGTGATTTTTATTTTGTTTCGAAAAAAATTACATATGATTCTTTGAAAGGTTTATTACACAGGAAAAATAATGAAAAAAAAATCAGAGATACATTTTTCATATAATACGTTTATCTTTTCTTCTGTTGCACATCTGCAATACAAGTAAAACTACTGTCATGGGGCTGTTTTGTGCTAAAATATTGCATATTAGTAAATATTTTAATATGTCTTCAAATACCTTATTTTAAGTAATTATTTATTTTATAAAGCTTTATTATTATTATTAATTATTATTATTATTATTAGTATTATTATTATCTATTATTATTAATTATTATATACCTTTAACTGTTTAATTCCCATAATAGAATACGTTCTAGAAATTACGTAGTTCGGAGAATCCGAGGGTTACACCAAAATGAAAGAATACCCCAGAAAGTTACAATGGTCAATTTCGCTTTATTTAAATACGGAAAGTGTGTTATTATTTGCTGGAACGCTCTGTGCACACTAATCAGTTAGCAATAAAATTACCAAAATGAGTTTTTAAATCCAGCATACAAAGGAGATTGGGAATTAAGAATCTGTAGACATATATGCCGCAATAATTTCGTATAGTGAGTGCACCATTATTCTGGGTTCTTGTGTGCAATTTAAATTGATATAAATTATTGCATCAATTAAAATTACGTAAATTGAGTTTGTTCGCGATGTGTGATTTCGATGCACAAGAACCTTATGAATTACACAGAGATTATAGGTGACCCGAAGAGATTATTATATATTTCTAAGGTGGCCCTAGTTTATAACCTACTCTGTAAAAGAATCAATAATTCCCAAAATAACAATTAGATAATTAAATGCGAGGCATAAATTGAAGAAGATAAATTTTAGTTTAAACAAAGATTTATTTACATGCACATTTATATATATTACAAGAATTCAAAATTTAAAGAATTTTAAGTATTTCATATTAAGTGAAAATCCTGAGATTTCATGATTAAAATTAAATATAAAACTTGAATACATAATACTTGAGTAACTGCAAAAGTGATTGCTACCATTCTCACTCTTTCACTAAAATGCGTAATCGCAGTGTTATTTCACACAATGGAACCGTTAAGAAAATACTTTGTACCTCATTGAAGCTTGGTCTCTATCGTCCATTCTGATATTTGAAACACACCAGCAGCGTTTAGTCATCAGTCATGAAGAAGCCTCTTTTACAGCATCATTCCATGATTTCTAGGAGGATTTCACAATGAGATTATTTGCCATGGTCCAGGACTCAAGGAGTTAAAGAAAACTTTAAAATTATTCCCCTCTGGAAGCGTGATGACAAAATTGTCAAAAATGCATCTCCTTTTTAAGATGCTGTTCATTCATCTCTGAATATCTGATTCCTCTTCTTCAGGCAGGGAAGAGAGAGAGAGAAAAAAAATATTTTCTGAAAGAGTAAAGGGGGAGAAGGTCCTGTGTTTCTTGGCCAATAGGGATATCCTCCCTCTTTTTCTATTGGACGTGTGTTCAACATATAGTTATAAGATACACATAATTTTGTCAAAATTTGCATAGTCACTCCTTTTGTTATCTTCCTTAAGGTTTGAGTTCATTTCAGTGAAAGAGATATAGTTTTTTTTTTTGTTGTTGTTAAAGTCACTGTAAAGTTTTGATCATTTTATGTGTTGGAACAATCCAATTTATGCTTTATTAAGCCATATATGTATCTAAAGGTGGAACTACGTTAAAACAGTCCACCATTATTTAAAGCAAATATTGATATTTTAATTTTCTATTGTGAATTATGTATATACGAATAAAAAAATCTATTAAATTCAAAACACTGTTGTTTGCATATATGCAAAGCTGCGCACTAAAGGGTTAAAATGTATGGGGTGTTTTCTATCCCTCATTCTCTTTTTGATAAATGAACATTAAATTTTAATACTTTTCCTTCTAAGCTTTCTTTCTGCAGCATGTAATTAAATAATTTAAATTATTTAAGCTATCTGTAGGCCTTTAAAACGCCAATATCGATCAAAATTTCAATTTTCTGTTTATTAAATTAAAATGAAATTTCAATATCGAGCGTTTTCGAGTTTTTCAAACATTTATATTCTTACAAACTTTAAAAACTAAGTTGAAAGATGTTTATGATTTTTCTCAAAAGCGATTCTTTTTCGTAAAATTGTATTGGAAAAAATTGTCACAACTCAATAAGTAACAGTTCAATTACCAGAAAATTTTTAAATTATGTTTTAATTATATCTTCAAAGGATGTAGATTATTCTTATGCGGGTATATTGAAAAGTTTATGAGTTATACAGTTTTAATTTATAATTTCTTATTTTTTTTTCAGGAATTTTAAGCTTTGTTTGTCTTTTTTTTTTTGCCAAAACTTTCAAAATACTAATGTCATTGTCATAAAAATAGTCTAATTCATATATAACATTATTATATTTATTATGAAATTCATAAAATGTATTTATATTTACGAATTTTAAATTTAAAAAGTTTTTAAAAGAAAATAGCAATTTTAGTTAATTTTATACTGTTTTTTTAAATAAGAAATTTAAAAATAAATTAAATTACTTATTTGTATGTTTATGTCACATTTTTATGATATTTTTAATAATAATTAGCAATTTTAAACTTAAAATGTATCTATATTCAAAAAAGTTATTCCAAAGACATACCAATACTTTAAGAGTTAAAATGTAATGTAAAAATATATTTATATTTGTTCACCATTATTTTTTTAAATAAAATCTCCCGGTACTTATTATATGTATTGTAATTACTCAAAGGAAAAACAGTGTATTCATTTAAATACACTTAAATTCTTTTAAGTGCAATTGGCAAATTACCATTTTTATGCAAGCACTTTATTACTTAACTAACCATTTCGGAAGATTGAATTATCATTTCTATTTCACCGGAAAGTAAATTTAAATAAATCTTCTTTTAGTATATTAATCATTGCGAATTTTTTACTTTAACATGCGCATTATTTTGTTTGCTTCATTTTTTAGTAAAATGTATTTACATACAATATGCTGGCAGTTTTATTCTATTGCTTTATTTCGCTATCATTAGTTATCATTAAGGCTGTTATTTTAATAGATATGACGATAATTTCTATTAAGTCCTAACCTCTTTGATGTAGAGAACTATTTTTTGGGGCTTTAATGGACGTTTTATTCATGAAATGGGGATTAAATGATAATTCAGAGCAAAAATAAAGATTGCTGGAAGTCTTTGACAAAGGTAATAAAATTATTTTCTTCTATGCAAAAACACTATTTGAATTTAAGATTTAGTAGCATTCTTTTGATGAAATACTTTTATTGATATTAAGAATTGAATAATGTGGATGTGAACTAATATTTTGAAAATTAACAGCAATTTTGTAAAATAACCTAGATAAACAATAGCAGATACTGGATTATGTCCATAGGTTTGGCTGCTAGATTCTCTGATGCTGTTGCACTTGAAAATATAAACACAACTGCTATGATAGATGCACGATTAGAGAATTTTTCTAGACCCAATTACGAGAGATAGATAAAGAAGTAGTTCGGTCTCCCAGTCATTAAGTGATTCGAAGACTTAACCCATTTATGCCTAGCGTCCCATTTTTGGGACATTTTGAATTTTAATAATTTCTTTTTCTTTACAACATGAAAATTGTATGAAGAAATTGTCTATAAATGTCTTTATCTATTACCGAGAGATGACAGCATAAAATGGATATTTATTTGCTTAAATGAAGGCCTTTTTTCGGTATTTATAGATTTTTCATTTTTCAAGATAGCGAAATGTAAAAAGTAAGTTTATTTGTATTTTTTGTATCAAGGATCCAAATAAATAAGTCATAATCTTAGTTTGTTGACTTCTTTGAAATATGTATTTTTTAGATTGCGAAATTATATGTTCAAGCCTATTTTTTATGTACGTTTGCAACATACAAAATATAGGGAGCAATGCGCAAGTGAGTACATATTTCAATTAGACATTTAGGGGGCAGTTATTTATGTAAAGTCAAGATGATTTTAAAACAAATTGTTTTTTAGCCTCAAATACGATTAATCTTAATTTATTATTAATAACACTTATAATGTTATTAGTCTCTGTAAAGAAATAAATATATATTTTTAATAGTTTGTAAAACTTATGTTGACTCTAAAACTTATGTTGTAAAAGTCACATTACAAGTAAGATTATGACTCGAGCCTGACTTTATGTAACATCATATCAACGCCCCTACACACATGCGGCTTTTTTTCATCACACATGTGGTTGTTTTTCGACATTTTTTTTTTCTTTTCTTCAATGTGCATGCTAAAAAAACATGAAGATATGAATAAAAGTGATACTCTCAGGTTGCAATCTGACCGTGTGCTGATCAACATGAAACCGCGATAATAACACTTTTAAAAATTAATTTGCTTATTTGATAAATGTGCTGAATGCTTATTGCATTGATTAGAATATCGATAATGAAGAAAGGATTCTAAAATCGTAAAAGATGGGGAAAGATTTTATCAAAGTCTATTCCACATGCTAAAATTTTAAAAGAGTAACTGTCTGTAACGAGTTGAGTGTCATCTTTGCGAAACAATCGAAATTGATCTTTAGACTTATATCCGAGGTATTATATAAAATCTGCAACTGATAAATGAACTTTTCTAACATTCACATTGATAATTTGATTCTTCTAGTGCTATACCCACGCGTATCGGGGGGATCTAAAAATAACAACAAAAAAGTGAAAATTAGATTATATAGATAGCAGCACGAGACTGTTTCGATAAAAATGCACAAAAAGGCATGAAATATTTTTGCAGCCATAGTTTCATTTTCAACAGTGCACCCTTAAAGAGACAATAGTTTCCAAATTTACGGAAATATCTCTCTATTCTAAAAAAAAGTAACTACCGCTGTCACCGCCGCCGCCGCCGCCGGTTTTGAATTTTTTGTGACCGGAGGTCTTTCTTCGTTAATAATAAGAAAAATAATGCATACAAAAATATGAAAATCGGTAGTATTATACAGAAATGTTTGATAAACACGCTGATGCAGACAGTTTTCAGATCGAAGAATTATTTTAAGAGATATTTAATGCTACAGTTGGACAAAATCATTCCACTAAAAAAGTTTTATAGGAGCAAAAACTGTTCATAGGAATTTAATCATTTTGAGATCATTTTATGCGTTAGAATTTGCCGGAGTGCAGATTGTATTAATTTTTTTATTTTGACTAATTTTTTGAGGTTTTATTTCTATTTTAAATTCAGATTTTCAGCATTTCTAGAGATATTTTTAACAGATTTTAGAAAGTGATATTAATTTAAACTGTTGCCAACTGTATAAACAGCGGAAGCAATAATGTTTGCTTCAAAAAAAATGTTTATACGTGTAAATAAATTAAAAATTTATTTACACGTGACTATTATAAACAGAAAAAAAAAAACATTTGGAATTAGAATTAAATAATTATGTACAAAAAGCAGGAACTTATTAAAAATTATGTCATAAAAACTATAATTACACGTGAATTTTAAGAGAGAAAGGAATTTGTAAAGCAATAAATTTATTAACATGCGTTAGAAGTCTTAAATAGGAGAAATTACGTCATATTTACGTCACATTACAGTTATTACATAAAATGAACACAAAATAATATTGCAAAACGGTTTACATTTAGAAATTGCGCTAGACATTTATTTGATATTTTAAGAGGATACTTTTCAACTATTTTTGTTAGGAAAGCGCAAATAATATTTAATTTCTAACACAAGTATTTTCACGTGAATATTAAAAAGAGAAAGAATAGTTTGGTCAAAATTACGTCAGATTAAAAACGATTAATTTAAAATGTCTCATTTAAAAGAACTTTCTTTTCACTTTGTTAAAAAATACCAGGAGACAAAGATTCTGTTTACTTAATTCCTTTTATATTAGCTTATTTTGAAATGTTGTTACACGTGTCTACGTCATCAAGTTATTTTTATTTTGACGTTTTATTTGTATTTTTATTAATGTTGTACTAATTTATTTGTTTTTTCGTTATGTAAAATAAAAATTATGTCAATTTGTATAATTTGGCGATTTATATAATTTGGCGAAATTGGTCGACGGGATAATCAAGTAGTACCGCAACGGATTTGGCGTTAAATTTCCCCAATCAAAGAGAAATGAATAGAAATCCGTTTATAGAGAGATCGCCACTGTTTTTTAAATTATAATTCAATCTTTCGAAATCTTTTTAAAACCGATCAAATTAGCGTGCATTTAGAGTCTACGGTGTCTGGACGGGGGTTGGCGAGCGTAGCTCGTAGGGGGCCGAGCCCCCTAGTATTATAACAAAGAACAAAAATATACAATAACTTCTACCCATGATGTTTAAAAATACTTATATAAAAAAATCTAAACTTACGCATAAAATATTCTGTTACAATTTTTTTAGTTATATAATGTATTAAAATTTGAGACTATGAATAAGTTCGACGGCCAGAAATAATCTCTTAAAATGGTAAGAATCCAGTTTTCTGCCAGCCATTCTTAGCTGCTCAAAAAATACTTCATTATGAAGTTTTAAAATATTCTAAATTGAACTACTTTAGAAATAAAGAAACGCACTGTAAAAAAACCACTATAAATTTGCAAGAACAAACTCGATCACAGTGAATGTGCTGTATTTTTCTTTGGTTTTCTGACTATATAAACATGGACTGCTGGCGTCCAAATTGCTAGCACATTGTGCTGTTAATTTTACGCAACTACTGTATTTTTCATGTTTATATAGACAGGAAACCAAAGAAAGATACAGTACATTCACTGTGATAGAGTTTGTGCGCGAGATGAACAGTACTTTGTACTGTAAAAATGTCGTTTTTTTTTTACAGTGCGAGCAGTTTTATATGCAGTAAATCTTTTTTTGAATACTTGTTGCAATAATACTGGAGATACACTGTAAAAAATTAAATGGCCAAGTGCGAGTATTACTCACGCTCAGAGGGTTTCCGTACAATAAATATATGAATTATTAACTGTATTATTAAAAAAAAATCATTGCTAAAATAATAATATGACTTTGTAAAAAACTATGCAACGTAGGGTTGGGTATAGCTGTATATAGTAGAAAAGTATGAATGGTTATACCATAAAAGTTAAAAAAGATATGAAGCCTAAAAAATATCAAATATTTCTATTCTGTATAACTCTTTTTTAAATATTATCCTAATCTGCTAATGATGAACTTAATTCGGTACTGACAATAAAAGTAGTGATATTTAAACTTCATTTAGCCTTTCGTAAAACTTAGTTTAGCGTAGTAATAATATTTTCTTTTTAGAGTGTAGCTAATACAAAACCCTTGTTCAAAGTTTTAACTTGTCATTGTGCTAAGCGAGCTTCGAAAGGTGGTCCCAAAGTTTCAACGCCGCATTCTCCGTGCCGCGTTTTTCCAGATAAGTTTATAATTAAGTTTTAAAGACACAGGAGGCGTATTGAGAGATCCACTCAATGCAAACTAGTCGTGAATCCCATAGTACTTATGGGATTAATTCTAATTACATTAGTCTGTTTTTAACAATTTGACGTTTATTGCTTTTATACTGCTACTGGTCATTGTATTACGCAAATATATCATTAAAAGTTGTAATATAGACTTTAAAAACCGATGATACGTAGAGTTCGCCGCCCCTGTCATTATGCATGCCCAAACCGTCCGTGCCTTTAAGGGTTAATATCTCGGCTAATTATCGACGATTTTTTTCGAAAATCATTATCAATAATGCTTTTATACTTTTGCTACGATAGGTACCTCCAGCGCTCCTCAACACCTTTGCTGAATGCCCGTAAATCGAAATTTGTGTGTAACGGAAAAATGCGCTTCTCTCAAAAACTATGTAACCTAGGGTAATTGCTGTAATTTTCCTGCAAGGTTTACATTAACGTCTACTACCTATAATTTTTTCATAATTTTAGTTTTAGTAGATTCCGAATTAGACCGGGGGGGGGGGGGGGCGGGCATATTTTTGCACTACGTTTTCGACGATATCTCTGAAAATTTCATACCTGAAATTAAAAGAAATGTATTTTTCAGTTCAGCGTTACAACACCTTTCACACGATGCCCTATACGATACCACACACAAAGAAAAGTTTTTTTTTCAAGTAACTTAATTAACTCCTCTACATTTTTACTAAATATATTTGTGAATGTTTAATAATCTGTAAATATGTGGGTCAATAGTCTTTATTACTTCCACCAATTTGAACTTTCCACGTTCCATAGTTTACGAGTAAAATGACTGTGACAGACGGTCAGACCGACACAGGAGTGATCTGATAATGGTTTTACTTTTTAAGTATGGAACCCTAAAAAAAGATGTAAATCTACAAAATTAGTTTTTGTAAAAGCTTCAGAAATCTGTAGTTTACTAAAATGTATCTGTACACAGACAGAAAAAAGATGTAAATCTACAAATCTAGGTTTGTAATACTATAGAAATCCGTATGTTTCTAAAACTTTATCGGCAACCCGCGATAATTATATGATTTTTTATTGTTGCAGTTACAAAAAAGGTTCTAGGTATCCTAGTTTTCTAAACAAATCTTAGTAACATAACGGATTTTTTATTTTTTATTTTATTTTTTTCTTTACTGTGCAAACATGAATCTGTTACATGATTATTTTTTTGTTGTTGTTGTTGCAGTCAATTTAGAGTTATTTTCAATTTCCAATTTCTATTGACCAATCATAATCACACATAGATTACAACAATTGACGAAGCACACACAAATTGGAAAATAATGGTTATAGTGTAGCTTAATTAAAATACAGTACTTTTGTTATTATTTATATAAAAATACTTAAAGAAGGTAAACATCTGATAATTATTTTCGATATTATACTTGTAATAACAAAGTAAATTTTATGCCAAACAAAGCCAAAAATAACGATAGCTAGCTTAGTATTTTTTTTAGCAATGAACACGATATAACATTAAAAATATCACAGATTTTAAGCCTTCATACTTAGAATTAATTGTAAAAAATAAATAAAAACTCTAAATTAAATTTTCAGGTTCGAATCAGGACTAAGTTCGTGCAAAACTAAGAGACACTATCCTTGTCAGAGTAAAACTTGCGAATCTCTTTATATTATCTATACAATTTCAAGAAATTTATTATGCTCCCCGATTATCTGTATCCTATGAATATCTATCATTGGTAAATAGTGATGTTCATAGTTGGGAAATTCAACGATGATAAATTCAAAATTGCAAGACCTACCCATACTAATTAGTAATATTAGATGTAAATTTCCAACTGGGCGAAAAATGTCCGGACCAGGATTCGAACCCGGGACCTCCCTGGCTGAAGCCGCCAGTGCTCTGCCATCTGAGCTATCTCGGACGATACTGGTCGGACTTTTTCACCCAGCTAACCTTGAAGATTACAGCATCTGGTCTGAAACCTGGTTCAGCTCAACAGAATAAATCTCAGGTAATGGAACTCCAGAAATCGCTGGATACGAACTTACACTAGATTAATTTCAGCTCAACAGAATAATATAATTCTGTATAATTGTGTGAAAATTAATCTAGTGTAAGTTCGTATCCAGCGATTTCTGGAGTTCCATTACCTGAGATTTATTCTGTTGAGCTGAACCAGGTTTCAGACCAGATGCTGTAATCTTCAAGGTTAGCTGGGTGAAAAAGTCCGACCAGAATCGTCCGGGATAGCTCAGATGGCAGAGCACTGGCGGCTTCAGCCTGGGAGGTCCCGGGTTCGAATCCTGGTCCGGACATTTTTCGCTTAGTTGGAAATTTACATCTAATATGATTTGTTTACCAATTAGAATAATTGTGTGAAAATTAATCTAGTGTAATTAGTAATAGTATAGGTAGTTAGTAAGACCTACCTATAGATCCCTGAGAATTCTATAATCTGATTAACGCGATTATGAAAGATATATTTAAATTTAACTACCTATAACAGAGACATTTCGTTCCGGCTTCTTCTGCTGAATAGATTTTGATGGGACTTACATTCTTAGATAATTTTTCAGAAAAGATTTTAGTATATTATATCCTTCTACGTTGCTTAATTACATAATAATGAGGGAAAATTCAAAATCAGATGAACACGATTATGAAAGATTGGCTTTTTTTAAAGGTTCTGCTGAATGGATTTTGATGGGACTTAAACTGTTAATTAGACAATTTTTAGGGACGCTTTTGGTGCATTTGCCAGTTTAAAAGATTCTGCTAAGTTAATTTCAGTGGAACTTGCTCAGTTAGTTAGTTTTTCAGGGTATGTTTTAGTATAAAACACATATCGTAATCGTTCTAGGTTGCTTGGTTAAAGAATTTTGGCTGAAAGTTCTAGAATCAGCTGAACCCAATTATGAAAAATTAGCCTTTTTTAATAGGTTCTATTGGACGGATTCTGATGAGAATTGCATTGATAAATTTTCAGAGGAAGGGTTTTAGTGTATTACATATTGTTCTATCGTACTTTACCAAATCCAACAGTAAAGGATCAACTAAAGAAGTTGGTCCTTAACAGCTCAAATTTTGTCTGTCTCAATAGAAGATATAATAGCATAATGACGATTTGTAGCAATTCGGATGGGCTTTTCAGGTGAATGTCCATATTGCTTTCAAACGCATGATCAAATTCACAGATATATTTCGTTTGATTCAAGGTTTGTTTAGAAAAACCAACCAGCGTAGCGGACGAAGGCTGCTAGTTATCTATACAATTTCAAGAAATTTATTATGCTTCCCCGATTATCTGTATCTTATGAATGTCTATCATCGGTAAATAGTGATGTTCATAGTTGGGGAATTCAACGATGATAAATTAAAAATTTCAACATTCTTCGGCCAAATAAGCTATTTTGGCAGGTTAGTACGAAATCAAAAGGAAATTTACGTTTTGAACCATTACAAACATTCACACCTACATATTTATTCAAATATTGAATTATTAACTGTTTATACTATTATTTATAACCTCAAAAATCTATGAAAGTCATATTTTATTTTGTTAAACTTGTTAAGCAAGTATTTTTGTATAATAAATCCGTAATAAAAATATTAATTTTTATTGATTTAATTCCGCTTGCAACCCATTATATGCCAAGTTACATATTTAGCATCGAAATATTTCATTAATAATCAATTGCATTTTAATAAAACTAAATAACGTAAATAATTAACGTAAATAACGTAAATAATTGTTGAAAAACGTTTACTGTTTTTCCACAATGAAAGGCGTAGTAATATTTCCAGTCTGTTTAAAAAATGTGTAATATACTTCAGGTAAGTATTTCTAGATGGCTTATTATATTGATTAGGTTTATTTATTTTCATACTTTTCTAAATAATAATGCACTTTAAAAGTGGTATAGTTTTATCAATAATATGTTTTTCATCCGCATTTCCTAACATTAATTTTAATGTGGAAATAAAATGTACCCCCCCCCCCCTATTCATTCTTTAGCAGATTATTGTATAAAACTGTGACTGATGACAATTGATATTTAATTAAGTCTTAAATTAATGTTATACTTAACTTTTGCTTAGGGGCTTATCTACTGATAGAAATGATAATAAATTTTAAGAATTTCAATATTAATACTTAATTTTGACATCATATTCGGATTCTGCGGTAACTTTTACCTTCGGATTGCAAATGGAAAGTCATTTGGTCAAGAAGTTTTGGAATTACGTACGTTTAAAGTTTGGAACTGCTAATGTTAAATTCATTTTTAATCATTTAAAAACGGAATAAAATACGGGAAGTTTTTTAAACATAAACTCAACTGGGTGGAATGAGCTGTAATTTTGGATTCGTTTATTTGAAGTTTCTAGAAATAGTTTTGTGTAAAAGAATTCATAGGTCTCTAGTATCTCTAGTACCTCTATTTTTTTTTTCGAATATTAATTTAAAATAATTTATATTTTGACATTCATATTAAATAAAAGTATGAAAAGTAAAATATAAATGTTTTAAGAGAAATCAATTTCTAAAAGCTTCAAATGAGGGGCTCACAACCATAATAGACCAAGTCCATTTTGAAACAAGTAATATACAAATTTTATTTTTAAAATCAATTCCTACTTAGGTCATCAAAGAAAAATTTAATATAATCCCTTAAGCTAATATTAGTTTTTGTTGCATTAAAATATCTCAATTTGTTCATTTTCTATAAGCAAGTAGGTTTACAATGGAAGTCTATGGGAATTTGGCAAAATATTAGAGATATTGCCAAGTTGGCGTCACTTTTGGCGACTCATTTTGGTCGCCAAATTTGGCGATACATCGCCAAGTTGGCGACAAACTTGGCGGTATTTGGCGACATAACAGCCCCCTCCCCCCTATGTTATTACTAATAGATATTTGCACCATTCACAATTTTATACGATAATTTGCGACAGAGTTATTAGAAGGTGTACTTATTATTTTACGTGTAACTATTCTTAAAGAATTTCAAATATCTATTAAATTTTGAGAAACACATGGCACTGAAAGTGAATTATATATGAAACAAGTAATAGAAAAATTTTGTTTTTAAAGTAAATTCCTACTTAGGTTATCAAAGAAAAATTTAATATAATCCATTAAGCTAATATTAGTTTTTGTTGCGTTAAAATATCTCAATTTGTTGAGTTGCAAGTAGGTTTACAATGGAACTCTATGGGAATTTGGACGTCAAATTTTTGGCGATATATCGCCAAGTTGGCGACAAATTTGGCGGTATTTGGCGGCAGAACACGGTCCTCCTTATGGTAACCCGTTATTGAAAATACTTTCATTGATCTTCAATAACCAATGGCCGCCATTTTGTTTCCCATGTAAAACTAAAATTAATTAATTAAAAATTAATTAATTAATTAATATTTGACAAAACTGTATTAACATCAATTGTCATCCAGTACAAGTTTAAAAAGATTTATTTCAACTTGATAGGATGAATAATGAGTATTTTATTAACGATTGAAAATTTGAACAAGATATATAAATATATAAATAAATAAATATAGGGAGAGTGTGAACTAATAGTAGGAATTGATTCATTATTTTGTTCATAAATGGTTTCAAACTGCTTAAAATCTATCTCGCAAATTAATGTTATTTTTATATTCAAACTCTCATTTTCTTTTATTGCAAGAATAAAAGTGATTTTTTTAAAACAACAATGCTTGCATTCTATAATAAGCTTTTATACATGATTGGAAGAAATTTAACATTTTATAAAAGCTAGAAAAATTGTTAGTTTAATGTATAATCCACAGATTTTATTGTCATAGTTCTTTTCCCCACTTCTTATTGCCAGAATGAAGATTGCTTTTGGAAAGACAAAAATAAATAATTTAAAAAATCACTTATGGATATATATTAAAGATAAAGAAAAAGACAGTGAGGAACGTTCACTTTGTGTGAGATTAATTAATAAATAAATATTGAATATCTCTTTCGTCTTCATCGTCAGACTATAAACTCCAGGTGTCGAGGGGCCGATAAACGGACATGAAGCTCCAAGGGACAATAACATGTCAGAAGTCCTGACCACTGCTATAGAAATCTCGAAGATGAACATCTTTTTGCCCTCTCTGTTCATTTTGTGTAAAGATAAAGTTTGCACCAAGACATGCGCAAGCTCAAAGCTTTTTCAGGTATTTGAAACAAAGTCCAAATTTTAAAAACGGTAGACCTTAACGTGTCAGTTCAAAAAGAAATATAAAGATACCTATTAATTTCATAGAAAAAAAAAAATATATATATTGTTCCAAATATTTCACTCAGTTTCATTAATCCCTTAAATAATACATAAAAAAAGAAAAAAGGAAATAAAATTCAACTATGACAAGGAAATTATGAAGAAAGACTTTAATTTCCACCTTTATTATTAATACCTATTTAAAATACATTTTACAAAACATTGTTAACGTTATTTGGTACGAGATCTGTTGCATAGATAGGGACAATGTCTGATAAAAACTCATGCACAACAAGATTTATCCAAATAAGATTTTTTCCTCTTTTTGTAATGATTTTAAGGTAGCTACGGAGTAAATAATTTGAATTATTTTAAACGCATCATTTTGGTTTTAATTTCTTATATATAGGGGAAGGTGGGGCAAAATCGGGTACCATAAATGTTTGTTGTTCTCAAATGCAATCAAATGGGAAAAGAAACTCTGAACACCGTTTTTAATATTAAATGAATCTTTGGCTGTAATAAAACATTATTTTCGATAAAAATATAATTTAATATATAAAAAACAGCTTTTTTCAGGCATATGCAAAAATCCAGTTTTACCCACTGGTTGGGTAAAACCGGGTATCCATTTAAAACTCTCGGAAAACTCATTTTTTCCACAAAAATTCATGTTTAATGTATTAAAAAAATACCTATTTGTTATTTTTAATAAAACGAAATCGCCCATGTGTTCTGCCATGCGTCAAAAATAAATTTGTGGCATTTTTTCTACATTGTATATGCCTACCTATTTGACACTGGGAATCTTAGAGTTATTTTAGCTGCAAAAATCCCACATCAATTTGTTATAATATTCTTCTTCATACTAAATGATTTATGATCCCAACAGTGGAATTTCAAACATTGTATCCAACTTTTTTTGGGACTTAGAATTGGAGTAAAGTTCATTACAAAACATTCAAGCTTCATTATCTTCTGAGGATCTCTCTTCAATCTTATTTGGTTTCCTTTTCTGTTTATTCTTTTTTTTTTTTTTTTTTTTTTTTTTTTAGAATCTTCCTTTTTCGTTTTGCAGGCTATTTGGCTTCATTGTCCTTAATATCTGTTTCCAGCTCTAATTTATAGGGCGAAGAATCAAAATAACAATTTGCCCCACTTTTTGTCCCCCTTCTTTTTTTTCTTAATCCTAAAGCCTTCCTGGGGAGGGGATAATAAAATTTTAGGCAAAACTGGAAATGCATAACGCTGAGTTACACAATCCGAGATGTCGATGGAAGAGGCTTGATGTTGTCAACTGCTGGATGTGTGATGTCAATACTTTTAGATTTAGAAGGAGAAGCTTCATTATCCTGTGATGTTTCAGAAATATTTACTGTTGCAACTATGCCAACCTATGGCTGTGTAGACCTATGCATGTTAACACTGACTTTAATGGGTATCTTTGTTATTTCCGAAAGAGCAAATGATGGTCTGGAAAAACATCATTGTTGTAGGGAAAAATCCCTGTTTTCTCAGACCATCTGATTGGAGTATTTGCACCTGCTGCTCTCAAAAATGCAGGTTTGAATAATTTTCCAATTTAGTAAATTGTTACAGATCGCCTAGGATTAGAAAGTAATAACTTCCTCACCACTTGTTTGTTGTTTGAGTTTAAAGGCGCCATGAATGACACATTAAGGGGTTAACAGTACGTAACAGTATTAAATTGCAATTTAAAGCTCCATGCTAAATTATTACTTATTCTAAAAATATCTTTCCATAAGTATAGGATAAAACCGGGTACACCCGGTTTTGACTCACTCTTAAGTACCCGGTTTTACCCTACGTGACACAGTTTTAAAAACATGGAGTTATTACTCTCAGTCCTATAGTAAAAGAGCAGTAAAACTGTTAAAATATTAGCAGGAAAGCAAAGAATTAGGTATAGTAATTACCAATATTTAATATGCTGATAAACATTTAATGTATGCGTAAAACCTAGATTCAAACAAAACAACTTTTAAGAGTAATTAAAATCCTTCACACAAAAAATATCCGCACATATTAGCTTTTCGTTGAGCTACAAATGCCGTAATGACGTTTGACAAGCAATTCATCGTGTTGGCCGAAAGACAAAAGTTCGAATCAAGGAAGAATCTGCTCTTCCCGGTTTTACCCGCCTACCCGGTTATGTACAACTCTCACCTGCATTACAAGAATGTGTTTTTTTTAATTAAAACTGTCGAATTTCTTCGGGCTGTTAGTCACATGACTGGGTCTAGGGCAAAATGAGGCATGAAAATACCTTCACAACGGGAAATCATTGGGCGTGAGGCCAAGGTGGACTCTGTATTTAAAAGTGCATTACGCTCTATTGGTACTGAATGATACATAAAAGACTTCTGTCAATTAAATATTTTCATGCGTAAAAATCTACAGAAAAAAATGTTCTATTTTATTTATATTATGACTACTTTAGATACACTGGCCTCCAAAAGTCAAGGTACAATATCTACCAATGAATATCTACCAATATTATTGGCGAATTCTTCTTGAACTTCTGGGATATAAAGAACATGTTTGATTTCATATTTCTTGGTGAAGATTTATCGGGGGTACAATTAGGGGCTAATTATATATTTAATAATAGAATAATATTTTCGATCACCTATGTAACAGAAAAGGCTGGAAATGGTTTGTCACTGTGGTAAATGACTATTTGGGTCCTATTCAACATTTGTATGCATATGTGTAAGCATAGCACTCATATTCGTGAAGATGTTAACGTTTTTGTGAAAAATTCAAAAGTTTTTTGTTTATAGCATAGAGAATTTTCAACCAAATTTAACACAACATTCCAAAAACCTGACAAAGAACAGTAGCAACAGTATACTGCAATTAAAACATGAATATATTCAATATTTGATGAGATATGGGCACTAGTATGAAATAATTTTTAACTGCGCATGCGTGTAAGATTTCATAATTTTTATCTCATAATTTGGTAGCCAGCTATTTTGGGTAACTTCTGTAAAACGTCCAGTCAAATATTGTGAAAACTCAGAAAGATATAGTGAGTTGATTGAAAAGTTGTGGAAAAACCCTTATAATAAAGCTATTTTTGGAAAGCAACTCACTATATCGCCCCTATCTTTGTGAAATTTCTCGATATTTGACTGGACATTTTAGATAAGTTGTCCTAAATAGGTGACTACCAAATTATGAAATAAAAATTTCGAAATCTTCCACGCATGCGCAGTTAAAAATTATTTCATACAAGTGCCCATATCTCACCAAATATTCAATATATTCATGTTTTAATTGAAGTGTACTGTTGCTACTGTTCTTTGTCAGGTTTCGGAAAGTTGTGTTAAATTTGGTTGAAAACTCTGTATGCTATAAACAAAAAACCTTTTAATTTTTCACGAAAGCGTTAACATCTTTACGAATATGAGTGATATGCTTATACAAATGCACACAAACGTTGAAGAGGACCCAAATAGTCATTTAACGCAGTGAGAAACCATTTCCAACATTTTTTGTTGCATAGCTGATGATCGCAAATATTATTTTATTATTAAATTTATTATTAGCCCCCTAATTGTACCCCAATAAATCTTCACCGAGCAATATGAAATCAAAGATGTACTTTACATCCCAGATGTTCAAGAATAATTCATCAATAATGTTGGTAGATATTCGACAAACCGTGTGCAATCGAAAGCATCCAGTCTCTGTACCTTAACTTTTGGAGGCCAGTGTATTTAATATAGTAGGATTCTTCAATTAATTCCCGGAGTAATTACAGAAATAATAATATTTACAATCAGACAGTTTATACTATATACTAAATTGAGGGCTGAAAAAGTATCTTTACAATTCTTAAAATGATGAGTCATGAATTCTAATTTATTAAACACTTCCATTACATTACATTTGCACGAAATATGTAATATTTTATACAAAAGCCTCAGTATTTGACTCGCTTGTGGATGAAACTTTTCTTTTAAAATATTCCTCTAAAATTAATCTGTCGGTATTAACTGTGACAAAAGCAATTAAAATTAACATACTTTTAATATCGATTATTTTAGGCTTTGCGCATTTATGGAATTAAAATCTATTTTTATTAAATACCATATTTGTTATTAAGCTGAATTAGACATTAATTATAAGCAATTAATTATACGCTGTAATTATAATTATAAGCCTTGATATGTTTTCAAGAATAAAATACTGATGGTTTTAAGTAAGACAAAACAATTGACTTAAAGATATGTATTCCATAATTATATAATTTACCATAAGTGTTAAAGTAGTGAGCTTTTATATTTATATGCTTAATAATTCGATGTTCATTAAATATACAAATAGATATTTTAAAAAAAATTCTTACAAATACTATAGAGAAATTGAATACTGTAAATATATTTGAGTATAAAATGTAACCCAAATGCTATTTTGTCTAGGAAATTACCTTAAAAACAAATATACTGAAAATATGGTAAGATATTTTTAAGCGAAGGGATTTGGCAAAAATATTACATTTCTTTAGAACAAGAGTATAAGAATCTTGTTACAATGAAACAGAAGTATTGTTTTTCGTTACAATGACTTGTTATTCTACCGCAGAAATCGAATTTATGAGAAATATTATTGCAATCAGTTACATATAACATTTGGTTGCGGTTTATACTTAAATAATGTGATATTTACATATAGACATATATATATACAACATTTATCTAACCTTTGTAATAAATTATTGAAGAATTAAATTTAATTTAATGTAGAAGAGACTATGAAAATATGCTCTAGAAAATTATTCGAAGTATTTCTTAAACCACAAAAAATCATAGAAACTTATACATTTAGATGTTATTATTTTTTCTTTTATCATGCTGAAAGAAACGTAATTTAAAAATCATTTTCTGCTATTAGGATGTCATCACAAATTAATTAAAAACCTTAAATAGATCAGATGATTTCCTGTCGATCATGAACAGAATTTCAACCCTGTTTATGAAAAATTTAAAAAAGATTAAAATTATTTCTTACGTAAAACGAGCCTTTTTATTTAAACGTTTTTAACGTAGTAATGGCGTAACGTCATATGATTATTTTCGCATTATTTTAACGATTTCGATGTAAATTAACTGAATAAAAGCAATTTCTATGATTGAAATGATTCTGGTTCATTGCATATCTGGCTATTTTGTACTAGAGGAGAAGAATAAGAAAGTTCAATGGTCATGCATTGATTGTTAATAATATTCTTAAGGTACCTCTAAGAAAGCCTAAATTAGGCTTCAACGTGATTTTAATTCAATCAAAGATTTCAAAAACTTCATAAGTCCAAGACTTAAGATATTTCAGGAATTAATCAAAACTGTGCTAAGCACAACTGCTATATATTTCAAGATATTTTCCTTGCTTACTACACTTTTTATACCTCAATTTACATTTGCCTGTTGTGAGTTATTTATTTTACAAGCATTAACATTTTAAAAAGTTTAAAAACCTTTGCATGTATGGTGCTTTTATAGTCAATAGTATTTAGTCCCGTACAAATGATACAAAAAAATGAATTATTAATAATATTTTTATGAGATATTTGACAAAACAGACATAACTCGTTTACGTTTGTATCATAACTTTTAAATTCTCGTGCAAATTCATGCAGCAAAACTTCGCTTACGGTGTACTTTATACAGAATATATTTATAAATTTCTAGGAAAATAAATTAATGTTTTATAATACTCATTTTGAGTCAATTACCATGAAATACAATATTATTAAAAAAATTACACAGGCATATGTGGCAATATTTTCGATCAATGTGCATATGTAACATTCATACTTACAGAATCAGGGTCCATAAGCCGTGTTTTTGGCACATGAAATAGACTAAAATTCGACTCTATTATACTGACTTAATTATTTTACTTTTTAATATTAGAAGGTTTATCCTGCACTATTTCAACAATAGTTTTTGTATTTTGTTCGTATGTATATGACTTACACAAGCTCAGAGTTCGTATTATTCGTAGTTTTGATGAAAAATGCGCAATTTCTTCTAATTTTACTTCAATTATTTATATGAGCGCAATTGTGCAACATTTTCTTCTTGACATCTTGACATATATTATAAAGCACATCAAAATATACAACATATATCAAAGTAAAAGTGTTGCAAAGCTGCGCTCATAGTAAAATATTAAAAATAGAGAGTTAGTAACTATTCCTTTACGTCACTAACAGACTTTAGGATTCAGCAGCGTGTTTAAGCGTATTAAAATGAATGCAACTACTGCTAATAAGCATGAGCATGGACGAGGAATAGTTTCTCAGAGAATGGAAGCACAAATATTGACTGGTTTTCCTAGATTAATGATCAATTAATTGCGTAACTTAACACTTGGAGTGTATCAAATAAAGGAAGATAAGTATTGTACTGAGGAACACCTCTGTGATTCCGGACATTAGGAATTATTTGTTCATAAAGAACGTAGTAATATTATACGTGTTCAACTGCAATGGAGACATTACATACATCTTAGAAAATAAATAACGCATGGATTGAGTACAATAACTGTTATTCACCGCAGATTAATTGTTGGTATTGTCAGTGTAATGTAGGAATCCGTTTAGTGGGTTGTTGTGCACTGATTGTAGTCGGTTTGCGCTGTTTGGGATACCAAAGGCATGAGGCAGAAGAAAAGCCTCACACTGCTGACTACAAGGATCAGGGTCGCCAGATTGACTTCCATTTTTATTCAGAAATTCAGAATTCATACCACAAAATACGAATCGTATTTTCTGATTTATTTAATAACAGGCATTTCATGATTACTTAAAATAAAAATTCACCTTTAGGAAATTCCGGTAAGAATTCGGAATTTCGAAATAAAAATGGAAGCCAAACTGGAAACCCTGACAAGGATTATGTTCTTGATGTTGCTACCTCTCATTGGTCAGAAAGCGAACAATCTGTCACAAAAGTGTCTGATTAATTAGTTTTGATTATATCTTTCATATCTTATATGTTTTGTTCATACCATAATGTTTAATTAATATTGTAATACATTAAAATATTGAATGCCATGTCTACTTTATGTCATGTAATATCATGTTGCTGTTATTAAACTTTTCAATTTGGTCTACTCTATATTTATAATTTATACAACCTACCCTAACACATACATTAATATAAGCATCAAATTATTTTGCGCCAAAAACGCCGGTTCTGAACCCTGATCCTTTGTAACATCCAATTGTTTACAAAATACACTAGCACGAGTAATTAAGTATTAGGGATTGACATTAAGTGCATAAGTACCAAATATTATAGATTTTGAAAGCCATTATTTTCAAATATATTCACTTTATTAAATATCAGAATTCTCTAATATTATAAGGAAAATATAGCTATTAGAAAATATGAGATGTAAATTTCCAACTGGGCGAAAAATGTCCGAACCAGGATTCTCTTGGCTGAATACGTCAATTCTCTACCATCTGAGCTATCCCGGACGAATCTGGTGGCTCAGATTCACCCAGCTAACCTTCTATTAAAAAGCTGTAATCCTTGGCACCTATTCATTAAGGCACTTAGGCACATATTCACCATCGTATTCGATCATATTTTCTTCTTGTTCTGTTGTTGGGTATTTGGAATTGCCTTCGTTGCCTCATTGATTAATGTTGTTTTTGGAATAAACGAAAATTTTAAGTGGCAACAGATAAGGAAATTTTTGTCTTTTTGCATACATACGTGAACCTACCTTCAAGGGTACATTTGCAATAATAACGAAATAAAACGCATTTCGAAAAAAATAGCTCTTATGTAGTTTTTGAAATCACTGACACAGTTAGAAACAAGCCTAATAGGCAAGAAATTAGCGAAACAAATTTAATATATAAACTAGTCGGATGTGCCAATCCCAAAACTTTCTTCTTTCTCATACATGTTAATATTTCAAAAAGTTGTTGCGCATGTTAATTCTTTAATATTATTACTTCAATGCTACACTAACTGTGATTTTCATTTTAAGTTTCTGATTTATTTTACTAATCAGATTAAAAACGTGTTAATCTCAATCACAATATTTAATAAAATCACTATTTTTCGTCATTCTGCTGTAAATCAGAATGCTTAAGAATCGCCTGGTTAGCTGGATGAGAATTTCCTGCCATTGCATGAGTAGCCGATATACAACAGATCTATGAAAAATCGAGAAAAATCGCTACTACAACGCCCCCTTCCGGCGGATTGTTCCCAAATTCATGTGGGATCTTCTGGCCATACCCAAAAACATACACAAAATATTTGGGTTCAATTCTATGCATAACTTAATACACTTTTTGATGGTTCAATAATGAAAATAGCAGAAAAAATGCTGTTACAACGCCCCTTTCCAGCGTAATATTTTCAAATTAAAGGAGCACTTGCTTGTCATATCCAAAAACATACACAAAAAATTGGTTCAATTCTATTCATAACTTTATACACTTTTCGTTGGTACAATAATGAAAATAGCACAAAGATCGCTATTACAGCGCCCCCCTCCGGCGGAATATTTTCAAATTGAAATAAGACCTGCTTTCTATAGCCAAAAATATACACAAAAAAATTGATTTCATTCTATGCATAACCCCATACACTTTTCGATGGTACAAAACGGACACTCGGACCTACAGACACACGGACAGACATTTTGTATAAACCTGTTTTTCGGTATCGCTGCCCCCCTAAAACGTGTAAATCTGTCGAAAATCGGAAGTAAAAAATATCTCGATTTCAATTCTTTCTTTTTTAGAAAGAAGAAAGTAAAAAAAGGACTCTCATTTTCTTGAGGGAAAATGGTGTTTCAACTTTTAATTAAAATTTGAGTTTAGTTAATTATTTTTCATCATGAAAAAAAAAATTAATAATAATTTTCAGCTTATTTGTTGCAGATTTCTTTCTAGATACAACCTCTAAGTTGTTCTTATTGACACTGCTAAAAATTAAGTTTTATGAATTCTTTCATTAAATTTATTATATTCTAATACAAAATTAAATAACACAAATTAACGAATGAAATTATAGTTATTTATAATAAAGATAAATATCAATTCTTTAGAGACAATATTCATCATAAGAGTATTTTACATAACGAATAATAGGAAACAGAAAGAAAGTTCAGCTTTTGAGAGTATTATTCGTATTTCATTGTTTAAAACTGGATGCAAATTGAAATATTTATAAACTCGAAATTCAATAGCAGTTCAAAAATATTATTTATTTTATAAATTTAATTAAAAAGCTACATATCTTCATGGAATATTGTGTGACGAATATTTAACAGTTAAAAGAGAATTAATAAAAATTTTATAGAGAATTCTCACATTTCTATAAAAATCAAAGCAAAAAAATTTCCTCTTTTTAGATTTTGCAGACTATGCGGAATTACACAGTATATATATATTTGGAGAAATTAAATAAATAAATTATAAATCGATGAGTGAACGAAATAAGAAACTTGATGAAATAAAATCTACGAATTTTAGGTAGCTTTCTTTACAAAAAAGCTACCTATTGCAGCCGTTCGGAGGAAAGCGATTTCAAAAAATTTTGGTATATTTTCATCGATCATGACCCCCAGACCCCGAAACCACCCTCCGTTCAAAATTGATATATATATATATATATATATATATATATATATATATCTGACCTATGTCACACTGTAACTCCCGTAATTATGAACCGATTTCGATGTAATTCGGTGTGTACATAGTACATACCAATGTCTCGACCGAGATCGTTGGCCAGCTTCATCCGCCATTTTGTTTCAAAATGGCGGCCATTTAAAATTTTAAAAAAAATTTAAAACTTGAAATGTGGTACCAAAAAATTAAAAATGGAAAAATATTTTTTTCTTATGTATTTGACCTTTATACAAAGATTCCGGAGCAGTTTTTGTTTCGTCTATATCTTAAAAAATGGCTGAGTTATAGCATTTTGAATTTCTAGCGTGGCTGACATTTTGAAATGTCCTGAATTTTGTCACGCGATAAAAGGCGTATTTATGAACCGATTTGGATGTAATTCGGTGTGTACATGGTACATACCAATCTCTCGACCGAGTTCGTTGGCCAGCTTCATCCGCCATTTTGTTTCAAAATGGCGACCATTTAAATTTTTTTTTAATTTAAAATTTGAAATGTGGTACCAAAAAATGGAAAATGGAAAAATATTTTTTTCTTATGTATTTGACCTTTCTACAAAGATTTCGGAGCAGTTTTTGTTTTGTCTATATCTTAAAAAATGGCTGAGTTATAGCATTTTGAATTTCTAGCGTGGCTGACATTTTGAAACGTCCTGAATTTTGTCACGCGATAAAAGGCGTATTTATGAACCGGTTTGGATGTAACTTCGTTTATACATAGTACATACCAATGTCTCGACCGGGTTCGTTGGCCAGCTTCACCCGCCATCTTGTTTAAAAATGGCGGCCATTTAAATTTTTAAGATAAATTTAAATTTGAAATGTGGTACCAAAAATTGAAAACTGAAAAAATATTTTCTTCTTATGTGTTTGACCTTGATAAAAAGATTCGGGAGCAGTTTTTGTTTCGTCTATATCTCAAGAAATGGCTGAGTTATAGCATTTTGAATTTCTAGCGTGGCTGACATTTTGAAACGTCCTGATTTTTCTCACGTAATAACAGGCGCATTTATGAGCCGACTTGGATGTACCTTGGTGTGTACATAGTACATACAAATATCTCGACCGAGTTCGTTGGCCAGCTTCATCCGCCATCTTGTTTCAAAATGGCGGCCATTTAAAAAAATAAAAAAATAAAAAAATTTAAATGAGATACCAAAAAATTGGAAAATGAAAAAGATTTTTTTTGTATGTGTTTGACCTTAATACAAAGATTCCGGAACAGTTTTTCTTTCGTCTATATCTAAAAAAAAAATGGCTGAGTAATAGCATTTTGAATTTCTCTTGTGGCTGACATTTTAAAACGACCTGATTTTTGTCACGCGATAACAGGCGTATTTATGAACCTATTTGGATCTAACTTGGTCTGTACATAGTACATACCAATGTCTCGACCGAGTTCGTTGGCCAGCTTCATCTCGTTCGCCATCTTGTTTCAAAAGGGTTGCCATTTAAAAAAAATTAAATTTTAAATTCAAAATGAGGTATTAAAAAATTGGAAAATGAAAAAGATTTTTTTATGTGTTTGGCCTTGATACAAAGATTCCGGATCAGTTTTTGTTTCTGAAAATTTGTTCTTTTGTTGATATCTTAAAAAATGGTTGATTTATAGCACTTTGAATTTCTAGCATGGCTAACATTTTGAAACGATCTTGTATTTGTCACGCGATAACACACGTATTCGCCTATTTCGATGTAAGAAGGCATGTGGATAGTATACATCAACACCTCGACCAAGTTCGCTGGCCAGATTCATCAGCCATCTTGTTTCAAAATGGCGGCCATTAAATTAAAAAATATATATATATTTAAAGTGAGGTGCAAAAAAATTAGAAATTGAAAAAGGTTTCTTTCTTAAGTATTTGATCTTGATATAAGGATTCAGGAGCATTTTTTGTTTGTCTTTACCTTAAAAAATGGCTCAGATATAGCAGTTTCAATTTCTATTGTGGGTGACATTTTGAAAAATCTGATTTTTTGCATGCGACAGCACTCCTATATATTAACCGATTCCGATGTGAGTGAGCATGTGCACAGCAATTACTAAGGTCTCGACCAAGTTCACTGCTTAGCCTCATCCACCATGTTGTCTTAAAATGACAGGCACTTTATGAAATTGCCGAATTTGGCAGCCAAATATAAGTTACTTTAAAGAAAAGCAGACTAATTTCGCGAAATTCTCATTCATTATATTGATAAAAATTAGTATTGAATCTCCTATATTCGGTTTCCACTAAATTGAGCTTCGTGTGTTTACATGATATAAGTTGGCTTTTTTTAAATAAGGATTATGAAAGCTACCTCTTCCTCCCGGCACTGGCCGGAAGGACTTTTTATGATAATGTCTTCTAAGTATTGCAAAAATGTCTGATAAAATGTTAGTGTATATCCGATTTAAAATATTTTGTGTTTAAAAAGATTTCATATTTTTAATTATGAATGTATTCATATTGAAATGCAGCTCAGATGTAGATACATTATCACGAGAACAAAGAAAAAAGTAATAAAGTTTAAAAGAAAAAAAAAAGCTCTAATTACTTTTAAAACGCTCGTTTGGTTGATTTGCAATCATCATCTATACTAGGGATGCACAACCTGTGGTCCGCGGACCAAAAGTGGCCCGTGATGGGCTAACGTGTGGCCCGCGAATTTCGTCAATTTATAACTGGAAAAAATTGCAATTTTTGCCCATAGGTCGCAGAAAACATCCTGAATTTCGTAAATTTGCAGCGGGAAAATTGAAAATTTCGCCAGTCAGTTAAGAATCGCGAATTTCTTTAAGCGGATGCGGAAAAATTGCGCATTTTCTCGATGAGAGTCGGACAAATCGCGAATTTAGTTGATCAGACTCCGAAAAATCGCGAATTTTGTCGATCCGGTGCGGAAAAATTATAAATTTTGTTGATCGGGCACGGAAAAATTGCAAATTTTGTCGATGAGGAGTGGGAAAAGATCGCGAATTTCACCTATCGGCCACGGAGAAATCGCGAGTTTTGTCGATCGGGCGCGGAAAAATCGCGAATTTTGTCGATCAGGTGCGGAAAAATCGCAAATTTCGTTGATCAGACATGGAAAATTCGTCATTTTTGTTGATGATGCGCAGAAAAATTGCACATTTAGTTGATCGACTGCGGAAAATGCCCCTGTTTCGTCTGTTTATCGCGAGAAAAAAACGCGAATTCCGTTGATCGGGCACGGGAAACTTGCAAATTTCGCTGATTAACCGCGAAGAAATCACAAATTTCATCGATCAGGCGCGAAAATCGCAAATTTCGTTGGTCTGACACGAAAAAATCGCGAATTTTGTTGATTAGGCACGAAAAAGCACGAATTTTGTCGATCGGGCTCAGAAAAATCGCAAATTTCGTTCATCGGGCACAGAAAAATCGCGATGGATAATGCGCGGAAAAATTGAAAATTTGGTTGATCGACGGCGGAACAATCGTGAGTTTCGTCAGTTTATCGCGAGAAAAAATCGCGAATTTCGTCAATTTGGCGCGAGAAAAACTTGCAAATTTCGTCTGAGTCAGTTAAGAATTGCGAATTTCGTTAATATATCGCGGAAAATGGCGAATTTCGTTGATCGGGCGTGGAAAAATCACGAATTTCGTCGATGAAGGGCGAAAAAATCAAAAGTTTTGTCGTTCGAGCACTGCAAAATCGTAAATTTTGTTGATCTGGCCCGGAAAAATCTCAAATTTCGTTGATAGGCTCCTCTTCCCTCCTTCGTTCATAAAGTTCAAATTTTTTCGGCACTAGTTACTTTCATGCTTATGTTTTTTTAGTACTTTTAATAAAATAAAATTTACTCTCTCAAATAAAGTCAAGGAATATTATCACTTCTTGAAAATAATCCTTGCTATATATGATATATATGCAAACATAAACATTGTTGATGTATTCTTACCAACTGAATTGGATATGCTGACTGGGTAGGGAAACGTAGAGGGGTAAAATTCCCTCCCCTCTAAAACCATATTTTTTTACCTGATTATAGGCCACAGATCACCTCCTCGAAATAGAATTCTCTCCGTGTTACTGATGTGGCCCTCGACAATCCAGGCATTTTTGTAAGTGGCCCTTCTCTTAAAAAGGTTGTGCACCCCTAATCTATACTAATATTATAAACAAGTAAAAATTGTTTGTGTGTTTGTTAGAGGTAATCTCTGGAGCTACCGAACCGATTTCAAAAGCAATAGTATCAAAATGACGGTGTTTAGTCCACCTTAGAACACAGGCTGTATTTTATGTCGGTGCCTCTACCCCAAAGGGGTACAGGAACAAACAACGTTCTATAAATGTGATTTTTGTGCTACTGAAGGGGCTAGAAATATGAAATTTGGAACATTAGTTACTTATAAGATATAAATGATGTCTAAGAACATTTTATAAACAATTCGAAATTTAAAAGGGGTGAAAATGCACAAAAAGAGTTCTAAAAAACGTTCTAAATGGTGGTTTCTACACAATCTCAGGAAATAACAAACCGATTTAAAAAATAATGGTGTCAAAATGACGGTGACAACCCTTGCTCTAAGATAGGCTATATTTTAGGTCGATGCCAATATCCCAAAGGGGGTGCAGGAGCAAGAAAAGTTCTAAAAATGCGATTTTATCGTTACTGAAGGGCCTAGAATCAGAAAATTTGGAATGGTAGTTATTTATAAGATATCAATAATCTCTAAGAACATTTCCTAAAAAAATCGAAATTTAAAAGGGGTGAAAATGCGCGAAAAGCGTTGTAAAAAACTTTCTAAATCGAGATTTCTATGCAATCTCAGGAAGTACTGAACCGATTTCAAATATAATGGTGTAAAAATGATGGTGACAGCTCTTGCTCCAATATACGCAACATTTTATGTCTGTTTCCACTACCCAGAGGAGATGCAGGAGCAAAAAACGTTCTAAAAATGTGATTGTTGAATTATGAAAGGACCTACATTCATGAAATTTTGCCTGGTATATATTTATTAGATATAAATGATCTCTAAGAACATTTCTTTAAAAAAAATTAATTTAAAAGGGGGTGAAAATGCGCGAAAAGCCTTCTAAAAACGTTCTAAATGCCGATTTGTGAGCAATCTCAGGAAGAATCAAACTGATTTCAAAAGTAATGGTAGGAAATGGATGCTGACAGCCTCTGCTCTAACATAGACCCTATTTCATGTCGGTGTCACTATCACCTGGAGGTTGCAGGAGCAAAAAACATTCTAAATTTCGATTTTTGTTATCGGTAGTGGCTAGCAACTTGAAATGAGGCAAGGTACATATTTATTAGATATACAGTCTAACCTCTATTTAACGAAGTCGCTAAATCCCGGAAAAAAGTTCGTTATATGGAAAATTCGTTAAATAGAGATTCCCCTTTTAAAATGCCTTAAGCTACATAAATCAGACTTTAAATTCATAAACACTAAATATTTTTACTAAAAGTAATTAATCACATTTTTTTTTTTATAAATTATATCGATTTGTTTTATTTTTTTTACCCACCAATATCCATCATCAATGAATTTTTTCTATGTGTCTAAATCTTTGAAATCTTCAAGGAAAACAAAACATTGTCCGGGAATACACGGTATTTTCTGTTTAAAGTAAATAGTTTTACATTAAAATTAAGGAATTTTAATGGCATTATCGTATTTATTATTATTATAACAAATAATTTTAACCATACATTAACATATGCGTCCTTAAGTTTAATTTCTGAAAAACTTTGTTAATTTTGCCGGAGTTTTTTTATTTAAAAAAAGTGCTTTCTCTCATACTACGTCTCGCATCTTTGCAATGCACCAAAAAACCCTTCATGCTACTTTCTTTTAACTGTAATCCACGTCGGATTGTTTCAAATGATTTTAGCATTTCATCACACGAAGTTTTGTTAATTCCTGCTTAATGATTATTTCCATCATCATCATATTCTTCTTCATCGCAATTCATTGTTGTATTGTTTTTATTTTGCATACTGTCGAAAATAGCCAATTCGGATAGCGTTTTCGTGGTCTCAATTTCAGAATTAAGTGGAACTCAATCATCAATCAGCACATCATGGTTAATTTCTTCTTTTTTTCCCACTGTATCCACATTTTTTTAAGTTACTCTAAGGGATTATCGTCTTCGTCCTCCGTACTTACCGAATTCTTACTGCTGACAAAGAAGGCGCCTGGTAAAACCAGTTCAAGGCCATTGAACATCATAAAATGTGTTTAAAGAAAGAATACGTTTGAAATGTCCAGCAATATTTTGAGAAATGGGGAGAAGAAAAAATTTTGATCACAAGAAAAAGTTTGTTAAATAGAGAATGCACTTCGTTATTTGGAGGTTATTTTACGAAGAAATTCGCAAAATGTTCTTGGTTTCCAGGAAAAGTTCGCAAAATAGAGAAATCCGTAAAATAGAGGTTCGTTAAATAGAGGTCCGACTGTAAATGAACTTTAAGAACAGTTTCGAAAAAATTGGAATTTAAAAAGGGGTGAAAATGCTCGAAAAGCGTTCTAAAAACGTTCTAAATTGCGATTTCTACTTAACTCAAGAGATACCAAATCTATTTCAAAAGTAATGGTTGCAAATTGATGGTGACAGTCCCTGCTGCAACATAGGCTATATTTTATGTTGCTGTCACTACCATCTGAGTGTTGCAAGAGTAAAACATGTTCAAATTTGTGTTTTTTGCACAACCGAGGGGTCTAACATTTTGAAATATGACATGGCATTTACTTACAAGATGATACTGCTAAGAGCAGTCGAAAGAAAATTCCAAATTTAAAAGGATGAAGTGAGCGAAAAGCGTTCTAAAAGCGTTCAAAATTACAATTGTTATGCAATCTTATCAAATACCAAACTGATTTAAAAAATAATGGTGACAAATTGTTGGTGATAGAACTTGCTCAAACATAAGCTATATTTTATGTCTGTGTCACTACCACCAGAGGGTTGCAGGAGAAACAAACTTTCTAAATTGCGATTTCTGTGATACTGAGCAGGCTAGAAACTTTAAATATGGTATAATAGTTACTTATAAAATATAAATGACCTCGAATGACTGTCGAAAATAAATTCGAATTAAAAAGGGGTGAAGCGAAAAGGGAGGTGCGAAAAGCGTTCTAAAAAAGTCCTAAATTACAATTTCTATGCAATTTCAGGGAATATAAACTGATTATAAAAGTAATAGTTGCGAATCAATGGTAACAGTCCCTGATCCTACACAGGCTATATTTTATGCTGATGATTCTACCACCTGGGGTTCACAGGAACAACAAACGTTCTAAAAAAGGCCTTTAAAAGCTTTCTAAATTACGTTTCTGGGGAATATTAAGAAATAACAAGCAGATTTAAAAATTAATGTTGGCAAACTAAGGGTGACAGTTCCTATTTCAACATAGCCCTTATGTTGAGAGAGGCGGTAGGACTTGGAACTTGACATGGTGGTTAATTTTAAGATGTAAGAAGATGGTTTCTAAAAAATTCAAAACTTCAAATGAATAGTGAAATGAGCGTATTAATTGAGCATAAAAGTTTCAAAATATTTTCTAAGTTATCATTTATTTAGTTTTATTTCTTTTTATTAATTTAAGTCTCATTTCTGCCTAATGCAGTGTAATAAAAATGTTTAGTCAAATTGTGTTTTAAATAGTAATTTTTGAATTATTCCTAAAAGTATAATTTCTTTTAATAAAAATTAGACATATAAATATCACTTGGTATATTTCAAATATTACAGCGAGCAAAGCCGCGGGGTTTGCTAGTATAATAATAAAACGCAAAGGTAAAAGTTTAAGTAGCTCGAAATAATCACATCTGCGCATGCGTCAACTCTTTTTCCAACCCCTTCAATTTAGAGGAAAGAAAACGTGTTCCTGCTGACTTAGCGGTCTAAAGCAGCAGTTTAAAACTCTGAATTTTTGTATACGACGCATGATCAAGCCCACCACCCGGCAAAATGATTTCTGTAATATTTTTGGCAATAATTCATTTCAGTAATGGCATATTTTATTAGAAGGAGAAGTTAGATGAATTTTATTTTATTTTTGTTATCATTTGAATGCTTTATAATTAAATAAAATTTAACACTCAATAATATATATATATATATATATATATATATATATTTAAAATATTTAAGCTAAAATATTTTAAATGTAATTATTAATTAAATAAATTGAGCTTATCTACCTGTTTTGATATATTTTCTTATCATTATCAAGAATATATATGGGTGCGTGTGTGTCAGAAAGAAAGGTTTGCAATTATTTTTCGTAAAATTAAAAAATAAAACGGAAAGGAAGAAAAATATTCTCATGAGAACTACAAAAGAAATTACCTTGCTATCCATGGTTTAATATTTAAAAAATATATAAAAATGTAAAATAAAATTCAAGTAATAAAAAATATTGTAAATCGTTAACTGTATCAAGTTTCAAATTTAGGCTTTTAGAGAATGAGACTAATAAAAATTAAATTAATGGCCGCTTTTAGTAGTCGTGTAGTTAAAAAATAAAATAAAATGAAATAAAAATAAATATTATTATTAAAAAAATGAGAACGCAGTAAGTAAAAATAAATGCTCTACCCAATATTTTTAGGTAAATTTCTGATATAAAGCAAGCATAATTGTTGTAAATTATAAACTTCATTTCATTGAATAGGCTAGACTGACATCACTATAGCTTTAAAGAAATAAGAATCACCTATGGACTATAGAAATTTGTCCTGATTTCAATAATTAATTTAAAAGCAACTAGTTAAATATCAAGAATTTTCTAATGAAGCATTCAAGTTATTTACCGTCAAATCTTGACGGCTACCATCTAATGCTTTAAAATACTAATTTACTTATGAAACGTACTGCATACTTACTAACGAACGTAACTTACTTTTTAAAATTAAATTTAAATATTTATGGCGAATATATTATGAAATTCCGTATTATACCATTATTATTATTATTAAAGCACACTTGAAAATTCTAAATAATTATCTAATATTATACTTGCAGTATTTCAAAAACAACTCACAAAAAAAAAAATAATGTTTAATTAATGAAATTTAATAGTTATAGGACGGAAAACGTTAGTTGCAAAGAAAGAATCATTTTATACTAGAATAACTTCGAAAGCTATAGAAAGGGCGCTGAAGGATTTTTAAGTTAATGATTAGGTTATACAACAATTAAATATACAGATAATTTAACATTTTCATGGATTTATGATTTCAAAACACACTGTAATGGTTAAAAGATGGAAAAGAAACTATTGAAACTTTCCATTTAATTATTCGAATTATAATTGTTTAAACTCAACCTTCAGATACATAAAGATACAATCGGAATTTGCTTACATTTTAAACAAATAGAAATAAAAACATGTCGGAAATTGTACGTCAAACGTCGAAAACGAGGTGCGTTTTTACTATAACTAGCTTTATAAATATTTAGATATTGGTGCAATACCTGTTGCACTGTTATACAAAAATGCATAATTACAAAATTTATTACGACTAGGAGGCTCGGCCCCCTACGAGCTACGCTCGCCAACCCCCGTCCAGACATCGCAGACTCTAAATGCACGCTAATTTGATTGGCTTTAAAAAGATTTCGAAAGATTGAATTATAAGTTAAAAAACAGTGGCGATCTCCCTATAAACGAGTTTCTATTCATTTCTCTTTGATTGGGGAATTTTAACGCCAAATCCTCTCAGGTACTACTTGATTATCCTGTCGACCAATTTCGCCAAATTATATAAATCGCCAAACCACTCGCCAAATTATACAAATTGATATAATTTTTATTTTAAATAACGAAAGAACAAATAAATTCGTACAACATTAATAAAAACACAAATAAAACGTCGAAATAAAAATAACTTGATGACGTATACACGTGTAACAACATTTCAAAATAAGCTAATATAAAAGGAATTAAGTAAAGAGAGTCCTTGTCTCCTGGTATTTTTTAACAAAGCGAAAAGAAAGTTCTTTTAAATGAGACATTTTAAATTAATTCTCAAAATATCAAATAAATGTCTAGCGCAATTTCTAAATTTAAACTTTTTTGCAATATTATTTTGTGTTCATTTTATGTAATAACTATAATGTGACGTAAATATGACGTAATTTCTCCTAAGACTTCTAACGCATGTTAATGAATTTATTATTTTACAATATCCTTTCTCTTTTAAAATTCACGTGTATACTTTTTATGACGTAATTTTTAATAAGTTCCTGCTTTTTATACGTAATTATTTAATTCTAATTTGAAAGTTTTTTTCCTGTTTATAATAGTCACGTGTAAATAAATTTTTAATTTGAAGCAAACATTATTGCTTGCGCTTTTTATACAGTTGGCAACAGTTTAAATTAGTACAATTTTCTGAAATCTGTAAAAAATATCTCTAGAAGTGCTGAAAATTTGAATTTAAAATAGAAATAAAACCTGAAAAAATGAGCCAAAATAAAAAAATTAATGCAATCTGCACTCCAGCAAATTCTAACGCATAAAATGATCTAAAAATGATTACACTGCCATGTATAGTTTTTGCTGCTATAAAACTTTTTTAGTGGAACGATTTTGTCCAACTTTAGCATTAAATAACTCTTAAAATAATTCTTCGATTTGAAAACTGTCTGCATTAGCGTATTTATCAAACATTTCTGTATAAAACCACCGATTTTCATATTTTTGTATGCATTATTTTTGTTAATATTAACGAAGAAAGGCATCCGGTCACAAAAAAATCAAAACCGGCGGCGGCGGTGACAGCGGTAGTTACTTTTTTTTAGAATAGAGAGATTATATACAGTCGTGGCCAAAAGTTTAGGACCACTGTACAGAAACTGGCATTTTTACAATTGAAGCCACTGATAACGTCATAAATGAAATCGATTGCGTCAGATGGCGTCATTCCGTCTGGCAGTAGAGTACGATATTCACTTTTCGTTTGATCTTTGAGCAATAAACGTCGTAGACGCAATTGTTGCTTGATTTACAAATTTTGAAAACGTATGAAAATGGGTCAAAAATCGTCAGTTTCTGAAGCTCAGCGTGCACAAATTGTTATTCTTCATAATGAAGGATATTCTGAACGTTTAATTAGTAAACTAGTAAGACGTAGTAAGAATGCAGTTCACAATGCGATCAAGAAATTTAAAGAAAAAGAGACTTATGTTGATGTCAAAAGGTGTGGTCGACCTCGTAAAACCACACCAAGGGATGACCACGTCATTAAGAGAATAACAGTTCGTTCTCCAATGAGTTCCGCAAGCAAGATACGATCAGTACTGCTTGAAAAAGGTGTGGATGTCAGTCGTAGAACAGTAAGTCGGTGTTTGTTCGACGACTTTCATTTAAAATCCCATAAACCTGCGAAAAAACACAGGTTAACAACGGCCATGAGAGCTAAGCGCTTGGACTTTGCCAAGAAACATGCCAAATGGACAATTCGTCAGTGGAGACTGTTTTTTTTTCGATGAATCTACCATACAGCAGTTTTCTACACGCAAGTACTATGTCCGTAGACCTCCTGGAAAGCGATTCAATAAACGTTACACTTTACAGACTGTTAAACACTCCCCAAGTGTCATGATTTGGGGTGGAATGTCAGTGAACGGAACGGCTGCATTGTTCTTCCTACTACCAGGAACGACTATGAATGGAAAAAAAATACGTTGATTTGTTGAAGGAGAAGTTAGAATTACACATGGACGTTCATAAATGCACAATTTTTATGCATCATGGTGCACCATGTCATCGCTCTAAAATTGTTACTCAGTTTCTGAAGACGAAGAAAATTCAAATCCTTGACTGGCCTGGAAACAGCCCCGATTTGAATCCAATTGAGAACTTATGGACTCTCTTAAAGCACAAGGTCTCTGAGAAACAGCCAACTAGTGCTAAGGAACTGGAAAAAGCAATTAAGGAAGTTTGAGTGAAAGAATTATCAGCTGCATACTGCCGAAGTCTGGTAGACAGCATGCCAAAACGTTTGCAGGCCGTAATAAAAGCGAACGGCAGACCAACAAAATATTGATTTTTCTGTAAAATTTGTGTTTAATGTATGTGATTTATATGTGTAGAAATGTAATATTCATGTAATAAACGGAGTTTATAATTTTACTAACGAGTAAGTATTGAATTTATTGTCTGGATCTTAATTTTCAGTGGTGGTCCTAAACTTATGGCCACGACTGTATATTAAATTCAATAATGCGGAAATAATACGACGTAATCACCATTGGCAACCTTAGCTCTCTTGGGATGTCATTGAATTGATTACGTATGACAGGATTTAATAGAATGAAGAAAACTTTTATTAGTATATTTTTAAGTTTTGATTTGGATTTTCATAAAATTTAAATTGATTCGACAAAATTCTGCAAGGATTATATATATTAAATTTGAAAGCATTCGGTTGGGTAATTTTTGCGCTGTTATATGTGGACAGACGGACAAACAGATGGACGGACGAGCCGATGACTATACGTGGCACGTATTTATATAATTGCGAACTCACTTAATTGAACAGCTGAGTGAATGAACATGTTATGCTACATTTTCTAATTTTTTTTATTAATCATTTGGATGAAAGCATTATGAGGTATCCCATCACATGGTGAAGCTAAAATACTAAGATTCCATTTAGTCTTGAAGATTTAAGACATTATTCATTAATATTTAATATTTTATTATTTAATAATGTCAATAATAAATTTAGTACCATACCTGCTAATATTTTAAACACATGGTATCAAATAGAAAATGAATCCTTAAAATTTACAGCAAAAACTTTCACTTCAAATTTCTTCAAATGTCATTTTTGTTACTTAACATGTTTTTCCACTTAGCTTTTCAATTAATGAAACAATTAATTAAATAAAAACTAACGATTCAAATTAATAAAAAATTTAAACTAAACGCACACATTTAAAACTAAAAGTCGAACATTTTTCACCATTCTTAATCTGTTTTTTCTTCTTTCTTCATTTTATCACTTTTTTGTACCTTTATATTTAAATCATATCTTGTAAATTTGCATTTTATTGTATTTCAAACTGCTTTTTAAATTTTCTATAAAATAATAGAGACATCCAAATTCTAACATTTTCTGTTTGATCTCTTATGGAATTATAACATGAGATTTACCTATTAATTTAATATAACTTCAAAGTATATGCATGTTGAAATAGACGGCCTTCTAAAAGCGATATTTTTAATCTGCTGATCGCTTTGACATTTATAATGTTTGATGTCTGTAATGCAGATAGACGCATTGCGAGAGCGGTAAATATAATTCTAAGTGTTTTTTAGTAAGATGGTATAAATACACAATATTCAAAATATGACCTGTATATTTCTGTTAATTTTTTTTATTAACACGTTGAAATCCAAGCCCGAGCCAGACTCGAGCTGCTTAAAATTATTGCGCTTCCCATGCACAGTGTACCCTCATCTGGCTGATTTTTTATTTAGGCATTCTGAATTACCACCTGTAAGTTTTTATAGTTATTTTTAGTTTATAAGATAATAAATATTCTATAAATAAAATAAAATAAAATTGCTATTGAAAATTTTCTGGTGCATATTCAATATTTTTAAATAAAAAATCCGCCATGGAGGCTGCATCTGCAGATGCAGCAACACTGCGCCACCTACCCCGAGAACAACTCGGAAATACGTTTATAAATATATCTTTGAAAAATCGGTTTTCTGATTACAGCATGTATTTTAATCTGTGCTCATTTCCTTCATGACAAAAATGATTTGAAATATGCCTTAACCTCTTCAGGAACGATTTTTTTTTTTATGGTGAGGGAAAAATTACTTAATATATTTTTTTTACGATTTAATCATTTTATGTTAATAGAAATTTAAAAAAAAGAAAGAAAAAGGGAAAAACAATAAAACTTCACAAAAAAAAAAAAAAAATAAAAAATAAAGTCCACATTTGTGGCCGCTGAGCGTTATCGGTAATTTATGATTGAACTAATTTCTTATAAAATAAAAAACGAACAGTAAACATCTTTCTTACTGTGCTGAGCTTCTGCCTGCGAGTCCCTGCGCATCGGGGAGACCCCCGGGTGGAGCGTAAATAAGTCTAAGTTGGATCTCTGATCAGGCGATCTTGCTCCACTCAGGCCGTCAAACTCGATAACTAAATTTTTTAAAACTAAATATATATAATATATCTGAAATTATTTTTATCAACTATTAGGTTAAGCAAAAAGTTCTGGGAAATTTTATATCTAATAGTTACCAGAATTTGTATCGTATATAGGAATACTAGTGGTATATCAATAGGAGTTCAGGAATTTCGGCTCAAAAATGCTTATTGAACAGTATGATTTGCGTGTGTTGGAGAAAAGGTCTAACGATTCTGAAAGCCGTCGATAAGATTAATGAGGGTGATGGTACGGCGACAAACTTCGTGCTTCCAGCAAAATCCAGAATCTGGCAGAAAGTCGTGGACTATGATGGCCTCTACTTTGAAGAATAGGCCTAATTGCTTTTGTTGGTTAATTTGCGCATACTAACGCAACTTTCACAAATTTCCCAGAACTTTTTGCTCAACCTAGTGTTAACGATTTGGTCAAATAATCCAACAAAACTGACTGCCGGAAAATTACTTCATGCTTTTTTAAAAATCTTTAACTGCACTGTAAAAAAACCACTGTAGATTTGCCAGAACAAACTCGATCACAGTGAATGGGCTGTATCTTTCTTTGGTTTCCTGACTATATTAACATGGAAAATACAGTAGTTGCGTAAAATTAACAGCACAATGTGCTGGCAATTTGGACGCATTTTTTTACAGCACAAACTGCTGGCGTCCAAATTGCCAGCACATTGTGATGTTAATTTTACGCAACTACTGTATTTTCCATGGTAATATAGTCAGGAAACCAAAGAAAGATACAGCACATTCACTGTGATCGAGTTTGTGCGGGAGATGAACAGTACTTTGTACTGTAAAAATGTCGTTTTTTTTACAGTGTGTACATGAGCGCAGCCAAACCATAAACTTTTTACTCCTCTTGTTGAGGGATTCTGTAGTGAATAAGTTATTATCAAATTGTTGTTCTTTTTATTATTGACAGTAATTAAAAAAAACTAAAAATCAACATAGGTGGCTAAGTGCGTGAAGAGGTTAAAAGGGTTTCTAGACATGATTAATTAATAAAAACCAGGATCTGAAATTGTTAAATCGAGTCGGTAGCCTACGCCTAAATATAGAAAGGAAGTCTAATATATTTTTGAGGTGATACGAACCGTTAAAATAAGAAAAAACACTGAGATAATATCGCAAAGGCAATATTATATTAAATCTGTGAGATTAATTGTAATTTTACCCTACAACAAGCAACACATAACCGCGTCCAAGGGTAGCAATAATTTCTGTTTTAATTGGGACAAGAAAACGAAATGTATACTTTTATTTCCTAGAATTTTTTTTTTATAAATGCGCGTTATATAATTTCTCTTAAGGTTAAAACTACACATTAAAATTGAGCCCAGCTTTAAAAAAATTAAAATATAGAAATGTATAATTTGATTACATATAAATAAATTCATTACATGCCAATTAATAGCTTTAAATGTGTAATATCTTCATATATATGACTAAAGAAATCTTGAAAAAGCATTTTTCATATTGAAGTAGATCTCGAATACATTTTAGCTGATATTTAAAGTATTTTTCGAGATAGAGCCAAGAAAATTTGTAATAAAATATGTGAGGATTCGTATTTAAACTTTCAATCTTTGCGTAAAAATAAATATGTGGGTCAATCAACTGTACTTTGCACCTATTTCCGCTCGCCATAAAAAAGTATACATATAAATCTATTTTAGATATATTAATTGCTGTTGGATTTACAAGGAGAGAACACGAGGTTGGGGACACAGAATCTCGCCAACCTTTGTGCAATGATAGAGTATAGTTAGTAGATAAATATATTACAAGGATAAAGTGCAATATGCAATGGGGTCTTAAAAAACAAGTCCCAAAGTTTCCCAATTTTTACGCTTTAGTACATAATCGGATAAATTGGACGCATTTCTGAGTACTGGTAGGGCGTCAGGCTTTTAACTTTTCATTTTCGGAACATTTTGGGTTCGTTACTCGACAAGACTTTTTTTGTTTTTTTCGCCATGAATTGAGTCTTCTGAAATACATTCTTCAGTATTTGTAAATTTAGAAACTTCTTCTCTTTGTTTTCATTTTAATTACGACACATTGCTAAATACCACCTGTAAAAATACGTAATTAATAAATATGAATGAATTGATTTTTTATTGTCGAAAAGAGTTGTTCTAATTCCAAACATAAGATCCCAAGATAACAAAAATATTAAGAAAAAAAAAAAAAAAAAAAAAAAAACGAAAATTTATAAAACTTGCAAATTGTTAAATATTAGAAAAGATGAATTTGAAATATCGTATTTTAATTTTATGCAGCACATTTTAAGTGATTTCGCTGGAAAGAACAGAGGTTTATTCGCATAAAAAACTATAGATACGTAACTATGAATAAAATAAAAATTTTGCCCTTTGAGGAATTCAAATTATGTATTACCGTAATTTCGGGTGTATAGCCCGCAGATCAAAAAATTCAGTTTGGACACCAGAAATTTTATTCAGTATTTGAAGACCAATATTTACCGTGATCTAAAAAGTTACATTTTATTTAAAAAAATTTCTGGGTCGAAACACGATTGTTTGATCCGCGGGCTATACACCGGAAATTAGGGTACTTTTTTACTTTTCATTAGATCCATAAAACTGCCATAAAATTGCAATTTCTCTGTAAGTAAATAAGTATATACATGTGCGCAAAAAAGAATATTTTTATTTATATTTAGCTTAAGTTTAAATAATTATATATATATGTACATGTTATTGTAGTTCGAAAATAATTAATAATTATTTTGTTTGCAGGAAAAGAAAAAGCCTTGTTGATATATCGACCCACAAATTTTCGAAAGTGAAAATTTAAATCCTGGCGCTCTGCCAACTGTACCATCCGGCCACCCACAAACATGCATAATTTATCCGATTATGTTCTAAAGCGTCAAAATTGGTTGAATTTGGGGCATGTATTTTAAGATTCCCTTGCATATTGCTTTTTATCCTTGCGATATGTTTATGTATTAACAATACTCTATCATTGTACAAAGGGTCGACGGATTCTGTGTCTCCAACCTCGTGTCCTCTCCTTGTTAGTTATCTGAAGAATAGCCAGCTATGCTTTGTCAGTGGAAAATTTCGAAATAATTGTTAATATCGTTGTTTTTTATGGTAATACGTGAGACAAAACAAAAATTTCTGGAGACGGTAACATAGAATACATAGACTTTAATGAAAAATGGTCTTGGAAACAAAAAAGTGTATTGGTGGTTAGCGTATCTAAAGCTTCATTTATTACTTTTGCAAACATGTCAAATAAAATACTGTATTAACTATATACCGGGTGTTTCAAAAGTTCAGTACGAACGTAAAACGCCATAAAAAAAAAAAGATCTATGGTTCGGAGAGACATGCTGTTTGTATATAAATACTAGCAAACACCGCGGCTTTGCTCACGTAATATTTGAAATATGCCAAGCGATATTTATATGTCTAATTTTTATTAAAAGGTACTAACTAAATTTTTATTTCATTAAAAGGTAATATTTTATTTTATTAAAAGGTACTTATTACTTTTAGGAATACTTCAAAAATTACTATTTAAAACACAGTTTGATTAAACATCATTATTACATTGTATTAGGCAGAAATGAGTCTTAAATTAATAAAACTAAATAAAACTTAATAAATGATAATTTAGAAAATATTTTGAAACATTTATGCTCAATTAATGCGCTCATTTCAGTATTCATTTGAAGTTTTGAATTTTTTAGAAACCATCTTCTTACGTCTTTAAATTAACTATCATGTCAAATTCCAATCCCTACCACCTCTCTCAACATAAAGAGCTATGCTGAAATAGGAACTGTCACCATTAGTTTGTCATCATTAATTTTAAAATTGGTTTTTATTTCCTAATATTCCACAGAAACGTAATTTAGAAAGCTATTGAAGGCCTTTTTTTTAGAACGCTTGTTGTTCCTATGAACCCCAGGTGGTAAAATCATCAGCATAAAATATAGCCTGTGTAGGATCAGAGACTGTTACCATTGATTCGTAACTATTACTTTTATAATCGGTTTATATTCCCTGAAATTGCATAGAAATCGTAATTTAGGACTCTTTTAGGATGCTTTTCGGACCTCCCCTTCACTTCACCCCTTTTTAATTCGAATTTATTTTCTACAGTCGCTCGAGGGCATTTATATTTTATAAGTAACTACCATGCCATATTTAAAGTTTCTAGCCTTTTCAGTATCACAGGAATCGCAATTTAGAAAGTTTTTAGCTCCTGCAACCCTCTGGTGGTAGTGGCACAAACATAAAATATAGCTTATGTTTGAGCAGGTTGTATCACCAACAATTTGTCATCATTATTTTTTTAATCGGTTTGGTATTTGATAAGATTGCATAAAAATTGTAATTTATAACGCTTTTCGCTCACTTCATCTTTTTAAATTTGGAATTTTCTTTCGACTGTTCTTAGAAATCAGTTGCATCTTGTACGTAAATACAATGCCATACTTCAAAGTGTTAGAACCCTCAGTTGTGCAAAAAACGCAAATTAGAACATGTGTTGCTTTTGCAACCCTCAGATGGTAGTGACAGCAACATAAAATATAACCTATGTTATAGCAGGGACTGTCACCCTTGATTTGCAACCATTACTTTTGAAATAGCTTTGGTATTTCCTGAGATTGAGTAGAAATCGCAATTTAGATGTTTTTAGAACTCTTTTCGCGCATATTTACCCCTTTTTAAATTTCCAATTTTTTCGAAACAGTTCTTAAAAATCATTTATATCTAATAAATATGTACCTTGCCTAAATTTTAAGTTGCTAGCCACTACCGATCACAAAAATCGAAATTTGGAACGCTGTTTTGCTCCTGCAACTTCTAGATGATAGTGATACCGACATAAAATAGCGTCTAAGTTAGAGCAGAGGCTGTCAGCATCAATTTCCTACCATTACTTTTGAAATCAGTTTGATTCTTCCCGAGATATTGCTGACAAATCGGCATTTAGAACGTTTTAAAATGCTTTTCGCGAATTTTGCTCCTGCATCTCCTCTGGGGTACTGGAAACAGATATAAAATATAGCCTATCTTGGAGCAAGATCTGTCACCATAATTTTTACACCGTTATATTTGAAATCGATTTAGTACTTCCTGAGATTGTATAGAAATCGCAATTTAGAACGTTTTTTTACAACGCTCTTTGCGCATTTTGACCCCCTTTTAAATTTCGATTTTTTTAGGAAATGTCCTTAGAGATCATTGATATCATATAACTACCATTCCAAATTTCACGATTCTAGGCCTTTCCGTAACGCAAAAACTGCAATTTAGAACATTTTTCTCCTGCGCCCCTTTTGAGGTAGTGGCACCGACATAAAACATAGCCTATGGTTGAGCAAGGGTTGTCACCATCATTTTGACGCCATTATTTTTTTTTTAAATTGGTTTGATATTTCCATAGATTGTGTGGAAACCACCATGTAGAACGCTTTTTTTAGAACGCTTTTCGCGCATTTTCACCCCTTTTAAATTTCGAAATGTTTAAGAACTGCTCTTAGAAATCCTTTATATCTAATAACTAATATTTCAAATATCATATTTCTAGGCTCTTCAGTAACGCAAAAATCGCATTTTTAGAACATTTTCTCCTGCACCTCCTTTCGAGTAGTGGAAACAGATATAAAATATAGTCTATCTTGGAGCAAGATCTGTCACTATCACTTTGACACCATTTTTTAAAAATCGGTTTGGTATTTCCTGAGATTGTGTAGAAATCACCATTTAGAACGTTTTTTAGAACGCTTTTCGCGCATTTTCACCCGTTTGAAATTTCGAATTATTAAGAACTGTTCTTAGAAATCCTTTATATCTAATAAGTATCTAATATTTCAAATTTCATATTTCTAGGCCCTTCAGTAACACATAAATCGCATTCTTAGAAGTTTTTTTGCTCCTGCACCTCCTTTGGGGTAGTGGCACCGACATAAAATATAGCCTATCTTGGAGCAAGCGTTGTCACCATCATTTTGACACCAATATTTTTTAAATCGGTTTGGTATTTCCTAAGATTATGTAGAAACAACCAATTAAAACGTTTTTTAGAACGCTTTATGTGCATTTTCACCCCTTTTAAATTTCGAATTGTTTAAGAACTGTTCTTAGACATCATTTAAATCTTATAATTAACTAATATTCCAAATTTCATATTTCTAGGTCCTTCAGTAACGCAAAAATCGCATTTTTAGAACGTTTTTTGCTCCTGCACACCCTTTGGGGTAGTGGCACGCACATAAGATACAATTACATAGCCTATGTTCTAAGTTGGACTAAAACTATCATTTTGATACCATTACTTTTGGAATCGGTTCGGTAGTTCCAGAGATTACCTCCTACAAATAAACAATTTTTACCTCTTTATAATATTGTCCCAGAGTTCCTCACATTTGTCTACCTGAAATTTCTTTTAAACTTCATTATTACTTCCTTTACTCTTTTTATATAAATAAAATATATTTATATATATACAGTTACATATAACAAATTAAGATCTGCTGTGCCACCACTCAAAGTTTGTCCCAGAGTTCCTCACATTTGTCTACCTGAAATTTCTTTTAAACTTCATTATTACTTCCTTTACTCTTTTTATATAAATAAAATATATTTATATATATATACAGTTACATATAACAAATTAAGATCTGCTGTGCCACCACTCAAAGTTTGTCCCAGAGTTCCTCACATTTGTCTACCTGAAATTTCTTTTAAACTTCATTATTATGTCCTTTACTCTTTTTATATAAATAAAATATATTTATATATATACAGTTACATATAACAAATTAAGATCTGCTGTGCCACCACTCAAAGTTTGTCCCAGAGTTCCTCACATTTGTCTACCTGAAATTTCTTTTAAACTTCATTATTACTTCCTTTACTCTTTTTATATAAATAAAATATATTTATATATATACAGTTACATATAACAAATTAAGATCTGCTGTGCCACCACTCAAAGTTTGTCCCAGAGTTCCTCACATTTGTCTACCTGAAATTTCTTTTAAACTTCATTATTATGTCCTTTACGCTTTTTATATAAATAAAATATATTTATATATATACAGTTACACATAACAAATTAAGATCTGCTGTGCCAACACTCAAAGTTTGTCCCAGAGTTCCTCACATTTGTCTACCTGAAATTTCTTTTAAACTTCATTATTACTTCCTTTACTCTTTTTATATAAATAAAATATATTTATATATATACAGTTACATATAACAAATTAAGATGTGCTGTGCCACCACTCAAAGTTTGTCCCAGAGTTCCTCACATTTGTCTACCTGAAATTTCTTTTAAACTTCATTATTATGTCCTTTACGCTTTTTATATAAATAAAATATATTTATATATATACAGTTACACATAACAAATTAAGATCTGCTGTGCCAACACTCAAAGTTTGTCCCAGAGTTCCTCACATTTGTCTACCTGAAATTTCTTTTAAACTTCATTATTACTTCCTTTACTCTTTTTATATAAATAAAATATATTTATATATATACAGTTACATATAACAAATTAAGATGTGCTGTGCCACCACTCAAAGTTTGTCCCAGAGTTCCTCACATTTGTCTACCTGAAATTTCTTTTAAACTTCATTATTACTTCCTTTACTCTTTTTATATAAATAAAATATATTTATATATATATACAGTTACATATAACAAATTAAGATCTGCTGTGCCACCACTCAAAGTTTGTCCCAGAGTTCCTCACATTTGTCTACCTGAAATTTCTTTTAAACTTCATTATTACTTCCTTTACTCTTTTTATATAAATAAAATATATTTATATATATATACAGTTACATATAACAAATTAAGATCTGCTGTGCCACCACTCAAAGTTTGTCCCAGAGTTCCTCACATTTGTCTACCTGAAATTTCTTTTAAACTTCATTATTACTTCCTTTACTCTTTTTATATAAATAAAATATATTTATATATATATACAGTTACATATAACAAATTAAGATCTGCTGTGCCACCACTCAAAGTTTGTCCCAGAGTTCCTCACATTTGTCTACCTGAAATTTCTTTTAAACTTCATTATTACTTCCTTTACTCTTTTTATATAAATAAAATATATTTATATATATACAGTTACATATAACAAATTAAGATCTGCTGTGCCACCACTCAAAGTTTGTCCCAGAGTTCCTCACATTTGTCTACCTGAAATTTCTTTTGAACTTCATTATTACTTCCTTTACTCTTTTTATATAAATAAAATATATTTATATATATACAGTTACATATAACAAATTAAGATCTATACTATTACGCTGTAAAAAAAAAAAAAAAAAAAAAAAAAAAAAAGACTCTGGAAAGCGTTTTTGTTTTAGACTGTTACATAACGTCTGTCACTCTCTTGGCCGTCCTATCCTTACCAGCTTTGTCCGACATTTTTATTGTTTCTTAACTGTGCTTATATTTCTTAAACTTTCTTAACTTCTTTTTATTAAATTTTTCATTCTATTTTATCAACTTTTCTTTCTTAAATTTGTAATGTTAATAGCACTCCTATCTCACTTTAATACCGGCTTTTTCTTAAAGTATTTTTTTAATATTTAACTTTTATCTTTTATAAAATTTATCCGTTGTTTTATACTACAGTTAGACCTTTTTTATCTCCTAATAACTGCTCACTAATAACAAGACAATCATCTATAAACTGGGCGTAAATTTGACATCAACACGGAATCCTCACAGAGTGTCTACACTGTTTAACTCAAAGTTTATATACGTAGTAGCTTTGTACATGGGCCCCCGATTTTTTTTTTCAGAATAGCATATAAAATTTTAAACAAGGAACTTTATTTGAGTCTTTATAATAGAATAAGAGTTATGATTCGCATCCGGATTATCCTAATTATTTTCTTTTTAGCAAATTCTCTACATACATATATACATACACAATGGTACTTCAATCCATATAGGATTTTGACCTCCCTCTATATACTTCTCCAGACCTTCCGATCTCTGGACTTTAATAATTTATAATTTGGATTTGTGCTAGATCTTTCTCTTCCTCTTCTATCCATCTCTTCCTGGGTCTACCAATACTTCTTTTCCCTATTAGTTTACTATTACATACCTTCTTTGTACTTCGTTCATCTCTCATTCTGGCCTAACCATTGCATTCGTCTTATTTTTATCGAATTTGTTATATTTCTTTCGTTATATAACTGTTCAATCTCCATATTTGACCTGATAAGCCATGTATTGTCGTCCTTAATAGGTCCAAAAATTTTTCTTAGAATCTTCCTTTCCCAACTAATAAGTAGCTTTTCATCTTTTTGAGTAGTGGTCCAGGAGCAAATCCTCTACTGGATTAAATTTCGCTATTAGATCCAAACACCAATCTTCTATTTTTATGGATATAAAAAATAACTTACGAATTTCTTTCAGAAATATTTTGATGAAATCAAATCAAGCTCAAATAAAATAAAATACAATATATAAAAATGAAAAAGTAGAAATACACAAATTAATGATTTGAAGGGGAAAAAAATCAGAAATAAAACTGGCAATAAAAATCTCATTCTATTGCCGAGGGCAATTATTGATTTTTCTTTTCTAAATCCGCGATATCTATATGATACTTAAAGGACAAGAAATAGGAGTATTAACAAGGAATTTTTATATTTTTTATAAATTGTATTTAACAGTTGTGTTGAATTTTTTCTGCGCCTAAGTATTTTACAAAATTTATTTAATAAAATGTATCATTTTGTATTTGTAGCTGTCTTTTCGTTATACAGCAATATTTTTTCTATATATTCTCAAACTTTTACTTGTATACAGGTTTAACATAGACTTTTTAATGCATTTTTAAAAGCAAATTTATAGAGTTTTATGTTATATTTTTAAATATTATTTAGTATCCAAATTTAGAGATAAGTGTGAAAAGTGGTAGAAAGTTTATATTAAAGAGAATTTTGATTAAATTATCTTTTAATAATGTGTCGTATATAAATATGAACATATTAATCATAAAATATTTAAAAATGTACAATTTCCCTACCTTTAGCAAAATGAAAATTACATAAAATATTATTATTATTAGTGTCATCTGATCTCTCATATGTATCAAAATCAGCCATGCTAAAATGGTTTGGGAAAATTCCACGCTACCTCTCGGAGTACGAGCAATGTTGTGCGATATCATTATCCCCAAACACAGTACTTAAAAGTCGCCCAGTGGCGGAATCAGTAGCAAACCTTTCTGCCACGCCGGGTGTCCGGGTTCGAATCATCGGATAAGGCAGATGACACTGAGTAGACAAGCAGACAAAAGCGCATGATAGACGACAAATTGTTGCGTTCAAACCGGTTTCTTTTTTGTTATCAGTGTGAAATGTCTCTTGACTTACGCTTTTTTGTCGCTGGTCTGTTCAGCGTATGATATGCCTAATAAATGGATGTATTTGTAGTTATATAAAATATGTAATGGAATAAAAAAAATTGTTTTGACTTGTTTCTGTGCATAATAAAGATCATTCGAGTTGTCGAGTTGTTGTCCATAGTTGATATGGGCCTGTAAGCAATCTCCACTACGGTGGACTTCAAAGTTCAAAAGTTCAGTGCTTAAAAAAGATCACATGTGATGAATTTACGACACAAGATATTTATTTTTTCATATTTACACTGCAGAATAAATAGAAAAGACAACATCATACATACCTTTCCAATTATGTTTTCGGTTGTCTTCAAACAAACGTTTAACAATTACGCGTTCCTAACACTTTATGGAAGAAAAGACCCCATAATAGTTTATTGAAGGAATTTAAATCATTGTATTAAAGGATTGTTCAAGTTCATTTACTAAATGTTGCCTTTACACATTTTAACAATAAATTTATAGCTAAACATTAAATTTTGGAAAAACGGTTTGATTTATCTATGTACGCTGCCATATTTAAGGCCTCATTTACTTATAATTGCCTGAAAAGTAGGTTAACTTTAGGATTTTGTTTGAAACAACAGATAAGAAAACATTCTTTTTTTCATAAATGTTTATCAATCTTTTAAGAATTTAATCATATTTTTGTATTTAAAAAATTGAAGATGGCGTACAATAGTTTGATTAGCAGAATCTCGGGTCATCTGCGCAGGTTCCAGTTCATTCAAAACATGGTTTGAAATCAGAAATGCATATCTTTATATTATTTAACATAATTTATCATAGAATATACCTAAAAAAAACATTGAGAAAGTTTTTAAAAAAAGGACAAAAGACTAAATACAGGAAATTAATCTTTTTCTTCTTTTCTTTCTTTCTTTTTTTTTTTTTTTTTTTGTACCATATTTGGCCTTTGACCTAGTGTAAAAAATATTTAATATGGTTAATTCTGCCATATTATAGATTAATTTCAAGGTGAAAAGTGTTTAATTTGCTTCGAAAAATTTTCAGTTTAATCAGTTCAACTGTTGAGTCACTAAAACTTACGCAAATGTGAAAAATTTTATTTCGAAAAAAATGCGTTTAAAGTTTTCTAAAACTCCTTGACCCATAAAAATTTTGCCATTCGTCAGTTTTGCCTTAAACTAATTACTTTTTTGGTTTCCGAACACGAATTTGAGGTCAGCCTTTCAAAATTTAAAAGTGGCAAAGGATTAAACAAATATATATATATATATTGCAGCGGGATACTTTTTTAAAATTCAGATTTATTGATTGTTACCTTTTTTTTTTTTTAAAAAATAACGAAATTCGCCTTATTTAATGACAGATTAAATAAGGTGAAATCAAGGCGGATAATCAATTTTAAAAAACTGGTGGCAATCAAAAAAATTGAATTTAAAAAAAGTAGTCCACTTGCAACAGCGAGTTGGCCCATGCAAACGTTAAAGCTCCATTCCTATTGGGAGTTATCGGGAGAAGAATAACACTAATAGCATACAAATGTGATATGATGAAGAAGAAGAACGCATATGCAAAATTTTGCCTCGATTAATACATAAAAGCTGCTGATCCGAGTGTGCAACTGTCAATCGCAGTAGAACGTAACGGAAGATGTTGCCTTCATTAATAGGGAAAATGTTGATATGCATTTCATGTATGGAACTGCAAATGGAAACTTCTCAGAGACTCAACGATTGTATGGGAAGGGGTTTCCCACCATGCTTTTGTCACTTATTCGTTCTTTGCTTGTTTTTGCCTCGCATAGTAACATATCCAGTGTTGCCAGTGGGCTACTATTTTTAAATTCAAATTTCTTGATTAGCACCACTTTTTTGAAATTGTAAAATTCGCCTTATTTAACGACATATTAATTAAGGCTAAAACAAGGGGAATTTTACCATTCCAAAAAAGTGGTGTCAATCAATAAATCTGAATAAAAAAAAAAGTAGTCCACTGGCAACACTGAATATCTCCTTTGGCTCCTTCTAGCACCTTTGCGTTTTAATTCCGACTATATACACTTTGATGAAAATTGTTTATTTTGATGTGTACTTTCACCTCTAAAAGTTTTGCCCATCTTTTATGAAACACCCTGTATATGTATTAAATATGTTATCTTACACTTAGTTGGTTATTCTTTGGTTACAAAAAGTCCTTCTTCTGCTGCTAATTTCGCATATGTGACTTTTTTGTTCTGATTTAGGAATCGGAGTAGCGTAAGGTGGTGAAACATTGCGCGGTGTACAAGAGTACGCAGAACGATTATCTAATCCCAAAATAGAGTTTTGCATTTAACTGCAGTTGTAAACGATGTAAGAACATAATAAGTTTATGGTTAAAAAAAACTGCGTTTTTTGGTGAAATTTTTAATGATTTAGAAGAGAAAAAGTGATTTTGGCTTTCTCGTTATAATATTTATGGTTTTTGAAAACCTGATTATAATAAAAATTACAAAGTTAATTTATTTTTTTTGTTTGTTTTTTATGGATTAGGTTATTATTGGACTACCTGTCACCTAAGTGATTTGGATTTGTTTATCAATAGTTGACATTACTGGTGTTTCAAAGATATTTTGGGACGATAGTGCAAGAGTACGCAGAGTCAAAGTGTGCAAGAGTACGCATCTGCTTTTAGTAAAACTGCTACCGTTGCTAAAGCAGGATTTAAAATAACGGTTCTATAGTCTATAAAAAATTACCTTTTTTATATATTGACTTTTCAGCAAGCAGTGCCACCGAAAGATCATTAGAATCTAAACGTGTTGAACCACATATGTCAGTTGAACCACAGAACACTAAAAATGGGGAGGCAAGCAAATTGTTTTTAATAAGAAATGATATCTCAGAAAAGGCAGAAAAGCTATGTAAAGAAAAGACGCACGTTCAATAAGAAATGAACCAAACTTCGGTTTCGCAAGGTGTAGATGGGACTTCAACAACTTCATCTTAAGTCAAATTCAAAGAGTTGCCACATCCAGAATCATATGATCTGCGGTAACTAGATGAGCAGAAAGTAAAAAGCCAAAATCCTTTGCCCCCCCCCCCCCCCCAAAAAAAAAGAATAAAATAAACCCATGAAGCCAAAACCTCCACTAATAAAAAAATTGTGGATATGTCGAGACTGCTCAGAAATGTAAAAATAACCAATTATATTTAATCGTGTGCATTTCTTGCAGAGACAAAGAGTGACACAGGCACAAAGACAGGAACAAAGAGTGCACAGACTACGAAGGTCGTGGCCACTACAAATTTGGTGCTTGTAAGAGAAACGCTTCCTTTTTTTATATTGCTCACTCTTGCACACTTGACTACCTACTCTTGTCCTCAATGGCCGTTCAAGAGTCCGCATTTACGAGGATAATCTTTTTGCAAATAATACCTCAAGTGTTTCTTATAAGTGGATGAATGCAATTTTTTTTTGTTATTTTAATAATCTAAGATGATAAATAAAGCATAATATCATCCCTTCATTTATTGTTATCTAATGAAACTAGGAGATCGAACCCGGGCTTCTCGGATTACAGACTATAGGTGAAAAACATTTTTTTTTCTTTATCCAAAACTGAAATAATTTTTTTACATGCAGTATATTTTTTAGATTGCTCACTAACACCAAAAAAGCATTGCTATATGAAAAATATCAATTATGCAATCAAATAAAGTTTGGAAATTTATCAAAAGCAATTTTTTCGTATTAGCCGCATGCTAACAGTTATTATCCCAAGATTTTGCTACTTACGGCAGCCTTACTGATCATTTCAGTGCTTTTAGCGCGGAGTTCAATTATATGCATGTTATATTTATGTTTTATTTATATTATTTTATTTATTTATTTACTAGCAAACCCCGCGGCTTTGCTCGCGTAATATTTGAAATATGCCAAGTGATATTTATATGTATAATTTTTATTAAAAGGTACTAACTAAATTTTTATTTTATTAAAAGGTAATATTTTATTTTATTAAAAGGTACTTATTACTTTTAGGAATAATTTAAAAAAATTACTATTTAAAACACAGTTTGATTAAACATCATTGTTACACTGCATAAGGCAGAAATGAGACTTAAATTAATAAAACGAAATAAAACTAAATAAATAATAATTTAGAAAATATTTTGAAACTTTTATGCTCAATTAATACGCTCATTTCAGTATTCATTTGAAGTTTTGAATTTTTTAGAAACCATCTTCTTACATCTTAAAATTAACCATCATGTCAAATTCCAAGTCCTATTACCTCTCTCAACATAAAGGGCTATGTTGAAATAGGAACTGTCACCGTTAATTTGCCAACATTAATTTTGAAATTGGCTTGTTATTTCCTAATATTCCACAGAAACGTAATTTAGAAAGCTTTTAAAGGCCTTTTTTAGAGCGTTTGTTGTTCCTGTGAATCCCAGATGGTAGAATCATCGGCATAAAATATAGCGTGTGTAGGATCAGAGACTGTTACCATTGATTCGCAACTATTACTTTTATATTGGTTTATATTTCCTGAAATAGCGTAGAAATCGTAATTTAGGACTTTTCTAGAATGCTTTTCGCACCTCCCCTTCACTTCACCCCTTTTTAAATCGAATTTATTTTCGACAGTCCTTCGAGGGCATTTATATTTCATAAGTAACTACCATGCCATTTTTAAAGTTTCTAGCCTTTTCAGTATCACAGAAATCGCATTTTAGAAAGTTTTTAGCTACTGCAACCCTCTGGTGGTAGTGGCACAGACATAAAATATAGCTTATGTTTGAGCAGGTTCTATCACCAACAATTTGTTATCATTATTTTTTTAATCGGTTTGGTATTTGAAAAGATTACATAGAAATTGTAATTTATAACGCTTTTCGCTCACTTCATCTTTTTAAATTTGAAATTTTCTTTCGACAGTTCATAGAAAGCAGTTGCATCTTGTAAGTAAATAACATGCCATACTTCAAAGTGTTAGACCCTTCAGTTATGCAAAAAACGCAAATTAGAACATGTTTCGCTTTTGCAACCCTCAGATGGTAGTGACAGCAACATAAAATATAACCTATGTTATAGCAGGGACTGTCACCATTGATTTGCAACCATTACTTTTGAAATAGCTTTGGAATTTCCTGAGATTGAGTAGAAATCGCAATTTAGAACGTTTTTAGAACGCTTTTCGCGCATTTTCACCCCTTTTTAAATTTTCAATTTTTTCGAAACTGTTCTTAAAGATCATTTATATGTAATACATATGTACCTTACCTAATTTTAAGTTGCTAGCCCCTACCGATCGCAAAAATCGAAATTTGGAACGCTTATTTGCTCCTGCAACGTCTAGGTGATAGTGATACCGACTTAAAATAGCGTCTATGTTAGAGCAGAGGCTGTCAGCATCAATTTCTTAACATTACTTTTGAAATCAGTTTGATTCTTCCTGAGATATTGGTGACAAATCGGCATTTAGAACGTTTTTAGAACGCTTTTCGCTCATTTTGCTCCTGCATCTCCTCTGGGTTAGTGGAAACATATATAAAATATAGCCTATCTTGGAGCAAGATCTGTCACCATCATTTTAACACAATTATATTTGAAATCGGTTCAGTATTTCCTGAGATTGCATAGAAATTGCAATTTAGAACGTTTTTTACAACGCTCCTTTTAACCCCCCTTTTTGACCCCCCCCCTTTTAAATTTCGATTTCTTTAGGAAATGTCCTTAGAGATCATTGATATCTTATAACTAACTACCATTCTAAATTTCACGATTCAAGGCCCTTCCGTCAAGCAAAAACCGCAATTTAGAACGTTTTTCTCCTGCACCCCCTTTGGGGTAGTGGCACTGACACAAAACATAGCCTATGTTGGAGCAAGGATTTTCACCATCATTTTGGCGCCATTATTCTTTAAATCGGTTTGGTATTTCCTGAGATTGTGTAGAAACTACCATTTAGAACGTTTTTTAGAACGCTTTTCGCGCATTTTCACCTCTTTTAAATTTCGAATTGTTTAAGAACTGTTCTTAGAAATCCTTTATATCTAATAAGTAGCTGATACTTCAAATTTCATATTTCTAGGCCCTTCAGTAACACATAAATCGCATTTTTAGAACGTTTTTTGCTCCTACACCCCCTTTGGGGTAGTGGCACCGACATAAAACATAGCCTATTTTGGAGCAAACGTTGTCACTATCATTTTGACACCAATATTTTTTAAATCGGTTTGGTATTTCCTGAGATTGTGTAGAAACTACCATTTAGAACGTTTTTTAGAACGCTTTTCGCGCATTTTCACCTCTTTTAAATTTCGAATTGTTTAAGAACTGTTCTTAGAAATCCTTTATATCTAATAAGTAGCTGATACTTCAAATTTCATATTTCTAGGCCCTTCAGTAACACATAAATCGCATTTTTAGAACGTTTTTTGCTCCTACACCCCCTTTGGGGTAGTGGCACCGACATAAAACATAGCCTATCTTGGAGCAAACGTTGTCACTATCATTTTGACACCAATATTTTTTAAATCGGTTTGGTATTTCCTGAGATTATGTAGAAACTACCATTTAGAACGTTTTTTAGAACGCTTTTTGTGCATTCTCACCCCTTTTAAATTTCGAATTGTTTAAGAACTGTTCTTAGACATCATTTATATCTTATAAGTGACTAATATTCCAAATTTCATATTTCTAGGTCTTTCAGTAACGTAAAATTCGCATTTTTAGAACGTTTTTTGCTCCTGCACCCCCTTTGGAGTAGTGGCACCGACATAAGATATAGCCTATGTTCTAAGTTGGGCGAACACCATCATTTTGATACCATTACTTTTGGAATCGGTTCGGTAGTTCCTGAGCTTATCTCCGACAAATAAACAATTTTTTCCTCTTTATAATATGAGTATAGATGTAGGAAGTTTTAATTTTTTGTGGAAAATTAGCCATAAGAAAATGCTGAACGGTTTACATTGTATTACAGGCTAACGGATTATCTTTCGTAATTTATATCCACGCTATAGAGAATGAATTGTATATGAATTGTAAGAAAGAAGATGTAACTGTGTCATATATTTGGACATATTTCGTTAAATCATAAAAAATGTATATTAAGTTTATTTATTGTAAAATATTTACTAATGCACAAATTTAAAAAATATTTTCGATAAGCAGCGTTACATAGGCTTTTACAAAAGGGAGCGGGTTGTAGAATGTAAAATCCAGTTTCCATGTTAAATTGCCGTTCATAATTTCTGTCCTATAAACACTATGGTTAGGTGGCTGGTATCGTGCTTCTGTAACTTTCTACAACAATTGTCATTCCATCAAGTAACACCTTACTATATAGTTTCATTGATTGAAGAATGAGGTTGATTTTACTGACTTATAATTTTTATAAGTGGGATCTACTTTATTAAATAAATTCTTTTTTTTCAGAGTCTAATACTCTCTCAGCTCTAGAAAACTATAAAAATATTCTGCTTCAAAAGTTCGAAAAAGGAGAAAGCGAACAAGAAATATCTGTCTTTCTGTTTCATGGAAAATCTGAATTAATTAAAACATTTCCTAGTACAAACATTGACACTCCATGTCCCTAAAAGTAATGGTTCCAAATATATGTACAAAGTAAAGTAGTAAAGATAAAAGTATAATTATGAAAACTTGTACTTTCGAAGCTTCTACAACACATAGATTATTTAGAAATGTAAATATTAATTTACATTTTTGGCTGCTCTGAGGAACACGCAAAGTTATAAATGATGATTAGTTACTATGTTTATTTTAGTAGAATGACATATTAATATTTTTAATAATACTTTTTCTTCATTGAAAAGCCGTTTAAAAAATAACAATGGCTAAAAGTGAAATCACTGATATCTGTAAACTTTTATTTTAGAACGCACATGACAAAAAAGTATTAACCCTGTGTGAGATTTGATCTACTTTCATTTACCCTGCCATTTATAGCTTTAACATTTTCAGCAAAGAATATAGTCTATTATATAAAGTTATTGTTGAGTTTAGTTAAGCAGTTAAATCCCACTTTTTTTTATTGCCATTTGTGTATAAATGTAGTTTGTAAGTATTTGAATAGAATTTTTTATATTTAAAACAAACTTTTGCTAAAAGGAGATATTTAAAAATGTCTATACTACTATTTTATTCCTGTTATATCAGGAGATTCACTTAATAATTTACCATTTTCATGGGACATTTTATTATTATTATGAGCTAGAAATAAAAAAAATTGAATTGTTTCAAAAAGAAAAGAGTTGTGACAGATTTTAATAAGAGACAGTATTTTACACCAACACAGTTTTTTTTTTGTAGAGACAACTAGAATCGCAATTCGCTTATTCAGTCAAAAATCTAGAGATTTTTTTCATTCCAAGTCGAATTTGCAATTTTGTTCATAACTTTAATAATAACAAAGATATTTTAGAGAAATTATCATTAGAGTTGCTTTGCTTTGTGTGAAATCTGATTTCATAAAAAAACGTCGGTCGTGTATTGTATTTCGATCAGTTACACCCTTGCGTTCTTGCGCGTTATCAGCTACATTTCGAATTTTCGAGCGTCTAACTTAACTGTTCTTTAACTGGTTTTGTAATGTTATTACGTTTCAGAGAAACCAAAAATTTATCTACAGAAACTTGCAATGTCCACGTGATAGTTAATGTTATGCTTGGAATTATAAATCAGCAGTTTTGACTGAATAATTAATTTGCGATTCTAGTTTCATGTATAAAAAAATTTTCGTTTCGGTGCCTACCACCAAGAGATAAAAGTTATTACACCTATTTTTTGAAACACCGTGTTTTGAATAAAAGAGATACCTTTACTTTTGTTTTTACCGACCGAGACTAATAATGAGCTCGAATTAGCAGGAGTCGTTCGGTAGCTTCATCACCCCAAACCCGCCCTTCTCGATTTTCGGTGTCTTTAATTTGTCTAGTTTCCTTTTTAAATTTGTCCGGTTTCAATTTTTGATTTTTTTTTTCAAACCTGCCTACCGCTAGAGTGTCTTTTACTCGGGACGTGGCTGGGGACCTATGAACCTTGCTTCCGCAAAAGAGTCGGAATAAGTGGAAGAATAAAGGGTTGCGGATGAAGAGAGGACGCTCGCCGCGGCGGTTGACCCACCCGCCCACCGAGACTAATAATAGACTCGAAGTAGCAGTAGTCGTTCGATAGCTTCATCGCTAGGTAAGAATAATTTTTTTTTTCTAGCCATTTGCTAGTCAAATTTCCTGAGCGTACACTGTGAAAAAAATCCGACCAGTTTTCCTGTAGGAATCGGAAAAATAGTTGCCCTTATCGTACCGGAAAATTTTCCTACCCAGCTCGGAATAAAATCCGTAAAAAAAAGGAAATAGTCAATAAAATGGTATTTTACGGATTTTATTCCGATTTTAAGGATTTTATTCCGAGCTGGGTCGGAAATTATTCTGGTACGATAAGGGCAACTATTTTTCCGATTCCTACAGGAAAACTGGTTGTATTTTTTTTTACAGTGTATATGACTGTTAAAATAATACTAATGCAAAATTTTAATCTCCTTTTTTTCATAAAATACTTTTAAATATATATGTTATAATTATAGTATTACTAAGTGAAAAAAATAAAGAAATTATTTTTTCAGATCCTCCTCCCCTCTGCGATATGTTCAACGCTCGAAGAGGAACGGATGATGCACATAGTAAAAATAGCTTAAAAAATAACTTCAATATAGTGCATCATATGTCAGACAACCAAGAAGATGGAGTTTTGACATCAACGGATTTTGTACTGACGAAATTTATGTTCTAAAAGTGTTAAATGTCTCATTTTGCGGTGCAACAATCAAACAAGGGTAAAGAAATGATTTCTTATTTTATTTCTGTGTCCAGCGGTACATAATTTTAAATTATGGTTATCATAACGGAGAAAAAAAGAGTTGATTCCTCATTTTGTATATTCCGGAACAATCTCAATTTATATTTACATTACAAGTTATGGAAAGATTAAATATTGTAGTTGTATTCTTCTACAAAATTAAGCATCGTCGAACCTGCTAAGGAGAAAAAGTGATACTGAAGAAAAGCTCATTTACTATTTACTACATAGCCGAGTAAATAAGAGGATGCGATGAATTTGTGGATTTTTCGACGTTTCGATTTATCATCGAAGTACTTTACCATAAAATAATTTATTACAATCTTGGGCTAAGTATAAATCTAGTTTTATCACTTTCCCTCCCTTAGTATATAACATATTTAGTAACATTTATTTCTGATATTGATAATAAATTTTGGGGGGATATATCTTTCTGAAAACGATCCAGATATGTCTAATTTTTTTATAAGTGATTTGCCAGAAGATGTATTTGCATTTGAACTTAAATTCTTTATTACTAAGCGTTTTTTGTGTGCATCTTTAAATGTGTTCCTCATGTTTGTTCTTTTAAAGGTACATGGCATCCTTTGAACTATTTTTTTTTTTTTTACTTGAGTATTTGATAATATCTTTTGTAAAATTAAATTTTCTTATAAAAGAAAATAATTTAATCAAGAAAAAAGGAAACTTTCGTGGAGAAAATTAAAAAATTCTACTACTTTTACAATTTTGAACATTTTGAAACACATTTCTTTTTCTTTTTTTCTCCTTTCTTTTCTTTTTTTTTAACAAGTGTTTTCTATAATGATATGGATCAGTTTTAAAGATAGCAACTCTGAATCATTTAAAGGAAATATACCCAGTAAAAAGCTTATGTCACATATTTATAATCACTGGATATTTACGTAACATCTTCAAAATATACTTCAGATATCTAAATACATTTAAAGCAATACATTTGAAAATCGATTTTTTTTGGCCAAATGAAGTGTACTAAGTCCTCTAAATTCTCCTTATCCAAATCTTTTTTTTATAAAATTTTATTAATCTAGATGATTAAGAACACGTTACACAACAATATAGCTCTCTTGAAAAATCATTTATTTTAACTTAATAATAGAAATACAGAAAGGCTTTTACATTTGATGCAATTTTGAAAACATTGTAACCAAAAGCGTAATTGTGATTTTAGATGGCACTGGAAAAGAAGTGACTGCCAAAATTAAGAGTCTAAGGTATGCGGCTTTGCTGAAAAAAATATATATTAGTGGTTTGAAGAAATTAACCAATAAATTTTGTCTAACATTAAAATTATTTGAATTTCAAATGTAACTGTAAGTACAAGGATGCAAGCGCTGCATCAGAAATGATTGCTTTTCACCACTAAATTTTAATGGTATTCTTCGCCTTATTAAATCTCAGAAATTCTGCCATTAAATAAGGTGAGGAATACTATAAAAATTTAGTGGTAACAATCAGCCATTTGTGGCGCAGTGACTGCACCCCTGTGTAAGTATCTTCTTATGCATTTATCGTCATTATTTTAAATGAAAAGGCTGTAATTTGCAATAAAAGTTTTGATAATATCAAGTATCGCAAACGCACTATTGTAGTTGGAAAATTGTAAGTTTCTTATAATATGCTAATGAAGAGACCTAAGAAAATAGGGAACTTCTAAAATTAAACAAATGAAGAAAAAAAGCTTCGATTGACTGAATATGCATCCCTGGAAACGAAAAACAACAACAACAACAACATAGAAGGCAACTCCCTCTACTAAATATGCTGTAAAAAGTTGTATGAAAATGTGATTAATATCAATCACTTAGTAATACGAGGGTTGCTATTTATATTTCTGGCCTAGTAATGAAACAACAAATATTTATGATCGACATTGGATTTATTGTTTTTCAACGTATTTTCCATGAAGATCACTACACTTTTGCATGCGTTTGAACCAATTTTCGAAGCACTGTTTCCACTCCGGTGGAGGTAACTCTAAAACATGCGTTTTGAATGCATCAACCACTTCTTCGGGTGTCGAAACTCATTATCCACGTAATTTATTATTTTATGTGTGGGAATTATAAAAAGTCATTGGGAGCCAAGTCAGGGCTGTGCGCAGATGAACCATCAATTCGATGTTTTAGCCTTTCAGAAATTTCTTTGTTTGAGCCGATGTGTGTGAGATCGCATTGTCATGATGAAGAATTATTCGCCTGTTCTTCTGCTTTTTTCGATTTTTTCCGAAGCCTTCTGGCAAACAAATGGTCTTGCACCATTCAGAATTGACTGGACTGCGTTGCTCTAACGCCAATGTTGCCACGTGACCGGTAATAGCGAAGAAACAGGCAACCATTTGCTTCCATGTGTTTCTTCCTTGAACAACTTTTGTTGGATTTGGCTCATCTTGGAGGACTTATACAGTCGATTGCTGTTTTGTTTCCGGGTTATATGCATATATCCATAATTCGTAACCTGTGTAGATGTTATACACAACCTTTGATGAATCTTGAATGTATTTTTTTCCAACATTTCATTGCACCAATCGACACGAGCCTTTCTTTTGAGCGTTTGTCAGAATATCCGGTATCCAAATGAACAATTTTTTTACTCCAAATGTTAATGTAATATCTTATTGGTGCCTGTCATACTAATAGCCAAAGATCCTTCAATCTCACGGTATGTCACATGACGATATTGCTTTATCAGTTCGCGTACAGCATCGGTATTTTCTGGCACAACAACCGATTTTGGACAACCTTCACGGAATGTGTCCTGGAGCGAACATCGACCACGATTGGATTCGTTATACCAGTTTTTAGGTGCGTTCGTAATGATATAAATACGTTACACCTATAGTCGTCGTTCAGTCCGTCTGTCTGTCCGTCCGTCCGCATATAATAGAGCAAAAACTACCCAACCGAATGGTCTGAAATTTTAAATATATGATTGTTGTAAAATTTTGTCGAGCCATTTCAAATTTTATGAAAATCGGATGTATAGTTAAATTACAGGGACAGTCAAAAGTTTTTCTTTACATTACGGCCAATGGGAAAAAATTATTGCACGTGCATTTTAATGATGTTAAAGCTTTCCGAATGGTCTCAAATTTTAAACATATAATTATTGCGACATTTTGTCGAGCCATTTCAAATTTCATGAAAATCGGATGTATAGCTTAATTACAGGGACAGTCAAAAGTTTTCCGTTACATTAAGGGGAATGGGAAAAAATTATTGCAAGTGCATTTTAATGATGTTACAGACTATGCACTTATGAATTGCAAATAAATACACATTCAGTACAATATGGGGTGCAAAAAATAATTATAAAACTAGTTATAGTACGAACACACCTCATTTGCCACGTTTGACGAGCAATTTCCAACTTGTTTACTGTGCTGTAGGATGGTGCTTTATCGCTGTATAAAGAATTAAGGTCATTGAAGTAGAAGTACTCTTGTCTTAACAATCCACGTCGAAATTTATGAAAAATAATCGCACGAAAATGTTTACGAGTCAATTCCATTTTTTGCACACGATGAATTTTTCAATTTACTATAAATAACACAAATCAAGCTAAAATGGCAAATCGTTCTGAAGAATATATTGTTAAAAATATCCGACTTTCAATTGATATAATCTGCGGTCGCCTAGTAGCACTTCCTGTTGCGAAAGCCAGAAATATAAATAGCAACCCTTGTATCGTCTGCTAATTAATGCTATACTAAATCTTCTAAAGAGGTCACATAGATATAGTAATCATACGAAACCTGAAAAGTTTCAATACTAAAACCTAATTTCGACATCATATTTGCATTTTTTGGTAAATTATACCGAATGGGAAGCCAATCTGTCAAGTATTTTAGGAATTATTCTTGTTTAAAATTTAGTAAAACTCCTATTGTTAAATTCAGTTTTAATCGTAGCAAAACAGATTGCAATCTGCGTAGTTTTTTTCAGTGTAACTCAAACTATCTGGTGGAATAAGCTCTAATTTTGGATCTCTATGATGGAACCTTCTCTAAATTGATTTCTGTTAAAGAATTCATAGGCACAAATCATATTTTTGTCGAAAATTAATTTTGAATAAAAAAAACTAATTTTAGGAAAAAATATGAAAAATGAATTTAGCATTAGGAGTTCCAAACATTAAACCTGGATAATTCTTAAACTTTTTTGCAAAGTTATGATGTTAAAGTTGTTCAAAACTGAAAAAAAGTGGATGTCGTTTCATGATTTAGACGCCGTTGCATTTTATTGTTGCAAAATAATGAAAACGAAATTTCAAGCTTCAACATCCGACATACGTAGAAGCAAAATTGGAATTTAATTCCACAATAGTCACTTTTTAAAGTAACAAATAATTTATTATTCTTAAAAAATTTCAGATATATATGAATTAAAACACAGTTTGAGGAAAAGAAGCTTGTTTATTTATTACTTTTTTGGTAAAAAAAAAATGTTAATCGTATATATTTGACGAAAACAGTTTTAAGTAAAATATAAACAATCTATACGTGTACATGTACTAGCTACCATTATAAATTTGAAATAAAAATAAGACTTTTATAGTTAGATTGAAATTGATTTCTTTAAAAAAATTGATAATTTTTGCAAGCATAATAAAAATTACCACTAATGAACAGATAAAATATAGCATGCGATTTTTAAGTTTCAAGTGGTTTCCACATGCTACACGAGACGGCGTTGTTACGAAAACAGCCAGTAAAGTATATATATATATATATACATATATATATATATATACATATATATATATATAAAGCTTCTAAAATGCAAGAATGCGCGGGGCTACGACGAACAAAGACAAATGTCGCAGCCAGAATTCTCATTGATCTTTGACTAACTTTAGAAATTTGTTTAATCATCTGAGAAACATTACGTCCAAATTAAAATAATTTTAGCAGTAGATTCATTCTGAAACACATATTCTAAAATCGGTCTTTAAACTTCTTAATATACCATCTTTACAATTTCAATATGTGTTTCAATTTTTTGTAATTGTTTTTACAGCAATTGTTGGGTTAAATTAAACTATCCGTTATAGAAACTAATAAAATTCGCGTATTGCAAATGCTTTGCAAAGTCGAGGAAAAAAAGTATCGCGACTTATTTCTGAACTAGCTCACCCACCCGGTGTTGCCCGTGTTCTTTAACTTCAAATTCGTATGATTTTATATGGTTAACTCTTTTTATCTTGATTTATTCTTTTAAATGAAAAAATATTGGCTTGAAAGTATGTGCTATTTGGTATTTTATTTTCTGCGAAATTTGATTTTTGGTGTCTATGCGCACCGAAAGCGACCGAAAGTGCGACAAAACACTTTGTTTTAACTGCTTCCGTCGAAATTTTCATACATTTTATTTTGTAAAAAGTATTTCTACCCGACCGAAAGTTTCAAAATTTTCCTAGGTGATGTAAATCTGGTCTATTGAGCTGCTCTAAAAAGATTGTGCCAAAATACGAATGTTTAGTTACTTTTAGTGTAGAAAAATCGTCTTCGTGAGGCGTGAAGTGACCTGCATTTACCGGTGTATTTGAAAGGGTTAAAACTCACATATTTTATGCAGATTAAACCATCGATTAGAAGAAAGATTTTTGATTTAAGGACATATTTTGTGTTTGTCGGTACCTTTAAAATTTCGCCATAGAGGTGCGAAACTGCGCCGAAATACTCAGGTTTTCACTGATTTCTTCGAAATTTTATGCATTTTATTTTGTAAAAAAGATTTCTACCCGTCCAAACATTTAAAAAATTTTGTAGGTGATGTAAATCTTTCTATTGAGATGCTCTAAAAAGGTTGTGTTAAAATACGGACATTTAGTTACTTTTAACTTAGAAAAAATATCGTCTCTGTGAGGCGCGAAGTGACCTGAGTTCGCTGGTGTATTTGAAAGAGTTAAAATTAATATTTTTAAAAACAGATTACACCATTGATTAGAAAACAAATTCAGTTTTAATAACATATTTTAGTACCTCTGAAATTGCGCCCTGAAGGGGCGTTGAAATAAGTGAGATAAAACGTTCTTCAGTAAAACGACCCTTTTTGAAAGTTTTTTTTCAGGAAGCTAATTGCAATATTTTTTTAATTGATTACTGAATTTGAGACGTACGAGTAGGATGTTTCAGAATATGCCGTCTTTTTAAAACTTTACTAAGCGATTTGGCCGATGTAAGTTAATAAATAAAGGCAAAATACCCCCCCCCCCAAACTTCTGCTTTCCGGCCTTCATTTTCAACCGATGTGTAAATAAGGCTTCTGCGCGCTCTTTCCTTCTCGAAAGGACCGATATGAGTTTTTAATGAGAGTGACTTGCGATTTTTAATTAATAACTCAACTAATTATTAGAATTTTAAAATCCTGTGACTCAGGTCCATCAAAACATAATTTGGGCTAGCCTCACAAAAATTTTCGGCCTCGTACGTGCCGTAGATTTTACGACCACGCACACAAGACACTCACACAGACAGAGCGGAACATTCTTTTATTAGTATAAATAGTTTTACGAAACAAAACCTGAGTTTAACTCTGGTTTCAGGATTGCATGTTAGTAAGTTAACTGAAAACAAATAAATAAAATTTTAAATAGATGTGAATGAGTTCTAAAAAAATATCAAAAATTGTATATTATTATTGTATGAAGGCAGATAATAAGTTGCAAAAAAATCTTTCAATGTTCAATAACACCACTAACATTGTCGCGAAAAGAAATAAGAAATTTCAATTCTAGCAATTTGAAAAATGAAATTTTTCCAAATTCCAATTTTTCCATTTTCACCAAATGCATATTTTGTCGTGATTTGGTGAAATAGCGATCGGCAGCGAGAAGGCTGGTTGGTCTAAGCCTATCTATTTGTTTGACTACGTATTGAGACCCTTTCCAAAGAGTGCTACTACACAAGACGCATTCTTAAACAAAACCGACAGCAGCTAATCTTTTCGAGAAACAAGAAAATGTATTTACATGACAAACCTCTATTTATACTAACGCAGATAAACAGACAACATAATTATCTAGAATCAGTTAAAACAATCTTAATTACAAGACGCACCATTATTTTACAAGCATAAATAGGAAATTTCTATATTATTAACAAATAGTACATTCTTTGTCTTGAGGGGTAGGAAAGGGAGAGGACTTTTTAAACAGCCTCAGGAACTTCCCTAAAGACTATCATTTTCTGTCTTCATTGTTTGATAATTAATCTCTGAATAAACAACTCTGTACATAAAAAACACTATAAAAATGTATTACATTTTAACTAGTAGTTCTACTAATCAGGGGCGGCTGCAAGTTACATTAAAAAAAAAAAAACATTTTATTTGATATTTGGAATTTTCCATAAGTAGTTTAATTTCTATCATATCGGATATCACTGCAAATAAGATATGGAGACTATTTGTTTTGTAAAATCCTTTAATTATATTAGGTGAGGCGACCTCATTAGTCCCGTTGTCTAATTAATTTGATAATGGTAATTCTCTAAAATTCGTCTTAAATTTAAAATAATATAAATATCCATTTCGTGATAGTATCAATAAATGTTATTTGGAATGGTTGATTTTGCTCATAAATATTAAATATTGATAATACTTATTCTTAAATATTTTTTAAATCACTCTTGAGCCTTTCCCATAATTTTTCAGTTGCTACAACACTATCTTTGTCAATAACGGATATTAGTGTTATTATTAACTAACATGATCCGCCTGATGTGATGATCGGTTCTCCCAAATTTTTATGAGTTTACACTGTAAAAAAAAATAATGCCAGTTTTCCGGTAGGAATCGGAAAAATAGTTGCCCTTATCGTACCGGAATAATTTCCAACCCAGCTCGGAATAAAATCCGTAAAATACCGTTTTACTGACTATTTCTTTATTTTTACGGATTTTATTCCGAGCTGAATCGGAAATTATTCCGGTACAGTAAGGGCAACTATTTTTCCTATTCCTACCGGAAAACTGGCAGTATTTTTTTACAGTGTATATTTAAAAACCATAATGCAGGATTAGCCTAAATGATTCATCGGGTTTCAAAAGACTGTTTATTTACAAGTATACAATGTACAAAGACATGAAAAGATACACGAAAAGTTACATACAGACATCTAGTTTCTGGTACATACTACAAATGTTCAATATGTGTCCCTAGTTCCTGGCAGCTTTTTCAAGAAGGCTCACGTTTTGAGCACCTTATCGCCAGAATAAGGGTTGGCGCGGGGATGAATTCAACGCTACACACGCTTTTTTGTTCGTGACGTCGTACGCGTAGCGAACAGCAACCCCATTCCTTTAAGACTCCTATAATAGGAGTTCTACATTCCTTTGCTGAGAGGAAGAGATGTGATTTTTTTCATTTGTTTTTTCCGCAAATGTAAAAAGCTAGGCGAAATGTTATTTCACCGTGGTTTGCAATTAGAGCCTTGCTTAAAACAAAGATCTTTTTCGGATTAAAATAACTTTTAATTACACAAATATATATAATTCAAACATAAGTTATTTTTTTCAGTTCTATAATATTCATTTATTTCATTAGTTCGCTATATGTTCGAAGAAATTGAGAACGTATTTTAAAAACAGACGTAAAAATTTTCTTTAATAAATATAATTGTATTGATCATGTTTTTATGACACAATTGAACATAGTTTTATTAGTATTATTACTGAATTAATTTAGTTTTTTTTTTTTTTTATTATGAAGCGGCATAATTATGTGACGTGTTGATTGCATTAATAAAACACATTTTCACTGAAATAAATCATTAAAAATTAATTATTTTGTATTTAATTGCGATTAGAAGTTAATAGGAAGTTGAAACTAAAATCAATTCGATTATAATAAGATTGAACGATAAAGCATAAATTATTTAGCCGTATCCTGCAATTAAATCTATCAGCTAAAATAACTGCAAGTTGATGCATGGAATTAAATCAATTACTATTACATTTTAATATTGTTAAAATTTTATCATTATTTGAGTTTTTATGAAAAAGACATTGTTCTGTCCCTAGTGCACAAAATTAAAAATCTTTAAAATTCTCCAGTTTTTTATTTTAAAATTTTTGTCATATTTTTAAATATTATTTCGCCTTAGTTGTTTTATTTGTTATTTAAAAATAATAATTCGTCATATTTGAATAAATCATGTAAATTCCTCTCTCGAATGAAATCCCCCCCCCCCCACACACATACACTTTATATTTCGTCATTCTGCACACATATTGCCCTATTTATTAAGTTGAAGTGGCAATAAAATAATGCTCAATCGTCTGAGGCAACCTCCCATTTCGAATTTTCTCTTCCCCCAACCCCCCTCTCCCCCATCACACTATTTTTTGCCCATTTAAAATTCATTGTTGCCTTACAGAAAAGATTAGTTAAAATTGCGTCTGAAATGTTAACTATTCCTTCGCTTATCCATAACAGTGCATAAAGTTTACTGTTTTGCTCTATCTGTTGATTTTTAAATAACAAATAAATAATTTACCATAAAAAAAGATAAGGAAACAAATAGAATGAAAGATTTTAAAAATAATAATAAGGATTAACCTTTTGTGTGCACGCTTTCACTTTTTTTTTTAAATTATTTACAGTTTTTTAAATTTTCTGCCCTATTTATTACTTTGAAGTAACTATAAGTAAAAGACCAATTATTCAAATTCTGCGCCCCCCCCCCCAAAAAAAAGTTAAATATTCCAAGTTTTTAATTTTTTGGTTTGTTTTTTCTATTTGTTAATTGATAAATTTAACTATTTAAATCTATAGCCCCTCACTATCATATACAGTTAAAAAAATTCTCTAATGATTTTATTTGTTACTTTGAAGTAACAAAAGATAGTCATTCAATCTTCCTTCTACCCCACCTCCCCTTAAGAATTTCATCTCACATTGAAAAGGCAATTTCTAAACATCCTGTTTGGGAGTGTGAAAGGTTGTTTTTTTCTTTCTTGGTTTGGCCTATTTTCACTCGATATTGGGGGCTGTTTCTGCAGAATGATTTGGTATGAAATTAATTATATAAGTTCATCGCAGAAAATATAGTAATTTTCTGCCACAGGTATTTTTTAAAATGTGTGTTTATATATACATCAAAATGCACTGAAACTGCATTAATTCATGATCCCCATAAATCCATCTTTATATGTAATCGAATATCTACATATATGAAGGTAATGAGTTTTTGTTTAAGAGGTATGGAATTAATAATGCTCAATTGAATGAAAATTTAGATTTTTGAGGGTATCAAATAATCAAAATTTTAGTCTATATCATCAAAAGTAATAAAGGCCTTCGATAAAACAGAGTATAAGAATTCGTAATACAATTTCTTTCGAAGAAGATTTCTTTTCATCTAGAACACATAACTGAAAATATTTCTTTAATTTAGGTAGGACTAAAATATGCTAGTTCGTCTTCCGCCATTTCGGTTCAAAACAAAACACAAGACGACGATAGGCGTTAGAGCTAGCTGAACGCTCTCGCTTTCGCCAACTCGCCAAGGCTGGTGCTGAAAACGTGAGCCTTCTTGAAAAAGCTTCCCGGCACACACCCCAACGGTAATCCAGTTCCGACCATATGTTTAATAGCATGTTTCTGTCAATCTCCGTCACAGTAGCAGTGGTGCGTTCTCGCACGCGAGTCGCGAGGCGGGCTTTAAAATATGGTGAGTGTAGGCATCTTGTCATGTATTACCCATCTTTGCAAGTCATATAATTCTCAATACACAGTGTTTTGAAATCCGAAGACTCATTTAGGCTAAACCTGTATTTTCAAACGAATCTAGTGTTGGGGGCCAATTATCTCCAGCAGAGCATATCCGGGAGGGCTTCTACCACTTGACGGCCTGCTGCTGTGTCGTTCATGAAAAGTGTGTAAAGCAACACACAAAATGAAATTCATACTATCGTGAATGTGGAAATTGATACAGAGCTCTGTAGTTTTGTATTTAGGTTATTTGATTTGCCCGCATTTTAAGTACATTTTTCAGTAGTGTTTATGTAATTTACAGGCTAATATTTTGTAATCGGTTCTAATCTCGAGGTTGGTGTCAATGAGAGGAAATGAATATTTAGGATACCATTAAATGTTTGCCACACGCACACATTAAAGAAACCTGATTATAACAATGTGCAAAACTATATTCACTAAAATAGTCAATGGGCTGTATAATCTGGTCTGGTAATTTCTTGTTAGCGCCCATGATATATTCAGTACACTGTAAAAAAAAAAGAAAAAAATAATAATAATAATAATAATGCCAGTTTTCCGGTAGGAATCGGAAAAATAGTTGCCCTTATCGTACCGGAATAATTTCCAACCTGTGGCAGTATTCTGCCCTTCACGGAACAAACCGAGTAGGAAACTACACGTTCACGTAATCCATACCGATGTTCAACAATTTCCAATTCTGCCCCAAACGGAATGGGAGAGCAGCGTTCGACCTCTCCCTTTCAAGGTTAACCAGTTTCGGCTAGACTTTCGACCAATCGCTTCCAAGGACACATGTGGTCTGTTTATTTCGGTTTATTTATCTGAAGCTCGAACATGTGTGCTTACGTGCGACCCCTTTAAAAAGAGACCTTTAATTGGCACTATGATTATATATTGATTTTTTATAGATTAATATAAAGTGAATTATATAATATCGCTATAAACAGTGTGTAAAGTTTTAATAGGTGGTAAGTTATAAATAATCTTTACGAAGTTTTAAGATACAATTATATAATTTTTAATATTACTTAGAGTAAAATTAAGGGATTATTTAAACAAAAACTATTTGCAATTACACTTTTAAATTAGTACAATTTTTAATCTTCTAAAAATTGTAAAATTATATTTTAGCATGAAGGTTTTTTTTTTTCAATATAAGCTTTAAAATACAAGCTATATCAGCCAAATAATTGAAAATTTATGTTTCACGCATAATAATTATTTTGCATTCACAATTACCGTATATACTCGTGTATAAGTCGAAGAATTTTAAACAAAATTTGGGCGTTGAAAATGGGGGATCGACTTATACACGAGAAAGTTAAAAAAAAAAAATCACTGACTACTGCGATTGTTATTTTTTCAGTCATTTAAGTAATTACATGACAGATAAAAGCGGACAATGGTCATTTCAAAGTGACTGACAAACAAAGCTCAATGTCCCTGTAATTGTTTTCCACCCATTTTCTCGTGGGACAAAAAACCCTTCAATATATTCCTTTCAGCATTTTAATCCCCTTTTTAAAAAGAGTCCAACTTGAGAATGCTTCTGGATATCTTTCTTAACTTTTAACTGATGTCACTCGGTCTCCCAGACCCCGCGACTCCCAGCTGTAAATAATTTACAGATTTTTACTTTTCTGTACGGAAGTTACACTGCTCAAAACAATTAAAGGATATTGCAGTTTTAGGTGGATTTTGTATCTGGTAAACTGTTTAGCTGATTGATACATGGTCGACAGACATAGTAGGTTATATGAGAATAAATTACACATGTTTGGCAGAAAAAAATGCATTTTATTGCGCATTTGTGTACTAAAGGAAAAAACACAATTTGTGCATATGAGAAAAAAAGAATAAGAAAAGGTGTTTTCTTCAAAGAAAATCATTTTCAGTAGGGGGTATGGTTTCCACGGGCGGCCAGCAACGTTGAACACCTTTGAGGCATGGACTCAATGAGGCTATTATTGACGAGTTGGGGTATTCTGCCCCACTCTTCCAGAAGAGCTCTTTCCAGTTCTTGGAGAGTTTGTGGGGGTTGTTGGCGGCCAGAAACTCGTCTTCCTAGAGCGTCCCAAACGTGCTCGATTGGATTCACGTCTGGAGAACACGCTGGCCATTCCATTCGAACGATTCCTTCCTCGAAAAGGAAATCCTCCACCATGTTTGCACGATGTGGCCTGCAGTTATCGTCCATTAAAATGAAGTTATCTCCGATTGCTGCAGCGTAAGGGACTACAATAGGTCTGAGGATCTCATCCCTATATCGGCGACCAGTCAGAGCTCCATCTCGAATGATGTAGAGGTCAGTGCGCCCGTCAGTGGAGATGCACCATACACCAACACTCCTCCACCGCCAAATCTGACACTTTCGTGCACGGACGCAGGATTATTCCTACTGCCACGGTCCCTCGAGATGAAAATACGCCTATTATCCGGATGCACAGAAAAACGGGACTCGTCAGAAAACAGAATATTGCTCCATTCATTTCTCCTCCAGTTGACATGCTCGGTTGCCCACTCCCTGCGGTCGCGACGATGCCTTGATGTTAATCTAACACATACCATCGGTCGGCGAGCATACAGACCTACAGCATGGAGCCGGTTTCGGACAGTCTGAGTTGAAATCGTGGTGCCTGTAGCCGAGCGAAGGTGTTGTTGGAGAAGAGTAGCGTTCATGGTTCGGTGTCTCCGAGCTGTTAACGCTAAATACCGATCTTCATTGGGCGTTGTTGCCCGTCTACGACCTTGCCCTGGTCTTCGGCCTGCACATCCACTCTCCAAAAAACGGTTCCAGATCCTGTAAATGACACTTTGTGACACTCCAATGGCTTGCGCTACTTCGGCTTGAGTTTGGCCCCCTTCTAACCTACCAACAATTCTCAAAGCTTCTGAATCTGTCAAATGACTTCGCTGAGACATCGTACTCATCGAAACAAAGCAATCACTGAATGCCGATCATCCTTGTCTTCATTCTCTTTTATCCAGTTGAAAGTCAAATTTCATTCGCTGCCGCTGAAGCGGCGTTTTTGACGTCGAACTCAAAATTTGCATACTCCACAGTTTGAAAACCAGAAAAATTTGCATTTGTGATTCTCTTCTTCTATTTTCGGCAAAAAAAATTTCGTTTATATCTTTATTTTATATAAAACTTCAAATATCCTTTAATTGTTTTGAGCAGTGTAAATAATATGAATAAAATACTTTTTTGATGCAATTTAATTCACATGCTCCTAAGAGAAGTACAACGATATTGTTAGGACAAAATTTAATTAATTCAACCATTTGAGTTATTTTTTTTATTCATTTTATTCGAGGGGTCTGAGAGACCGGATCACATCAGTTGTGTGACAAATTTTAGTCCCATCAGTTAAAGGTTAAAATTCCTATAATACAAAGAAGTACTATATTTTAGCAGTCTAAGAAGTTGTTTACCCTTGTAAATAATGCCTGAATGGATTTTTGAAAGAATTTTATCTTTTTAAGTATAATTGAATTGATGTGAATAGGTTTCGAAATAGTTTAAGCTTCTTCGGTTATATATAATTATACAGGTTTAAAAAGCTGAATTAAAAAAAAATCTGATTAGAAACGTAAAAAATTTACTAATTTAATGAAAATTTATAAAATTTTTCTATCCTCGATTACAAATTATTTTTCAACATGCTACCAGAAATGTGGTTCGACTTATACACGAAAATTCAATTTTTTTCAAAATTTTGCTTAAGAATTGAAGGAAGGGGGGGGGGGGGTGTCGACTTATGCGCGAGTATATACGGTATATAATTTTTTATTAATATTTAGATTAAAATCGAGGGATTATTTAAACAAAAACTATTTGTAATTACTCTTTTGTGAAGATTAAAACTTACTGTATTAATTCAAATATAAATTTATCATAAAGTCTTTTTTTTTATGTGAGTACGCTTTATTAAACTAATTTTTTTCAATACAAGCTTTCTTTTTCTTTTTTTTTTTTTTTTTTACAAGTTTTAAAATACAAGCTGTATCAGCCAAATAATTGAAAAATAATGCATACTCATAATTATTTTACAATTTCCGTATTTTATGGAAGAAACGCCGCGGCGTTTACGAGATTAAAAGTTAATTTTTTTCTAAGTGCGGCGTTTACGATGTTCTTTAAATACCAACTGAGTTTTCTTAATTTAAAAATTCATAAAAATAGTTAAAATCGGATTGAAATATTTTAAATAAAACTATACACATCTTAAGATATTAAGAACGAGGCATCCTACACTGCTCAGAAAGCTTTGATTAAAATTAGGTCAATGTGACGCTGTCGACAAAAGTTGCGTTCCGATGGATGCGGCGTTTACGATATTTTTAAGCGCATTCAGGCCAATTTGAGGAGTGCGGCGTTTACGACGGGTGCGGCGTTTCTTCCATAAAATACGGTACATATTTTTTTATTGTTATTTAAAGTAAAATCAAGGAATTATTTAAACAAAAACTATTTGTAAATACTCTCTTGAATTAATACAGCAAGTTTTAATCTTCTGAAAAATATATTTTACCATGAAGGTTTTTTTTAAAAATGTAATTACACTTTATTATACTAACTTTTTTAACAGAAGCTTTTTTTTTATGTATACAAGTTTTAAAATACAAGCTATAGTAAATCTCTAGGCCAATTAATTGAAACTTTATGCTTTCTCATAATTACTATACATTTATATTTTAATTTTTATTATTAGAATAAAATAAACGGATTTAAGCAAAAACTATTTGTAATTATACTTTTGGATTACAACAAGTTTTAATCTTCTCAAAAATATATTTCAGCATGAAGGTTATTATTATTATTATTATTTTTTAATACGAGCTTTAAAATACCAGCTATATCAGTCAAATATAATTTAAAAATTATGCTTCAGTCGTAATTATCTTACATTTACAATGATATAATATTTATTATTATTTAGAGTAAAATCAAGAAATTATTTATACAAAAAGTATTTGTAATTACATTTTTGGATTAGTACAATAAGTTTTAATCTTCTCAAATGTATTATTTAGGATTATTATTATTATTATTATTTTGAATACAAGCTTTAAAAGACAATCTCTATCAGCCAAATAATTGGAAAATTAAGTTTCACTCATAATTATGTTACATTATATATTATAACATTATATATTATACACTATGTATATATACATTATTATATATTTTTTATTGTTTAGATCAAAATCAAGGGATTATTTAAGCAAAAATTATTTGTAATTGCACTTTTGGATTAGTGCAATAAGTTTTAACCTCAAAAATATATTTTAGCATAAAGATTTTTTTTTTTTTTTTTTTTTTTTTTTTTTAAATATAAGTTTTAAAATACAAGCTGTATTAGCCAAATAATTGAAAAACTATGCTTCGCCCACAATTTATTTACATTTAATTTAAGGTAAAACTATTTCTAGTAATGAACCTAACAAAACTGAATAATAATAATAACAATAGTACAATGCGAATATACATATAACAAAAATTAGGTCTATCTATCCTCATTTACAAGAGATGCATATCTCTTGATATACAGAGACGCCATCTTAAACCGACCCAAGTAATGCTTTCCGGCTGTTGATTGCAGTCGGGATGAATTACGACGAAGCAACCCCGGTGAATGGAAAATAATTCCAACACGTTAGGGGCAGAATTGGAAAATATCACTTCGTCGGCGCATTACGAGAAAGTTACCCGTTCCGAGAAGGGCAGAATCAGGACACCAGCTCGGAATAAAATCCCCAAAATCGGAATAAAATCCGTAAAATACCGTTTTACTGACTATTTCCTTATTTTTACGGATTTTATTCCGAGCTGGGTCGGAAATTATTCCGGTACGATAGGGGTAACTATTTTTCCGATCCCTACCGGAAAACTGGCAGTATTTTTTTTACAGTGTGTATAGCGAGGACGATGTTAAGCTAAATGTTAATGACACAAGTATGCATATTCGTTGAATCTTTTCAGGTAAATACAGTTTTTTTACTATATAAATATAATAATTTAGCACTTGTGAATTAGAAATGAGGGGAATATTAAGTAAATTTTTCTTCATAAAATCATATTTAAATTTTATTAATTTAAATTCATATTTCGTTTGAATATTTAAAAATAATGATGTATTAAATATATGATGCCACTTTTGAATTGAATATTAACAATGGAACAATGGAACAATAAAGCTGGTGTATGGATTCCCTAGTTGCTTGGCAACTTTACATCCAGGCTAAGAGTAAATCGTGTTACAATGCAGTGGGAGCCTTAGAAAAACAGCGTTTAAACGCGACTAGTAGCCACGAAAAATAGAGAGTAAAAGCTAAAAAGATAGACAATTTTTAAAAGAAAAAATTGTTAGTATAACTAGTAGGGGAAAAAAACAAAAAAAAATGTTCCATATGATCCACATATATGTCCAGGACAGGCGAAAAAGCTACCAAAGGAAGCCCCATAAAAAGGACTCAATTCAGAGACCATACATTTAATATAGCTTGATAAGTAAAAAAGTTTAACACAGTGAAGAAAAGAAACAAAACTAAATATATATATAATTACAATAGAATTTAAATTACTACAAGTAAAAAAGAATAAAAATGTAAGAAAAAGCTACAGTGAGGAGAATTCAAACTAAAAAAACAGATAAATGCAAAAGCCGAGGGGATCAAACGACAGCAAGAGGACGGCGTCCACCCAGTCTAGTAATTTGAGGTGAATTAAACACGAGAATGAAAGAAATAAGAGTAATATCATGAGAAGAGCATAAAATACTAGAATAGCAGTTTTTTTTCCTTTTTTTTTAAATTTTTAAACAAACAACACAAACAAAAAGAAGGAAAAAAGTTTAGCAAATGAAGAGCTTAATCTTCGTTAATGTTGATATGACTTGCAAGTTTATCAAATTCAGTTAATATAACCATCAATTTTTGCATCGGATTATCGAGTTTCTTAGTCTGAGTTGAGATGTTCTTTATACATTTTAGGAATTTAGTGATTTGAAAGATTTGTTTAACTTCGTTGAAAGTATTAAGAATGCCTTTAATATCATTGGTGTAATTAGTGGGAGCATTAGAATTTTCAATAGTAGGGGAGGAATGGGTGTTTGCGGTAGTACTATCATTGTTATCAGAGTTTAATTCTAAATTACTAGTTGAGGGTTCAGAGTCTTTAGTATTTTTGGTATAATTATAATTCTTAAATATATCCGCTAAGATTTGGGTTTCTTGGGATAGATTGCTGATACTATTACTTGTTTTACGGTTTTGTTTATTTTCTAGTCTATAGGGATTTTTTTGGACAACCGCGGAAATTCGCTGGGTGCCCGAGTCCACAATTGGCACAAGTGGGTTTAATACGCCCCTTGTGGTGACAATCTGTACTTAAATGTAGATCTCCGCATTTTACACATTTAGCATCGAAGCCACACACTTCTGATGCGTGACCGTAACCTTGACATTTGTAACACTGTTTTACACGATTTTTGCTAGTAAAAGCTTCAATCTTAACAGAAATATAATGTATATTGTTAATTTGATAAATTTCTTCAAAGTTCTTACGAGGTATAACATTTACCATGTATATCGGCATTGGTTGATCAGTTTTACGATTTTTAAGTATGGCAGCCCTAGTGACTGCGAAACCATGCTCCCTCAGACTATCTTCAATAATTTTAGTATCTGTGTAACAGGGGAGGCCCCTAATGCATATTTTTTTGGGTCGAAGTTCTTTAGGATCAAGAGTGGTATATTTCTTTTTGTTTTGGTCTAGCCATTTCTGAGTAGATTTAAAGTCCTTATCAGAGTTACATTGTATAACAATGCGTTCGCCTTTTAGCGTTATTTTGGGTTTTTCTGAGTTTAACTCCGTAATTTCATGGGCAACCGTCGCCCAATTGCTGTCGACTTCGACGTAGAAAGGGTTAACAGATTTTTTAACTTTGACAGTATCCTGTGTATTTTCACTAACATTTGATTCATCCATATCCACATTTTCAGTTAGGTTAACTTTGCTAGCGATATTTTTATATTTATTACTAAGTGGGATAGGAGAACTCTCCTCCGAAATAGGTCGTTTAACTCCTTTCTTAACAGCGTTGAAAATTTCTTTTTTAAGATTAGTGTTAGTAAGAAAAAAAATAGGAGTTTTCTTATACTTAATAGAGCAGAAAAAACTAAAAATAGCTGAATTTAACAAATTATCATGGGTTGGCTCCCTAAGCAAAGTAAAAGCATCAAGGCAAGTTTTCCTTACCTCTTCTTGCTCTGAAGCAGAAGCAGAATAGCCGTTCTTAGCCTTTATGTTCAAAATATATTGATCCACAAATGTGTAGAAATCACCTAATATAGTTTTAGCATATTCTTCAAAATTTGAAGAAAATCTGTCAAACTGGTCCTTGAAATTGCTTTTAACGTTCCTTTACATATTTTGTCGATAACTTCCTTAATATAATAATCTTGATCATCTGTAGTCGTCATAATGCAGCACTAAATAGCGAGCGAACCTATTCGAAATGACATATGAATATTAATTGTTCACAATTATGAACAAATTGTTTTTTATTTTGATATTTTTCTGGTACAGATAGGATATTAAAAAAACGTTTCATATACAATATTATAAGTATTCTGCATTCAAGCAATGAAATTTAAAAATATATTAAAAATCCACATGCATCAATGAGATAAAAAAGTCAATGTTCTTTTCTCGGTTAAAATCCACTTATGTACGATTTTTTAAAGCAATTAATTCAGCCAATTCGAGTTGGTAAACCTTTCGATGCATGACATCATATAACAAATCGATCCTATTGGCTATGCCTGAACTGAAGTGTTGTGTAACCCACTAAATATCTTCTCTTAGAGATTTATTCATAAGATAAGTTACTTATAGCTCGTTGGATCGGAAAATACTTATCTTTAATAAATTATCCTTTTTTGAAATCTCTTGTCCTAAAACGGACAAAATTTATACTGTTTTTTTCATCATTTCTGGGCCGATTTAGAAATAATAATATGTCAACTGTATTGAAAATTTTTCTTAAAACCTAGATTTCTTTTCCGAAAAATATTCCGCAGGGAGGACTAGTAAGTTCATATATAAATCATCTGAACCATAAACATGATACGAGAAAGTAAAGAAATGGATTATAAAATCGATTTGGAACTAGCTTCCTATTTTAGTGTCTAGGAAAGATTTTGCACAGACGAATGAATTTCTGCTATGAGATCTTCACTAAGAAGATATCTCACTTTGAAGAAATCTTATTTCGGTTTTGTAAATACATATATTTAGAGTAAATTGTAGTGTCCTTTTTTTAGTAAGTTGAAGCAGATTATTTAATTTCGCAAAATTATTACTATTACATGTGTTCTCTAAAATAAATAAAATAAACTTTTCAATAAGTGATATTCCTACTTCCAGAAGAATTTTGATTTTCAAAAAATGTACGGGTTGTAAGAATATTTTATTAGGTACTTTTATGTTACTCAGGCGCAAATCTCGTCAATAGTAATTTTTCTTCAGCAATAGAAGATTTAATTTATAGCGTGTTTAAATTAAAAATAATGCCTTGATGTTTATATAAAACCTTGTCTTATAGTATTACTACTTATTATTTTCTGTCGTACTTTTTAAAAATATAAAATGAAAGAAATGCATGTATTTTAAATGTACGTAATATATGTCTTATTTTAAATGTATTTGATTTGAATTAAAATTATTTTAAATGAAATGAATGAAAGGTTTGAAATAAAATGAATGCAATATGAATGATGACGATGGGAATAATATTTGGTGATTTATCAACTACTTCCCTGCTAACTTAAAATTACCGAAGTGTAGCAGAAAGTTTTTAAAAAATCAGGATTCATTGCCTTATTTTGATTAATTGCCAGTAGTTTGAATACCATATCAACTAAGTAATTTGCGACGGAATCCTTCGGACGTTGGAGTAATCGTTGAGACAATATTTAAGATGAAACAAACAAAGTCTATCCGAAATCAGTAAATGAATAAAGTTTAGAATGAGAGAACGAAATTTATGTGCGATGTTAGAATTCAGATTTAACCAACTCTCAAAATAACTAAATGCAAATCTGCTAATTTAAACGTCATCCAATTCAAGGAAAAAGGCTGCTCAAACTCGTGTCCCCAAACGACGAAGAATCACTGTTGCTGAAAACATCTTAAGCAATGGCGCTTCAAAGATATTTTAAATGTTTCCAGCTCAGTGAATTCCATGGACTTTTATTCTATTTAAGTATGTAGATTTACTTTCTTCGAAAATGGCCAAATACGTGGATAATACTAGGCGTTAAAAACCTCTGAGCATGTGCCAGTAATATGATCTCCAAAAATCTCAATAGCGAGAAGATCCAGCCTTGTTTTCCTCGAAAGACAGGAATCGACCAAAATCTGCACGTTTGAACTCCAAACAGCATATTTATACCTATCCAGAAGACCACAGTAAGCTAATTAACATATAACAGCAGAAAAATAATCGTGAAGCTTGAATTCAAGGAAGCAAAATCATTCTTTCGAAAGTCAGAGGAGCGATAGATAGAAGTCACTTTCCACAGATATTAGGTGTTCGACAACACGCTCACAACAAAACTAGAATCCCTTTATACTGCATGATACTGCTTAATAGCTTGATACTGCTGTATTCCCACCACCCAAAAATAGCAACCTGAAAATTAACTTATTGGTACATTTTAATTAAGCTACAGACTGCCTGAGATTAACAAATACTTTTTATTGTTAATAATAATAATAATAATAATAATAATAATAATAAAAACCGACCATCTTTGCACTGGTGTGTGAATATTAAAGAACTTTTATACGCTTTTAAACTATATTTAAAAAAAAATCTGACTCAAAACTTCTATAAGCGATTACAAACTTAAAACGATGCCTTAACAACAGGTCTATGATTGACAGTCTATATAGTCAACTTTGTCCATATTTTTAGTATTTCCTTTTTGTACGGATACTGGCATAACTCAGTAAGTGCAATTTCTTGAAAAATACTATAAAAAGTCACGTAAATTAAACGGTGACCAATGAAGAATTTCTAATTTGCACGTTATATACATTTTTTCCGCTCACAAAAATTTCCCCTGCTAAATTAATATTTCTTTTGTTTCTAAATTTTCTCTTGTGATTACTATTTTTAATTTTCCAACGATGGAAATGGATTCTATAACCTTTTACTAAGGAAAGCGCATTTACCTTTCTGAAATAAGCGTTGAAAATAGTCACACTGAATTTTTTTTACTGTGTGTGTGTATGGAGCGAGGGGGGTGGGTGATATTTGAGAATGCAATATAAGCAGTAGCAGACCGTGACTTCCTTTAGACCTGAAAATATTTTAGCCGAAAACAACTGGGGACTGTTAAAAATTAAAATACTGAACTGAGATAAGGAGTCCAGTTTCTTCTTATTTCCTTTTCACCATCGCTCTCAACCCTGTCTCATTACTGTTCTTCGCACCCTTATCTCCGGGGTCAAGAAGGTTACGCTACAGACTGTTTTTTTTTCTTTTCGAATAACTTACTTTATGGAAGATTATTAGATTTGATTCATAAAAGTTGTTAATGTGATTAATTAATGATTCATATAACCGGTATTTTTGTGTGTGTGTGTGTGTGTTGGAGGGGGTAATGTGATTAATTAGTGATTCATATAACCGGTATTTTTTGCATGTGTGTAGCGGGGGAGGGGGGGGGAGGCAAATATGCGTAAAAGGCAAGAGGCAGTGGCGTATGCAAACGAAATATTTCATAAAATTCTTAGCGAGCGAGTATTTAGGCTAATTTCAAAAAATGTCAGAATAAAACTGTATCAGGTGCTCCTCAGATGCGCACAATAAAATCAAAAGACCCCCCCCCCCCATTCAAGAAAGTTTCGAAAAGGTGCCACTGCCCTATTTAACTAAGCAATAATGCGTAAAATTTGTTTTTATCGTCAATTTGAACGTACCTAAGCAAAAAGTACCTGTAATGCTATGTATATGGAACAAAACAAAAAGGAAAAGAAAGTGGGGAGGGGGCGGTGCATTTTTAGGGAACTGTTATTCAAAAACCAGATAAGTCTCAGTCATAAAATTTACAATTTAACTTTATAGTACAAAGATGTTTATTATCCCAAGTTTTAAGAATTTCTTAGTCAGTCCTTTTTGAAATATTAATTAGTGAAAATTGCCAAAAGCAGACTTTTTGATGAGCTGTACAAAGAAAAAGGAAACGGTTGTCAGGATTAAAATTTATAAAAATGAGTACTCTTATAAGATATATATATATTTTAAAAATATAAAAGTTGAAAAGCATTTCCTTCATAAAAAACAATGGCAGCGTAATGCGGTGTTTGACCTTTTATTTCTCCGGTTTTTAAGCATGTTTTCGGTCTAGATCCGTAAGTCTAATGAAAATTTTATAATTACATAAAATGTCGACAATTTTAAGACTAATAAAAATTTTATAATTACATAAAATGTCGACAATTTTATACTGAACATTTTGGTTTTTGATTCCTCTTGATAGGTAGAAAAATAAAGCTGTTACAGCATTTTTCGTAAAACACGTTTATCCCCCAAAAATGGCTGTGTTGTGTAGTTTGATAAAAATGGCCCCTCCAAGAAACTGTATGATGAAAAAAAAAATTAGTCATGTTTTTAAACTCAGAAAACTATGAAGAAGTCTTTGTTAAAAGATTAGGAAAATTAAAAATATCCAGCGACACCACCTGTAACCCTAATATGTAAATGGTTATTTTGCGTCACAGTATACTAAGTGAAATGTATGCAAACGGATAGTATAGCGCAATAAAATAATTTACATAAATTTTTACTAAGGTTTTGGATAGCATGGTGCAATAGATAAACCACATTATTCAATAAATACATTTCAATGCGTAATATTAGGTTTAGTGAAAGTGATATACAGTAAAACCTCCCTAAAGTTCCAATAAAAATTGGTCGCTTCGAGAGGTGGTCTCTTAATGGAGGTCTTGTTTAAATCTAGATTTGAATTGTCGAAAAAAGGTAACAATTAATGTTAATAAAACTTATTTTTCCCATTAGGAAAAAATATGAAAATTTAAGTATTAAAACAAAACTTAATTGCATAAGCAAATTACTATAGAGTTCAAAAGAAAAATGAATACATTGACGTTTGCTTTGATTTTACGGTTTTATCTTTTATAATTTTTATTTCCATGTCCTTTCGAAATTCAGTAAATAAATGCATTTTTTTTTTGAACGGGTGCAAATAATGACGATTTCATTAATTTATCTATTTCTTTGAGAGTATCATGACAGAATAGGCCAGGGGAGTTTATTGACTGTCATTCTTAATTTGTCATTAGATTTAAATTCATTACCTAAAGAGGCACAAAGGAGTTTAAACATTTAAAAGTTACCGGAATAAAAAAAAAAAAAAATTCTAATCTTGATGAATAATGCGCTTTCCGGAATTACTTTTCTACTAAAACCTTCTTCAAGCGACCAGGAAAAAACGGAATTTATTTCATTTTCTTCAAAGAAATTGCTCGCTCATGGAGGGAGTTCAACTGGGATGGTCTCTGAATAGAGGTAAAATTAGTATTGAGCCTATGGGAATAAATTTCGTTTCATGAAAAAAATGGTCGTTCAGGGAGGTGGTCGCACAGGGAGGTTTCACTGTATATGCAATTATAAATGAAATAAAAATAAAATGATGAACTAAATAATGCATGGTTAATGATCAAAAGATTAAAAAAAAAAAAAGGAAATTAAATGAAATATGCTATTTGGTGCAGAATTTATGGAGATAAAATCGAAAAACTCACGTTTTCTTCATATTAGAAATATCCTGTATATCATAGGTTTTAATTCCGAAACAGATGTGACTTAAAATAGATGAAAATGATGTCACTCTGAAGCAACTGTTATCAAAAGTTTCCCTTTTATGAATAAAAATACAAGTTTACTTTTAAGGCTGTTTTAAAATCCAACCTACATAGTTCTTGACATTAGTTTTCAATCAGAATTCAGAATTTCGCTAATTCAGAAACTGTGTAATCCAGTTCCATTTTTCGGCTAAGTCAGACTATTTTTCAGAAAATACTTTGGAAGTTAGTGTTTTGAACCACATTTCCAGTCGGCGACAGTGAGGTAAAGGAAACAAAATGCAGTCTTGAGGCAACAATCGCTTTTAACTCAAGATGTAAATTCATTTATCCAAAAATGAAAAAACTTCAACGACCTTACATAGCCATTTAAGTTTTCTATCTAGTAAAGCAGAGTGCTTGTGCGCGTGTTGGGAGGTGGGGGTTGGGGGTGTAACTAAAACACCAATATAGGTAACTTTCTTACATATAATTAATTGTCGCTGAAGAAATGAGAATTTTTTTCAAAAAAAAAAAAAAAAAAAAAAACGAAAAAAAACCCCGCTGTTTATTACTTTCTTCTATCTTTACAAAAAGAAAGTATTGAATTCGTGAAAATTTTCGACTTCCGGTTTTCGACGGATTTATACGTTTTAGAATATCCTGAACACGATTTGATGGTTTTTAGAAAATGTCTGACTGTGAGTCTATCACTCTGTATGTGACAAAAGTTTTGTGGGCGCTCTATCTCAAGAACTAATGCACATAATTTTTCAAAAAACTTTAGATTCAGTTAGACCTTAAGATATTAATTAAACTTACTTCCATTGTCACACGAAGACTGAACAGAAGTGCACGAGACACTGAAAAAAAATTGTGAGAAGAAAATTCTGACAGAATTTTCTAGATCTTTTTGTCTTGTTACCCTTTTATTGATACAATGCATAGTAAAACACTATTGAGATAAGTTGAAAAAAGCAATAAAAGGATATATTCTGCTCGAACATGATCCGCGACAGCAAACCCCACCCTCTGAATGACTAAAAGTGAGGGTGGGAACTAGAATAATGGAGCAATTCTTCGTGATTTTCTTCGGATTTACAGGGATTCAGAACTAAACGCTGACTCCATTCAACTCCTGTATGATCCCTTACATTTCCCCCTCTTAAGGGGTCTCAGGACTCTTAAAGCTTTAAAATTTTCGAAATTTTAATTTTTTTAGATGTTAAACTCCTATATTTTCTGAACATTTTGATATAATTGTTTCCTTGAAATTCCTATTAGAACTGAAGTTATGGCTTTTACTTTTATTCATGTTCAATAGCTGAAGCGTCGTTTCGGAAACTTTGAAGCCATTTTTCTCCAAATGACTTTTTTGGGCATAACGCGCACGATATTTCAAAAACTTATGAATATTTTTTCATGAAATTTTCAAAACATATATTTCATGTTATCCTGTATAAACTGAACCTAAAATTTCCTTTTTATTGTTCAAAACAATATATTTTTTAGGTGATTATACTGTTGAAATTTTCTTAATTTTGCATTAGCTAAATACAACTTTGTATTAAAAATATAAAAAAGCTTTAAATACCAATTTTTTTTAGGTTCAGGGTAATTATTGCAATCTGAAGTATAAGTAGGTACCAAAATTTTCATTCTAGTTGCAACACTTATTTTGTAATCGTGCGCGTAAGCTGTTATGCCGATTTTTTGCTCGAAAAATGTCTAACAGTTTGGAGACCCCTGTAAATGTTAATTCTGCATCTTATAATTTTTTAAATACATGAAATGAAAGAACATACTTATATATTTTATTCCAGTTAAAATTGTGTCTTAAAATCAAATACATTTTAAGATATTAAATGTTGAGAATGGTCTTTTTTTCCATTTTTTTCCAATTTTAAGAGTCCTGAGACCCCTTAATGGTTTTCGGCTAAAATCTTTTCGGCCCTAAAGGAACAAACCTAGCAGACAGGGTCGGATTAACTTCCGAAATTAGGGGAAGCATATTATCGTTTCGGGGGAGCTTTTATTTGGATAAACTTTCTAAATTATTCATGCGTGGGAATTTTTTAGTCTTATAAATAGTACTCAGGCAGTATATTAACAGAATTCACATTTCATTAAACAGTTTCTTGTACTCTTCCTGGATGAAAAAAGAATCTATAGAGTATTGTATTTCGTAGTTTATATAGTTTTTGCATGTTCAATTACCCAGGGAGTTCTTGAACAAGACGTCTGAGTGTTACATGATTGATGAACAGCCTATTAGTTTTGTTCAGATTTCTCGGTCAGATAACAAAAGCAGTACGAAATAGAGTACTTTTTCTCTTACATTAAGCAAATGTCCTCAAAAAGAAAACAAAAATATTTTCAAAATCAAGATATTAGAAATCAAGAATGGAAGTACCATTTTTTAATCATTTGGGAACTTTCTTAAATTTTACAGGGAATCCTGTACTTCCTGTGCATTTTCGGTAATCACCCCTTGGTTGCAAAAACAAGAAAGATACTTGCATGGTCCAAAGGCGAATTGGTCCAAAGGTTCTAAAATATCTTTCGTTACGACATATCTTTTAATGTATTACTGTATAGTATTATTGTATGCTATATGTATACGTTAAATAAATTAATTCTCAATGTTATTGTATGGTACATGTATACATTAAATAAATTAATTCTCAATGTGTTGTCGGATTTACGTGTGTGTAAATATCCTCAGCAATGACGAAGGACACGATGCATATCTTATATCTTTTTAACAACACAACACGTACATAAAATATACAAATAATACTGAACATGTACTAATATATGCCATATCGGCAAACAGGCTTTCTTATAGGTATTTAATACACAAATTCGTATTTAATAATCTCGACCACAGAACATATAGGGCAGATGGGGCACATGTGAACAGTTCACATAAATATAACATTTTCTCATAACTGGGTTAATTTCTACAAACAAAAACTACTCAATATAGTAAATAGAATTTTTTTTACACATGGTATTTTTTTAAAAATCACCTGTATAGTTCTTCTTACGTTGTTTAAAAGTTTTACAAATTAAAAAAATACTCACCTGCGCCCCACCGGCGGGGTAGTTGTGAACACACATGGGGCACATGTGAACATAAGGAAAAAATGCCCTTTGATATGCTTTTTATTCTGTTATTCATTTCTCATCATAATCATTAAGCATATTATCTGTTAACACTAGAATGCCCGGAAGGAGTTGATTCGACTCCGACCATACGATTAAATGTCAATTGGAACCAGAAATTCTTTCACAAAATAGGTTAAAATTTAAAAACGCAGATTAACGTTAAATAAATCAGAGAAATAATTTTAAATAAAAATTCTGGTGTAAAATATTTTTATGAAACTTGAGTAAAATTTCTGGGCGTTCTAGTGTTAAATTCACCATAAAGAAAAAAGATATATATAAAATTCTCTCGTTTCTGGGTGATATATTTAAGCAAAAGATTATAAAATGAAAATAAGTGGATTGCGATGGAGGGGGGGGGGGGAGCAGAAGAAGGGAGGCTTAGATGATTGATTAAATATTGTTGCAATAAAATAAAAAATAAAGATGTAAATTTGAAAAAAAAAATAAGGCTTTTAAAAATATCCTTTAGTAAAATAATAGATAACATTGCCTTTTAGAAAGCATTAAATTTATTTAAATGCATTAAAAATTGTTGCATACCGTTTAATAAAATAATACATAACATTACCTTTTAGAAAGCATTAAATTTATTAAAATTGCAATTGAACGTAAACTAGCTTGTTGCTCTTTATGCACTCGCTGACAGATGCGCTCGTAGAAGTTTCAATACAAAATCAACTTTGTATGACGGAAATATCTTCTATTTCAGAAAAATTATAGATATTGGAGATGACATTATTTCTCACGAAATTAAATGAAAAGAACAGAATCACAGAATGATTAGTGGGGCAATTATGAACTGTTCATATCTGCCTAACTAATGTGTTCACAAGTGCCCCACGTGGCTGCTAGAGCTAAATGATAAATCATTGACGTTTCTCAATTTTAGAAGAAAAAAAATATCAAAAATTTTTATTGCTGTTCATAGTATATGTTAAAACATTAGAATTCAAATAAATGAATAAATAAGTAAAGTTATTAGCTTATCAAGTTGGAAATGAAATTTTACTTTTGAAATTTATAAACAGTTTTTTGGCTACTCCGGACAAACAAAATGTCAAAGAGCTTCAAAATATTTTTACCATATGTCTACAGGTGCTGCGTTTGATACATTGAAAGTTATTTCATATATATGTACAGTAGGGTGGAGCGAAAAAAATTAATTTTTTAATATCAAAAACGGGTAGGTGCCAAAAGTTGCCTTTATACTAGTACATCATCTGTGTGCAATATTACCGCTGAAAAAAAATGGCTTGAGTCTGCGCTTTTGGTTCAAAAGTCGAAATTTTGGTTAAAATTTGACATTTTTTCAAAAATTAAAAAAAAATCTATAGAGATGGTTACTATTTAAAAGTATTATTTAAACCTTTATTATTAATGACTTAACATATTTAAACGAAAAAACTATATCTTTGTTCTGTATAACTTGAACAAAACTGACAACTTTTGGTGAAAAAAAGGCGTTTCCACTCTGTTGTGTCATACAACTAATTGTTATTTGGAATACAGCTCTTACCTAGCTGATTTCAAAACTACCCATGAGGTACCACGTGGATGTGGCTGCATTTCATGTCACAACAGTGCATAGCTCGACCACCCTACCATCTGAACTCAATTTTTTATTTATACATTGAATTGTGATTTTTTATCAAAGACTGGCATAAGTTTTCGATGTATCAACCTGGTACATCTTTTTTGGATCCACAGATTTTGAATGCTGCTGCTGTGATCTCATTTACGTATTTTTCTACTGTTTGTGTAAGAGAAGACAAACAGTGTAATGCAGTGCGGATGGTATTAATGTAATCTATTCAGCCTTCTATTATCTTCACCAAGATTGCACACGATAAATGCATATTGATTAGAGGTTCTGTTACCACAACACTTTTCCAATGAGTTAGATTTTTATAATTATCCGCTTCAAAGCTGATTGTAGATAATTCCGATTTGCGTATGCCATCATTTACCCTCATCTTTCGACTATTATGTGCTGAGCAGCTAGCTGTTTAATGTGATGGCAATCGTCAGAGAGCATTGAAATAAGAATTTCCTCTGTGTATGCAAAGCAACCATTGTCCTAAATAACCTTTTTTCAGTATTTTTTTATTCCGTTTTGTGTGTTGTTTAGTATCCAAGTTGTTTTTGTGTAGCCAATTTCCCATGAGTTTTTAGATCCCTTCTTTAGCTGTGAATTACATTTGATTGTAAACTATTCTGGAGCCAAACTTGGATAACATAGTACTTTTTCAGTGAACGTAGAGACTCTGATGAGCATTGAGCGCTCATTTGAAGGCGGATAATTCTGTTAGTCGTTGTCATCCATTCTGCGAGGGGCATGTTTAGAATGAACCATTACAATTGATCATATGTCTCCTCCAAGTCCAGTTAATTTCCTCTGCATCATTTATTAGATAAAATCGTTGGCAAAAATTAGATTCTAACCCACAGGGATGCGCCGGACCAATAGGAAAATCTTTGTCCACGTGCTTATTCCCTTCTTATTTCAATTTTTGAAGCCATAGAGAGTATTTTTTAAACATTATTTCCTGAAATCAAGAAAAGGGTACTCAGCACATACCAGAAATAACTGATAGATATCTGCAAAGTTATTTCATCAAGATATTGCTCAGAACTAGCGAATAGGAACCCAAGAAATTTGTCCTACGCAAGATGGCCCACAACGGCGCATAAAATTATTCACCTTTATATAAGCACTGAACTGATTGACCATCAGAGTCTGGTTCCTTCACAAAGTATGTAACCAAGTTTATGCCACAGGATGGCTTACACCAAATAAAATTCACATCTAAAAAATGGATCTAAAAACATATGGGAAATTACTCGGCTACAAAACATCACAGAAATCGGCCAAAAACAAATACTAAAAAAATTTATTTAGGACAATGGTAGCTTTTCACATCGAGGGAAAATTCTTATTGCAATTTTGATGACGATCGCCATCACATTAAACAACAAGCTTATCACCATATAAAAAATTCAAGAGGTAGAGTAAATGATGGCATACTCAAAGATGAAATACCTAAATGTTGTAAAATGTTGTAGGAACGGAACTCCCAATCACTATGCAGTAACTGGATGTAATTTTAGTGAAGATACTACAGCGCTGAATAGATTCCATTAATTCCACTGCATTACTCTGCTTGCCTTATCATACACAAGCAGTAGAAATATACGTGAAGAAGAGTCACAGCAGCACCCAACGTCTGTGGATACAAAGAAGAGATGGATTAGGTTGATACATAGGAATCTTATGTCAGTCTTTGATAAAAAATCACAATTCAATATATAAATAAAACATTGTGCTCAGATGGAAGGGTGGTCAAGCTATGCACTGTTGTGTCATGAAATGCAGCCACTCCCACTTGATACCCCCTTGGTAGATTTCAAAGCAACTACGTAAGAGCTGTATTCCAAATAACAATTAGTTGTATGACACAACAGAGTGGAAACGCCTTTTTTTCAACAAAAGTTGTCAGTTTTGTTCCAGTTATACAGAACAAAGATATAGTTTTATCGTTTAAATATGTTAAGTCATTAATAATAAAGGTTTAAATAACACTTTTAAATAATAACCATCTCTATAGAATTTTTTTTTAATTTTTGAAAAAATGTCAAATTTTACCCAAAATTTCGACTTTTGGACCAAAAGCGCAGACTCGAGCCATTTTTTTTCAGCGGTAATATTGCACGCAGAGGATGTAATAGTATAAAGACAACTTTTGGCACCTACCCGTTTTTGATTTTCAAAAAATGATTTTTTTCGCTCCACCCTAATGTACAGGGTGTCCACTCTCAACGGTGTCCAATGGCTAATTTTTAAAACTTTAGTCATAGTTAAATAGTTCCAATTACAAAAATGTTTTAAATAAGATAAAGAAATATTTTAAAAGCGATTTGGGGCAATAAAAACATTTTTAAAAAAATTACGAAATTTAAATTTTTATACGGTTCCCCGGACCTATAAGTTATATTTAATAAAATTTTCCTATTATACTAATAAGTAAGACAAAAAAAAGTCTCATTCATATAACGCTAAAATTGACCGAGTTATGAAACTTTAAAAATGCATGACTTATACCACTTTTCTGCACCTGAACACAAATGAGTTTGGCCATGTTTTGAGGGGTCATATACCAAGTGCTTAAAGTATTCGAAGAACTTATTTCATGTGTATCTGCACTTTGAAAAATTTCGTACAAGTATTACGAATGAGTTAACTTTTATTAAGTTTCAAATTGTCTAAAATAATTATATTTTAACATATGTTTTATTTTGTAAGGATTTGAGACTGTTTCTTTTCATGATTTCTTTTAACAAAAATTACGTTATTTTTATAAGTTTTTATTTAACTTCAACGATCCTATGTATGTTTTTCCAGTTCAAAATTTGTACCCGAATTTTAGCTCACTTTCAAATATCCGATCGAGATTAAATTTTACATACTGACGTAAATCCGATGACAATCTAATGTTATTATGATTTTAGGTGGTTACCATTTATACTTATTTTACAGGATACAGCAAAAAAATTTCGTATAGATTACCTCCAAGAAGTTAAAAAAAATGTTTTAGGTTAGATAACATAAGACTGCGAATTCTGTGTTTTCTAATTTTATGTATTTTTTAGTACTGAATCTGAAAATTACCTTAATTTTTAACCATCATGTCAGGATTTTCCGCAAATCATAAATTGTCAAAGTTAAAAAACAACAAGAATCAGATACTATCAAATAGAGGAGATGGCTGTGATTTTTAACTTTTGATAATTGATTTTTATGTACTTCTTAGCACTGATGAATCTGAAAATGACCTAATTTTTAACCATCACGTTAGAATTTATTTGCAAATCGTAAATGCCAAAGTTAAAATATAGCGAAAATCAGATACTATAAAACAGATGAAAAACTTTTTTTATATAATTTAATTTTATTTAATTCAATAATTTATTCAAATTTTTGGCTTATACTGGGATTCTTTCAGCTAAACAAACAGCTGAGGGTCCGATTTGGTGGGGGGGGGGGGGAGGTTCAATTTTAGCTTTGAAATTTAGAATTTGCGACAAATCCTGACGTGATGGCTAAAAAAAAAAGTCTTTTTCGGATTCAGCGGTAAAAAATACATAAAAATCAATTGTGAAAATTTTAAAACACAACTATTACATCTATTTTATAGGATAAAATTTTCGCTATTTCATTTCTTAACTCTAAAATTTACGATTTTCAAAAAATCTTTACGTGATGGTAAAAAATAAAGGTCAATTTCGGATTCAGCGGTACAGAATATACAAGAATCAATTATCAAAAACTAAAAAACATGGCATAACCCCACTTTTGCAGGCTAGTGTAATCTAATAACATTTTTAAATACGCTTTTTTTTAAAGAATTGAGGCTGTTAATTTCCTTCATTTTATTTAACAAAATTTGTTTTGTTTTCTTATATTTTTATTACAAATGGTATAGTTTGCATTAATATGTCGGAATGATTAAAGATTTCTAATTCATATTGCAATGTTGATTTTACTCTCAACCATTTTTTTAAATATATCTGACGAAATTGTATTTCTACTAAATTCTTGAATTACCCCTAATTTGCAACAAAAAATATACTCCAACTTTAAACAGCTATTACTCGGTCAATTTTAATCGTAAAGTAATGGGACTTTTTTTGTCTTACTTGTCAGTGTAACAGGAAAATTTTACTAAATGTAACTTATAGGACCGTGGGACCGTATAAAAATTTAAATTTCGTAATTTTTTAAGAAATTTTTTTTATTGACCCATATCGCTTTTAAAATATTTTTTTACTTCATTTAAAACATTTTTGTAAACATTTGTCTATGACTAACGGTTTAGGAATTAGACATTGGGAACGTTAAGAGTGGACACCCTATGTAGTAATATGAAGAAGTTTTTAATTTAAATAAAGGACGCCAAAAAGTGCGTTTAAAAATTCTGAATTTCTCTCCCAAACTTTATCTATTCTCTATCGAGCCAACACAGGTACCATATCTTTTAAAACAATATTTTGGCTTTCTCTTAAAGAAATAACGATAACATTGGCGATTAAAGTTCAAGGATACTATTGTGATTTTCATGATGTAATTAACTGTCCCAAAATATTTAGCTAATTAATAATGTTTTATTGCGTTCATGCTCTATATATGCGATAAAGTCCCATGCGGTAAAGTCTTTCCTAAAGACTTTACTCCTCACAAACACTTAGGACTATATAAAAATAGCAAATAAAGCCTTTGTGCAACAATATTAAAAAGCAGAAAACCAACGTTTAAAAATGCATTATTATTTGCTGCTTTTCATGTATTATTTGTGCATTTTTAGACAATGGTTTTCTGCTTTTTAATACTTGGGACTATTTTTGACGCTTGCCAAAAATCCGGTTTGCATTTTTTATCGCTAATACGTCTCTTTTAAATGCCTCATATTTTCAATTTTTACATCATCGAATTGGAAAAATATGTACTTTAGGATGAAATTTATACGGAAAAATGTAGCTCAATTTAGTGACTTTTTTCATGATATTTTAAAGAAATATCAAGCATAATTATTTAATATATCTTTCTCAATAAGGCACATTTGTTTGCTACAATAATAAACAGTAATTAGAGACAAAATTACCATAATTTGGCAATTGATTGATCAGAATACATTACAAAGAAAAAAAGTAAGTTAGCTATATGATCATATTAATTATATGATATAATATACTGAACTTTAATCGTGCTAAACTAAAAACTACTAGTAAAAAGATTGATTTAAATTTCACGTTGAACATTAAATTGTACATCAAGTTGAGTTAAAATATGTAAAAGATGCGTTGCGTCAGAATATGTTCTGAATTGCATTTTAATTTTCACTTTTGATTTCATAATTTCTAACTGTAAGCTTATCGTCTGCCAAGTTTTTAAATAATGGGTTATAAAATGCATTTTAATATGTTAAAGATCATGCGTTCGGCTTCCATTTTTTTCCATTTTATCTAGTTTTTGAAAGTTCATACAAATTTTCGGTTATAAGGAAGCTGCGTTCATGGACAAATTTTTCTTTAATTAAAAGAGCAGTTTTCGAAAATTAAAGCCATTAAAATAGTCAGAAGTATTAATTCTAGCGAGAATATCAAAATTTAGTTCTAATAAAGAAATTAAACCACTTTTATAGCTAAAAAGAGGACTCAGAACATGAAAATAATGTAATCTTCTAGATCCTATTATTTTCGTACCATGCTTTAAATGTATCATTTTTTTCATTTAACATAATATTTGTTTTTATTTTTAACTAGCATACTCACTCAGTATTGCCAGGACCTGGCCCGAATCTACCGAGAATAAACTGCCTGGTTCGGTCCCAGACTAATGAGAGAAAATCTGAACAGGCCCGAGACTTGTTTTAAAAAATTCGTGGAAAAAAATCTTTTTCATATTTTTTTGAATAATTGTTCAATAAATGCTTACCGTAGGTTTCTTCCTTTACATGAATATAAAGTTCATCTTTTAAAGAGAAATATTAGATACTGAGCTTATTTGATAAATAAACAAGAAAGAAAAATCATGCGCCAAGCAGAGGTTTTGAAACACTTTCCAACGATTCCAGGATAAAGAAAACTATTTAATAAGGTGTAGAAGACACTCAAGTAAATATTTCAGAAAACGTGCAACATATTTGAAAGGCAGATTTCGACAATTATTGCACATAGCCGGATTTGTTCTCCAATTCTATTGTGCAGTTCTGTATATGATCTATAGATTTGTACAAATTCTACATACAATACTAAAATTTAGTTTAGTAAGAAACTGCATAACACTGTTGAAAATTACTTCAACAATTTCCACCAACAGACGGAAACATACCTGAATTCTTTTGTACGGGGCTGTATATTACATACAGATTTTTATACGCGCCACATATTGAGCTGTCTTTTAAATCTAGCAAAAACATGCTTAAAACTACTGAAATCACACTTCCATATATTATCTACCCTGAACAGCCACGCCCCATTCTTATCGTTGCCCTGTATAAGATTTTATCTATACTCTACGAAGTATACTCTACTTAGCATGCTGAATATATAGTTCATCTCGAAAATGCATAACTCAAATTAAAAAACACCTTTACGAAATCTACGCTCATTCTTAGTCATTCTTATGAAATATTTTGCGCAGCTTTGTCTATGGTCCATAGAATTTATGCACACCACATAACATGGAAAAATTTAGGTAAACTTAAAAACACCCACCGTAACTGAAAACACATTTTCAGCAATCTTCTCTAATAGACAACACTTCGATACGGTATTGTATATGAAATATTTTATGTGTCCCTGTATACAATAAATCTAATGAACATCATATTCTACCGCAAGCATCTTTAATTAAGCCTCAGTAATGTACATCAGTTCATCATGTTTGAAATAGTGCAACATAATTGACGTACGCTGCGAACAATCTCCCCCGTGAACGTTATATAACCGAACTCTTTTATGTGTGTAAATGAATAAAAAATGTTTTGCATCCTATATTCTACAGAAAGCAGGTATTAGTGCATCTCCTAACTTCATACCAGTTTCATTATGTTTGTAGCATTGCACTGTTAAAAATTTTCAGCATTCTGTCCAGTCATTCGACCGTTTTTTGAAAAAATGGTTTCATAGCCGTAATTTAACTATATTCCGACCATAAAATGGCCAATATTATGGTCAGAATAGTGTTAAATTACGGTCGTGTAACCGTTTTAGATAAAAACGGTCAAATGACTGGACAGAATGCTGCAAATTTTTAACAGTGTATGTTGCGTGGTGATAACGTTCTACTTAAGATGGAGTCCTATTATTTCCGCATTACTGAATTTAATATATATAATCGTAATAAATTTTGCATTCATACATTTTTGTATAAGAGCCAAGAGCTATTGCACCAAGATCTGAATATTTATAAAACTAGTTATAGTACGAACACACCTCATTTGCCATGTTTGACATACAGTTCCCGACTTGTTTATGAGATGCAATGAGTAAATCCATATGTATTCCGGACATTTTTTCGACTCAAATGGAAAATTTTAATTATAAGTATAAAGAAATAAATTCATATGGATAAATTCATGTTAAAAAATTAATAATGTTATAAGCTGTTTCAAATTTTACAAAAAAAAAAAAAAAAAAAAAAAAAAAAAAAAAAAAACCCTGTGTTGTTGAAAACATGACTGTGTTCTTTAGTTCATTTTCCTCTGAATAGTTTTTGAGTCATAGAAAAATGATACTTTTTCAAGATGTAAGGATGGTTTCGCCAAATGTTTTCCACCGGAGACCCCCTGAAGAGTTTTTCAATTGCTTATCTATTCCACTACTCTACTGTTTCCTAATAAAAAGATGGAAAAATGTGGTTGTGAAGTTTTAACTTGTTTATTATTTATATTACACTAGTGTTAATGCCCGTCCTAGGACGGTGGGTGAAAATTGTGTTTTTCACTTAAAATTTGAAAAACTGATAAAAAATAATTGACAATATGGAAGCGTTTAGATGAGCAAAGTTCGGCTAGTTTATGTTCTAATAAACACACAATTAGCATTTACAATATTTCTGGGTAAACCGGGTTTTTCGGCTAATATATTATAAAAAAAATTAAGATTTCTTAATAAACCAAAAATTTAACAAATATGCAATAAAACTGCGTAATTAAAAAGTTTGCTGCAACTATTGAAATAATACTGTTTTATTTTTTTTAAATAACACTTTGAAATTGTATTTTTATCGTTTACCACCCACCACCCCTCCAAATTTTTTTATATGCATATTGATTAATAAATAGGTATCTCGGGTTGACCCACATCCGAAAGAAAGAAGGGGAAGCATTGTTAAAGTGTTCTTCACGCCTATTGCTGTTTTTCTTCTGTTTACCCGCGGCTGACGTCACGCATCAGAAGATTGATGGGTTCGCCCCGCCTGCGTTACACTGCGTTTTATTATATAGAGATGTTTATAACATTTATATGTAAATTAAGATCATATTGGTGCTGTAGAAAATATAACAATTATACAGCATTTTAAGCACCAGAACTTTTCTAACTATTCCAGATTAGTTTCGGTATGCTGAATGCAACTGAAACTAGTCTGCAATAGCTCGAAAAAGTCTGGTGCTTAAAACGGTTTTAAATCTGTCTATATATTTATTTATAATTTAATTACAATGACACTTTTATATTGCTTTTAAAATTGTCTGACATTCTCAATGTGAGGAATGTGATTGGCAAGTCTTGACAGTGGGCTCAAAATTTACGAGTTTCAACCTCAAATCTTCACAAAATTTGATACTTAATGTACTTCTTTGGTTTGTTAGGATTAAATTAACATGGGTAAAACCCTATTCAGGTATAGGACCGTTATAGAACCCTATAAGACCTTAGATGTGCTACAATAAAACGGTGTATCGCTGTTTTAGACAGTTTTAGTCATTTCTCATGTAATATTTATGTTTATAAAAAAGTAATCGGGTTGGATTCTGATTTAACTATTTTGGATTGTGATCACTTTCTGGACGACGTGAATAGTACAGAAACGCGTTTTCAGATCACTCCAACTAGAATTTTCGTGTTCGTGCGACTATTGACAGATGCACGAGTATGTTTCAAAGACGACTTCATCGTCATCAGAGAAGCAGCAAGAGTTTTGAAGACGATGCCACTGCACCAGGCGCCAACCGCTTTATAGACGCTGATAGGCAATTCATAGGACGCTTCATCACCAATACAATGAGGATTTATAGAAAAACTTTACTTCTGATTTTTATGATAGATGCAAATCGTTTTTCATACATAACACAAATTAACGGTTTATTAAGAATATGTGATTTTGGAAAGTATAGTGTGTCCATAATAGAATGCCCAGATTCAATGGTATTATATAACAGTTTAATTTAGACTATTTATAACAAATAACACATCAAATTGGAGGTAAACTAACCTGTTTTTTCTTACAAATGATCGCTATGTTCACTTGTAGTTATACGGCACATATCCAACCTAAAGTTCAATTCTTCCAACACTTCGGTTAAGAAATCCGGATACATAATGGAAGAAAATGGCCTCTTCAATTCTGTGTCTGAACTCTGGCAAATCATTAGCAACTGAAGTTCAAAACTTGCTTTCCGAACAGATTTCTTAGGACTATGCAGGTAAGATGCCCTGACACGGTCCACATCTTGAACAGACACTTCTGATTGTCCCGAGCTCTTTCCTTTACATCGGCTCATTACGAGTTCCCATACCAGCGGCAGATGTTTTTGACATATGGGGATCACAATTAAACTTTAAACGAAAGGCACGTTGAACTGAAATCACAGATTCACAGTCATGAGTCACCATTTTGCGTATGTGGCCCTGCAAGCGAGTCAATAACAAAGCAGTACTCGTACATGCGCATATCTAAAACTATTTGAGTTTCTCTTTATTTGTGACCTTGAACCAATATTTTACAAAGCTCACAGTTGATACTATTAAAATTTATATCTGGGATATTCTTTTATGGGGATCCTGTGTTTTGTAATTTCTGGTTAACGGACAATTTCTTTCTTTATTTTCATTGTGTCATGTTCTTGTTCTTTTTAACCATTTGGAAAAATGGTTATTGTTCTCGTCAGGATAGGAAATGAAAAGCATATCTGAAGGTTTTCACTGGTTTAATCCGCAATTTATTCGTTTTCTGATTGGTCTATACAGTAATTTGTATTTCCCTTTAATTTCAACAACGATGGATACTTTCTGTTGCCACTATGACAAAAAAGTAATAAAAACTACAAAAAAAAATTAATAACTCAGAAACAAATTGAGATACAGCTTTCAAACAAATTGCATTTAAAAGTACATTTTTTTTCTCTATCCGACGGTGTAAAAAGTAATACTGTCGGATGTTTAGAAGTTTAAGAATGAAATTTTCTTTAAAATTGGCCGTCAGATTTCCAAGATATCTGACGATGGAAAAGCCTTTTCCCGAACAGCCAATGAAATGCTTGGATATTTACGTAAGTTTCAGGTGGATAATACTTAAGTTTCATGAAATCTGACGGGTCGCAGGCGATATTTTTGGCTTGCAATTTTTACGTGTAATAACACTATTAATGTTTAATTCATGGCGTACGTAATGTATGATCAACTCCGTGCGATTTTTTATGTCTTAAATTTTAGTCTTCAAAAAAATCGTTTTCCAAATGGTCGTTGTAATTTGATAAATTGCTTTTTTTTTTTTTCTTTCTTTCTTTCCTGTTTGGAATACGAGGAACCTAATAATGTTGCTTCGGCTTCGGCTATCATATAATTATATGGACAAGTATAACACACAATTTCTTATTTTAAGCGTGACTATGTACGTGTACCGGCCACTGCTGGCCACAACACGGTGCCCTCCAAAAGTAGTTCTTATTTTAAAGTACTGAAGGCTTAAATTAATCAAAATACATATTAAATCTTTATTTTTTTTCCCCGAATGCTTGTAAAGATGCGTAAAAGTTCCGTAAAAAGTGAGTGCTGTTGTTGGAGAGGTAAATTTACGAGATCTACATAATTATTCCTGTCATTGTTATCGATTAACTAATTCTTAAACCGTTAACTTTAGCGTCATACGTCTAAATATGAAAATGTTCTAAATCTTATTCTTCATCATATCAAGACTCATTGACATTAAATCATTTTTATTTTTAAACGTTACAATACGATTAATTATTTTTAAAAGTTCTATGCTTACCACGATAATTTGGATTTTATGAATTTTCAAAGTTATCTGGTATTAAAAACGTGTTTTTAGATCTTAATTCGAGGAACCCCCCCCCCCCCTTTATTTATGAATTTTGATTTTAAAAGCTATGAAAATGTAAAAAAGTAATAGATTGTAAGATACCAGTGTACTCGGGCGAGGATTTCACACTGCAGTGTTTAGGATTATTGGCTGTTACGTTTTTCATTAATAATCGCCTGAGATGGTTGTGTTTTTTAACTTTTGATAATTGATTTTTATGTATTCTTAGCACTGAATCCGAAAGTGGGCTTCATTTTTTACCATAACGCTTGAGTTTTATCAAATCGGATATTTCAAAGATAAAAAGTAAAAAAAAATGGCGAAAATCTGGTACTATGCAGTAGATCTGATGGTTGGGTTTTTTAACTTTTCGTAATTAGTTTTTATAATTTTTTTAGCTCTGAATCCGAAAATGACCTTCATTTTTATTCATCACGCCAGGATTAATCGCAAATCGTACATTTCCAGTTTAAAAAGCAAAAAAATAGCGAAAATTTGTCAAAGCCTTATCAAAAAAAGACAAATGTATTTCATATAGATCTGCGACAAATTTCCAGGCTTATCAAGCGATATAATAAAGAAGAAACAGAGATGAACGAGATGATAAAAGGAAAAGCACGTGGCAGAGCATGAGTGGTTTAAAGAATTTTCCACAAATGGAATAAAATTGAAAGGATTTTAAATACACAATTTTTTCCATGTTTAGCTGTAAAAATGCGTAGTATAAGCCAAAAGATGAATAAATTATTATGAAAAAAAAAGGGTTTACATCGGTTTACATCTATTTTATAGTATCAGATTTTCGCAATATTTCGACATTTTAAAATTTGCGAATTGCAAAAACGCCTGACGTGATGTTAAAAAATGAAGTTCAGTTTCGGATTCAGCACTATAAAATACCTAAGAATCGATTATCAAATGCTAAAAACACAACCATCACATCTATCTTATAGAATCAGAATTTATATCAGATTTTTGTTATTTTTTGATTTTTTTAACTTTGAAATTTACGATTTGTGAAAAAAAACCTGACATGGTAGTTAAAAATGAAGGTCATTTTCGAATTTAGCGCTACAAATTACATAATAATCAATTATCAAAAGCTAAAAAATATGACAACAACCAAACTTTGTAGAATAGTGTTATCAATAGCACTTTTTAATCAAACAATGTCTTTTAATACACATTTAGTGTACCATCTCAAAATTATTTCCAAAACTTTTCAAATTATATCTCATTCATCATTTTGCGTTTTGCATGTGCTTAGAAAAAGGGATGTCGGCAACATAAATAATATATATTAAAAGCTTATTTTTACCTGTCCTTTCAATAAAGATTTTTAATTTGACTAGATAGCAAACAAATGTGCTAGATAACAAAGAATTGAAGTTACGTTACAAATTAATATATTTATATGTATATATTTATATATCTATATATTCACTGTTGGTGTTCAAGGTAAAGCCAGGAGAGACTGCGCGGTCGGAGATATTGCGCACAAATAGGGTCGAGGAGAAATAGCAGAGTACGCGCGCAGAGACCCCGGGTAGTTGTACAACAGCTGTAGTGTTGTGTCAACTTAAATGTGCACGTTGATTGTTTCGAGTATCTAGGATAAAGCATTGTTATTTTGTTTAGTTTTCCCATGGTACGTGCTAGAATTTTCATAACTAGTCGTCAGAATTTCCATAGAATATTAATAGTAGAAAATATTTTAAGCTTAAACGATTTTTCATAAGCTAATTACCTGGACTAACGGTATGTATACAAACGACTCGTTTCAGAAGCGGCCATGTTTACAAAAAAGGCCGCACAATGTTCCCTACCGAAATTGGAGAGTTTGCGTATCTGCTACTGAAAATAGTTGGCGCATTGTTCCCATTAGTTTTCATGCTAGGAGAGATTACGCAGCTTATTGGTAAATTTGCATAAGTGCAAATTACATGTAAAACATATCAATGAATAATTTTGAAATAATTTTTGAAAAACACATAATGATAGAAACTAAATTTGGCAATAAATTAATTTTCTAAAAAATACTTTCATAGATAAAAAAAAAAAAAAAAAAAAAAAAAAAAAAAAAATGTTAAAGGAACAATAATACAGCTGTTATTGAATGAATTTCATATACATATTTTTGTTGATAAATTAATAATACGTTTGCTAATAAATTAATTATTTATAGATTTTTTGTTAATTTATGGACAATTAATTTGCTAATAAATTAATTTTCTTAACCAAAGAAAAATTTTCTAATAAATGATTTTTTTTATTTTTGTTTATAAGTTAGAAGGAAAAGTTTAGTTTCCCTCGTTTATGCAAAGACATCTTGAATTAACTATCAGGAAAGCTCAAGGTATTAGCAGAGCTAGATCAGAAGGATAAAAACAACAACAACAACAACAACAAAACTGAAGAAAAGAAAACGAAGGGCAATGAGAAAGAATGAACTGAATGTCTGGAACTGTACCATAAGACAACTTCGACCAGTGACTAGATTCAATATATAACTTGTTACAGGTGGCTGCACGAAATCTGCACCATTTACAACAATAAGTGCATCGGTTGTGGATGACGACATCTTCGGTCAGCAAACAAGAAGACATTGAAACTGTGAAAATGAAAATAAACTACTTTTAGTGTTATCAAGTAACTTAATGTTATTTTGCGAACTTATCTGGGTTTGTTTTTACTGATTCTTCAATCATTTTTTTTATTAAAATATTTAGTTCTTCTTTAAGTTTTTCATTTTTCCTAATTCTTTAATCATTAGGTTGAAATATTCACTCTTAATACAATATTATTTGATCACAAAAACCTCACAACAATGTATTTAAGTGTAATTATTATTGTTAACAATTTAATTATCTCTCCTACCCATGTGTGCAAAAACACCAACCCTGTAAGGAGAGATTGCGCAAAATAGCTTTCTTGGTTTTATTACAGCTGTTCTATGAAATTACAGCATAACAACAAAATAGCAATGGAAATTCATAAAAAACTAATTAATTCAAAATTATTCACAGATAGTTTAGCAAAAAATTAATATTTAGATTATTTATTATTATTGTGTTGAATTGCGCGTAGATTCTCTTACCTTTACCTTAAATGAATTCTTGAAAATACTCATACAGACACATAGTAAATATTTTTTTGCACTAAGATAAGAAAGACTTAATTTTCATGATTGAATATTTATTAGAAGACATAAAGAATAATATTGCATTAAAAAATGCTCTGCAATGCAGTAAAGTTTTCCACAAAGTGCAAAAAACAAAATAATAAATTAAATGGCATTTTTAGTTTAACCCCTTAACCCTTTATGACTCAACAACTACGATTTGAAAAATATTTACTCAGATGTTAGAATACACCATTTTAAGGATGTAAAGAATAATTAAAAAAATTCAGAACATAAAAATAAAAATATATTGACTAAAATATACTTTTTCCCTCCATCTGCAATAAACAGAAAATCACATACTTCCCATAAATATTATGAAATTTCTAACACAAAATTGTAACGTATACGAACTTACCTTTGTAAAAAATCTATTTTTGAACTTCTCCAGCCTTTTAAGGAAATTTATGAAGATTTTTTTAACAATAACGATGCTAAACCTCTCAAAGTATAAATAAAACTTGCCATGAAATATAAACTCAGTATCACCGTCTTTTGAGAATTCCATGAACAATTTATATTAACTGATGTGTAGGGAGATAACAATAATAAATAAAATCGGCCTTTAAAGCACACTGTATAACTAATATTGACTTTTGGCGCGAGTGGCGCCGATGGGATACGAACAACGGATCTCATGATCAGGAGGCGAGAACGCTAGCGTCGAGCAAAAGACCAAGCCAGTTACTCTAATCTAGTAACTGGCTATATACTGATCATGTGCGATGATATCGCTACACACTCCCTCCCCAATGAGAAAGACATCTTGTTGATGTCTGACGAGCGATATGTACTCGTGAGTCGTGAGCAGCATACCAGTGCTGTGAGCGTTTAACCATTTGGTTTCACAGGCTTATTGCTGAAGATGATTTGTTTGGTGCTGCCATCTGTTGGTTATGAGGGGAGGTGATTGTTATTGAAGGTTGCGTGTTTTCTCCGGGTCACCACTTTGGAGAGAGTGGCGCCGATGGGATACGAACCACGAATCCCATGATCAGGAGGTGAGAACGCTAGCGTCGAGCAAAAGGCCAAGCCAGTTACTCTAATCTAGTAACTCGCTTTATACTGATCATGTGAGATGAGATCGCTACAGACTTTTAGGTATGTTGCAGATATGCAACGCGGTGATACAAAGGGTTAATGGTGGAATATATTTCAGAAAAATATTTTCAAAATGAAGGAAAAAGATTTTTCTTTAATTTATTGTTATTTTAAAAACCCTTTAAACTAACTAACAAATATATTTAATCTTTTCTCTTAAAAAAAGATATAATTTATAGTAATATTTAATTCAAAATTGTTTAATTATATCAAAATAAATAAAATGAATTAGTAATTTTGAAGCTAAATAAATTAAATTACGTTACAAATACACATATCAGAAAAGTAAACGAACTCGGCATAGACCCGTTGATTTTTATTCCGGCCAAAGTTAGTCTGGTAATTCCTAATATGATACGTTTGAGGTCATCTAACTGGATTTGGGTGACACAGGCAAAGGGTTAAATAATAATAATAAAATCTACAAAATGCATAAAAAACAAAAGTTTAAATTTATATATTATTTTCTTATTGTGAGGGAGTTATTTTAAACAAAAATTATCATTGAAAGGAGTTTTTTCATGAATCTTGAACATCCTTGAGTTTGATTAATTTTCTAATGATGAACTTTTCGATGTTCTAACACACTGTTTATTGCTAACAAATGAGTATTTGTTTGCTAGGCTTGATAACGGATGAAAAATTAAACATGTCTCTAAGCTCCAAAGGGGTTAAAATCAAAATGTTGCGTTCGAATGATATCCTTATCTACAATGAGGAGCGGCCGTATTAAGAAAAAAAAAAAAAAAAAAGGAAAGGGAGAAAATCGAATTATCTGCATAGGAAAATAAAATGTAGAGAAATGAATTAATGCAAGACCTAATCGATAAATTTCTTGCATATGTAGAACCGTAAATTTTACTTTCCAGTATTCTTATCTATTTTATGTATAATTAGTACAAGTAAAAAAACAGAACCAAAAATTGAGTAAAATGTGACAACTGCCATTCACGAAAATTTGGGAAGAACTTCGTTTTGGCACTAAAAATGAAGATCCGATGAGTCACTACCCCCCCCCCCCCCAAAAAAAAAAAAAATTGTTTTACCATGTTTTGGGGACCAAAAGCGGGTATTTTAACTCAAAAGAGGCTGGGAAATATTTTTTTTAAGTAAGTCAAGCGAGGTATCGTTTATTGTGTCTTTTGTAATTCTGAATCAAACAACGCCATTCGCAAGTTGATACGATCATTTCTTATAAAGTTACAGCAGGTTTTATGAATGGTGTCATTTGATTAAAAATTTAAAAATACATAATAAACGATGTCCCACTTGACCTAATTACAAAAATTTGATTTACTCTCTCTTTGGTTTAAAATGCCCTCCATTTTGCCTCGCCAAAAACATGGTAAAATTTTTTTTTATTTTGCGGACTTATCGGATCTTCATTTCTAGTGCTAAAACGAAGTTATTCCCTAATTTTGGTAAAAGGACATCAGATGTCTCTTAAAAAGTCTATTTTATCTGTACTAATGTTAATTGACAAAATTGAAATTTATAATCTGTTGTATATAAGTAAAGGTAAACGTTTGCTTCGGCATGAATGTCCGAGAAATGTTTAATTATTTCTCTATGCGGATTTTGCAAAAAGCACGATTTCGCATTAAGTCCTCCCTTTTTTTCTGACTATAAAAATTTTTTCAATATTTTTTATGGCAATTGAAGTTATCAAACGAAACCCATCAATTTCCAAATTTAAATTTGAAACAAAATAAGTTGCTTTTTGAGAGTAGAATACACAGGACATAGTTTCACAGGTACATAGAACCATCCGCACCCTCCACCCCCCCCCCCCCCCTCAACACATACAATTCATTCCATAGGACTTCAGAATTTGATTGGCAATTTGCCTATGATGTTTTGTATAGTGAATTCATGATATATGGTCAATATAATTTATTTCAATGGTTTAAGTCTTCCTTAAAGAAAGAAATATTTTGTTTAAAATAATGTATACTTCATTTTCATGAGTCCTGTATGTTTAATATGATTTGAAAGTTTTATTTGGCTAGAAGAGATAGGAGAAAGTAGGGCAATGCCGCTTATTTAAGGGAAAACATGAATAGCTAGTCAAATTAGCACAAAAAATCAATATTGTATTAACGCAATATAAGTCCTGAGCATAAGAAGCAGTTTCCAATCAACTAATTTGCATAAAAGTTTTAGGATTTTTTTTATCGTTTTATTTAATTAACCATCGATTGAGCATTACCCGACATGGTAGAGAATGGCGCTCGAAATTTGAATACAACATTTAAGTACGAGAAAAGTTTCATATGAAGTTGTGTGGGCTATTCACACCACAGCAGACTTTAATGCAACCACTTTCCACATATTGGGTAGCGAAACCACGACCTACCATGCCGGAAATGGTTAAAGAGCTAAGCATTTTTTCGTGGTTTTCATCCTGTAGCGCTTCTGGATAGTGTTGCTAGTGGGCTACTTTTTTAAATTCAAGTTTTTTTTATTGTGACCACTTTTTTGAAATCATAAAATTCGCATTGTTTAATGATACATTATCAGCGAAAACAAGGGGAATTTTACCATTTTAAAAAAGTGTGTCAATCAAGAAATTTGAATTTAAAAAAAAGTAGCACACTGGAAAAACTGCTTCTGGAATTCCATGTGAGCGCCATTACCCTTCATAGACATCTTGGATTTTAATGCATTATATTTGGCGTAAGAACGCACTACAAAAATAAATAAAAAGATGAACATGCAGCTAAATGTACATATTTTGTAGACATAATGACTGAATTAACAATTGAAAATAAGAATGTACACTTACCTTCAAGTTAGATGTTGTAGAATTTTATAATAAAACAACTGCAAACTAATAACGTGAGGACACAAAAATACTTTCCTTCCGACGGTTACTATATCCTTACTGGGAACTTACGATGAAGTTCGTTAAGTGCCAGTACCGATCACACGTTTTCAATTCTATTCTATTTAGAGATATTTGGGTGAGCATGATTACCCGCTGAGCGACTTTACCCTTACTTTCCCCTAAGTGCTGTTTAGCGTGCTTTGTTTACTTTCAAGATTCAAAAAGAAAGGAATGTTAATTTGATGCCATTTCCATTTCGAAGAACCATTTTACGCGTACTACATATAAATAAGTTTTCAATAAAATTATCCTGGAGTATTTATAGGATTTCAATGTTTAAGGATAAAGAAAAAAAAAGACTAAGCTTATACGACAGCTGCATAAAGTTAAAAACGGCAAATTAGTAGAATTTTGGAAATCGAAGGTTGAATACTATCTAAAACTGTTCAAAGCCGCAATTCACTGCTTGTTAATTTCTACAAATAGCATTGTTATTGAACATAAATTTTCAAGCAAGGAAATATGTTACTGAATGAATGAATAAGCTTAATTAAAAAAAATAATAATGAAACAGCATATTTTACATTATATTCGTTAACCCCTTCCAAGGCGTTGGAATAATTTCTATACCACATAATTTTAATCAAAATTGTACCGTACGTTTTGAATAAAAATATTATTTTATTACTTTAATTAAAAAAATCTTTAAAATTCCTTTTCCTAATTTTCAAGTACAGTAAACTTTGTCTAAGGCGGAAGCGATCGGGACCAAGAAAACTTTCCGCAGTAGACAATATTCCGCCTTAGACCAGTTTTACTCTATGTCTATGGATTCACAGGGACTTGAAAATCTTTCCGAGTTTGACAGATTTCCGTCTTACACAGAGACCGCCTTACAGAGATTTTACTGTAGTTGTTTTTGGAAATTCCGATAGGCATTCAACATTACAGAAACATAATTACTTGACACGAATGTTAATCAATTTCTAAAAACGTGAAATGAATAGAATTGTTGGAGATATTATACATATACTTATTTACATGGGTGATATTTTTATTGTGTAAAAAGTTGCAGTAAGCAAAAATTGAGGGTTTATCAACGTCATTTTCTTTCGTATGAAAATATTTCAAAATTCATTAACTTTAGAGTGGATTTTTTTTTATAATTCTGGCCTATTTTTTCTGAATAAACGTTTTGCATTTAGGCATGAATAAGAGGTATTAACATTTCTTTTGCTAGGTGCTTCTTTTGCTTTCGCTCCCAATAAATATATAAAGTTATTTATATAATATGCTGTTTATATTTTCTACATGACAAGCTTCTCTTAAAACTTTCTTATATTGTCTAATTAACCGACTGAAAAGAAGGGTTATGTGTTTCAGGCATATCTATGTATGTGGATTTCTTTATACCCTCGAAACATCCCGACGGGTAGATGGATTTTAATGAATGAGGTCTCTATCAATTTGTCTTAACAGCCCGATGGTTATAGGCTAAGTTTTGTTTTTATAAATTCAAAATGGCGACGTAAAATACAAAATGGCGGTAGAGACGAAAAACAAATTGACGCACCCTATTGAGTGGCATATCACTGGATAGGTCTTTCAAAATGAAGACGATATTTCATTGACTATTTTACAGTCAAAAGCTCCGTTAAAATATTATACAACCTGGAAGTAGTGTAGGTAGGATCTCTAGCTTTACTGCAACTGTATCCATCATAGGCATCTATAGAGCTCATCAAAACAGTATTTATAGATAGGAACTAACATTTTAACACAACTTAAGTCGTCAATGTAAGTAAATAAACAAAATATGTAAGTAATATAAACAAGTAATATAAAAAAATATATATTTTTTAAGTCAATTCCTACTTGGGTCAATAAGAGAATTTTTCTTTCTCCCATTATTCTTTCCTGTTGAGAGGTGCTTAAAATACCTTGATCAAGAAGAAGGCTGTCTCGATTATTGAAAATTAATTAATTTAATTTAATTAATAAATTGATATCTAAAGAAAACTGGATTAACATTAAGTGTCATCCACTACAAGCTAAAAAAAATTATTTGAGCTTGATTGGATTAATAATAAGTGTTTTATTAACGATCGAAAATTTGAACAAGATATATACAGGGTGTCCGGTCTCAACGGTGTCCAATGGCTAATTCCTAAACCGTTAGTCATAGACATATAGTTCCAATTACAAAAATGTTTTAAATCAGGTAAAGAATTATTTTAAAAGCGATTTGGGTCAATAAAAACATTTCTTAAAAAATTACGAAATTTAAATTTTTATATGGTCCCCCGGTCCTATAAGTTATATTTAGTAATTTTTTCCTATTACACTGACAAGTAAGACAAAAAAGTCCCATTCATATAACGCTAAAATTGAGCGAGTTATGAAACTTTAAAAATGCATGACTTACGCCACTTTTCTACTCTGAAAATAAATGAGTTCGGCTTGGCTTTGAGGGATCATATATCAAGTGTTTAAAGTATTCGAAGATCTTACTTCATGTGTATCTGCGCTTTGAAAAAAAAATCCTACAAGTATTATGATTAAGTCTCAAATTGGCTAAAATAACATATGGGCATATGTTTTATTTTGTCAGGATTTGAGACACTTTCTCTTACGATTTCTTTTAACAAAAATTATGTTTTTTTTATAAGTTTTTATGTTACTAACAATCGTATGCAAGTTTTTCCAGTTCAAAATTTGTACTCGAACTTTAACCTACTTTTAAATATCCGATCGAGATTGCATTTTACATACTGGCGCAAATCCGATAACAATCTAATATTATTAAGATTTTCGGTGGTTACCATTTATACTTATTTTACAGGATAACACAAAAAATTTCGGATAGATTTCTGCCAAGGAGTTTAAGAAAAAGTTTTAGATAAGATAATACAAGACTGCGATTGTTGGGTTTTTTAACTTTTATGTATTTTTTAGCACTGAATCTGAAAATTATCTTTATTTTTAACCATCATGTCAGGATATTTCGCAAATCATAAATTTTCAAATTTAAAGAATAACAAAAATCAAATACTATAAAGTAGAGGAGATGGTTGTGTTTTTTAACTTTTGATAATTGATTTTTACGCACTTTTTAGCACTGAATCTGAAAATGATCTTCATTTTTAACCATCATGTTAGAATTTTTTTGCAAATCGCAAATGTGTAAGTTAAAATATAGCGAAAATCTCATACTGTAAAAAATATGTAAAACATTTTTTATTTTATTTTATTAAAAAATTTATTTGATATTTTTACTTATCCTGGGATTCTTACAGCTAAACAGCTGAGTGGTCCGATGAGATGGGGGAGGAAATTCAATTTTAACATTGAACTTCTTAACTTTGAAATTTACAATTTGCGAAAAATCCTGATATGATAGTTAAAAATGAAGGTCAATTTCGGATTCAGCGGTACAGAATATATATAAGAATCAATTATCAAAAGCTAAAAAACATGACATAACCCAACTTTTGCAGGCTTGTGCAATCTAATAATATTTTAAAATACGTATCATTTTGTAAAGAATTGAGGCTGTTAATTTAGAATCATTTTATTTAACAAAAATTCTGTTTTTTCTTTCTTCTTAAATGTTTATTACAAATTGTATATTTTCCATTAATATGCCAGAATGATTAAAGATTTCAAATTTATATTGCAATGTTAATTTTACTCCCAAACATTTTTTATATCTGACGAAATTATATTTCGACTAAATTTGTGAATGACCCCCAATTTGCAGCAAAAAATATGCTCCAACTTTAAACAGCTACTCAGTCAATTTTAATCGTAGAATAACTTTTTTTGTATTACTTGTCAGTGTAAAAGGAAAATTTCACTAAATATAACTTGTAGGACCGGGGGACCGTATAAAAATTTAAATTTCGTAATTTTTTAAGAAATTTTTTTATTGACCCAAATCGCTTTTAAAATATTTCTTTACCTGATTTAAAACATTTTTGTAATTGGAACTATATGTCTATGACTAACGGTTTAGGAATTAGCCATTGGACACCGTTGAGACCGGACACCCTATATAGCGAGAGTGTGAGCTAATAGTAGGAATTGACAAAAAAAATAGTTTCACATTGATGAGAAATAATTAATTAGTTCGCTTTTTACGCAGTCGGGTTTTTTGATTTTTTAAATTTAATTGTTTATTTAATAAGAACACTTTCATATTAGAAAAATGGAACAAGCAAAATATAAGTTAAAATTAAAGTATAAATTAAAGTATAAAGTTAATTAATGCAGTTTTATCTTTAAGTCAATCAAAAATAAAACTATTGAATTCTATTTCTTTAACGCCTCTTCAAACTTCTTGCACATTCAAAAGTATGATTAACGACCTAATATTTTAAATAAAATCAATTCAGTATTACTTTGAATAACTGAACATAAAAATAATCATAAAAAATTATTCTATATTTCCGAGTTCAAGTGGTTTATGATATTTCAAATTTAATATAAAAGAATGCACTTCAGATATGTATTAATTATTTCAAAATACTATTTTTTGTTGAATAAGCCACTTTACAAGGTTAAAAAAATACCACTTCGCCTTTGAAAGCAGTTATTTTTCGCTTACGTTTCTTTTTTATTAGGAAAAAATGTAAATTTGGATTTTTTAGATGAAAATACCCTGCGGACGTTTCAAACTTCCGTCCAATTTCAAAAATCATGCAAGCAGTAAAAGTTTTGAAGAGAGCAAGCGATGTGGATCGGTTTAATATTTTTTGAGAAAATTTAGTTTTTGTAGCACTTTTTACATAAATTACATTTTTATTATTTAAAATTACTTTAATCTTAAAAAATAAAGGAAAAATACTCACTAATATATTTTTTTAAAACGCTATAACGCTAAATACCATTTGAATACGAATTGAATATTTCAAACTAAGCGAAAAAATGCCCAAACCGGGAATCGAATCCAGATCATTGTCTTATATGGCCAATGCTATACCGTTTAAGCTACGTGGGCTGACAACCGGCGAGCACATTTCGCTCAGATAATTTTGGTAATAACATCGGGTCTGTCATGTTGACAAGGCAACAGAATAAACAGCAAATAAAGGAACTCCATATAAACTATTGGTACGTAGATATGCTATTATTTTTCAACACAATCATATTTATTGGTAAAGTTATCATACGAATTAAATATTTCCAACTGAGCGAAAAAGTGCCCAAACTGTGAATCGAACCCAGGTCTTTAGATTGCATTGCCAGTGCTCTACCGTTTAAGCCTTCTGGGCAAACAACCGGCGAGCATATTTCGCTCAGATAAGCTTATTGGTAATAATATCTGGTCTGCCATGTAAACAGCTCAACAGAATAAACCGCAGGTAAAGGGACTCCATATAAATGGATACAGGCCAAGGTCCATATAGGCCAAGGTCCATATAGGCCAAGGTCCATATAGGCCAAGGTCCATATAAGCCAGAGATCTGTTTTCGATTCCCGGCTTGGGCATTTTTTCGCTCAGTTGGAAATATTCAATTCGAATGATAACTTTACCAATCTGTATGATTCTGTTAAAAAATAACAGTACATCTAGGTACCCATCGTTTATATGGAGTTCCTTTACCTGCGGTTTATTCTGTTGAGCTGTTTACAGGGCAGGCCAGATGTTATTACCAATATGGTTATCTGAGCGAAATATGCTCGCCGGTTGTCAGCCCAGGTAGTTTAAACGTTGTAGCATTGGCAATGTAAGCCAAGGATCTGGGTTCGATTCCCGGCTTGGGAATTTTTTCGCTCATTGGAAATGTTCAATTCGTATGATAACTTTACCAATTAGCATAATTGTTTTAAAACATAATGGTATATCTACGTACCCATCGTTTATATGGAATTCCTTCATTTGAATATAAAGGACGCACATTGTGCATAAACATTTACTAAAATAAAACAAATGTTTCGTAAAATTAATATTAATCATAGCTCTAACAGTTTCTCTTTTAAATTGGGACTGAAAACACATTTATAAAAACGGGATAAAAACATTGAAGGTCATGGTTCTAAAAAAGTTCATTATGGGAAGATAAGGATTCTTAGTAAGAATTAGCGGCCTTTTCACACACAGAGCCTAAGGGTCAAAAGTATTGGCTGCGAACAGTAATAAAAGTAGAAAAGAACTTTGTAAATGTCCCTATATCTTTCTGTAGAGCGTTGTTGCAATTTTGTTTACCTGATCAATTATAAATAATTACCCTATATGTCATTTCTTTCCTTATGGAAAACATGTATAATAATAGGAAGAAACAACAACTTCCGCATGCAATGATGGCCAGATTTGTAAATTTTCCTTTTGTCAGGCATCCGAACTGTTGTTGTTTTGGCCGCTACTATTTCCAAACAATTATTTTCTTTTCTTATTTCTCTTGAAAAGGTTGAAGAAATCGTCAGTTGTCAATTTTGTTTTGTAAATGTTGTATAAATCTACCACGAAAATTATAGTTTGACAATAGTGATGACCAGAAAGGAGAACACGCTGAGACCTGCTTTCTTGATTTGTTGCAATTCATGTTATATTCGTAAAAAAATGCAGCAATAATTAGGCCGTTAGACATTTTAATGAAGATGAAATTGCATAAAGCGTATGATTATGTTTGTTATTTAAACATTAATTGTTTTCTATTACTGATTAACCGTCCTAACTCGCGTGTGGTGTTCTGATACCTCCACGAGTAAAAACATGCTCACAAGTACGGAACTACTCAAACTCAAGGTGAAACAATTTTAGTAGCTGCACACTCCTAGATGCCATGCCTACTGACAACATATGTCCATTCTGCCGTTTTTTCCGAAGATGTGAGTATGTGAAAATTTTTAGCTGGGGTACTGAGATCACCCCGCGAGTAATCATCGAATAATTTTTGATTGAAAAAAAATATAAGGTAAGCTACATTTCGTATAAATTTTATTTTTATCATAGAAATAATTAAATTTATGAATAACTTTTATTATTATTTTTTAAAATTTATTTTGATTCATTACATCGAATTTTTTCCTTTTTTTTTCTAGAAAATGTCGAAATCTCCATGGGAAATAGAGCAATAGCGTTTGTGGAATCTTTTGGCCTCTGTTTCATTAGATGCTGAAGATGATGAGGCAGCAGGTACAGATGATAATTTTTTGGATATTGACGAACAATTTGAGGAACGTTCTGATCAAAACTCGGAATCAGAACAAGAAGCTGATGAAATATTGGAACAAGATTCTGATGCCAAACTACAGTCTGTTTTAATGAATAACATTATCAAATCATTATACGTAAACAAAACTTTATGTGTGTTGCAATATAGCAAAAAATTTTCATAAGACAATATTTTTAGAGTACAAGTAATGTAAGTAATAAATTTAAATCTGTTTCATATAATTTTAACTGTAATGTAGTAATATATGTAAACTTTTTTTATATAATTTTTTATAAAATCATATGTTTTTTGCATTTCTGGATTGTATTTATTTAGAATAAATTAAAGTAAGCAACTTTAATAACGAGTAAATTACAAAATTATTATAAATCATTATAACTTAAAAATTGTGATAAAAGTTTTGTGGTGTTTATAATACCCCACGAGTGATCATGTGACAAAAACAGGCGTGAGTGATGGAGAGTTAAAAAGTTATATATGATTGTGAATATGCTCAAGTAAGATTTATATTCTTTTCACTTAAAATTTATACTAAAAATACATTGATTGTTTATACAAAATAAAAAAAAATAAGAATTAAGGAATATCGAATTAGATAATGTAATAAACAATATTACATGCGAATTTATATATATATTTAGATATAAAATGAAGACAAATAGCTGCTTAGCTGATCAAAAGTTTCTGCTGAAATATTCCTTTAAAATTTTGCTGCCCATTGCTGTTTGGCAAAAGAAAAAAAAATCCCTTGTTCTTTCATTGTCATTTAACTGAGAATTTGCGTATCTGTGGAATGTAGATTAAGAGATAATAAGTATCTTATGTGTTAAGCTTCATTTTCAATTACTTAAAAACTTCAAAAGTAAGTCTTCATGCAGCGTTCGTTTAATATTTTAAGATATGAATTATAAAGCGGTAACCAAAACTTATTTAATGATATTCTTTCATTTAACATGAAAATTAGTTAATCTTTATATTAAATCACAAGATAAATTAATTAACCATTAAAAGCGTTTGTAAAAGCGTGGTATGATTTCAAAGATTATCAGTTTTAGCATAAACATGAATATTTAAAGGCATTAACACAATAGAAAAATGAATATTTAAAAGTATTATCACAACGGACACTTTTGCACATAAAGTAAAACATGGATCCTGTTCATGTTTCTATGATAACAAGGTCAAAATTAAGGATCTTATCAAAATATATATAAAAATATTTATAAAAATATCATGAAATCTATCGTTCGCATAAACTTTTAAAAGATTTTTTTTTTTTTTTAAGTTAGAAAACATTATGAAATGCAAAGGTTAGACGAAAATCGGTTTTTTCTTTAAAACAAGTAATAATTCAGAGTAAAAATACCATAAAAATGATACAGTAGCTCCTACATATAGGCTTATATTGCGCCTCGTTAAATTGCTTTTAGATATAACACGCATTTTTCGAAAAGAAAGTATGTTCTAATTTAACCGCACTTTTAAGTGACTCTATGTTAGCACTGATTTCACTAACTGTCTTTGTAGATAATAATAATAATAATAATAAACAATGTAATATTCATTTAAATAATAAACATTGAAATATTCATTTAAATAACCGGTTTGGTTTACACTATAAAATATTTAACGTATACACCTGTGTATGTCTACTACTGTTGATAGAAGAAATGTGATCAAAATTTACAGGTTACTGAGGTTGTAAAAATTAAAGATTAAATTTTCAGAAAAAAATAATGGTCACAAGAAATGCATTTTCTACATTATTGGTTATGCTTTATTTGCACAAAAATAAACACGTTCAGATCGCATAAAAAATACTAAATTATTATATTTTTACTTTCTTCTGTCTTCAATAGAAGAAAGTATTGTAATCGAAATTTTTTTCGACTTCCGCTTTTCGACGGATTTACATGTTTTAGGGGTCAGAGATCCCAAAAACATGTTAAAGAAAATGTCTGTCTATCCGTGTGTCCGTGTGTCCGTCTGTCCGTGTATCCGTCTGTCCGTGTGTCCGTGTGTCTGTCGCAATTATACCATCAAAAAGTGTATGAAGTTATCCATAGAATTGAACCAAATTTTTATTTTAAGTTTTTGGATATGGCAAGCAGATCCCCCTGAATTTGGAAAAAATTCGCCGGTAGGAGGCGCTGTAACAGCGTTTTTTGTGCGATTTTGAATATTGTACCATCCAAAGGTATATGAAGTTATGCATGGAATTGAACCAAATTTCTATTTTAAGTTTTTGAATATGGCAGGTAGGTCCTCCCTGAATTTGGAAAACATTCGCCGGTAGGGGGCGCTGTAACAGCGATTTTTGTGCGATTTTGAATATTGTACCATCCAAAAGTGTATGAAGTTATGCATAGAATTGAACCAAATTTTTATTTTAAGTTCTTGGCTATAGCAAGTAGGTTCTTCCTTAATTTGGAAAAAATTCGGCTGTAGGGGGCGCTTTAATAGCGATTTTTGTGCCATTTTGAATAGTGTACCATCGAAAAGTGTATGAAGTTATGCATAGAATTGAGCCAAATTTTTTGCGTTTCTTTTTGGTCATGGCTTGAAGGTCCTCCCTGAATTTGGAAAAATTCCGCTGGTAGGGGGCTCTATAATTACGATGTCTGTACCATTTTCTTTATTGTACAATCGAAAAGTGTTTTTGTGCATGTTTTTGGCTTTGGCCAACAGGTCCTCCTTGAATTTGGAAATATCGTGCGGTAACGGGGCTCTGTGATAACGATTTTTGTATACTTTTCTTGATTTTTCGTAGTTCTATTGTCCATCGGCGGCTCGTGCAAAAGCGGGAACTCACTTCCTGCTAAGCCGGCTATTCGTAAACATCTGATAACAACAGAATAAGGAAAAAACTATTAATTTTAACAAATATCATGATATAAATTAACTTGTTTTTAGTTCATTTAATTGACTGAAGCAGGAATTTAAGATGAAAATCAAAGTTGGTATAGTAATGAACCAATAATATTGAACTATTAACATGTGTAACTAGTTTTTGAAATATTAAGATGTATAAGATAGAAGAAAGTTTTGGGATTGGCACATCCAACTAGTTTAATGTTCTTTATGTTTTTTTTTTTTTAAACATACTTCATGAAGCCTGCCTTGCAAAAAAGGGTTGCACATAATACAGTGAATATTACATGCAAGAAGTTCGGCTATTATGGAATAACTTTTACATTTTTATTTGCAATTCAACATAAAAAAATACATTAAAAATTAGTAAGGAACATACTTTGACTGTTTCTTAACAGATTATTTATGTGTTTGAAGTGAAAGAAAAAAATACATATTAATATTTAGCTTTAAAAAGAAGTTACATTACAGTTAATGACAACCAGTCGGGAAATATGGAATAGGGTTATAAGGAATGTAAAATTGCAGGAAAAACCATGATTTATAAGAATAACCGAAATCATTTAATAACTAAGCATTAGTACATTTGTAAATCACCAGATTCTTTGAAAAATGGTTTTAATTTTCACAAAAACACAAATGTAGTTTATTGTTTCTACCCAGCATAGTCCACATGAGTCCACATTAGGAATTATATACACTTCTCTCCTCTTCCATCCTCAAATATTTTCCATTGCAAAACAGGATCAGTGCATCTTCCTCATCTGGTATGCAACCTGGTAAAAAGCCCATCTAAAATGATACGTCGGAGTGGAATGATTGTTCGCCTTCTGTAGCCCTCTCTGTGGTATGACTGTATTTTTCAGTGTCTCTAAATTAATTTAAATTGGTTGTAGGCAAAAATATTTTAAACATAATTGTATTTTAAGATGCGTCTCAAATAAAGAAGCATGAAGTGCATATTTTCTTTTTTTCTAACCGATGACCAGGCCTCTGCCTGCCGGAAAGCCCCAGCTGAACGGGTTTGATTCCTGGTATCGGGGAAGGTGACCGCCTAATCGCCACGTAGCGGCAATAAACCTAACGAGCACATAGAATGTATCGGCAGTGCCTTTTGCTTAGTTGTGAACGGTGTTATGTCGGTTGCTTAACATTTTTATCCTGTTGTTCGGAATCTCCACATTGCTACTCATGTTGATCACGTAATTTTTAACCTTGGTCATGTAACGAGACCTTCACCTGGCAAGGCACCTCCAGAGGTATAATTCACAGGTAACTTGGAGGACTTTGCACCCACGACGGATTTTAAATGTACCAGGTGCCATTAGCGAACATGGCGGATTATAGCCAGCAGTAGGCCTCGATCCTGCGGCCTTAGCTTCGGATTCGATGCTCTGCCAACTGGGTCACCGCTGTCCGAACTACTTTTGATTGACCTGGAGTTTTGAAGCCGAATTGTTGATGCAGACTTGTCGTAAGAAAATGGATTTTGGAGGGGGGGGGGGGAAGCAAAAAAGAAAAAAAATGGAAAGCCGCAGATAGGCAAGTTGCACCGAAAGTTAATTTTGGGCCGAAATGCTAGGCAAACATAACGATGCAGGGGAACGTGACATGAAGTGCATATTAGAAACAAACAGGGAAAGATAACTAAAATTAAAATTAGTTTTATAAGCATTTTTATGAAAATGCAGGAAAGCCTTAAAAACGTTTAGAGGGCTATAGTTGTCTTGAAACAATTGCCTAGCTAATATTCCATCTTACCCGGCACACAATCTTAAAAATATAACCTTTTCGCTCGTCAACATGTCAGCATAGAGGAAAAATGACCCACACAGCAATAAATATAACTGTTCAACGTTATATTGGAATTTTTAAACATAACTGACAATGAGATTTTAAAAGTAATACGAATTTTATAAAATTTATCCGCAAAAAACTAAAAAAATTGCGAAAAAGATTTTGTTTCACCGCATCTATCCAACAACAGGTATCTAAACAGAACGGAGCACAGTGCCTCATGGGAATACTAGGAAGTCGTCTGGCAGTTTTGAGCGTGACTGCAACACCATATGCGCCAGATATGGAAGTATTCCATATTGTCTGACCATTCCATAATACCTGAGCTTTCTTTATGTATCTAAAGATCACCAGCTATTTACACGGTTTGTCGAATATCTAGAGAAATACTTGTACGACTTCTTCTGAAACTTTGGAAAGATAAAGAAAATGTCTGACCTCTTTATTTTTCTGCAAAGGTGTGATCACGAGGGCAATTACCAGGCGAACAACAAATTTCAACCTGATAAAAAAGACCTCGAATTGACCTGTAGCTGCAGCATATGGCTATGTGGATATTTTACAACGTTTGTGTTCATTTGTATAATAATAGTACATATAGTAATGGACATATAAAGGTTACTTTAAAAATTTCAAGAAATTTTCGCACTTTTTTTTATAGCATGCAAGTTTTTCAACCAAATTCAACGCCTCTTTCAGAAAATTTGACGCAGTACAGTAGAAACAACACACTACAATAAGAATATAAATATATTAAATATTTGACGAAATAGAAACATTTGTATGAAATAATTAACTGCGTATGTGTGAACGATACAAAATTCGATTGAAAAAAGAACGATTTTTTTCATGATTTGGAAATCAACCCTATACAGCAACTCATAAAGACCAGGCGAAAATCGTCAAAATTCAGAAAGCTATCAGCGCTTGAGTGAGCTGAATCTCAGCTGTTTTTTAAAAATAGCTTGATAATAAGGAATTATCTGTAAATTGTAATTTTCAGTTTTTAATTTTTTTAATTTTGGATTTAAATTTTTTTATGTTTTAGTTTTTCTTGGAAAACCACTTATATGAGTGTGAGAACTTCACTTCTCACGAGAAAATCTCACAGAAAGCCAAAAAATATCTCATATAGGAATCTCCATGTATTGGAAACTTAACCTCTTTTTATTCCAAAGTACAGAAATATTTCGGCTGAGTTCAAAGGAAACGATGTATCAGAATCTATCTTCCGAGTTGAAGTTAAAATGACAGACGTTTCTATAGAGCACGACCGGAAAGTTCCACCCTTGCTTTGTATTTCGCTTGCGATCTTTTTCGACCAACCTTCCTCGTTGGAAACGAAAGTAGAAAGTGGAAGAGCGCTCATATGCGTGGGAAAATCACGCAGAGCCTATCCGAACAAAGTTTGTTAATGATGCAATCAGCTCAGGTTCCCTAAATAGCCAAAAGGACACTTCCTATGTTCAAGAGCAGGGGGAGAAAGATTTCTGGAAGATGCTGAGAAACCAGCATCAGTTGGGTTTTAGATTTCAGAGAGAAAAGTCGGAAAAGACTGATTATCTCGATGGATAAGAACTCGTCGAATTCTCACCATGGAAACAGGATGTGAAACGTCGAAACAAAGCGTTAACGAAGTCAAATCTAGACATCGGATCTGCTCAACGCTGGGAAAAAGAACATTATCTGTGATTCCTATTCTTTACTTTTAGTAGAGAACTTACATGACTAGCCGGACTTTGTGATACTTCCAAAATCGACGTCTTAGACTTTCTGCATCCATAAAGACTTTGCATTATCAACAGAGACTATTCTCCTCTAATTTACGAACTCTTTAAAAGTTGCGACGAACCCATTATTTATAAGGGTTGGATTTATAAGAAACCGCATTTCCTTTGTTTATTTAATAAACAACTTTTCAATATAAATTTTGTGTCTTGATCGTATACGCCACAATTCACGCTACCCGTCTCACGCCAATTTCGAGGCATTACATGAGAATATTCCAACAACAACAAAATATTATCAAAATCGAAGCATCCGTTTCAAAACTGCTTGTTGACATTTATTAAATACTCTCTTTTGTTGGAAGTCTGTTAATAAAAAATAACAATTTGTGGAAAATCCCTTATCATCCGTCTACTTTTCGAATGCAACCAAAATTTGGTTAACTGTATCGTCAACGCTTTTCAATTTTAAAGATATTCGATATGATTTTGTATATTAGTTGCTCTCTAGAATTGACTTCCAAATCATGAAAAAAAAAAAAAAACCCATCGGTATAATTCACGCATGCGCAGTTAAAAATTATTTCTTACAACTGCTTATATTTAATTACGTATTTAATATATTTTTATTCATTGTCAAATTTTCTTAGACTGGCATTAAATTTGGTTGAAAACCCTGAATGAAATAAACAAAAAACATCTAAGAATTAATTTCTTGATTTTTTTTTAAAGAAATCGTTATGTCTCCATAAATAAACTGGCTATTTTTACACAAATGAACACAAATTTTGCATAGAGTAAACTTCCGATTATCCGCCAGTCGGTTAACAGCCAACCTCCGTTAATCGCGATCCACTCTCCTTTCCTATTTTTTTCTAATCAAAAACGGAAAAAAAAAAAAAAAATCAAATACAATTAAACCCGTTTGAGACGGCACCATTTTGTATAAAAAGTTTGTCTGACGTCAGGAATAGAAGCTAGAAAATACTTTTGCGGAGGATGTCACAGACTGGACTAATTATGACAAGAATGATATTGGTTATGAAGAATTTACGGACAACGAAATTATTCAAAATGTTTTGAATTCAAAAACCTAAAGCAAATGAATGTGATAAATCGGAGAATGACCATCCAGATGTCAGTCATGTAGACTGCTCTCAAAATATATTATTTGGTTTGAGATGAAAGAGCAAGCAAATGCAACCCAAGTACTTTTATTACGTAAACTTCGCAATCTTGCTGCAGTAAAAGTACAAACAAAACGGAAACAAAAAAGTATAGTGGATTACTTTGGGTGAAAACAGGTACTGCATATTTATTAAGTAAAATTCTAAATTTGTCTGATAAATAGATTTCTTATTATCAGTTTTGCTTTTTATAAACGAAAGTACACAGCAAATAAAACAGTATTTTAATTATTATTATTCATAAATTGACATATAGAAACGTAATTTTAGTAACGGACTTGTCTGATTTTCGATTATCCGCAACACCACTGGTCCCGTGAGTTTAACATAATCGGAAGTTTACTGTAGTATCCACATGGTCATAAGTTGAAGCGACAGATCATTTCGTCCTTTTTATTTTACCGGGCAATCCCAAATATTATTTTCCCCCTGTTTATTAGTCCCCTAAATGTCCTTGTGATCAAATATTCGTTGAAAAATATGAGTTTAAATATATTCTTTATATTCTTAATGTTCTAAAAGAAGTTGTAATGCATTTCTCTAAATATTCGATATAACGCTTAAAATCGAAAGTTTCGGTAATTTTTTGGTATATAGTTTGATAATATAATAATAATAATAATAATAATAATAATAAAATTGTCTGAAATTTTAGGTGCAAGTTATACACTGGAGTTTGTTGTGCACCGGAATATCCGATAGTTGTAACTTACTTTCTTCGTTAACATTTTAATAGCCTTATATACCTTTGATAACCTTATTTTTTAATACCTGTATATGGCGCTTTCTTTTTCTCTGACGAAGTGTACGATATAACGAATGTTTATAATATAATTTCTACACACATACACATATACCACTGTGATCAAAATGCACCCTGAATGGAGGCGTAAAACAAACTGTATCAATTTATTGGTCAAAAGTTATTGCATTTCCTTCAAAGTAATCTCATCCGACTGCAATGCACTTCTGCCAACGTTTTTTTCCAATCATCAAAACCTGCCTTAAAGTCGTTTTTGTGAAACCCATTGAGACTTCGGAGAGGAATTTCTTTTATCAAGTTAGTGAATTCAAAAAGGTGACCATGAAAAGGCAATTTGAATCGTGGAAATAAGAAAAAGTCGCACAGGGCCGTATCAGGTGAATACGGAGCTTTTGGAACCGTATTTGTTGAGTGTTTGTCTAAAACCTCGCATGTAATAATTGCACTATGAGAGGGCTCATCATCGCGGTTCAAAACCCTTGAGTTTTTTTGCCACATTTCTGGCCGTTTTCGACGAATTGCTTCACAGAAACAGCGCAAAACACTCAAGTAATAATTTTTATTGACTGTTGGGGCAGTTTGTAGGAATTGATAATGCACAAGACCACGACAATCAAAGAAAACAGTCAACATTACCTTGATTTTTGAGCGACTTTGATGTGGTCTTTTCGGTCTTGCTTCCCCTTTCAAGCGCCATTCACTTGATTGTTTAGCTACTATTGTATCAAAAGCATAAGTATCTAATTTTCATCACCAGTAGTAACGTGTTTTAGAAAAGAATCGCCTTGGAAAAGCATTTCTAGGGCAACTTGTTGCTTTTATAACAAATTCAAAGCTCTTGGAACAACTCGAAAAGCGACGCGTCGCAAACCTCAATGATCTTTTAAAATTGCTTGACAGTATCCAAAGAATAAAAACTTGTTCACTAATGTCTCTTATTACCAAACGACGATCCCCAAGCACCAGTTCTCTGACCTTATCGATATCTTATTCATTAATCGAAGTGGATGGTCGCAGAATCATCTACAACGGATTCTCTACCATCTTTAAACTTTTTATACCAATCAAATACTGTTGTTTAAAAGCTCTTTGCAACATTTCAAATGCTTTTGTAGCAGAAATTTTATTGCAAAAACAAAATTTAATGCATGTTCTTCGCTCAATAACATTCACCATTTCGGGAAATCAACAGAGTAAAAATTATTATCGCATAAAAACCAATTTATTTTCAGACGATAAAATGAAATAATTCCTGACTATTGTCAGATGCTTGTAGAAGTCGTAAAAATGTTTGATGAAAGTTTACAGACGATATTTACTATAGATGTATTTTAAATGAAGCATTTCGGATACTTTTTCATCCCTTTAGTATATGTAGACTTGGCCACAAATATTTAGCATCCCCATATTTTAAAAATATAATTAAAAATAATAGTCGGTTACTAATGTTTAATTGCAAACGTACACGAATTATATTTTAGGTACGTTTTATATTTATATTTATATTTTAGGTTTAATACGTTTATATACGGTTATATACGTTTTATATTTTAGTATTTAAAGTTTATAAAAAATGACAGCAAACAAATAACTCAACTGTTTATTAAACCTTTTTATCGAAACCTTTGCTTTAAAAAACAAGTTAAAAAATTACAAAACTAATATGTTTTACTGAAAGTTTCGTTGTTGTATTTTGCAAGTTAATATGCAATCATGAAAATTATACGAATTCTTGCTGAAAATGTCAAAACATAAAGAAATTAGTTTTAAACAACGAAAGTAATAAACAAATATTTTTAATGTTAAAAAATAAAAAAATTAAAAATTAAATTAAAACTTTTATTTAAACATCATTTAAATTTTTTTTATTAATACATGTTTAAAACTAAAATAATAAAAAAGTGTCTTATTTCATTTTTTAACATAAAAAGTTGTTTATTATCTTCAGTGCTGAAGACTAAGTCCTTTTCATTTTGATATTTTCTGCAAGAATTATTCTAATATTCATGATTATCTCTTAATTTGCGTAACAAAACAACGATCCTTACAGCAAAAAAATTAGTTTAGTAATTTTTTTAATGTTGTTTTTTAAAGCAGATGGTTTAATTAAACGGGTTAATTAAAATTTGAGTTCTTCGTTTGCTGTTATTTTTTACCAGCTGTAATAACTTAAAGATGAAATTCATAGTTATATGCAGTTAAATTTTCATATTCTATTACTTTTATATAGATATGTAAAATATGGGGGTGTTCAATACTTTTGGCGAAGGCATTCTATTTATTTATATATAAATGTTTGTGTGTGTGTTTAATATAAATGAAAAAAAAAACAGTATTTTAACTCTTTTTAACCAATATTATATAAGATAATAGAATTAAATCAGGAAATAATAAAAAAATAAAGAACTAATCATATTATCAGTAATATTTAAATCATAAATTTAAAAAAAAGTAAATTTCAAATCACTTGTCTAAGACAAACAAATATTGATTTAATACTTTTCTTACTGCAATGGCAAATAAAAACTACTTTTAAAAATTACGAACAGAATTTAATTCACATTTTATTTATTAAATTTATTAGATGTAGAAAATACTTCCATTCCTGTAATTATTCTATACGAAATAGTCTTTTCAAAAAACTATTATATTTCATTACATCTGTAAATAATAGTTTATTATTTTTTCTTATATTATGAATATTTAATTGTACAGAAGTTCAATGCATTTAATTAATTCAAATTTATTTTGTTCGTAAATATCCATTGCCTTAATTTGATTCAAGATTTATTGAGACAAAAGGATTATATTTAAAAAAAAATTAATGAAATGTGATGAAGCGTTATATGAAAGACTGTCCGCCTAAATAAATGTCTACTGTCACATATATTATTGAATCTGATATATTTTAAATATTGTATTAAGTTTTTTATAAATTTCCATCGTCTAATATTTATGCTAGTTCTTAAAGCTTCCGAATTCAATTCAAATCTTTAAATTATTCGTTTATTACTAGATATATGTTTTTCGTAATACAGTATATTTTTCAAGTATCCTTAATTTTTTTATGGATATATACACTGCTGCTGAATTGCTAAGGAACAACTGGTTTTTGAAACGTAGTATTTCTAACAGCCAATAGTAAGATTAATTGTAGATGGCGTACTAAGGCAGGACTTGTTATCTGCTTGAAAGGCAGTGCACGGAGATTTCTATTCATTCGTGAATTCATGCAGTTAGGTACTTGAAAAAAAATAGTGCCGTATGTTGTTGAACTAATTTCTGTGACATTCCGTGTACTACGGCAATAATTAAATGCAAAATGTCTGCAAGACATCATTTGAGTGCATACGATCGTGGGAGAACTGTTGGACGACTCGAAGCAGTTCAAAGTGTCACTAATGTGACTGCAGCAAGTGGAATGTCTAAATGTGTTATATCGAGATTTAAAAAGCCGCTGAAGGTGGAAATGCTAAGCGAAAGCATGCCGATGGTCGTGGAAAGAACACCACACCTAAAGAAGATCGATATGTATCCCTAGTGGCAAAAAGGAACAGAAATTTCACTCCTAGTCAGATATCTGCAGACCTTGCAACCGCTACGGGTACACGTCGCGTATCTGCCAAAACCATTTATCTGCTATTAAATGAGGCTGATATGTATGCACGGAAGTCTGTCCAATGCACCCCACGTAAACCACGCCCCCGTCGAGAAAGATTGCGTTGGTGTAAGGCACATACTGCCTGGAGTTAGCAACAGTGGTCCATAGTGACGTTCTCCAACGAATACCGCTTCACTGTGACAAATGATTCTGGCCATTAGTTAGTGTAGAGAGAGATGGGACTGTTTTTTTTACGACTACATCGCTGATAATGTACGTAATTTGAACAGCAGGTCTTTTTAAAACGTAGCGGTTCTTAAATTATGTATTGCGACCCACTGGTAAGTTTATCAAATCTTCGAAAAAATATAATTAATTTTACCTGCTGTAATAATATAAAAAGAATACTATTTCACAACTTGAAAAACGTGTGAAAAAGACAGTGTTTTATTTAATTTTGTGTAGACACCTAAGATTACAATTTAAACATTTTAATACAGATGTCGAAAATAATACCTTAAATCTCATTGACTTTTAAATGGGTTTTTTCTAATTCAATCATTATTAAACGTATTTTTTTGACTCAGTAAAAGCTTCTGATGACTCCAGTTTCATATTACTTTACTATTACTTTTCTCATGTGCATGTTTTGTGCGTATGTTGATCTTTTCCTTGTTATACATTACACAAAAGCTCTGTATACGTAGATATTAGATATATCGAAGAAACAAATACACGTAATGATAAACCAGGGAATAGCTATTTAGAGAACTGTTTTAAAAACGATTTCTACTCGAGGTTTTAACAGATGTTCTAACAGAAATATTTTTAAGAATTGACATAACGGAATTAATTGAAACAACTTCATGTGAAATGACACCAAACATCCCCATATTAAATATCAATTTATGCAAAAAGAAAACTCAAAGTAAATATTTAAATTCACAGGTTAACATATTCGAATCTTTCTGAAGAAATAGAATAGCTTAAATCAATATCGACTCGTTTATACTCTTGTCTTCATTTTTTGGAAGCTATCTAGTTATTAATTATCATTAGCGGAAGCTTTTACTTTATGGAATAATAGGTTAGGATCGCTTGAATTTTTCCTAATGAAAGTCTTATTGTATGAATAAATAATGCGAAGTATAAAATCATGTCTAATAATATGATTTTTTAAAATAGAATAATGAAAAGGAAATAAAAAATATATACATATCATCTTTTTTTATGACTGTTGTTATGCCTGAATGCAGTAAACAATAGTTTATAATAATGATAATTTTAAAAAAGTTTGAAAACACCCGATATATTTTGCTAAATTATTTACCTGAGTAAGTCATTTAAATTAAAAGGTTTGTAATGATTAAAGTACGTATTATATTCATTCGAAAAATTAATAACTATGCATATGTTACCGGTCAAACTCGATTTCAGGCCAAACTAGTTTATCCTAACGCGTATAGGATAAACTAGTTTATCCTAGGCCAAACTAGTTTGACTTAACGCACATAAGATAAATTAGTTTAGCCTGCTATTCATTGGTCTGAATTAGTTTATCCTAGGCCAATTCAATTTGGCGTGCTTTTATTGATTGCAACGACCGCCCCGGCGCCAACCTTCTAGTTTATCCTAGGTAGATCTAGTTTATCTAAGTCCAAATCAATTTGGCGTGGTTTTATTGATCCCAACGACTGCCATCGTTCCAACCTTGTGCAAAGTAGTATTGCCGTCACCCCTGTATAATATATTTTATTCGTTGGGGATGGGATACCTATCTTCCCCATTTCCCCGGCATCGATAGTTACAAAATATGTTCCATGTGACAAAGTATACAACGCGAACTGTAAAAAGTTTTCCGTTTTACTTGAAAGGTGACATATAAGGTGTTTTTTACACGAATTACACAAATTTAAAATGTGCGTTTTATCTAAATTTCCTAGTACTTTCGATCTGCAATCCCACAGTCATCGTCAGGGAATATTTTCTGAATTGTCGTTATACTCATTCTTTGACGATTGCAGCGCGATTGCAGACCGAAAGTACTAGGAAAATTAAATAAAATGTATATTTTAAACTTGTAACATCTGTATTATTATTACCTGTCACCTTTTAAGTAAAACAGAGAACTTTTAACAGTTCATATTGTGCAGTTTGTGATTGATTCAAGTTGTAGTATTGCAGTTAGTTATGATTTTATGTCCCATATGTTTAACATTAGTTTTGAAAATACTATGAGCTTTAAAAATATTTCAGTACTTACATAGAACATATTTCATTAAAAGTAGTTACAAAATGTGTTCCATATGGTTAATATTAATTTTGAAAATACTATGAGCTTTAAAATTATTTTAATACTTATGTAGAACACATTTAATTAAAACAGTCACATTATGTTAAAAATATTTTTTCTGTTTGAGGATGAGTCTATTACGTCTTCTAGCATATAACCACGAGTTTTAGGCTAACGCTGATTGATTTTGACCTATACGTAAACTTGTGTCTAATAAGAGCGAGCAACTTCAAATTTTCTTTCAAAATTGAAAACTGATAATCACCTATACGTGCAATCTTTTAAGGAAAGGACAGCAAAGCAAAATGATAAAAAAATTGCATCAGTAGAAGCATCGGTTTGTTTCTTTCAGATATATTAGGCTGAGCAAAAAGTTCTGGGAAATTTGCAATCTAATAGTTACCAGAATTTGTATGGTATATAAGAGTACTAGTGGTAGAGTCCAGACGTGACTCTATCCGATTATGGCCTCTTTCGATCAATACAACACTTTTTAAAGGTCCGTCGTTTGGAATTCTCTAATGAAGTTGAAGAAGCATGTCAAGAGTTTTTCGATTCCAAGGAGCCCCCGTGGTACTTCCAGCAAATCCGGAAACTGGCAGAACGGTGGCAGAATGTCGTGGACTATGATGGTCTCTACTTTGAAGAATAGTCCTTGTTGTTTTTGTTGCTAATTTGCGCATAACAACGCAACTTTCACAAATTTCCCAGAACTTTTTGCTCAACCTAGTATTATCAAATTAGTGGAGGAGAATTAGAGTGAGGAAATGTTATTACTTTTCGGTGGTTTACATTTAGTTTCATCACTGCTTAAAACACATCATTGTTTTAAAACAAAGAGCTTTTTGAGGTTTAAATGCTTTTAATTTCGAAATACATATAATTCAACAAAAAATAAAGAAGTTTTACTTTTTTCCAGTTTGGTAATAATCTTTTATTTGTCTAATTGTGAAAGTCTGAAGAAATTTTATAGCTTATTTTTTAACAGAAATAAAAAAAAAAACCCCAGAAGTAACAATTTTCTTATAGTAAATTTTATTCTATTAACTAACCGATTTTATTTACAAAACAATTGAACTTCGAAAAATATTATTATTACTACTAATAATAATTTAATTTAATATTTTGTTTTAAGCAGCATAATTGTGCAGTTATGAGCAACAATCATATATATTTTTATTCAAATAATAAATTTATTAAAAAAATAAGTGCATTTGATTTAATTGCGATTTAATGCAATTAGGCTCAATTGCAAATAGTATATTTTAGTTGTATATTGCAATTAAATCAATCGCAGTTATATTTTTTTCAATTAAATTAAGTGGAAGTTGAAACGCGCATTTTAATGAATTACGATAAGATTTTAATGTCGTTACACATTTATCATAACCATTTTAATTTTTATTTATTGAAAGTCTGCCCTTCACCCTCTTCCAGCACACAAAATTAAAATTTTTAATTTTTTGTAATTTTTTTATTTATGTCCTTTTTATTTTATTTTATTTTGTCTTAGTTGTTTATTTTTTTACTTTGAAATACTAATACATAATGAATCAATCATCTAAATTCTTCCTTACATAAATTTTATGATAACCTCTCATCCCATTCTTTGGTCTTCCAGCACACATTTTAAAATCTTTAACTTCCATTAAAAAGAAAAAACAAATGTGCAATATTTATTACCTTGAAGTTACAATAAATGAAAGACAAATCGTCGGACGCATCCCCAACCCCAGCCCGCTCCATTCTTTTCTTTATTTTCTCACGAGAATTTTAAAGTATAAAATTCTTTATTTTTGAAGTTTACTTAAATCCTTTATGTTATTTTGAAGAAAAAAATCTATTGTTTAAACCTCTTCTTAAATGTTCACTAACTGGCGACAATACTGACCTACGACAATTGGCGTGAGAACTGACAGAGCTTTTTCTCTCTTCCGTCAACTTATGTATTAGCCAATTAAGTGCCCAAAACGTGAGTCTTCCTGAAAATGGCGCCGGGGAAGTTGTTTGGATCGATAAAAGCGCGCCCAATTGAATTAGCCTAGGATAAACTAGTTCAGATCAAGGAATAGCAGGCTAAACTAGTTTATCCTATGTGCTTTACGCCACATTATTTTGGCCTGGGAAAAACTAGTCTATCCTATGTGCGTTAGGATAAACTATAGTTTGGCATAGGAAAAACTAGTTTATCCTATGGGCATTAGGATAGACTAGTTTGGCCTAGGAAAAACTAATTTATCATATGCGCGTTCGGATAAACGCGTTCGGCCTAGAAAAAACTAGTTTGTCCTGAAATCGGGTTTGGCCGGTAACATATATAAATATGAACGCATAAGTTTTCGCATACGCCTATTAGTTTTTACTTACCTTTAATTTTCTTCGACTGAAACATCTAGGATTTATAATGAGTCACGTAACCATGACAAATGAATTTAAATCGCCTATAACATTTTGTAACTGGGTTTTTAGATACAAAATGTTCTGAAACACATGTTTTGCCATTTCATAAAGTATTTCTACTTTTCAGTTCAGTAACACTATATACTTTCGCAACACTACATCTTATAAAAATTGATTCTGATAGCACTGGTTGATTAGGTTATATCTGCTTGTCAATTTTAAATTGCATTAGCACAAACGGAAGAAGTTTCTTGAATTTTCTTTATTGTATTTTGTTTAACTATGCAGTTAAATTTTGAACGTAAACTTGTCGATGAACTATATGTGGATAGAATAATACTAGAACTTAAACCATACATAGAACGGTATGACTAAAAAAGTATACTTATACAATCTCGGAAGTTGTATAGTTGTCAGAAATTACAGAGATCATTATTAATGACTCCATCAGTCACTGAAAAATTCACCTTTTCCTATACATGGTGATGATCAAATTTTACGAGGTATTTTGAATCTTATGAAATTACAGAGATTACTCGCATTAAAACCGGGAAAATGCATTTTTAAGATACATGTTAAAGCCGAACTAATTAGGAATATATAATGCTCTCAGGTTATTTTTAATAAAATTTTAATTAAATAATAAAGCTTATGAATTTCTCGTGACATAAATTGTACTCTAAGCAGATTTAACAATAAAAGATAATTACTGAAGAAAAAAAGGTATATAGAAAAAATGGTTGAATATGGGATAAAAATTTCTATTGTTGGAATGAATATGTCAGCCATAACTTTGCCTAATAAATCAGGGTATATATTTTTTAATTTCGCTTTAATCTATAATTAAGATTTTTATGTTTCGAATGTAATTTAATTCTTCTTGTTAAAAATAATAATGTAAATTTACAAAATGATGTAATGAATGTGAAATTTTAAAAAATATGGCGGATGGGTAATAAAATAATGAAATGAGTGGGAAATAAAGAAGTTATTTTGCATAAATATGTACATTTGTTGAAACAAAGATAATTTTTTTCTGTAGGAAATTTTATTAAAATTCAGTGCATACCGTAATTAGCATTTTTGTGTTTGAAAGATTATTATTCTTTTCTAATGTATATCTTTAAAAAAACATTCTTTAAAAACTAGTCATTAATAATATGTCGAATGCATTAACAATATTATTGCAGTTTTGGTAGTTCATTAGAATGATTATAAATTTGGAAAAGTAGGGTAAAAATTACTTGCCCCCTTATTATTACTTGCTTCTTGAAGCAAGAATATCCAACAGAATTCAATGAAGATTCCCGTAAAAACTTTGCATTTATCCTTGTACAATAATATCATTATAAATACATGGTATCCCCTTTTTATAATTAAATGGTTGTTTGTTTTTTGATAATGTCAATTAACCCAGTCTTGCCCACCAATGTGGTAAGATGACTTGGATATGTTAATCTTACAGGAAATAAAAGAGTTTAGACATTCTTTTGAAAGGGAAGAAAATATTTTATTTTACAACTTTTACTACCTAAACCAAAAAAAATTTAATTATAAATCTGGTGATTTAATATTTAAACACAAAATGATAATTGAAGATCTGAGTGGATGAACATGTTATGCTACATTTTCCTTTTTTTTTTTTTTTTTAATCTTTTGGATGAAAGCGTTATGAGGTATCCTATCACATGGTGAAGCTAAAATACTAAGATTCTATTTAGTCTTGAAGATTTAAGACATTATTCATTAATATTTAATATTTTAATATTTAATAGTGTCAATAATATTAATAATTTTTAATATTTGAAAATTAAATATGAATAAGTTTTTCTGAGAGAGTTTAGTACCATACCTGTTAATATTTTAAACACATGGTATCAAACAGAAAATAAATCATTAAAATTTACAGCAAAAACTTTCACCTCAAATTTCTTGAAATGTAATTTTTGTTACTTAACATGTTCTTCCACTTAGCTCTTCAATTATCTTCATTACTTTGTGAGAAATTGGGTAAAAGAAATTCAACCTCTTATCTGCTTTATATAAACCATAATCAATTTTGTATTATTTTGTAGGTTTTAATGATTTTTTTTTTTCAAGAATTGTTTGCCGGTTCTTCAACCATTGTTTTTCTATATCCAGTTTTACTCATGGCATCTCGTCTTACTGTACAAGAATAAAGACCGTAAATTAATCCGTAAAAATGCACCTATAAATGCTAGCAACCGTTTAATTGTGCGTAATAAATCCATATTAAACATGTTACATACACACACACACACACACAAAATTATTATACATATACATAACGTTTCAGTAGCATTAAATGTGTTCGAATCCCACAATTTTAAAAGAAGCAAATATTTAATAACAAGTGGATAAATGTGATCCGAGATAGCACAGAGGGTTTCGTCCACTATCACTTTTAAAACATTTTATCCTTAATTAATAAATAAAAGTTGTTAATTTATAATTATTAAACCATTACATAAATGGCATCACCATTATATTTAATTTAAAAATAAAATACAAAATATTTTTAGACCAAAATAAAAATATTCAAGTAAAATTATTTAAATAAAATTAAAAAATCCGAATACTTTTAAATTAAGCTATTTCAAAAAATTAGCGGAGGTATAAATAAAATATAATTTTTTTAAAAGAAAAAAAATGTTTAAAACATATTTAAAATGCTGAAATAATTTCGAAAAAATGTATATTAATTCTTTCACTTTCGAAGCACTCACTACATGGCACTAAAAAAGGATGTTAACATTTATTAAAATTCCAAAACCCCGTAAATAGGCTAAAAAATACGAAATTTCTTTTACATAAATCAACCGGACAATTAAATGTAAAAAAATGAAAATGGCTTAGATGCCTTATGTTCCCTCAGCCATTGTTTTGAATTGTTTGGCGACTTTTTGTTGGCGTGTTGGTGGTGTTTATAGCTATGGCAACCTCGATATGTGGAGCCCCGTGTGACGTGTGTATTCTGACGTGTTGTGTTCTGGCAACCCCTGAGAAGTGGTGGATTTTGTGGATGTTTTTTGATATCACGTTGTATCGTCCTGTGTTTTTATTTTTATGTTAAATTTATTGGGTGTATTTGACTGACTATGGTTTCTGTAATCCGTTTAAACGTTTTTGCTGAAGTAATTAAGAAATATGAGGAAATTTTGAGAAGAAAAGTAGATTTGTTTATTGTGTCTCAATGTGTATTCATAAGCCTATTTTGGAAAATGACTGTGGTGTTATGAGAGAGATTTCGTGCTGGAGCTTTCAAGAAAGCAGATATCTGTTAAGGTATGTTGATAATTTTATGTATATTTTGCTGCTTTAAGAGTTTTTACATTTTGAGATTGCTAGAAAGCGAGAACTGCTGAATTTTAAGAATGCTACACCGGGAGAACTGCTGAATGCAGTGATGTTTTTTTTCGGTTAATGCGCGTGAAGCGCTCATACAAGATTACTGATTGCCACTTTAGCGAATTTTGTTTATTATTTACATTTTATTTTCATTAAGCGAAACATGCATATAAACCGGTGCTTGGCGACATTTACTACTTGGTGGAAAAGGAGTTTTCACGCCAAGAAAAATTCCAAGATGGCGGCCGGGGGAACTTATGACATCTGTTCCATGAAATTTCTACATCTGCCAACATGCTTCGAACCCGGAACATTTCGGTTAGAAACAGTACACTCTAACACAGGACTACCGAGTGCACTAAAAGACGTTTGAAATTAAGCTTGTGTTTTGAAATCGTAAAAATGACTAATGGGTTCACATTAATTCATTTAATTAAAATAACATAATTTTTTCAAAATTTTATGATTTTGGGTATGACAAGAGGTATTCAGCTCTATCTATAAAAAAAAAATCAAGTCTGTAACTTAAATAGATTCTGAGTAAGATTGTTGTGACGGACAGACAGAGAAGCGAGACTATAAGGGTTTCGTGAGATGAACGAAACCCTTAAAATGCAAAATATACTTCTGAACATAGAGACTGCACAGATACCAGTATGAAGATACCATAATTGCAAGATTCATAGTGTTAAGTCATTGACTGCTAGTGGTATGCTGAAATCGAGTCAAAACTCAGATACCCTACTTTATTAGACCATACGATTTTACTTTACATCCCCCAAAATTAAGAGGATGTAAAGAATGAAAAAAAAAATTAGAAAAAGAAGTTACCTGATTGGAAGATATTATTTACGCACTAGCATGGTTATGACAAATTAATAAACTTTAATTTTTAATTATCTTCAATCTTCATGTGGGAATGCTCCATATTTAACCCTTTCAGGGGCAAAAAATTTTATTCGTAAACTGATGAAAAAATGACACCAGAATATTCAAATGAATTTCTTAGAAAATAAAAAACCGCTAATTTGCATTTTCATTACAAAAATAAAATTTTGTTAAAATATTCTGGGTGCCATTTGACAGTTTTGGAATTAAAATTGGGTGGCTAGACTGTCTAGCCACCGCCCTTGAAAGGATTAATAATACTTTCATTATTTACATGTTTACGTGCACAGTGATATTTTGATACATATTGATATTACCATATGTATTTTACATACATATATACTTGCACACATAAATTTTATACACAGATATGTTACTTACATAAAACAACTTTCAATGAATTAAATGCAACAACCATTTTATCAGTTAATTAGAGTAATACTGATTATTGAGCAATCTTCTACTGTGCTATAAGGATGCTTGCTTACAGAGATTTATTAAAAAATACTCGATTCAAGCATGCAGTAAATTGAAAGAATCATTATTCAGAAAAAAAAAGAAAGAAAAATAAGTTGGAAATTGTACGTCAAACGTGTCAAATAACTTCTTACTTAACTAGTTTTATAAATATTCACATCTTGGTGCAATAGTTGTTGCACTCTTATGCAAAAATACATGAATACAAAATTTATTAGGATTATATAAAATTCAGTAATACGGAAATAATATGACTCCATCTTAAACATGTCGTAATCACCATGGTGACCTATAATCATTACTTATCATGGGGTATCATTGAATTAATTACGTATGATAAAATTTAATAGAATTTAGAAAACTTTTAACATATCTTTTTTAAGTTTTGATTCGATTTTTATAAAATTTTAAATGGCTCGAGAAATTTCTGCAACGACTATGTATATTAAATTTCAAACCATTCGGTTGGGTAGTTTTCGCGCTGTTATATGTGGACAGACGGACAGAGAAACAGATGGACTGACCAGACGATGATTATAGGTGCTACGTATTTAAATAATTGCGAATGCACCTTATGAGCACTGTCATAGGACATACTCAAAATGTGATCGACTCCCTTGAAGGCATACACGGATGCACTATTTTATCACATTTAGGCATTTTTTTTCAATGTTCGAATGCATATTTGTTGAATTTCGTATTCAATGTTTGCTTTATGGTGACCGATAATGTGAGAATTGTTCCTATAAATACTATAAATACTTATCTGTTGGTGTTCCCATAGAAAAATGTTAGTGGTTGGAGAATCGGGGGATTGTGAAAGCCATAGTTTTTTTTGGAAAATGAGATAATCATAAAACAAAAATCAATGAGAAATGACATTGTTGCATTGTACATTTATCTTTATAAATGCTTGCATAACTTTAATGAAAGATGTTGTTGCGAAGTAATGATCAATCACGAAATTTCTTTCTGCTTGGGAAAATTTCACTTCTATTTTACGGAAATAAAGAAAAAAAGAAAGAGAAAAGAAATAGTTCTCACAAGTATCAGCATAAACTGAAATTAAAATATCTACTGATATACAACTTTCAACAGGTTGACGATTTTTAACACTATATGATTTCCAATCGTTAGAGTTTCCTTGCATCGAAAAAGTAAATCAGATTATTATATATATTGAACTTTACACAATTTTTTTACCTTTGACTTGCAGAAATTTTTGATTGCCCCATTTATCCCAGTCCACAACACAACTAGTTGGATGTGCAAATCAAAAAACTTTCTTCTATTTCATACATCTTAATATTTCAAGAAGTAGTTACATATGTTAATACTTCATATTATTAGTTCATATAACTTTGATTTTCATCTTAAATTTCTACTTCAGTCAATTAATTGGAGTAAAAACGAGTTAATCTAGAACATGATATTTATTAAATAGTTTTTCCTTATTTTGTTGCCATCAGCTGTCTGCGAATAGCAGGCTTAGAAAGACGCGAGTTCCGTCGTTGCACGAACCGCCGATGGACAATACTACGGAAAATCGAGAAAATTAAACAAAAGTTGATATCACAGCGCCTCTTTCCCGCGGAATATTTCCAAATTCAAAGAGGACCTGCTGGCCATAGCCAAAAACATACACAAAAAATTTGGTTCAATTCTATGCATAATTTTATACACTTTTCGATAGTACAATAATGAAAATAGCACAAAAATCGCTATTACAGTGTCCCCTTCCGACAGATTTTTTTCAAATTCAGAGAGGACCTGCTGGCCATAGCCAAAAACATACACAAAAAATTTGGTTCAATTCTATGCATAATTTTATACACTTTTCGATAGTACATTAATGAAAATAGCACAAAAATCGCTATTACAGTGTCCCCTTCCGACAGATTTTTTTCAAATTCAGAGAGGACCTGCTGGCCATAGCCAAAAATATACACAAAAAAATTGGTTCGGTTCTATGCATAACTTCATACACTTTTCAATGCTACAATATTGAAAATGTCACAAAAATCTCTATTCCAGCTCCCCCTTCCCGGCAGTAAATATTTCTAAATTGAAGGAGGGCCTGCTTGCCACAGCCAAAAACTTACAAAAAAAATTTGGTTCAATTCTATATATAACTTCATACACTTTTCGATGGTACAATGGCGACACACGGACAGACAGACATTTTGTATAAACATATTTTTTGGGATGAATTTCGTATTCAATGTTTGCTTTATGGTGACCGATAATGTGAGAATTGTTCCTATAAATACTATAAATACATATCTGTTGGTGTTCCTATAGAAAAATGTTAGTGGTTGGAGAATCGAGGGATTGTGGAAGCCATAGTTTTTTTTGGAAAATGAGACAATCATAAAACAAAAATCAATGAGAAATGACATTGTGGCATTGTACATTTATCTTTATAAATGCTTAATGTGTGTAATGTAATACCCCTTAAATGTGTAAATCCATCGAAAACCGGAAGTCGAAAAAAATTTCGATTACAACAATCGATTGAAGATAGAAGAAAGTAACAATCGCTAAAACAATATTTTTTTTTCTTATACTCCTTTAATTATAAGTGACACGAATTTTATTCTGCGATTGAAGCAACAAGCAAGTTCGTTGCTTGAAAACTCTACAAAATATTTAAGAAAAAATATTTCTAAAAAGTTCCTTCTCCTAATAAAGGAAAGCCAAAATAGCTAAAGCTAATATAAAAAGACAAAGGCTAAAGCTTATATAGAATTTTCCAAGTTTATAAAAGGGTAAACAAATCACTTCCTTTAAAATATACTCTTAAAATCTAAACTTATTCTTCTAGAAATATTCTTAAAAAACGTAAGTTCATATTAGGAACAATCGAACCGTAAACATAATATCAGATAATAAAGAAAAGGGTTGAAAAATCGACTCAATGTGGGTTTTCTTGTTAGTATCGAGATAAATTGTAAGGAGATGAATGCATATTTCTGCAAAAAAAGATATTTATAAATATATCTTGCAAATATATAATCTCTTGCAAAATTTTTGCGATATAAATATTTTCTGGCAGTTTTTAAGGATTAACAAATCTGTACATTTGCTTTGAGCAAAAATTTAATGAAATAATTTTCCTTCTTTCAACAGAATTTTGATTTTAAAAACACAAGAAATAAAAAAACTCTTTTGTACAAAGAGGTTAAGATAAATACCGTTATATTTTATAATTGTCCTAATTTAAGTATTTCTCAATATTCATCTTTCAACTGTTGATGTGTCATATTAATGACTTTCCTATGTCTTGCTTTAAAAATGTCGGCATGATTCAATAACCAAAGGTGCACAACATACTAAAATCGTCTTCTCAAAATTATGTACACTCTCAGAAATACTTTCTTCAATTCACGGAAATTTTCCTGGCAGCAGTGCTACCAGGATTTTTCCGTTAATAGACGAATATCCGTTTCTTTTTTTCCTCCATTAATGGAGGTAAAATGTGCGTCAGTTGAAGAAAATGGGGATAAATAAAATTTGCTGACCTTGTATTCGAACCAGCTACCTTAGTGCTACGAGACCAGCACTCTAACCACTCAGCTATAGTTGTATAATAGTGAAACAGTTGAAAGTAAATATGTTTGACTCAGATGGGTATGACTTGATTAATTTCTTTAAAGCTTTTAAATCTAAGCCCGAGTGTCACTCGGGTTGCCGTTTCCGGTAAGCCCGAGGGTCTCTAGGGGTGAACTTTTAACTCTCTGAATTATAATACCTACTATGTACGTTCGCTGTCTTTTCATATATTATCTACGAGCCTGTTATTTAAAAAAAAATCCCTGCCGGCCCGGCCTACAGGCAGAGGTAGATTTCGAAGTTAAGTATACTAATTTCACCAACAAAACAAAATCATTATTAGATATAAATCCACTTTAACAGTTTTATCTGTCTGCTTTTGACGAGTTTTTATTTCCTTTTTATAAAATAGCTGGTTTTATCAGAATCATGTTAAGGCGATATTAAAAAAAATATTTTCCCATACTCAACAACTCGAAAGTTTCTGGCACATTTTCAGATTCATTTTTAATTTAAAAAAAATAATAATATGAAACGTGCTGACGTGATTTTTGAAAAGATTTATAAGCGACCTGTGTTTTATTTTTTTTTTCAATTAAATAAAACTTGATTAATAAACAATTATTTTCTCAGTAGGGCAATATTTTTCGTTTCTAACAATCGCTTCGAGAAATTCTGTTCAAAATGCCCACTTTGACATCATTTTTTGAAATATATTCTGCCTCTATCAAAAAATCGATCATTACTGTACATTATATAGTTTCTGAATAAGAGAATCTAGCAATTGGATGCGTTTGAGAGCAAAAATGAATTTAAAAATGAGTAAGAAAATAGACAGTTTGGATTTGAATGCACCCTTAATAAGATGTTTTTTTCTTCAATCGCTATGTATTTTTAATTTGTTTTTGCTGTAAGAATTGGCCCTATCAAAAACTTCGCTATATAAATATTGAATACAATATTAAGAAGATATATGATAAATTCATGGAGATTTTATATCTTGTGAATTGACGGAGTTATTAAAATTTTTCTTCTTCAACCCCCCTTTTTTGTTTTAGTTTTTATTTTTATTATTTTTTTTTGCGATACAAATTGGTCTTATGAAAAACTTGTGAATATAAAAGTTGTAGATAATATTAAGGAGATGTATAATAAAATTACTGGATTTGATATCTTGAGAATTGACGAAGTAAGGAATTTTTTTCTCCCCAAAATCCTTTTTTTGGCGCTCCTTGAGCCTATTTTAAATTTTATCAAAAATCTGTGATGCATGAATTTTTGGCGCTATTTTTAAAATTAATAAAAACTTTAAACTGATTTGATATGTACAAAAATTAAGAAGTTATGGGGGTTTTTCGGTTTTCACAAAACCCCTCCCTATTTCCATCCCCTTTGTCCGCTTTTGCCCATTAACGAGCTTGAGCGAGATTTTATGTCCCTTGATTTTATGTATCAGTTTGAAAAAGATTTGTGCAGAATTGCAGAAATTATCGTGTCCAGAAGAAAGTGATAACACAATTGCTTCGGGAAATTTCGTTCAAAATGCCCATTTTGACATCATTTTTTGAAATATATTCTGCCTCTATCAAAAAATCGATCATTACTTTACATTATATAGTTTCTGAATAAGAGAATCTAGCAACTACATGCGTTTGAGAGCAAAAATGAATTTAAAAATGAGTAACAAAATAAGCAGTTTGGATTTGAATGCATCCTTAATGCAATGATTTTTCCAACACAATCCGCTTCGGGAAATTCGGTTCAAAATGCCCACTTTAACAGAATTTTTTAAATATATTCTGCCTCTATAAAAAAAATCGACCATTTCGGTACATTATATTGTTTCTGAGTAAGAAACCGTAACCATTGGAAGCCTTTGAGAGCAAAAATGAATTGAAAAATGAGTCAGAAAATAAGCAGTTTGGATTTGAATACTTAGAATTTTTTTCTTCAACCGTATGTATTTTTAATTTTTTTTTTTTTTTTTTTTTTTTTGCTGTAAGAATTGGTCCTATCCAAAACTTGTCTATACAGATGTTGTAGACAATATTAAGAAGACATATGATAAATTCATGGGGATTTTATATCTTTGGAATTGACGGAGTTATGGATTTTTTACTTCTTCAACCCCCCTTTTTGTTTTCGTTTTTAATTTTTTTTTTTGCGGTACGAATTGGTCCTATTAAAAACTTGTGAATATAAAAGTTGTAGATGATATTAAGGAAATTTATAATAAAATTAATTGGAATTGATATCTTAAGAATTGACGAAGTTATGAATTTTTTTCTCCCAAAAACCCTATTTTTGCGCCCCTTGAGCCCATTTTTAACTTTATCAAAAATCTGTGATACATAAAATTTTGGCCCTATTTTTAGAAGTAATAAAAACTTTAAACTGATTTGCTATGTATAAAAATTAAGAAGTTATGGAGGGTTTTCGGTTTTCGCAAAACCCCTCCCTATTTCCATCCCCTTGGTCCGATTTTGCCCATTAACGAACTTGACCGAGATTTTATGCACATTGATTTTATATATCAGTTTGGAAGGGATTGGTGCAGAATTACGAAAGTTATCGTGTCCAGAAGAAAGTGATATATATAGATAGATAGATGGATACATAGATAGATAGATAGATAGATAGATATATAAAGTTTTTTACTGAGGGTGGTTTTGGGCTCTAGGGGTCATGATCGGTGTAGATCTGCAAAAATGTTTCAGAAATTCCAACATGGGAACGATCCCAATAGGTAGTATTTCATACGAAATCTACCTAAAAATACGAGGCAGTATTAAACAGAAGCAAGTATATGAAAAAAATCTAGAATCAGAGCTTAATTAGAACTTAATGTGAATTCGTGTTGTTGCTCTTTTTGCTGTGAAATGCACCACACAAAAGCAAATTTTACTAAATTAAATAATGTTTATATACAACTAAAACATATTTTAATATATTTGTATAACATTGGCGTACGTTCTTACTCAAATCTATGTAAAATGTTATGGTAAAAAATGATGTTAGCTTATGCGGAACTTTAATAAATATATAAAACGTGCTTTTTCAATAATTTCCCATTCAATATTAATTTTTAGTACATTTAAATATTTCCTCTATTTTGAATAAGAACAGATTGAAGTTTATAATAACTAGGAAACAGGAATTCTGCTTTTCAGAATTTAGTGCCGCCCCCGATGACAAAAAATATATGTATATAAATACAGATAGAGTTCCGATTATCCGAGTTAATCGAACTTATACCTTTGGTATGGATCATTTTCTTCTGATGGGCTGTTGGCTTCTATTAGTATGAAACAGTCATTACAAATGAAGTGCTAGGTGAAGATGAAAGAGCAGTCGTAAAAAGTTAGAACTCTGATTTTCTGGTCTGAATGGGAAAAAAAAATGGCCATATATTTTTTTTTTTTTTTTTTTTTTTTTTCAGAAGAAAATATCTGGGTTAAAGCGGAAACTCGGATAATCGGGACTCTACTGTAGCTCAGTATTAAGACTTAAAACACGCGATTTTATTTATATAAAATGAAGTCATCCGAATCCGCTGAAGAATTCCTCATTTACGATTCAATCATAAACTTCTACAATAAAGTTTGGGTAGGACGTCACTATCTCGGAATAATACACAAATGCGCAGAAAAAAGAAATCAATTCTTTTATATTTTTTCAAAATAGCAAGTATTTTAATTACTTTTTTATCTTCAGTTTTTATGCGAAAGTGGCAACAAAAAGATATAATTTCTATTTTCCAACTATTTTTCTTTACTTTCTACAGAAATGGAGTACTTGAGTTTCCAAAATTAAACAAATGTCGCTAAAAACTACAAAAAAATTAATATTTCAAGAATAAATAGAGATATAGTTTTCAAACAAATTGCATTTAAAAGAACTTTTTTCCCCAATACGACGGTCTAAAAATTGAAAATGTGCGTTGAGTTGATTTTTGACGGCCGATTATCTACTCAAGAGATATAGGACCGTGGGGGGAAGTTCCCTCCGTGGGGGTCTTTCTAAGGGAACCTAATCCGTATTTACGGAAATCCAAGGTTAGACGAAAGCCACGAAAACTCCGAACGATTAGGCCGACGGGCGCGATTGGGTTCGAACCCAGCGCCTCCCGTCTACCAGCTTCGAGAGCAGAACCTCACGGCCACTGGTGGGGCTGAAAATGTGCGATGCTTAGAAATTAAAAAAATTGCTATAGAGCATTTAATCGTACAATGATATATCTGCTTTGTTTATTGCTGGCTTCTGTAAGGTAACGTTATTTTTTGGAGCCAAAATAAGCTGGGAGAAAGAAATAGCATACCGTACCCGGGGCTAAAAATATACATATCTTCCGAGTATTTTTTGAAATAATCCTGAAAAGTACCAAATACCCTCAGTCCATAGGGAGATATGCGGTTGAAATAGTTCAGACCTCAAAGTGTTAAAAAGGCTTTGAATTTTGAAGATTTCTTCGTTAATGAGATTGTGCCTGGGGTTTTAATACTAGTATTAAAATAGGATAGAAATATGAATTATAAATATTTTTATGTGGATTGACAGATGTAAAGTATGAATATTATATTTTCATGCGAGAATTATTTTCTGAATAAAATCGATTTTTTTCCCATTTAATATTTTAATTAAAATATCAATTTTAAATGTGTTCATTTAAAATATATTTTAAATGCGAATATTTTTTTATAACTTTAAAAAAAATTGTGAATATTTTTAAATGAATGACAAAATTAATTGTTATTTATTTTTAAATTCGAAAACGTTTCTTTTCTTTGTTGTTGGTTTAGTTCTTTTTTTTTTTCATTAAATTGGAAATCTGACCGTACAGAATTTTTTTGTTTTTAAAAAGAATTCGGAGTTTATTATTGATAGAGCCAATACGCATGCGTACTATGAATGAAGGAATGTCTCACTCTTTTTCAGATTTTCGGTAAGAATTCACGAATAAAACATGTTTTCTAGGGATTCGGCAATATATTCTGTTAAAATCCGTGAGCGTATCTAGGTAACCTCAAAAACTCGGAAACCACAGGGCACAGGGCTACAAAATTTGGCACATGGGTTGCTGGTAGGGTGCCCATGAACGATTGGGGCAAAAAATTCGAAAATTTTAAATAGTTTTTTTTATGTTTTTGACGAATTTTTGACCTTTTTTTATGTTCAACCCGTAATCGCGCGAGTTCTAACCAGTTCTGAATGTTTACTGCAATGTGACATATACCTATTACGTATGCAACGCTGCAATACTAAGAAGCTGTAGCGGTTATTACGATAATTCTTTTACCTCACATGCAAATAATTAGAGATTATTTAATTGCGCTTAATTATTACCTTAAAAAATAAGAGAAAACATTTTCTCACAAACATCAACAAAACTTTTTATCCTACTTATTCCCTTATTCCAAAGATATCGCTATATCGTTTGCTGCCATAGCAAGAAGATAAATTAAATTTCATTTAAAAAAAATGCACAGTAGTAGAAAAACATTTTCTAAATCGAACAGTTATTTTTAATTTTGATTTTAGAATTAAATTAATGAACTCCGTGCGTAGAACAGGTTAAACAGTTAGCTATCTGTTAAAAAATGAGAAATAATTTAATGTATATAGACGAGTTCTTCTGACAGTGTACCTAACAGTGCAACTCCTTTTGAAATCCTTCAGTAAAATTATATCCTTTTCTTTGAACAGTTAAAGTAATGAAAAACCAAGAAGTAAGTCATTATTGCGCCAATATTGCATTCGATGACATTGATTATTACTCCAATATTGGGGTGCTAATATTTTTATAATATCCGCGCAATATTGGCATAAAATAAATTTCCATTCCATTTCCAATATTTTTAATGTAAAACCAACTGGCAGTGATGACCGAGCTTAGCTCGGTCAAAGTTAGCCTCGTGTTCAATTCGATATTTTATTCTCACTATATCATTCTTGCTGTTCAGATACAATTTGCATGATCCTGAGATATAGTGGCCCTAAATGGCCCACAACCGATTTTTTTCCAGCATGTGAACCAATGCTCTTCTCGAACCCGAAAACGGTAGAATACAAAATTTAGTCAAAATCATTAGTCGTTTTATAGATAAAATTAGCTTGACCCACGGTAACCCAAAAGGTACCCACTAATCTAAATTTATCGAACCTGCGACCTATCCAATGGTCTTCTTGTGCTGCGCAACGATGTAATAAAATTTTTTGTGATAATCGTTTGAGCCGTTTTTTATATACAATTATCTTGGCCCACAGTGACCCAAAAAGGACCAACAAGTCGAATTTTCTCTAACATGTGACTTAGCCCATTGGTCTTCTCGTAATCCAAAACAGTAGATTACAAAATTTAGTCAAAATCGTTAGAGCCGTTTTTTAGATAAAATTAGCTTGACCCTAAAGGACTCAAAATTGACCCACTAATCGAAATTTCTCGAACATGTGGCCTAGCCCAATAGTTTTCTTGTGCCCAAAAACGGTTGGATATAAAATTTAGTCAAAATCGATTGAGCAGCTTTTTAGATGTAATTAGCTTAACCCTAACCCATTATGATCCAACATGACTCACTAATCGAATTTTCTCGAACACATGACCTAGATCTATGGTATTCTCGTGCCCGAAAATGGTTAAACACAAAATTTAGTCAAAATCGTTTGAGTCGTTTTTAAGATAAAATTTACACACACACACATAGTTTTTGTTCGTATTATAATATAAGATGTATATGTACATTAAATTTCAAACCACTCAGTTGGGTAGTTTTTGACAGGCGGACTAGCAGATGGATGGACCTGACGACGACTATAGGTGCTACATATTTATATATTTACGAACGCAACTAAAAAGTCTCATAAAGAACTTTCAGAGATAGCACCGAAAACGCCTCGCGCGAGTCCACTGGTTTAAAAGTTCTTCCGGCCAGTGCCGGGAGGAGGAGGTAGCTTTCATATTCCTTATTTTTAAAAAGCAAGCTTATATTATTGAAACACACGAAGCTCAATTTAGTGGAAACCAATTTTAGGAGATTCAGTACCAATTTTTATCAATACTAAATCATTATGAATGAGAATTTCGCGAAATTAGTCAGCTTTAACCAAGCTGCTTTTATTTAAAGTAATTTATATTTGATTGCCAAATTCGGCGATATCTTGAAGTTCCTGCCATTTTAATACAATATGGTGGATGAAGCTAACGAGTGAACTTGGTCGAGACCTTAGTAATTCCTGTGCACATGCTCACTCATATCGGAATCGGTTGATATATACAAGTACTGTTGCAGGCAAAAAATCAGATTTTTCAAAATATCACCCACATTAGAAATTGAATCTGCTATATCTGAGCCATTTTTTAAGATAAAGACAAAAAAAAATGCTCCGGAATCCTTATATCATGGTCAAATACTTAAGAAAGAAACTTTTTTCAATTTCTAATTTTTTTGCACCTCAATTTAAATATGATTTTAGGTAGCTTTCTTTACAAAAAAGCTACCTATTGCAGCCGTTCGGAGGAAAGCGATTTCAAAAAATTTTGATATATTTTCATCGATCATGACCCCCAGACCCCGAAACCACCCTCCGTTCAAAATTGATATATATATATATATATATATATATATATCTGACCTATGTCACACTGTAACTCCCGTAATTATGAACCGATTTCGATGTAATTCGGTGTGTACATAGTACATACCAATGTCTCGACCGAGTTCGTTGGCCAGCTTCATCCGCCGTTTTGTTTCAAAATGGCGACCATTTAAAATTTTTAAAAAAATTTAAAACTTGAAATGTGGTACCAAAAAATTAAAAATGGAAAAATATTTTTTTCTTATGTATTTGACCTTTATACAAAGATTCCGGAGCAGTTTTTGTTTCATCTATATCTTAAAAAATGGCTGAGTTATAGCATTTTGAATTTCTAGCGTGGCTGACATTTTGAAACGTCCTGAATTTTGTCACGCGATAAAAGGCGTATTTATGAACCTATTTGAATGTAATTCGGTGTGTACATAGTACATACCAATCTCTCGACCGAGTTCGTTGGCCAGCTTCATCCGCCATTTTGTTTCAAAATGGCGGCCATTTAAAATTTTTTTAAAAATTTAAAATTTGAAATGTGGTACCAAAAAATTTAAAATGGAAAAATATTTTTTTCTTATGTATTTGACCTTTATACAAAGATTTCGGAGCAGTTTTCGTTTCGTCTATATCTTAAAAAATGGCTGAGTTATTGCATTTTGAATTTCTAGCGTGGCTGACATTTTGAAACGTCCTGAATTTTGTCACGCGATAAAAGGCGTATTTATGAACCGATTTGGATGTAACTTCGTTTATAGATAGTACATACCAATGTCTCGACCGGGTTCGTTGGCCAGCTTCACCCGCCATCTTGTTTAAAAATGGCGGCCATTTAAATTTTTAAGAAAAATTTAAATTTGAAATGTGGTACCAAAAATTGAAAATTGAAAAAATATTTTCTTCTTATGTGTTTGACCTTGATAAAAAGATTCGGGAGCAGTTTTTGTTTCGTCTATATCTTAAGAAATGGCTGAGTTATAGCATTTTGAATTTCTAGCGTGGCTGACATTTTGAAACGTCCTGATATTTCTCACGTAAAAACAGGCGTATTTATGAACCGACTTGTATGTACCTTGGTGTGTACATAGTACATACAAATATCTCGACCGAGTTCGTTGGCCAGCTTCATCCGCCATCTTGTTTCAAAATGGCGGCCATTTAAAAAAATTAAAAAATAAAAAAAATTAAATGAGATACCAAAAAATTGGAAAATGAAAAAAGATTTTTTTTGTATGTGTTTCACCTTAATACAAAGATTCCGGAACAGTTTTTCTTTCGTCTATATCTAAAAAAAAAATGGCTGAGTAATAGCATTTTGAATTTCTCTTGTGGCTGACATTTTAAAACGACCTGATTTTTGTCACGCGATAACAGGTGTATTTATGAACCTATTTGGATGTAACTTGGTCTGTACATAGTACATACCAATGTCTCGACCGAGTTCGTTGGCCAGCTTCATTCGCCATCTTGTTTCAAAAGGGTTGCCATTTTAAAAAAATTAAATTTAAAATTCAAAATGAGGTATTAAAAAATTGGAAAATGAAAAAGATTTTTTTTATGTGTTTGGCCTTGATACAAAGATTCCGGAGCAGTTTTTGTTTCTGAAAGTTTGTTCTTTTGTTGATATCTTAAAAAATGGTTTATTTATAGCACTTTGAATTTCTAGCATGGCTAACATTTTGAAACGATCTTGTATTTGTCACGCGATAACACACGTATTCGCCTATTTCGATGTAAGAAGGCATGTGGATAGTATACATCAACACCTCGACGAAGTTCGCTGGCCAGATTCATCAGCCATCTCGTTTAAAAATGGCGGCCATTAAATTAAAAAATATATATATATTTAAAGTGAGGTGCAAAAAAATTAGAAATTGAAAAAGGTTTCTTTCTTAAGTATTTGATCTTGATATAAGGATTCAGGAGCATTTTTTGTTTTTCTTTACCTTAAAAAATGGCTCAGATATAGCAGTTTCAATTTCTATTGTGGGTGACATTTTGAAAAATCTGATTTTTTGCATGCGACAGCACTCCTATATATTAACCGATTCCGATGTGAGTGAGCATGTGCACAGCAATTACTAAGGTCTCGACCAAGTTCACTGCTTAGCCTCATCCACCATGTTGTCTTAAAATGACAGGCACTTTAAAAAATTGCCGAATTTGGCAGCCAAATATAAATTACTTTAAAGAAAAGCAGCTTGGATAAAGCTGACTAATTTCGCGAAATTCTCATTCATTATATTGATAAAAATTAGTATTGAATCTCCTATATTCGGTTTCCAGTAAATTGAGCTTCGTGTGTTTGCATGATATAAGTTGGCTTTTTTTAAATAAGGATTATGAAAGTTACCTCTTCCTCCCGGCACTGGCCGGAAGGACTTTTTAAACTTAATTGACTGAATCTACAGCGCAAATTAAAGGAAATTACAACAAAGAAAATATAATCTATATCAACAAAGAAAATATAATCTATATTATAAATCATAAACATAGCCTTCAGTTGAGTAAAGCTGACGTCATACGGACGTTGGTAATAATATACTCAATCTATTTCTCTTTTTCGAAAATTTAATAAATTTTTAAACATTGCATAATTTTAATGTTTACACCATCGTTTAGGTGAAAAATGTACATTGAAAAGCAATTTGTTTGAAAACCGTTACGATTTTTAAATTATTTTTTGAGCTTAGAGGAGAGTAGCCGAATTTGGACCAATTCACTTTTTTTTCAGGTGTAACTCACTTAATTTTTGAAATATCTGCAAAATATTACTACACGTGGTCAATCATTTACTAACTGAATAAATCTCTAAAACAATTTCTTTATGAAAATCTTAAGTTTTACTTCAATTTGAAAAAAAATCGTCAAATGTGGTCCAAATTCAGCGATTGGTTGTGTAAATTGGACCCCCCAGCCTCCTAAGTTGGTCCAAACAATATTAGGCTGTTTTAATGAGTGGGGAATATAACTAATTTCATTAAAAGCAAAGTTTGCGATTAAGAAAACAATCAAACAAAACAACCGCAATGAAATATAATGATCTCAAATGTGTGAATGTAAGAGTAATTGTTTGAAATCAAAATGTATTGAAAATATAAATCAAAGTTATAAGTAATGAAAAATAGAATTTATCGAACTAATTACCAGTTATTCGATTATCATGTAAGAAGTGATGCAACGCTTACACATGAATGTTTTTTATTCATTTTGTATTCCAGCGCATACAACATGGAACCATATTTGGCAGTCTGATCACTGAAACATTTTAGCTTTTTTATTTTCTTATGCTTTTTAGATTCTGAATCATTAGATATTTTCTTGCAACACATGTTTTCTTTACCTCATGTCTGTAGTTCTCCCCTTCCATCATTTTCTTTCCAATTGAATATATTTTTAAAACTTGATGTTCCAATTGTTTTTGTTCTTTGAGAGCTTTCTTTTCGTCGCTTTTCCATTTCAAGGTTTACTTGATATGGCAAAGATGATAACACAGCTGTTTTCTGACTCCTGCTGTTCTTTGACTTAACTAATTTTGCAAGGGAGATAACATTTATAATGATTCTTTGGCCTTTTGGGGGTTTTGCAGCTGCAGCCTTCTTGCAGGTCTCTTCACAACTTACTCTTTCCTTTTCGTTTCTTATAGCTTTGACAACTTCTGCTGTCGCAAATGTATTTCTCCCAGACTGTCTTTGCGTTTTCATTATTTTTTCACTCTCTTAGTTTTAGAAGTTTCATGATTACTGGATTTGACTAAGAAAACTCACTAGTAGGAGAATAAACGGATCTATCTGGAAGGCTTATCTTCTCGTCAGGAAAAAGTAATCAAGCAGCTGTAAAATGATGACTTTTAAAAACAATACCGTTAGGAGATAAAATGCCACTTCCTTTAAAAGCTTGGGCGGTGGTTTCAACGGTTGCTGCACTGTTGTAAGCGATAGATTTTCAAATTTATGACGGTATATCTGGTCCAATTTAAGCAGCTCAAATTGCTCCAATTAAAGGCAAGTGCACTAGTTTTTAAATGAGATAATCTTAAGACTAAAAAGAAAAACGAAAGTAAAAAAATCTACGTGAAAAGTATGCGCAACAAACACATGAATTTAGATATGTATATGAAATATATCAACTTACCTTAGTTTTAAAGTATTCTCTTACGTTTATTATGAAAAAAAAATAGATCAAAACAGTTAATTTTAGTTTTTTTAATTGCTTGAAAACAGCACGTGGAAGGCGGGTGCTTCTTCTAATCATAAAGGACGTCATTCTGATGAGCAGGATTTCAGCTGTAGATGATGTCTCTTTCTGTAATTAACGACAGAATCGCAGCGGTCAAATATGCTTACTCTCCACAGTATATTTTTTAAAAATAGATTAATCCATTTTCCCTTTAAAACAAGATCAATTGTTCAACGTTTGTTTCGGGCAGATATTCCATAATGAAATTAACACTTCAACAGAAAATAAATAAATAAAATAAAAGAATATACTTGAACACAAATTATCAGATATGTAATCCAAATACGTACTTTAACACTGAAACTATGAGAATCAAGTAGATTGCTGTAAATAGTGAAATCCTCAGCTATTTCTTCGGCTTATAACTTCTGGCATGCGGCTAATACGACAGCATCGCTTTTGATAAATTTCAAAACTTATTTGAATACACAATTGATATTTTTCATATATAGTCCAGGCAATAGAGACCGTATAGGGGCTCTACCTAGCAAAATTCATGGTAGTTCTGGAAAAAGGCTTACTATATGTTTTTTGGGTCGCTGAATCCGAATTTGTAACTTCCTACCAAAATTTCCCCCGGCAGCTCCCCGAAATTTTGGTAAAAAGCACCCCAAAAAGGTTTTTACTAAAAAAATAATTTTTTTTATTGTTTTAAGGAAAAAGTATCTAGAAATTCAGAAAGTAGACAAAATTTGCAACAAATTAGATATATGACATTATGACTTAGGATGAAGGGGAAGGGGGATCTGCCTTGGAACATGCGCGCGGTGCTGCGTGAACTAAGTTGCGCAATTCCACTTAACCACTCACACGTTTACATTCGCCCTCCCATCTCCCCTCCGAATTTTCTCTATAAGGTTTACTTTAAGTTTTTTGGGCGCTGAATCCGAATTTTTAACTTCCCCCCAAATCCCCCCCCCCGAACCCCTCCCCCAAAATAGTTGTTTTTAACTTAAATTTCTTATTGTTTTAGGGGAAAAGCATTACGAAATTCAGAAACTAGACAAAATTTACAACAAATAGGATAGATGACATTATGACGTAGGATGAAGGGGGAGGGGCAGGGCTGCCTCTGAACGTGCACTGCGGCGCTACGTGCACTAAGTTATGAAGTCCAGGCAATAGGGGATTTTACCTGGAAAAATTAATACTAGTTCTGGATTTCGACTCACTTTATGTTTTTTGGGTCGCTGAATCCGAATTTGTAACTTTCCACCAAAATTTCACCCGGCAACCTCCTAAAAAATTGATTTTTTGAAAAAAATTGGTTTTTGAGAAAAGCGCATGCGGAATGTTCCGAGGCAGCCCCATCTCTCCCCGTTTATCCTACGGCATAATGTAATCTATCCTATTTGCTGCAAATTTTGCCTAGTTTCTGAATTTCGTAATGCTTTTCCCCTAAAACAATAAGAAATTTAAGTTAATAACAACTATTTTTTTGGGGTGGTGGATTTCGGGGGGAAACTTTTGGGGGTAAGTTAACAATTCGGATTCAGCGACCGAAAAAATTTAAAGTGAACCTTATAAGGAAAGTTAGGAGGGGAGATGGGAGGGCGAATGTAAACGTGTTAGTGGTTAAGTGGAATTGCGCAACTTAGTCCACGCAGCACCGCGCGCATGTTCCGAGGCAGATCCCCCTTTCCCCTTCATCCTAAGTCATAATGTCATATATCTAATTTGTTGCAAATTTTGTCTACTTTCTGAATTTCTAGATACTTTTCCCCTAAAACAATAAAAACCTTTTTTGGGGGCTTTTTACCAAAATTTAGGGGGGGGGGTTGCCGGGGGAAATTTTGGTGGGAAGTTACAAATTCGGATTCAGAGACCAAAAAAACATAAAGTAAGCAGCCACTTTCCAGAACTACCATTAATTTTGCTAGGTAAAATTCCCTATTGCCTGGACTAATAATTGTTTTGTTGCTTTTTGTGAATTGATAATTAATCCAAAAGTATATTAAATGTAAAAAAGCTACTTAAAAAATGCTTTTGACCTATGCTAGATTGCTATAAATGATGAAATATTTGGCAATTTGTTTGGCTACTAAAATATGGCATGGTGTTACTACGATAGTATTTTGTATTTAATAAATTTCAAAAGTTTATTTAAACACATAATTGATATTTTTCTGTATAAAAATGCATTTTAGTGTTGTTGTGGGCAAAAAAAAAAAAAAAAAAAAAAAAAAGAAAGGCCAAAAAATATGTTATATAAAAATTTTACTTGCAATGTTCATTAGAATTATTCTAAATTTCCAGCATATTCATTATTTTCCTATTTCTTAATAATCTCTATCATTTATTTCTAGTTAAATTCCTATATACTTAAAACGCATATCTTAATAATAATCTTATTCGAAATCTTAATCTAAAATTTTTAATCACTTCATTAATTTTTATCAAATACCAAAACTATAATATTCTGAAAGAAGCTACCTTTTATTTTTCGAATATTTTAAAAAGCCATTTTACTACAGTGAAACCCCGATTTAACGTAACCCGTATTTAACGATTTCCCGTATATATCGGCGTTATTCATTAGTCCCAATTAATTTTCTATACTCGTAGTGTTAAAAAACCTCGATTTAACGTTATCACTTACAAATATTTCCCGCTTTTAACGGTTTTTCAGCTGAAAAACACTTCATGAAAATTTCTTAAAATAGAAGTTCTGTTGAAAAATACAAAATGGTTCTGTAGTAAAATAATTTGGGTAATTTGATAATTTTCCAGTAATTTTGGTTTTTTTTTTAAATTAATTTAAGCTATTAAGAATTTTAATTAACTTTTCTTTCACTTTGATGAGTTTGAAACAAAAAATGTAAAATTTCTTCTTCACAAGTGACTTAAATTAAAAATTGCAGTACAAGAAAGAAATTGTTCCTTTCAAATAGGGAAGGCCAAGAGAAAAGTTTGCAAAAAACTCATATATGTTGAGACTGCGATTTGTGATGTAGCTGCTAAAAAGATGACGCAGAGTAAAATAACCGATTTCTTTAAAGCATAATTTAAAAAACTGGTCCAAACATAATCATTTGCCTATGTAAATGAAGAAATAAATGTATGTCACCTAAATTAACCTTTATTTTATGCTCAGGGTTTTGTTTTGTCACACCCCGATTTAACGTTTTTCCGCTTATTACGTCATTTCTTTGCGGCCCCTTCAATGACGTTAAGTCGGGGTTTCACTGTATTTCTTATTTTATTCCACGAATCAGCTTTCCGCGCTCTTGTCTGGTGTCGGACGTTTTACAGCGAAATCCGTTCGTGAGCAGATACGGAACTCATTCCCTAATATGCTCCTCCCTCGCTGTCCATTTATTTATTAAGCGAGCGCATTTCATTCTGTGGCTTCTTCCTGAACTTTTCAATCTGTCTTCCCACGCAAATGCTAACAAAACCGCGGTGCAAGAGGCCAGAAGGGAGATTTCTGTCTTGTTCGATTGTTTTAAACTATGTTACCAGGAGTCTTATCGTCAAGCAGAATGTCTAAATTTGTTCATTTAAAATCTTTTTGGTATGAAGTAGTGATTCGTGCTCTAGCCTGAAGGCTCTACAAAAACTCTCGTAAATGAGAGCTGTTCATGTTTTTATGTGTGGTTGAATAAACATTTTAAAGTGATATTTGCCTCTGTTTTAATGCCGAAACTGCCGAATTTGACTGCTTAATGAATCCCTGGTGTTTCGACTGGACTTATCCAATCTCACTACTACCAACAAATCAATATAGTTGATTAAATTTATCAACAACAAAGTACTCAGCCTGTCAACAGCTGTCAATATTCGACAATTTTTATGCCTCCGCCAGCAATGTTTCACTAGTGTGGTACGAATTTTATGCAACCTAACCAAAGCTTGACTAGGATTTAATAAATAGTCCGGCAAGTTATATGTATATTAGAGTTTGCATTTAAAAATATTTTTTATCTATGTTCTGTACTCTGGTCAGTTTGTTCTGAAACCCCGGAATCCCGATTGGACCCTCTGGTATTACTAAAAATGTTAGTGATTCCTTTGGCGACTTACATTAAAGTTTTTCATAATAGAAGGTTTTAAGTTAGACAATGTCGAAAAAAAGCTCTACATTTACAGAAAAATATTGGTACCCAAATAAAAACACACGCGCATAAGGCAGATGCCAGAATCCATTTAAATCTTTCTATTTAATATATGAGTTAATTATTCTTATCACTTAATATTTATTTCATTCCATCACTGAAAATGAGATTTCTGTACGAAAATTTGAAACAGCAAATAGCTAAAATTATTCTGATTATTTCTACTTTTCTATAAATTCCTTGTAACGCACCACACATAGCACAAGGCCCAAGCATATAGCACAAAGTTCTATATATTTATCTTATTTATATTCGTAAAATGTAGCAAAAATGTTAAGCGAAACACAGGAGAATATTTTTACTGCTACATATGATCTCATGCATTCGGCCAAGAATAAATTAAATTAAGCAGATTAGATACAACTTTAATAAGAAATTTTCACAAAAACGCGTGTCTGTATGGCCTATATTCAAATATATATATATATTTCCGACATAAACATAGAACTAATAACGATTTTTTTAAAATATTGTAATGTAATATTCTTGTTTTATAATTTTAACTTCATTCTTTGAATATAATTCAAAAGAAAGCTAAATAAACTGAAATGAGATGATTCTTATAAAATATTTTGAGACTTATTCTTATGCAAATATTTTCACATTCTCTTGATTATATATAAAAAAAAAATCATTTTTGTTTCATTCATTTCAAAGATAATATTGAAAACGTACGTTGTAATATATAATTTAATTACTAAAGATGATTTTTTTCTGTGTAATATTAGCAGTAATGGTACATTTCAATACATTTACATTATAATTTGAATAATATTAAGGAAAAATTAATATCTTAAAATAAACTTATCTACTAATTATCTATTTAATGAATATCGTGAATCAAGCATTACGAAATTGATGTTTATTATTGAAATGCACTGTGCTGTGCGCAGAATTTATACTTCATTTAGAGGTACACACAAAAGAATTCGTTTACCACTCTCTTTAAAAAAATATTTTTGCTACCATTTTCCCCAATGTTTCAAAATTCTCTATTATAGATATTTTATCCAATGTTATTTAAATTTTTAATGAACGTTTATACCATGTATTGATAAAAATCTACTCATGTATTAAGAAAAGATTCGAAATTTTTTAAAGCTAAGTAACAAAAATAGACAAAATTTTTGTACATTATAATATTCTTAAAGTATGTAAAAATAAATGCTCAATTTTACATTTACTTATGAATTGGATGTAATAACCCCTTGACTTCGTCCAAAACATTGCTGAAGCAAGCAGGTTCATATGGTCCTTGAATTTGAGTGTCAGTATTTTCGAATAACAGTATTCCACTTACTTACTTAATATTGAAGTTTTGCGAACAATTGCGATTAAGATTACTATTAACAGGTTCTCTGTCCACAGAACACGGCAAGGCCTATAGTGCTATGAATCCGCAGCACGCATATGGACTGTCCGCCTAGATTTTAAGGGGGGTGGCCACTCAGCTTCGTAATTCTTCTCCGTAATGTTAAGTTTATGGACTTTTAATGCATTCGTATATTTAAAATATCTTCTCGGGAAATTCGTATTTTTATCATATTTTTTCTGTGTACTCTTCTTAAAGGATGTCTCTCTTTTTCTTAGTTTTCAAGATATTTCTATAATCTATGCTGAATTTAGTATTTTGTGCGTTAAAAGCGGGCGAACTGTGAGTAAGATTTTAACACTTCATATAAAATTAAGTCTGTACTTTAAAAATATTTTGAGAGCTAAGAAAAAAGAGACATCTTTTAGAAGTGTACACAAAAAATAGAAGTTAAAAATATTAAAATCCCGAAGAGATATTTTAAATATACCAATGCATCAAATGCCCATAGACTTAACATTACAGAGGAGAATTCCGAAGCTGAGTAACCAGCCACCTTAACGGATCCTATTAAACTGTACTCAGGGTAAATGTCTTATTTCAAACGTGAAAACGACAGGATAGATACTAAGCTACAAATAAAGTCATGGGACATGGAAAAAGACGTTTATTTACTCTTTAGAAAATGGTTTAAAATAAATCAAACAATTTACTACAAAAAATCAAACAATTTGATACAAAAAATCAAACAATTTACTACAAAAAATCATTTATTTGTGCGCTTTCATGAAACATTTAAACTTGTTTATAAATATTGTCATCTAAAAAATAAATGTGCAACTGTCAACGGCAAAAAAAAAAAAAAAATAAAAAATAAAATAAAGTAAAATAAAATAAAATAAATAAAAAATATAAATAAATAAATAAAATAAATAAATAAATAAAAAGCCATCTAGTCCCAAAGCTTGTATATGAGCTGTGGTCTCCTGAAGAGATTGCTAATGAAAATGACTTCATTAGTCCACAGCCCACATATGGGCTGCAGTAAAATAAAATAACTCCGTTACGTTTATTACCTCAATTGCAAATAAACTATCATTAGATACCTTACTATACAATTTTCCCAAAATCCATACTAGAGTTGGGAGATATTCTATACTCTAGAGCTGCCATACTCAACCTGCGGCTAGTTGACCTTTTATGAGCGGCCCGAGTCACATAATCATTAACACATATTTATACAATTAATTGTGATGCGCATAAAAAAAGTATTTAAAATGTACAGCTTTGTTTTATATTCTTTTAATGAGAATATAAAATCTGTCTGGTTATTTATAATGAACTTAAAATTACATTGAAAGCCCATTCCTTAGTCAAAAGATCTTGTTGGATGTAGTCTTTTTTGTCTTACAGAGATATATACATTTCTTATATACATTTCTTATTTTTCAGTATTAATCAAACATCATTCTAAATTAAGTTTTCACTATATACTTCTACAATTGAATTTTTAGAACTTGGATATTCTGCATTGTTATATTATTACATTTTATACTTAATATATAGCTGATACTAAGTTTTAAGGTTAAAGATTTGTCGCGGAAAAAATTAGAACCAAAAACATTTTTTAACTATTGCTAAGCATCAAACTTTACGGCATATTTCTGCGGCACTTCAGTAGAAATGTACTACGAAGTTTATTATTTGGTAATAATTTTTTTCATAATATTTCTTCCGAGACAAACAATCCTAGTGATTATATTAACTTCGTTACATTGCATTGTATTTATTGTTATATTGCTTTGCTATATTGCATTAATTTCGTTGTATTACATTTCTTATATTGCTTCTTATGTTATGACTTTTTATTTACCCTTTTATAAGTGTGCTGCGGCCCGCCTACATTCGGAAACTTATATTTGCGGCCCGTGAGAAAAAAGGTTGTGTATGGATACTCTAGAGTCTAGATGATGGTCCGCGAACCTGCTAAAATATTCAGCTATTTCCGAATACCGATTTCAAAGTAAAAACCATACGAATCTTGCTTCTAAGGTTTCAACGGCAACATAATAAAGGAATTAATTTACGCATGGGTGCACTTAATATTGTCTTGTATTGAATTTGTTCCTGAAAGCCTTTTTTCTGTTCTAAATTATTCGAAAAAATAAATAATCGTCCCGAGTGAAACACCTTTCAGTACAAAAATACGAAAGGTAATTTTATGTCCCATGATAATTTACAGACCTGTAAAATTACAATTTGAAACTTTAAACGTCTTTGTCCTTATTTGTAGATTCTACTGTAATCTTTACAGATTTTATTTATAGTACTATAAAAACTCCTGTGTTCGTTAACGTGCTGAAGCATTAAAAGCACACTAAGAGTTATAAACTTTTATTGGTACACGCAGCAATGTATTTTCATTGTCTGAAATACCTGTTGAAAGGTTTTTTAAATAGTTTTAATATTGGCTATGTTCTTAAGATTGATAAATAGCTTTTTTCTTTAGTATCATTCAATTTCATGAAAAAGATATAAACCGAAATTTTTGTGTTGAAATCTATTTTTAATGAGATAATGTTGTTTAAAGACTTCTTTAAGGTACTACAAGTGAATTAACCATTGGTTTTGTTTGGCGAAAACATATTAAGACTATTCTTTTTAGATTTACGATTACAATTAAATCATTACGGTTTAAATGTATTCAGTTTTAGTATTTTAACCACTTTAACGTTAGTCCTGAGATAAGTCGGGAATGACAACACTGTTTCCCTATATCTGCTGCCGTTGATTGGTTGGTTGGTTGATTTTTGACGGCCGATTATCTACACTTGGGATATAGGCCCGAGGGGGGGAGTGCCCTTCGTGGGGGTCTTTCTAAGGAAACCTAACCTGTATTTACGCATGGAAATCCATGGCTCGAAGAAAACCACGAAAACTCCGAAAGATTAGGCCGGCGGGCGCGATTGTGTTCGAACCCAGCATCTCCCGTCTACCAGCTTCGAGAGCAGAACCTCTCAGCCACTGGTGGGGCTCTGCTGCCGTTGAAGTGGTTAAATTATTAACCCGTACCGACGCGGAGTAATTCTGTTTATAAACCGATGAAATGATGGACTGACACCAGAATTTATAAACGAATTTATTAGAAAATAAGAATTCCGTTTCATAATGATATAGGGGTGGAGGGAATTGTTTGCGGCGTATTTTAATTAAGTTAGGCTATTTCATATATAATTTAATTGATATACGTCTTTGAGGTTTACTATAACTTATTTCAGGTATAATACCAAGTGCATAGCATTTACAGGGACACACAAAAGATTTCAGATACTATATTGTATCCGAAGTACTGTACATTAGCGATGATTGCTGTGCATTGTATATAAATACCATCACTATATTTTTGCATGTGTATAAATTCTGTAATTGATATACAGGGCTACACGAAAGAATTCGTAATGGTTACTGGGTATGAATGAAAATTGCTTAAAGGTGGTTTTTAAATGAGTTATGCATTTTTACGCCGAACTGCATTTAGTTTACTAAGAAATGTTTGTAGAACATACATAAAATGATATATAGGGTCACGCAAAAAATTGGATACATGGCCGTCTATAAATGATAATTTCTGGAAATGTGATTCCAGTAGTTTTAAGAGTGTTTTACTTTGAATTAAACTTTAGCTAAAGAGTGGAAAGTAATAAAGGCACTAGGTTAACTATAGGGTTGTACAAAATTATACAAGTATGTTTCCATCTATTAGTATAAATTGCTGAAAGAGAAATTACAACCTGTTATATGTTTTCTTGCTAAACTAAATTTCTCCATTATATAGTATCTATATGAACCTACAGATCAAATATAGGGCTGTTCAAAAGAATTGGAATATATATTTGCTATGAAAGGTAACTGCTGAAATCAGTTTTTCTAATGTTTTATGAGTTTTCTAAAATGTTTACATAGAACTATGTAAACATTTTATGTACCTTACATACCTTATTTCCCTAAATAACCAAGTTTTGTTAAAGCATTGAGGAAGTGTTGGAAAGTGTTTCATACTCTATGCTTAACGCATGATTTTTATTACTTGTTTGCTTTATATTGGCTAAACATTTATCATCAATTTTTCATGGCAGATAATTCAGAATTAATCCAAGATTGAGCCAAAATATAATCAATATCAGCTTACTACTAGCGCTAGATTTAAGATTTTTCTGAAGTACATTTAAAGACTGTGTTCTAAAATCAGTGGTTCCCAAACTTTTATTGCTACGCCATCCATAGATTGTTATGCGATCTATATATTAAAAAAAAATTTCGCGATCCACCTAAGATGTAGGTAGATAGGACCTTTTGTATACTCGGTCCTAAGTTAAAGATGAACTTTGGAAAAAAAATATATACTCGAGAGCAGTAGTAGAAATATTAATGTGAAAGTAGCGTGTACAACGTAAAAAAATACGGTTACAATTAATGTATTATAAAAAGTTCAGTTTAAAAAGTCAATGCTGTTTTTGGCATTATTTTGTACCATCCACAGATTCAGTGTCGCAATTGACACATTTTTAATGTTAGTCTCAAACCTCTCTTTACACAATGTCTAAGAAAACACTATGTTTTCACAAAGTTATTACCCGACTGCCAAGAAGGGTTATGTGTTTCACGCGTATCTGGGTATGTAGATTTCTTTATACCATCGAAACATCCCAACGGCTGGATGGATTTTAATGAATGAAGTATCTATCGATTCGTCTTAACCGCCCGATGGTTATAGGCTACAGTTTGTTTTTTATAAATTCAAAATGGCAGCCGTAAAATACAAAATAGCGGTAGAGACGAAAAAATTACGCACCTTATTGAGTGGCATATCGTTGGATAGGTCTTTCAAAATGAAGGCGATATTTGATTGACTATTTTACAATCAGAAGCTCTGTTTAAATATTACAGAACCAGGAAGTTGTGTAGGTAAGATCTTTAGCTTTACTGCAACTCTAAACTTCATAGACATCTATAGGCCTCATCAAAATAGTGTTTATAGATAGGAACTAAAAATTAAACACAACTTAAAAGTCATCAATACAAGCAAATAATAAAAAAGATAGGTAAGTATTATAAAAAATAATTTCACATTGATGAGAAATAATTACTTAGTTCGCTTTTTACGCAGTCGGGTTTTTTGATTTTTTAAATTTAACTTGTCTATATCTGTTTACGGTAGTTTACTTTAAAGTTGTAACATATAGTTTTATTAAATTACCGCAGCAAAAAACTACACCGGTCGTTCCGCCGAGCGCCGAAAGCACAATACGGCATATCTAGTAACGCCCTATCTATAAGATGTTCCATGAAAAGTACTTGACGCCATCGAATGACGTTTTCCGATTTTTACGGGGCAAAATACGACTAAAATACTGAATTAAAAATTAAATGAACTTTTAATATAAGAATAGAGGTTATTAAAGCGTGCAGAGTACCGGCTATCAAAAATTATAAAGGATTTTATATATAAAATATAAATATGCACATTTGTTTCCATTTGCTATAATGTTTTATTTGTCGAATAAAGATATAATTATGACACATTTTACACGCATTTTTCTACATGTTCAATTATTATTTTTTACTATACATGTTTGAATTAATATGATCATCTATTTTAAAACTGCACGGTTAATACAAAAAATATAGTCCAGTAAATTAAAGAAAATAACATAACTTTACGAAAACGACTGAAATTGTATTAAATTTATGAACAGTTAGACCTTAAGGTATCTGAACTAAAATTTCATTTTTTATTGGAAATATTTAAATAAAGATAATTTAGTACCAAGGAAATATCTGAATGTTAACTTTCATAAAGCCACAAAAGTCTGAGTATATTTACCTTGCAAGTAAGATGTATTAACTTTCAGAAAGCTGTAAAAGTCTGAACAAATTTACATTGCAAATTAGATGTTTATTTTTATCCCGAAAATGCATTGTTTGAGTTACCCAACATAGTTTGTTAAAGCTAAATAAAACAGAGAGAGAATTTAAAATTCAAGTTCCATTCACAAAATAATCTTAAAAATTCATTTCTTAGGTTTCAAAAAGAAAAAATAATTTCATTATAAAATGACTATATTTTTCCTTTTTGAGATATTTATATTTGTAAATCCCCTCACCCCTTTCATACGAACAAATTACAATTACAACTGTTTGAGATCGGAATAAAAACAAATACATTTATTTCTGAGATATAGTTTTATTGTAAATTTTATGATAACAAATTTGATTATTACTCGAAAATTCATTTTAATGTTACATTATCATAAAAATATAATTGCAGATCGCAAAAGAAGGGCAATGGAATCCCGTTAATTAGAAATCCAAATATTTCAGAAATCTAGTTAATTCGAAATAAATTCAAGGTCCTGTTACATTGTATATACAAAGAATAATAAAATGCTCTTCGTAATTCAAAAGACTACATTTTTTGAATGAAACTATATAAAAAATATACTTAATTCCAATGTAACTTTTTGTTTTAACAGAAAGTGATTACAATCTAGTAGTTTTCAAAAGTATTCACTAGTTTTGAAAAGGTAAATTTTCTACAGGGTACAAAATGCACTCGAAGTTAACTAATAAAGCGCACATCCATACATTGCTTACATTTTATTTTAATAACCATTAAGAAAAATTATTTTATTAACTATCAACTTGCAAAAATGCAAGCAATCGTAAAATAGACGAAGTAAAATTAATGTTGAAGAATGATATTTTTGACATACGAAAAAATAAATAAAGAAAGAAAGAATTAAAGAAATGTGCGAGTAGTGGCAGTTTATTGGTTATAATGATAATATTTCCAAAATTTGGTTCTTAAGTACGTGTGAAAAAAAAATAACAGTTAAAATTTTGTTTCGTTTCATACTGATGATAGTTTTAGTTAAATTCTATATCACAAATGTGAGTAAATAATAAAAACATGCGCGTGTGAAAATTCTTGTGTGATTCATTTTTTTTAAATGCTAAAGAAAATAAAATCTTTAACGTCCTATCCAGAAGGAGATTAAACAAAAAACAACTAACTAATGGATGACATTATAATCGAAGTATGTAGTTTATTGATCTTTTTTTCTGTATTTAAAAATTTATTGAATATTTATACCTAAAAAATGGTTAAACAAAAATGTTATATGCTAAATTGAAAGTTTAATTACTTATTTCCGTAGTCTCTATTATATTCAGATCAAGGTACCTAACTATCTGCTTTAGACCATTGGAGAAACCATAATAGTAAAGTAATTTGGGCGAAAGACGTCGTTTATAATTTTGTAGATTCGTAATTTCTTGCATTGTTAGCAATCTTCGTGATTTAGTTTTCCCTTTAGATCAGAATTTGACCTAGTGTTTAGTTAACTCTATAAAAACCAGTTTCATTACTTGCATTACCCCAATTCAATAATAATTTCAAAAAATGTAGTTTCAAATTTGTTTGCATAAATCCTCGGTAATAGTCAGTAATTATATATGTAATATATTATTCAGACTTTATATTTGACATGTTCCATTCTGCATAGGAGAAATATAGTTGAAAAGTAATTAAAAAATCGTTTTATAGAATGTTGGAATTATTAGGATGGTTATGGTGTGGCTTTGATTAACTACTTTTTTTAATGTAATAATTTCTAAAATGAAATAGAATCAAAGTGCTATAAATCCTTTTAATATCACTCTCAAGTCCAATTCGCACAGGGATTCTACTTATGAAGCATAACATTTCATTTTTGTCTTAAATACGGAAATATTATAATTCCTATTTCTTTTTAATCTGAGATTCATTTTTCAATTACCCGTATTTTATTCATATTGACTTTATAGATTCTTGAAAACTTGCAAAATAAACTCTGCATGTTCTGAAAATCCGAAATTGTTACTTACACACTAGAAATCTGCCGCAGCTGAGGGAAATCTTCCGATCAATGCTGAAAATGTTGTTAACCAAATTTTCCCTCAGAGTATCTCACATGAGTATGATTTTGCCTTTTTATTATATCCTAGAGTACTGTTATTTTTGGATAAGGTAAATGTAAAGTAACGCCTAGTTTTGCAGGAATGAGTTGCGTTATAATCCCAAAACTAACTTAGTAACGGATTCTGTACTCATTGATCTTTTTTTTTTTTCTCCATTTGAGTATTTTATAATATCTTTCTGATTTTGTATTAAATCTATAGAATTGAGTATATTGAATTTATTATTGTATTAAATTGTATAACTGTGAAGGAAAATTATTTAATCAAGAAATAAAAATGGAATTTTCATGGTAAAATTGGAAAATTTTAATTTAAAAATATTTAATAAATTTTTGAAACTAGACTTTTCTTACAATTTTGAGCATTTTGCAACAATTATTTTATACGCTTCGAGAAAAATTTCACTTTATCCGGACCAAGTAAGGACCAGGTTTCCAAAAAGTTAAATAGTTTAAGAAGAAATAAATAAAAGGTGATAATCGTGTCATTTGTAAAAATACTATAAAAAATTAGTATTTACTTAGCAACTTTATTTTCATAAAATAAATTATTTATATATCTGAAAGTCAGATCCTTAATCTGCGAACATCTCGAACATACTTAGGGAAGGAACGATAAAGTGGCCAATTAGGGCAAAGTGGCCATTTGAGTTTTTTCCGCTGTATAGTGCCCCTTGCCACACAGGAACTAGGTGAAACAGACGTCACAGATGCTGGCAGTATTGTCCGTGAATTTGAAGTGGAATTCTAAATTCTAAATTTTTCTAGTTCTGAACTCATTTTATTGTTTTTCCGCATTTTTGATTTCAGGAAAGTAGCACAATTTCTTGATTATAGATAAATAATATGCAGTGTTATAATTATTTGCTCTTATGCGGTTCGATCAATGTGAAGTAACATTTTAAATTATCTGTGTTTGGAAAACGCAAAGTTATGTATATTAGATGCTAATCCACAGTTTTTTAATGGAGTCATTCCGGGCAAAGAGACCACAAAATGATCGGGATAAAATGGCCAGATGGCTACTTTGCCCGGAAACGATATCTTATTCATGTGAAGTAAACTTTTAAATGATGTGTGTTTGAAAACGCAAAGTTATGTATATTAGATGCTCGGCCACAGTTTTTTTAATGGTCTCATTTCGGACAAAGTGGCCGCAAAAGGAATAGGAGAGAATTGCCAGATGGCTACTTTGCCCCGAAACGATATTTTATTCATAGTTCATCGCAAAATACTACCGAAAAGTATTTTGTTTGAAAGAAAGAAGACAAGTCTGGGCAATAACTTCTGCAGAGAAAGGCTTAGCCTTTAAATTTGCAGTCTGGATGCCGACTGAGGTCACTTATATTCCACCATTCTTTGCATTGATACAAATTACTGATTATTTTATCTTCTAACAATTTAATACTTAAAATACTACAAAATATAACACTTATTCTTAATGTGGGTCACTTTAGCTTGTGGTGACTGAAAAATATACATTCTAATCATTGTGATGTTCATTTACTTATGCTGGCCCCTTTACCCAACATAGGCGAACAAAGTGACCATTTTGTAATTTTTCTTCTAAAATAACATGTACATTTTAAAATAAATTTTTAAAAAGTAAAATAGAATTTATAAATTTGTATTAACTTTCATTTAGAAAAGTGCTGCAGTTGATTGGATTCGAAAAAAATATGAAATTATACCTAGTGGAAATAGTTTTTCCCCCCTCAAATTTATTTTAAGTGCATAAAAAATGCATTTCATGTGGGTAAAGATACAAGAAGCTAAAGCTAAAAGGCACATTTATTTTTAACTTACTCTGATTTACTTAAAAAAATAAAGAATGATAGTTTTATAATATAGTAATATAGTAAATAAATAGTAAGTAAAATCGCCTTTATCTAGTTCTTGAAATGTAATGTTTTCTTAATTCATTGTAATGCTTAATAATTCTTTTTGTTATGAATAAAATTTCGTGTTATGTAGGTTATATTACAGAGAAAAAATTAACTTTAATTATTATGAGAAAATGAAATTTTGAGCAATGATCAGCAATAACAGAAAACAAGAAAAAATTCTTTATTTAACACTGAATTGCGGAATAAAAATTTTAAATTAACTACTGTTGGTAATAATTGCGTATTCATAGATCAGAAAAAAATTACTACAACATACGTGAATAAATTCATAAGTATTGCCTTTTATTTATTTTTTTATGTGCTTACTTAAAAATAAGCATTGAAGCAAATACTTAAAAAAAAAGACTATTTTATAAGTATCCAATGCTTATATTAATAATCACACCTCATTTTATGATTGCAATTCATGATTTTTCCATAAAATGTCCAATATAATACGATAATTTGGCATGGCTATCGAACCCGATTATGTAGAATTCACTGCTTCTTTTACGTTTGTTAAAAAATCTAAGCTCGTGAATTTATTTTGAAAGAAATTATAATATTTGCTCTATTTCTGTTTTAATATACAGTAGATTTCCGTTACAAAATTTCATTACAACGAAAAATCCCGTTACTACGAAATTTGACAAATCCCCATTTCAAATTGCATTAACCCCAATGTATTAAAAATTCCGATTTAACGAATTGCATTTTCTTTAGGAATTCCGTTACAACGAAAAATTTTCATCGATCTCTTTTTTTCTTTTTTTCTCAATTGCTTAACAGAAATGAAATATACTTCGAATAAAGTGGTGAAGATAAAAAATAACATTATTGTTTTGGGGACAGGTGCTATTTCAGAATTTTCTGCACTTTGTTATTTTTTCTTTTGTCTACTTCTTTCCCTAATTCCTTAACTTTCATTAGCCCATACGCTTCAAAATGATTGCGTGACGGAAAGCAGGTGAACTTCACTGTGAAATGACTGTTTGGGCTTATTCTGGGATATCTTTATCGCCAGTACCTATTTCAGTGTGTTTCTTGCTTCGTTCATTGGTAAAATGGCTTGTGTGAAACGAAAACAATTTTCGTTGGAAGAAAAGAAAGTCATAATTTCTAAGAGTGATAAAGGATTGAGGAAAACTGGTGTGGCCAAAATATATGGAATAACACCATCGATTTTATCTACATTTCTAAAAGATAAAGAAAAAATTGAGAGACAATTCCAAAATGCAAGCATTGGTTCCCATAGAAAACCAATGCGACAGTCCCAATTTCAAGATGTCTATAAAGCCGTGTTCAAATGGTTCGAAGATGTTCGTTCATGAAATGTACCTATAAATGGTCCTCTGATAAGGCAGAAAGCTCAAGAGTTCGGAACAATACTTGGTATCGAAAATTTCCAAGCCAGTGCAGGTTGGCTCAATCGCTTTCGTACTCGCTATGGAATTGTAATGAAATAAATTTGCTGCGAAGCAGGTGATGTACCTACAAAGACTGTAAATGAATGGAGAGCTGGAGAAGTAGCTGCCCTTATAAAGACATACAGCTCCGCTGATGTTTTCAATGCTGACGAAGCCGGAATATTTTATCAACTTGAACCGAGAAAAACATTAACATTTAAAGACGACAAATGCATCGGAGGAAAAACTTCAAAGCAACGAATAACAGCACTTTTTTGTTGTAACAAATCAGGAACCGAGAAGAGAAAAATATTAATTGTTGGTCACTCTGGCAAGCCCCGTTGCTTTAAGAACTGTCATTCATTGCCTTGCGATTATAAATTCAATAAGAAGGCATGGATGACACAAGATATCTTTAATGATTGGCTAGTGCAATTTGACAAGGAAATGAAAGCTAAAAAACGGAAAATCCTTCTCCTGATTGATAATTGCAGGCCTCATAATAGTCCCCCCAAATTGGACTGCATCAGAGTTGAGTAATTTCCGCCAATTGCACTTCTATTCGACAGCCTCTAGACCAAGACTCATCCGTGCTGTAAAATCTCGCTACAGAACTCTTTTGCTAAAAAGAATTCTTTGCGGCTTAGAAAATGGGGATAGGCCAAAAAAAATCTCAAAGAAGCTATTGAAATGATCTCTGGTTCGTGGCAAGAAATTAGCGAGAAAACAATTTCTAACTGTTGGAAACATGCCCGGTTAACTGAGACCGAAGAAAATGAATCAGAAATTTTAGATTCGGATGAGTCCTCTGAATTAAACACAATCTGGAAGGCTGCCAAAAAATTAACATCAGTCCCTGATCAGGTGGATTTGGAAGATTTCTTATCTCTGGATAACAATATTCAAACATGCTCTGAAGTATCTGATGAAGATATCATTTTGTCCATTAAAACTACATCAAACCAACAAAATGACGACAGCAGTTGTTGCGGGATCGGCATTATTTATTTTTGTTCAAAATCACGCGATCAGAGATGTAAAATGAAAAGAAAAACAATTGACTTGAAATGACATTTATTATTTTGTTTTTGCGCGTTCACATGTTATTGTCGCTGGTTAAAAAAGAAAAAGGGACAAGTTTTGATGTATTCTGTGGCAACTTCCTATATTTTTGTAGATTCAAGTGAGAAAGAAAATAAATGATGGTAGCTTGTTTTTTATGAGTTATTATTACTAAGTTTTGAAGTTATCTCACCGTAGGAGTTGTTCCATAAATAGTACAACTATATGAGCACAAAGGTGCTATTGTGAGTATGGTTTAAGTTTAAAATTTAAAGTTCAGTAAAAGTCTTTCATTCGTAGAATTTAAAAGTAAATATAAATCTGCTTTGCGTGGTACGTTTTGTGGATTTGTTACATTAGTGGCGTTCGCCGATACAGTACCTGAGTTTAAACAAGGTTATCTATCACACGTAGTTTAAAAGGTGTTAATAAAAAATTAAATGAAATAAAGATTTTCCATGATGTTTAAGTTGGTTAAAGGTTTTAAAAAGGAAGATTTGATCTTCGTAGCCGAGCAATTAGGTGAAATAGCAGCACCAACGGCTTCACTTGTGGCACTTAAAGATTTAATTTTGAATTGTAAGGCATATAAAGATGATCCTGAATTTGTACAGAGCGTTTTAGAAAATGCCGTTTCAGAAAGAAAGGAAAAGGAAAAATTAGAGAGACAATCAAAGGAAAAGCTGAAGCATTGAATATGGAAAAAGAAAAATTAGAAATACAAGCGAAGGAAAAAGCTGAAGCATTGAATATGGTATTACAAGCAAAGGAAAAAACTGAAGCATTGAATATGGAATTACAAGCAAAGATTGAAGGCGAAAAGTTAAAATTGGTGCACGAGTTAGAATTGGTGAAACTTCAGTCAGCAGTAAACAGCCAAGGTGGAGCTCTTAATCCAATTATCGATAGTTATGCAATAAGAAGAAAATTTACGCTGCCCAAATTAGAATTCAGAAAGTTTGGCAGTGAAATAATAGACTGGTTACCGTTTTGATGTCAATTTAGACAAATTGATGAAGATACAGAAATAGCACCAGAAGATAAATTTCAGTACTTGGTGCAAGCAACAGTTGCCGGCTCCCGAGCAAGACAAGTGGTAGAGAGTTTCCCGCCAAGTGGCACTAATTACGCCAAGGCAACTGAGAGTTTAAAAACCCGTTTTGGTAGAGAAGATATATTGGTAGAAGTCTACGTGAGAGAACTACTCAAATTAATAATATCAGTACAAACGAAGGGAAAATTCTCGTTGACATCGTTATATGATAAATTGGAATTATATTTACGAGCCTTAGATACATTAGGTGTCACAACTGACAAATGTGCATCAATTTTATATCCATTAGTTGAGTCCTGTTTTCCAGCAGAATTTCTAAAAGCGTGGAATCGCACGAACATATCGTCTGAGAAAACTGAGGAGCAGGACAGATTAAATAGTCTGATGTAGTTTTTGCGAACTGAAGTAGAAGGTGAAGAAAGGGTGTCACTCGCCGTAGCTGGTTTTGGATTAGCTAAAAGTGAAGACCGTAAATATATAGCAAAAAGGAATCACCATAATTTTGAACATAAAACCGGTAAAACTTTGACAGCGGCAGGTCTGTTGACTACCTCTTCCGTAACAGAGAAAAAAGGAGTCTGCATTTTTTGCCAGGGAAGACATGCAAGTTCGGAATGCTTTTCTGCGAGAAAATTAAACTTAGCCGGAAATACAAAAAATCGCCAAGGAGAAGAGATGCTGCTTCATATGTTTAGTACCAGAACATACCGCTAAAAGATGCCGAGCGATGGTGAAATGTATTATTTGTAATAAGCGGCATGTGCCATTACTATGCGATCAACGTAAGTCATCCGGTAAAGATACTCAAGAGGGAGCTGAGGAGAAGTCTAAAAGAGATGAAGTGAATATGACAAATATTAGTAAGAAGAGCGCCAAAGTGTTCTTGCAGACCTTGAAGGTGAAGCTAGTTTCTGAAAGTAAACAGAAGATTGTTCGTTTATTGTTAGATTCAGCATCACAGAAATCGTATATATTAAAAAGTGTGGCGGAAGAAATGAATTACAAGCCTATTCGGCAAGAAAAGATAATACATTCTCTGTTTGGCGACATTACTACTCATGAATGCCAACACAACTGTTACAAAATAAGAGTTAGAGATTTGAGCGAAGAATTCAGGTGTAATTTCGAAGTACGAGATCAAGTTAGCATATGCGGAGATATTCAACCCGTTACACAGGGGCCATGGTTACAAGAGTTAAAGGAAAGTGGCATCATGTAAAGTGATGTGAGTCAATGTTGTGGTAGTATAGAAGTTTTAATTGGAGCTGATGTTATGGGGAAAATGTTAACTGGTAAAAGGAAAATATTGTCTTCTGGTTTAGTTGCAGTGGAAACATATCTTGGATGGACATTAATGGGAAAAGCACCATGTGAAAAGCCATATTCATCCGAAAACTTGGTGATGACAGTAACATCAATGTTTGTAAAAGAAGCGGATATCTCAAACCTATGGAGACTTGACTTAATCGGAATTACAGATCCCATAGAGAAGAAGTCAAGAGAAGAGATAGATCGCCAAACTAAGGAGCATTTCTTCGAAACAGTAAAAATAAACGATGAAAATCGGTATGAGATTTGTCTTCCTTGGGCTGATGACATAACAACACTGCCAAATAACTTTAAGTTGGCGATGAAACGTTTAGAAGGCATCACCTCAAAGTTAATCGCCAAGAACATGTTTCAACAATGCGAGAATGTTTTTAATGATTGGATTAACGAAGGTATTATAGAGGAAGTTCCTTCTTACGAAACGAAATCTTATGGCATTACTTGCCGCATCATCCAGTCATAAAAGAGAGTAGTACTACAACCCCGATCCGTCCTGTATTTGATGCGTCAGCAAGATTAGCAAATTATCCATCTCTGAATCAATACCTACAATGTTGACCCAACTTGATCGAGCTCATTCCAGATGTTCTTCTACGCTTTCGAGAAAGAAAACTTGGTGTAATTGCAGATATTAGGAAAGCTTTTTTACAGATCAGCATTTGTGAGAAAGATAGAAATTTCCTACTTTTTTTGGTGGAAGGACTTAAAGGAAAAGAAATCAATGACATTCAGGCATACCCGAGTAGTATTCGGCGTGAAATGCAGTCCATTTCTTCTTTTATCTGTCATTGAATATCACATCCGAAAGGCTCCAGATTTCTCTGAAAGTTTTAAAGATAGATTGTTGCACAGTTTTTATGTGGATAATGTCGTAACCAGTGTAAATAGCGAAGAAGAATTGAAACATTTCATCGAAGATGCGAGGATGCTCATGGCGAAAGGCAGTTTTGATCTAAGACAGTGGGAGTACACATGTGATCGCCCAGAAACGCCAAACACGAATGAAACTAACGTCTTAGGACTTGTTTGGAATAAGGAATCCGACATGTTGAAAATCAACCTAAGTTGGCTACAAGATTTTGACACAGAAAATATCACCAAACGCAGTATGTTGTCAGCTGTGCATAAAATATTTGATCCCTTTGGTTTTACGTCGCCAGTCATGATTTGTCCGAAAATAATGTTGCAAAAAGCCTGGAAATTAGGTTTTAAATGGGATGAAGAGATAACTGGTGAGTTACGTAAAGAATGTTTACTATGGTTTCAAGAACTAACAGTTTTGAAGGATATAGAGATCCCAAGATATGTGAAAATGACTTCAGGAAACATAGAAGCGTGTGCACTTCACATATTTGTAGATGGAAGTAAAGATGCTTACGCAACAGTTATATTCCTTAGAATAGAAATTGGAAGCCAAGTCGAGTTAGTTTTTATAGCAGCCAAATCAAGAGTTGCACCTTTGAAGAACGTCACAATACCAAGAATGGAATTATTGGCGGCAACTATGGGAACTCGTTTGGCGCAAACTATCGTAGATGCCCTCGGTTGGGAAAAGATGAAGAGATATTATTGGAGCGATTCATTTACAGTACTCGCTTGGATATCCAGAGATGTCAATTGGTCAGTATTTGTGCGAAATCGAGTTCTAGAGATCAGAAGATTAAGCAGTCCTTCATCATGGATCTATGTGCCAAGTGATAAAAATCCTGCAGATTTGCCAACTCGTGGATGTAAAGCGAGACAGCTGGCTGCCAGGAGATGGTGGGAGGGTTCAGCTTGGTTGAGAGATTCAGCAGAGTTTGAAAAATATACGAACTCTAGTGATCAAGACTATGACGAAGATGAAATTAGGAAGGAACGAATAAAGTCAGTTTCCATGATAACGAATTCTGATGTTAAACAAGATGGTTGGTATTACAGATATTTCTCGAGTTATGTAAAAATCATACGGATGGTCGCATGTATATTACGTTTTAGGCATAACTGCAGAAGTACCAAAGTGAAAAGAGGAGGAGACCTGACGTCATCTGAATTTAAAGAAGCTGAATTAAAGACTCTACGTATGATTCAGAAAGAAGCGTTTTTTCCCGAGAATGATAACAGATTGAGAACTTTACAAACATGGAAAGATGAACAAGATATAATTCGACTGGAGACTAAAATAATGTACAGGAAAGACAATGAAGATTTTCTGAAACCTATAGTCCTGCGAGCAAAACATGAAGTTGTAAAACGACTCGTATATCATGTACATCTAAAACATTGTCACGCTGAATTACAGATTCTACTTAATTTATTGAGAGAAAAATACTGGAATACTTAATGGTCGTAGAAATGTAAAACAAGTGTTAGCACAGTATGTTGTCTGCAAACGCTTCAGTGGGAAGAGTTTATGGAGAGATAGTGCGCCTCGGAAAATAGAATAAAGGGTGCTAACGTGTTTCAGATCACAGGTGTAGACATGGCGGGTCTGTTATACTTGAAGAAAATTGAGAAATCTTGGATATTGATATTTTCCTGCGCAATATACAGAGCAGTTCATTTAGAGCTAGTGACCGCTGCTTCGACTGAGGCATTTTTGATGGGATTCAGACGATTCGTAGCACAGACAGGAAGGTGCGCTGTCATTTATTCTGACAACGGCACAAACTTCACTGGATCAGCTAATTTATTGAAAAACCTAGATTGGTCACGAATACAAAAATACAGTTTTGTTAATGCTATTGATTGGAAATTTAATCCACCAACCGCAGCGTGGTGGGGTGGCTTTTGGGAAAGGCTTATCAGAATAATGAAAGATCTTCTCAAAAGAGTATTAGGTCATGCTTACCTCACTTATGAAGAAATGAACACAATTTTGACAGATGTGGAAAGTGTAATAAATGCAAGACCGCTAACATACCTTTCGGAAGACGCAACTGTGAAACCTATCTCCCCATCTATGTTTCTGCAGAGTATAGAAGAATGCAATCTTTCAGACCTGGATGTTGTGGAACAAAAATCATTAAGCAAGAGATTGAAGTATCGGCAGTCATTACAAAAAGAATTGAAGGATCGCTTCAGGTCCGAATATTGAGGTGCATTAATTAAAAGAGCAAGGAACAAACACCAAGAGCAAATTATAGCTGTAGGTGATGTTGTATTGATCGGATCTGGTAATAAAAAGAGAACTGATTGGCCTTTAGGTCGAATTACAGAACTTATACCTGGTAGAGACAAGAAAGTTCGACTCGTAAGAGTTCAAACATCACAACATGAGCTTTTTCGACCTATACAAAGAATATATCCACTAGAGTTAGCTTCGTCTACTGACTGTCCGAAACCAAAGATTTCTCACAATCCAGTAAAAATACGTAACAAAGCTACAATTTTGGATGTATCCTCAAGCAAGGAATCTCTTAGACACAGCAGGGCTGGAAGGATACTGAAAATTCCTGAAAGACTGAATTTATAGCAAATGACTTTGTCAATTTCTCTACGTTTAAAATTAGTTCTGATTATACAAGGTAATCAGAAGGTGGGAGGATGTTACGGGATCGGCATTATTTATTTTTGTTCAAAATCACGCGATCAGAGATGAAAAATGAAAAGAAAAACAATTGACTTGAAATGACATTTATTATTTTGTTTTTGCGCGTTCACATGTTATTGTCGCTGGTTAAAAAAGAAAAAGGGACGAGTTTTGATGTATTCTGTGGCAACTTCCTATATTTTTGTAGATTCAAGTGAGAAAGAAAATAAATGATGGTAGCTTGTTTTTTATGAGTTATTATTACTAAGTTTTGAAGTTATCTCACCGTAGGAGTTGTTTCATAAATAGTACAACTATACGAGCACAAAGGTGCTAATGTGAGTATGGTTTAAGTTTAAAATTTAAAGTTCAGTAAAAGCCTTTCATTCGTAGAATTTAAAAGTAAATATAAATCTGCTTTGCGTGGTACGTTTTGTGGATTTGTTACAGCAGTGATGACGATACTGATGTTACCGACGATTCAAAAGTTACCGCTTCGGAAGCTCTCTCATGCTTGGACAAAATGCGTGATTTTGTTTCACATCAAAAAAATGTTCCAGAGGAGGTATTTTCTCACATTCATTCGTTGCACACGTTTTTGTTATCATCAACTACACATTCGTTTGTGCAAACTAAAATCACAGATTTTCTGCAATAATGTACTACTAAATATATGTTAGTCCGTAATTTTGTATTTTTAATATTGCATTTTATTTTACTAACTTTTTTATGTTAATTTAACTAGTCTTCCATTAAAATCTTCTATAATGAAAAGTAAATTTATCTTACATAATTAATTTACGTGTATATGCAGTTCATTAGACAAATAAGAGTAATTCCGTTATAACGAAAAAATCGTTACAACGAAATATATTAGCGGTCCCGTGAAGTTCGTTGTAATGGAAATCTACTGCATATGGAAAGGGGAAGGAAAAGAAAAGCAATATTAAACTATCATTTAGAATTTCTAAAATGATTTTTCAACGCATTATCATTGTTCAATTAATATGAAAGTGTTTATTTATTCAAGCATATTCCTTAAATATATTACACTCTTTATTTTTTACTTATATTTTCTACTTTTTACTGTGTAAACTAAACAGCTTCACAGCCATTTGACCGTTTTTGGGCGGCCGGGGTTTAGAGCGTAATAAATCCACTGTTGTTGCAACTTGTAACGACAAAGAATATTCGACGGATTTATCAACTGTGATGGGCTAACGAAAAAACCCCGTTAAAATTAATGTATCAGTTTATAATTAATTCCTAAAAATATTAAAATTTTGTATTGTCACTGGAAGCATACCTTTGTGCATAATTTTTATATTTCTTAATTTATCTGAAAGTGAGTGAAAGATCAAATACAAAATCATATCATTACATACAAAAACCAAGTTAAGTTAAATAAAAAAGTGTAAAAATAATTTAATTACCGTTTTAGTATTATTTGCTTACGGATATCTTTTGAATGCATGTAGTTCTTTTGTTTGTTTGAAATGTAGTTTCTCAGAATGTACTACTTATTATTTATCAGGTTCCAAACATATGTTATATCAGTCTTTTCCTCAATGCTCTAACTTTCGTAAAAAAAAAAAAAAAAAAAAAAAAAAAGAATAATGATAATAATAATGATAATAATAATAATAATAATAATGAAAATGATTTGAATGTCTTGTTAAAAAAAGCGGTGTTTTCATTTTGAAAATAAGCATTATACTATAGAAAACTGCAAAATTTGAATATGTTGTTCAGGTGGAGGACACTCTTTTCACTTTTGAAAGCAGACATACCATTATACATAAACTTTTTATAGTGACATATAAATAATTTAGCATATATTATCATTCAAGATTAATTCTTTGTTTGGATAATGCGTTAGTATCATAAGGGCAACATTAAGAAATGTTAATATTTTGTTATAATATCACAATGATTTCTAAATTCTATTCACAAATAAGACATGAATTTGCATGATTATTATTTTTTTTAATTATTTGGAGGGTATGGGTTGAGTATTAATAAAAAATAGCAATAAAAAATTACCAAAATTAGCAAATAAAAATTACCATAAATCCAAAGAATATAGAAAGCCTTTATTGATGCATGAATAAAAATTCAAACTTATTATCGTACTTTCAGTCTCAGGCTTCCCCCTACTTACATATTATGCGATATATGCAGATTCGCAAGTACGTAATAAATCTCAAACATTAGATTTGTGAACATACTAGCATGTCTTATAAACGTTTATAATTATTTTATAATATTTATTATTTTATTACTTATACGTATATTAATTCCGTAATCCACAAAATATTTATTATTTGAAAAATGTCCTTTCAGTTTGCTTTTATATTTTTTTTCATACTGCTTTATATCCGAGTCAGCACTGCTGTATTATTCTTCATTTACAAAATATTACTGTGTAAATATTATATATATATATAATAAATATTGCACTTTCTTACAAAATTATGCTTAAGCAATTTACAAGTTTGAGTTATGTAAAATTCAAGCTACGTAAAAGTTTACAGAACGCATTGCTTGCGTAAGTCGGGGGATGCCAGAACTTCACTTTTGGCCCTTTTAACTTCCGTTAAAATACTGTTTAAAAAATAGAATTCATAAACTAAACAGTGAGTTGTAATTTGCAGTTTTATAAAGCGTAAAATTTTCATTCCCAAAGTCTGATGAAGTTCACAATCTCATAGTATTTAAAATAACTACTTGTTATTTTTTGTCCATGTGAAACATTTGTGAAGAATTATTAAATTTTTTTGTGTATATTTATATAAATATTCTGTAAGGCTATCTTAGCTAGCTCAGCAAATTGCTCTTTTTCTGAGTTTATTTGTTTTCTAATTCAAAAATAGCTTATTTAACAACTGAAGAGATAAAAATTTAACGAAAGCAGGGCAAATTCTTATTTCAAATATAAAATACAAATACGAAAACTTTTTTATAAGTGCCCCCACCTCGGGCAGGGGGGGGGGGGATTATGTAAAATACAATTGCAGTATAAACTTGTACCGATATTTTATTTCTACATCAAAATCTCGAAATAAAAAGCCTTAGAACAACGAGGAGAAAAAATCTCACTCAAATTCACAATATTATCTATTCATTACAACAATTTACAATGCTTTTTGTTTGTTCTACTAATCCTTTTTAAGAAAAGAAAGAAATCATTTAGCGTAATCCAAGCTTTCCCATAGAAAAGTACAGGGGAAAATACAGCAAAGATTTGTTTACATGTGCAGTGACGTCAGAACCCGTTTCGTCACGTGACACGGCTTTTTCCCGCCAAGACAAAAACTGCATTTTTAAAGTTAATTTAATGGATTTTCTGATTTTCAAAAAAAAAAAAACAACAACATAAAAATGGTATCAAAATGCTCGTACTTTTCTACTCTATAAAATGCAAGTTAAATTTAAAAACGTGCAATTTCCCCATTGAAACTAAATTTATTAGAGTTGCTATTGGTACTTGTTAGCCCCCGACATGCTATTTTTTTCGGGCAACAGTTAAAGTGTCGTCCCTAAGAAATAACGTTCCGTTACATAAGCCAGCCGTAAAACGAAGGAAATGTATAAGTACGGTTAAATACTTATAATCTCCACTTCAATTTTTTAAACTTCTAAGCCTCGCACATTTTCATTTTTTTACACCTTCGTATAGGTTTATTTCAAAACATCAGAATAAATTTAAAGTACAGTACCTTTGTTTTTGATTGTAGAATTCCAGCTTTGTTCCGAAAGTAGATGGTTTCGAAATAGCTGAATTAAAAATTCAGTAATCTTTGCGGACTTCCGTTGAAAAGTAGATTAAAATCTCTCTATTCTAAAAAAAAAGTAACTACCGCTGTCACCGCCGCCGCCGGTTTTGAATTTTTTGTGACCGGAGGTCTTTCTTTGTTAATATTAAGAAAAATAATGCATACAAAAATATGAAAATCGGTAGTATTATACAGAAATGTTTGATAAACACGCTGATGCAGACAGTTTTCAAATCGAAGAATTATTTTAAGAGATATTTAATGCTAAAGTTGGACAAAATCGTTCCACTAAAAAAGTTTTATAGGAGTAAAAACTATACATCAGAAATTAATAATTTTTAGATCATTTTATACGTTATAATTTCCCGGTGTGCAGAATTCATTTAATTTTTTAATTTGACTCATTTTTCGAGGTTTCTTTTCTATTGTAAATTCAAATTTTCAGCATTTCGAGAGATATTTTTTACTTATTTTAGAAAACTACGGGGCTCTGCCCCCTACGAGCTACGCTCGTCAACCCCCGTTCAGACACCGCAGACTCTAACAGCACGCTAATTTGATCGCCTTTAAAAAGATTTCGGAAGACTGAATTATAATTTGAATCTGACAATTATATTCTGGCGTAATTTTCACCAAATTTTTCTTTCTCTTTTTCATATTCACGTCAAAATACTTTTGTTAGAAATGAAATATTATGATCATCTTAAAATGTCAAGTAAATGTCTCGCGCAATTTTTAAATTAAAACTGTTTTGCAATATTATTTTTTGTTTATTTTACGTAATAAGTGTAATATGACGTAAATTCTCCTATTTAGGACTTCTAACGCTGTTACTGAATTTATTACACTGCTCAAAACAATTAAAGGATATTTGAAGTTTTATATAAAATAAAGATATAAACGAAATTTTTTTTGCCGAAAATAGAAGAGAATCACAAATGCAAATTTTTCTGGTTTTCAAACTGTGGAGTATGCAAATTTTGAGTTCGACGTCAAAAACGTCGCTTCAGCGGCAGGGAATGAAATTTGACTTTCAACTGGATAAAAGAGAATGAAGACAAGGATAATCGGCATTCAGTGATTGCTTTGTTTCGATGAGTACGATGTCTCAGCGATGTCATTTGACAGATTCAGAAGCTTTGAGAATTGTTGGTAGGTTAGAAGGGGGCCAAACTCAAGCCGAAGTAGCGCAAGCCATTGGAGTGTCACAAAGTGTCATTTCCAGGATCTGGAACCGTTTTTTGGAGAGTGGATATGCAGGCCGAAGACCAGGGCAAAGTCGTAGACGGGCAACAACGCCCAACGAAGGTCCGTATTTAGCGTTAACAGCTCGGAGACACCGAACCATGAACGCTACTCTTTTCCAACAACACCTTCGCTCGGCTACAGGCACCACGATTTCAACTCAGACTGTCCGAAACTGGCTCCATGCTGTAGGTCTGTATGCTCGCCGACCGATGGTATGTGTTAGATTAACATCAAGGCATCGTCGCGACCGCAGGGAGTGGGCAACCGAGCATGTCAACTGGAGGAGAAATGAATGGAGCAATATTCTGTTTTCTGACGAGTCCCGTTTTTCTGTGCACCCGGATAATAGGCGTATTTTCATCTGGAGGGACCGTGGCAGTAGGAATAATCCTGCGTTCGTGCACGAAAGTGTCAGATTTGGCGGTGGAGGAGTGTTGGTGTATGGTGGCATCTCCATTGACGGGCGCACTGACCTCTACATCATTCGAGATGGAGCTCTGACTGGTCGCCGATATAGGGATGAGATCCTCAGACCTATTGTAGTCCCTTACGCTGCAGCAATCGGAGATAACTTCATTATGATGGACGATAACTGCAGGCCACATCGTGCAAACCTGGTGGAGGATTTCCTTTTCGAGGAAGGAATCGTTCGAATGGAATGGCCAGCGTGTTCTCCAGACATGAACCAATCGAGCACGTTTTGGACGCTCTAGGAAGACGAGTTTCTGGCCGCCAACAACCCCCACAAACTCTCCAAGAACTGGAAAGAGCTCTTCTGGAAGAGTGGGGCAGAATACCCCAACTCGTCATTAATAGCCTCATTGAGTCCATGCCTCAAAGGTGTTCAACGTTGCTGGCCGTCCGTGGAAACCATACCCCCTACTGAAAATGATTTTCTTTGAAGAAAACACCTTTTCTTATTCTTTTTTTCTCATATTCACAAATTGTGTTTTTTTCCTTTAGTACACAAATGCGCAATAAAATGCATTTTTCTCTGCCAAACATGCGTAATTTATTCTCATATAACCTACTATGTCTGTCGACCATGTATCAATCAGCTAAACAGTTTACCAGATACAAAATTCACCTAAAACTGCAATATCCTTTAATTGTTTTGAGCAGTGTATTTTACAATATTCTTTCTCATTGAAAATTCACGTGTAACTATAGTTTTTATGACGTAATTTTCAATGTGTTCCTGCTTTTTATATTTTTTGTTTATAATAGTCACGTGTAAAATAAATTTTTAATTTGAAGCAAACATTACTGTTTGCGCTGTTTATACAGTTGGCAACAGTTTAAATTAATACAATTTTCTAAAATTTGTATAAAATATCTCTCGAAATGCTGAAAATTTGAATTTAAAATAGAAATAAAACCACCAAAAATCATTCAAATTAAAAAACTAACTGCAATCTTCACACCGGGAAATTCTGACGCATAAAATGATCTAAAAGTGATTTAATTCCTATGTACAGTTTTGGAACCTATAAAACTTTTTTAATGGAACGATTTTGTCCAACTTTGGCATTAAATATCTCTTAAAATAATTCTTCGATTTGAAAACTGTCTGCATCAGCGTGTTTATCAAACATTTTTCTATAATACTACCGATTTTCATATTTTTGTATGCAACAGTTTTTTTTAATATTAACGAAGAAAGACCTCTGGTCACAAAAATTTCAAAACCGGCGGCGGCGGTGACAGCGGTAGTTACTTTTTTTTTAGAATAGACAGATTGTACTAATTTAACCTGTTGCCAAATGTATAAACAACGGAAACAATAATGTTTGCTTCAAATTAAAAAATTATTTACACGTGACTATTATAAACAGAAAAAATCATTTGCAATTAGAATTAAATAATTATGTACAAAAAGCCGGAACTTATTAAAAATTCCGTCATAAAAAGTATACACGTGAATTTTAAAAGAGAAAGGATATTGTAAAATAATGAATTCATTAACATGCGTTAGAAGTCTTAAATAGGAGAAATTACGTCATATTTACGTCACATTTCAGTTATTACATAAAATGAACACAAAATAATATTACAAAACAGTTTAAATTTAGAAATTTCGCTAGACATTTATCTGATATTTTGAGAGCATCTTTTCAACTATTTTTGTTAGGAAAACGCAAATAATATTTCATTTCTAACAAAAGTATTTTCACGTGAATATTTAAAAGAGAAATAATAGCTTGGTCAAAATTATGTCAGATTAAAAACGATTAATTTAAAATGTCTCATTTAAAAGAACTTTCTTTTCGCTTTGTTAAAAAATACCAGGAGACAAAGACTGTTTACTTAATTCCTTTTATATTAGCTAATTTTGAAATGTTGTTACACGTGTCTACGTCATCAAGTTATTTCTATTTCGACGTTTTATTTGTATTTTCATTAATATTGTACTAATTTATTTGTTCTTTCGTTATTTAAAATAAAAATTATGTCAATTTGTATAATTTGGCGATTTATATAATTTGGCGAAATTGGTCGATTGGATAATCAAGTAGTACCGCAGCGGATTTGGTGTTAAAATTCCCCAATCAAAGAGAAATGAATAGAAATATGTTTATAGGGAGATCGCCACTGTTTTTTAAATTATAATTAAATCTTTCGAAATCTTTTTAAAGCCGATCAAATTAGCGTGCATTTAGAGTCTGCGGTGTCTGGACGGGGGTTGGCGAGCGTAGCTCGTAGTGGTCCGAGCCCCCTAGTTACTTAAATAATAAAGATTTGTGACTCGAAATGAACACGATTAAACTTGGTCTTTTCATATTTTAATAGCACAGAATAATATTCAGATTTCATAGACTACGAGCATTCAGAATCAAAACATCGAATATTCGATTACTGCTCCGCAGAAAAATAAGATCAGACGAAAATAAAATTATCTAATGAAGAAAAAAAAGTAATGATTAGTATGTATGTATACAAGAAAAACATAATAGGACTTTAGAAATGAAAAATGAATTAAAAAGAATATGAATTACAATTAATTAAAAGTCTATTTATAAGCATTCAGTAGCTTTGATTAAAAAGCATATTTAGAGTCAGATTTTACTGCTGCCATCTGTTGGTAATTGAGTCCACTAAAAGGAAGTTTCTTGATAATTATGCAATAATAAAAATTGTATTTCCCTCATCGGGAGGGGGGGGGGGGAACACTAAATTCTGAAAAAACAGGATTCCTGCTTCCTGCTTGTGTTAAATTTCTTTTGCGGACAAGCTTTTCTAGTTTCTAGAGCTTTACTGATTAAAAAGGTATCATAAAAATCACTAAACCTTAGAGTAGCCACTTTAACCTTTCTTCCCCTATTTATGCGAATTCACATCGACCAACATTTCGGCGTTTTTTGAAAACATTCTTTCATTAAATTGCATATTTCATTAACAAAATGAAATTTTTGCTAAAATTGAATATTATAGTTCGATTCCTCATTAAATTTTGTATGTGAATCATGTGTTATATTTCATGATAACTATATTGCCAACAAAGTTATACGCAGTAGTATGGAATTGCACGAGTTAATATGAAATACATATTAAGGATCATCCATACAAAATTATAGCGAATCAATTGAAAAGTAACATGTAGAACACAACATTTTGACCATACTGAGACACTGAAAAAACACAAACTAAGAAAAATGAATTTAAAGACTGCAACTCTGACTCATTTGAAGGAAAATGTTTTCGGTAAAAAGCATTTTTCGCATATTTCTAATTATCGCATGTATACGTGTACCTGTAATTATCTTCGGGAGAATATACTATTGATTTAAACATCAGTCAAATATTCATTTTAAGCAAAAATTCGAAAAGTAGTATTTTCGTCATTTTACCCAAAAGGAAGGTATCGAGTGCCCATAAAGTGCTGAAAAAAGTATCTTATTCTATTGGTTCTCTAAGATTAATGGTTGAAAAAATGTGCCGGTTAAAATAAAATCCTAAAGAAGATGTCAGTGCATGTAAATATAGTCTTCTCACGTGCATGGATAAAGAGGGGGAATTTTACAGTAGTAGAGAAACAGTGTTTTAACGCAGCAAAGATTCCAGTCATTCAAACGCAATTATTGATATGATAATTTAATCCTATCATGAATCATTCTCAGGGACAACAAAATAAAAAATATCAGGAAATATTACTGAACTATATTTTGTTACCGCTGGTCGACCGAAATCTTTGTAAATGAGTGATGTTTCCACAACTTTCTACACTCAAAAAAGAAAAAAAATCTCTTAATTCACAAACATTTTTCCGTTCATAATGAAAGAACATGTTCGTTTTTATTTGTTCATTTTCCTTCAATTCACGTGTAATTCTTAAATTGGAATAAAATTCTCAATTTTAGGCTATATTTTTTTTACTCATGCAGGATTGACTACAACTTGTGGTGCCAGTCGTTTTTTCCTTTTTTGACGTAATATCATATTTGTTTATTTCCCACCAAATCACTGAACATTTTTCAATTGAACATAAAGCAACAACAAATTTTCCATTCTATGCGAAACATAACCGTAAATTCCCCAATCTCAACGCGAAAACTTCGTCAAATTGGGCAGGATTTCAGGCAACTGTGCTATCATAATTTCTCCGAATTTTGAGAAAAGTTTTTATTTTTAATTTTTTTTTACATTGTTGATAAATGACAAAAATCACTATAATAATAGCACAAATCATGTGATTGTCATCAACAGTTCCGGGTTGGCCGCTTCGCTATTTTATGCCAGGCAGTGATTTTGGTACTTTAATGTTAGCCGGGCACAGGTGATAAATCACCAAATATTGTCCCATCGCCATCATTTAATCTATATTATAATAGTCTAAGCCATGTGACTGTCATAAACAATTACGAACCGACCCTTCGCTTTCATATGCAAGGTGACCATTTTTAATCAAAATTATTTTTTCGAGTAAAACTACATAAAATTTCCCTTGATCGCAAAGAATTATCGGTACTTTTATGTTAGCCAGGAGCAAATTTCGCCAATAGTATTTTTTAAGACTCCAGTTAGCCTTTTTTATTTCTCGCGTGGTAAATTAAAACAATGCTTTGATGTTGAAATTAAATGTCATAGTTTATGGTATTATTTTTCTTTTTCTGTTATTTCTCTTTCTCTTTTTTATTTTTTAAGAAATAAGGGAAAGTCATGAATTTTAAATTTTTCAGTTTTAAATTAAAATTAAGTGTTTCAAATAAAATGAGTGAAAGGTTTATATTTTAAAAGAAATACAGAAAAAAAAAATGTGACGAGAACAATGTTTGGCTATTTATCATCTGCGCTCAGCTAACATAAAAATACAGTTCTTGATTTCTCTATCAGAATCTCCCGATTTGATAAAGGATTGAGACAGTAAATTAAAATATGAATAAAAGCAACATGATACAAAGCTTAGCATACATTTAAGGGAGACCAAATTGGTCGCCAAGGGCGGCTAGTGGATATAAATTAAATAAATAGAATATATTAATAGTTACAATAAAAATTATTTTATAAAAATTTTTAAAGTGTATTTAAGGTCAGTGTCAATAGTCAGTAACGTTTTTTTTCCTCAGCGTTTTTTCTTTAGCTGTTGAGATTTCACTATAAAAAAAATTATGCAAGCTACTCCATAAAATTGAGAGAAGCCTTGCCTCCACCAATTTATTGAGTAAATTCACCGATGTAACTGGTGTTACGTTACACTAATGTGTAATATTGCACCAGTTATATCAGTTTAAATTACACCATTATGTAAGTTAAATTACTCCATAAAATTGGAGGCAACATGTTGCCACCAATTTATGGATTTTATGGAGTAACGTTACATAATGATTCAATCAGCTAAACAGTTTACCAGATACAAAATTCACCTAAAACTGCAATATCCTTTAATTGTTTTGAGCAGTGTATTTTACAATATTCTTTCTCATTGAAAATTCACGTGTAACTATAGTTTTTATGACGTAATTTTCAATGTGTTCCTGCTTTTTATATTTTTTGTTTATAATAGTCACGTGTAAAATAAATTTTTAATTTGAAGCAAACATTACTGTTTGCGCTGTTTATACAGTTGGCAACAGTTTAAATTAATACAATTTTCTAAAATTTGTATAAAATATCTCTCGAAATGCTGAAAATTTGAATTTAAAATAGAAATAAAACCTCCAAAAATCATTCAAATTAAAAAACTAACTGCAATCTGCACACCGGGAAATTCTGACGCATAAAATGATCTAAAAGTGATTTAATTCCTATGTACAGTTTTGGAACCTATAAAACTTTTTTAATGGAACGATTTTGTCCAACTTTGGCATTAAATATCTCTTAAAATAATTCTTCGATTTGAAAACTGTCTGCATCAGCGTGTTTATCAAACATTTTTCTATAATACTACCGATTTTCATATTTTTGTATGCAACAGTTTTTTTTAATATTAACGAAGAAAGACCTCTGGTCACAAAAATTTCAAAACCGGCGGCGGCGGTGACAGCGGTAGTTACTTTTTTTTTAGAATAGACAGATTGTACTAATTTAACCTGTTGCCAAATGTATAAACAACGGAAACAATAATGTTTGCTTCAAATTAAAAAATTATTTACACGTGACTATTATAAACAGAAAAAATCATTTGCAATTAGAATTAAATAATTATGTACAAAAAGCCGGAACTTATTAAAAATTCCGTCATAAAAAGTATACACGTGAATTTTAAAAGAGAAAGGATATTGTAAAATAATGAATTCATTAACATGCGTTAGAAGTCTTAAATAGGAGAAATTACGTCATATTTACGTCACATTTCAGTTATTACATAAAATGAACACAAAATAATATTACAAAACAGTTTAAATTTAGAAATTTCGCTAGACATTTATCTGATATTTTGAGAGCATCTTTTCAACTATTTTTGTTAGGAAAACGCAAATAATATTTCATTTCTAACAAAAGTATTTTCACGTGAATATTTAAAAGAGAAATAATAGCTTGGTCAAAATTATGTCAGATTAAAAACGATTAATTTAAAATGTCTCATTTAAAAGAACTTTCTTTTCGCTTTGTTAAAAAATACCAGGAGACAAAGACTGTTTACTTAATTCCTTTTATATTAGCTAATTTTGAAATGTTGTTACACGTGTCTACGTCATCAAGTTATTTCTATTTCGACGTTTTATTTGTATTTTCATTAATATTGTACTAATTTATTTGTTCTTTCGTTATTTAAAATAAAAATTATGTCAATTTGTATAATTTGGCGATTTATATAATTTGGCGAAATTGGTCGATTGGATAATCAAGTAGTACCGCAGCGGATTTGGTGTTAAAATTCCCCAATCAAAGAGAAATGAATAGAAATATGTTTATAGGGAGATCGCCACTGTTTTTTAAATTATAATTAAATCTTTCGAAATCTTTTTAAAGCCGATCAAATTAGCGTGCATTTAGAGTCTGCGGTGTCTGGACGGGGGTTGGCGAGCGTAGCTCGTAGTGGTCCGAGCCCCCTAGTTACTTAAATAATAAAGATTTGTGACTCGAAATGAACACGATTAAACTTGGTCTTTTCATATTTTAATAGCACAGAATAATATTCAGATTTCATAGACTACGAGCATTCAGAATCAAAACATCGAATATTCGATTACTGCTCCGCAGAAAAATAAGATCAGACGAAAATAAAATTATCTAATGAAGAAAAAAAAGTAATGATTAGTATGTATGTATACAAGAAAAACATAATAGGACTTTAGAAATGAAAAATGAATTAAAAAGAATATGAATTACAATTAATTAAAAGTCTATTTATAAGCATTCAGTAGCTTTGATTAAAAAGCATATTTAGAGTCAGATTTTACTGCTGCCATCTGTTGGTAATTGAGTCCACTAAAAGGAAGTTTCTTGATAATTATGCAATAATAAAAATTGTATTTCCCTCATCGGGAGGGGGGGGGGGAACACTAAATTCTGAAAAAACAGGATTCCTGCTTCCTGCTTGTGTTAAATTTCTTTTGCGGACAAGCTTTTCTAGTTTCTAGAGCTTTACTGATTAAAAAGGTATCATAAAAATCACTAAACCTTAGAGTAGCCACTTTAACCTTTCTTCCCCTATTTATGCGAATTCACATCGACCAACATTTCGGCGTTTTTTGAAAACATTCTTTCATTAAATTGCATATTTCATTAACAAAATGAAATTTTTGCTAAAATTGAATATTATAGTTCGATTCCTCATTAAATTTTGTATGTGAATCATGTGTTATATTTCATGATAACTATATTGCCAACAAAGTTATACGCAGTAGTATGGAATTGCACGAGTTAATATGAAATACATATTAAGGATCATCCATACAAAATTATAGCGAATCAATTGAAAAGTAACATGTAGAACACAACATTTTGACCATACTGAGACACTGAAAAAACACAAACTAAGAAAAATGAATTTAAAGACTGCAACTCTGACTCATTTGAAGGAAAATGTTTTCGGTAAAAAGCATTTTTCGCATATTTCTAATTATCGCATGTATACGTGTACCTGTAATTATCTTCGGGAGAATATACTATTGATTTAAACATCAGTCAAATATTCATTTTAAGCAAAAATTCGAAAAGTAGTATTTTCGTCATTTTACCCAAAAGGAAGGTATCGAGTGCCCATAAAGTGCTGAAAAAAGTATCTTATTCTATTGGTTCTCTAAGATTAATGGTTGAAAAAATGTGCCGGTTAAAATAAAATCCTAAAGAAGATGTCAGTGCATGTAAATATAGTCTTCTCACGTGCATGGATAAAGAGGGGGAATTTTACAGTAGTAGAGAAACAGTGTTTTAACGCAGCAAAGATTCCAGTCATTCAAACGCAATTATTGATATGATAATTTAATCCTATCATGAATCATTCTCAGGGACAACAAAATAAAAAATATCAGGAAATATTACTGAACTATATTTTGTTACCGCTGGTCGACCGAAATCTTTGTAAATGAGTGATGTTTCCACAACTTTCTACACTCAAAAAAGAAAAAAAATCTCTTAATTCACAAACATTTTTCCGTTCATAATGAAAGAACATGTTCGTTTTTATTTGTTCATTTTCCTTCAATTCACGTGTAATTCTTAAATTGGAATAAAATTCTCAATTTTAGGCTATATTTTTTTTACTCATGCAGGATTGACTACAACTTGTGGTGCCAGTCGTTTTTTCCTTTTTTGACGTAATATCATATTTGTTTATTTCCCACCAAATCACTGAACATTTTTCAATTGAACATAAAGCAACAACAAATTTTCCATTCTATGCGAAACATAACCGTAAATTCCCCAATCTCAACGCGAAAACTTCGTCAAATTGGGCAGGATTTCAGGCAACTGTGCTATCATAATTTCTCCGAATTTTGAGAAAAGTTTTTATTTTTAATTTTTTTTTACATTGTTGATAAATGACAAAAATCACTATAATAATAGCACAAATCATGTGATTGTCATCAACAGTTCCGGGTTGGCCGCTTCGCTATTTTATGCCAGGCAGTGATTTTGGTACTTTAATGTTAGCCGGGCACAGGTGATAAATCACCAAATATTGTCCCATCGCCATCATTTAATCTATATTATAATAGTCTAAGCCATGTGACTGTCATAAACAATTACGAACCGACCCTTCGCTTTCATATGCAAGGTGACCATTTTTAATCAAAATTATTTTTTCGAGTAAAACTACATAAAATTTCCCTTGATCGCAAAGAATTATCGGTACTTTTATGTTAGCCAGGAGCAAATTTCGCCAATAGTATTTTTTAAGACTCCAGTTAGCCTTTTTTATTTCTCGCGTGGTAAATTAAAACAATGCTTTGATGTTGAAATTAAATGTCATAGTTTATGGTATTATTTTTCTTTTTCTGTTATTTCTCTTTCTCTTTTTTATTTTTTAAGAAATAAGGGAAAGTCATGAATTTTAAATTTTTCAGTTTTAAATTAAAATTAAGTGTTTCAAATAAAATGAGTGAAAGGTTTATATTTTAAAAGAAATACAGAAAAAAAAAATGTGACGAGAACAATGTTTGGCTATTTATCATCTGCGCTCAGCTAACATAAAAATACAGTTCTTGATTTCTCTATCAGAATCTCCCGATTTGATAAAGGATTGAGACAGTAAATTAAAATATGAATAAAAGCAACATGATACAAAGCTTAGCATACATTTAAGGGAGACCAAATTGGTCGCCAAGGGCGGCTAGTGGATATAAATTAAATAAATAGAATATATTAATAGTTACAATAAAAATTATTTTATAAAAATTTTTAAAGTGTATTTAAGGTCAGTGTCAATAGTCAGTAACGTTTTTTTTCCTCAGCGTTTTTTCTTTAGCTGTTGAGATTTCACTATAAAAAAAATTATGCAAGCTACTCCATAAAATTGAGAGAAGCCTTGCCTCCACCAATTTATTGAGTAAATTCACCGATGTAACTGGTGTTACGTTACACTAATGTGTAATATTGCACCAGTTATATCAGTTTAAATTACACCATTATGTAAGTTAAATTACTCCATAAAATTGGAGGCAACATGTTGCCACCAATTTATGGATTTTATGGAGTAACGTTACATAATGATTCAATCAGCTAAACAGTTTACCAGATACAAAATTCACCTAAAACTGCAATATCCTTTAATTGTTTTGAGCAGTGTATTTTACAATATTCTTTCTCATTGAAAATTCACGTGTAACTATAGTTTTTATGACGTAATTTTCAATGTGTTCCTGCTTTTTATATTTTTTGTTTATAATAGTCACGTGTAAAATAAATTTTTAATTTGAAGCAAACATTACTGTTTGCGCTGTTTATACAGTTGGCAACAGTTTAAATTAATACAATTTTCTAAAATTTGTATAAAATATCTCTCGAAATGCTGAAAATTTGAATTTAAAATAGAAATAAAACCTCCAAAAATCATTCAAATTAAAAAACTAACTGCAATCTGCACACCGGGAAATTCTGACGCATAAAATGATCTAAAAGTGATTTAATTCCTATGTACAGTTTTGGAACCTATAAAACTTTTTTAATGGAACGATTTTGTCCAACTTTGGCATTAAATATCTCTTAAAATAATTCTTCGATTTGAAAACTGTCTGCATCAGCGTGTTTATCAAACATTTTTCTATAATACTACCGATTTTCATATTTTTGTATGCAACAGTTTTTTTTAATATTAACGAAGAAAGACCTCTGGTCACAAAAATTTCAAAACCGGCGGCGGCGGTGACAGCGGTAGTTACTTTTTTTTTAGAATAGACAGATTGTACTAATTTAACCTGTTGCCAAATGTATAAACAACGGAAACAATAATGTTTGCTTCAAATTAAAAAATTATTTACACGTGACTATTATAAACAGAAAAAATCATTTGCAATTAGAATTAAATAATTATGTACAAAAAGCCGGAACTTATTAAAAATTCCGTCATAAAAAGTATACACGTGAATTTTAAAAGAGAAAGGATATTGTAAAATAATGAATTCATTAACATGCGTTAGAAGTCTTAAATAGGAGAAATTACGTCATATTTACGTCACATTTCAGTTATTACATAAAATGAACACAAAATAATATTACAAAACAGTTTAAATTTAGAAATTTCGCTAGACATTTATCTGATATTTTGAGAGCATCTTTTCAACTATTTTTGTTAGGAAAACGCAAATAATATTTCATTTCTAACAAAAGTATTTTCACGTGAATATTTAAAAGAGAAATAATAGCTTGGTCAAAATTATGTCAGATTAAAAACGATTAATTTAAAATGTCTCATTTAAAAGAACTTTCTTTTCGCTTTGTTAAAAAATACCAGGAGACAAAGACTGTTTACTTAATTCCTTTTATATTAGCTAATTTTGAAATGTTGTTACACGTGTCTACGTCATCAAGTTATTTCTATTTCGACGTTTTATTTGTATTTTCATTAATATTGTACTAATTTATTTGTTCTTTCGTTATTTAAAATAAAAATTATGTCAATTTGTATAATTTGGCGATTTATATAATTTGGCGAAATTGGTCGATTGGATAATCAAGTAGTACCGCAGCGGATTTGGTGTTAAAATTCCCCAATCAAAGAGAAATGAATAGAAATATGTTTATAGGGAGATCGCCACTGTTTTTTAAATTATAATTAAATCTTTCGAAATCTTTTTAAAGCCGATCAAATTAGCGTGCATTTAGAGTCTGCGGTGTCTGGACGGGGGTTGGCGAGCGTAGCTCGTAGTGGTCCGAGCCCCCTAGTTACTTAAATAATAAAGATTTGTGACTCGAAATGAACACGATTAAACTTGGTCTTTTCATATTTTAATAGCACAGAATAATATTCAGATTTCATAGACTACGAGCATTCAGAATCAAAACATCGAATATTCGATTACTGCTCCGCAGAAAAATAAGATCAGACGAAAATAAAATTATCTAATGAAGAAAAAAAAGTAATGATTAGTATGTATGTATACAAGAAAAACATAATAGGACTTTAGAAATGAAAAATGAATTAAAAAGAATATGAATTACAATTAATTAAAAGTCTATTTATAAGCATTCAGTAGCTTTGATTAAAAAGCATATTTAGAGTCAGATTTTACTGCTGCCATCTGTTGGTAATTGAGTCCACTAAAAGGAAGTTTCTTGATAATTATGCAATAATAAAAATTGTATTTCCCTCATCGGGAGGGGGGGGGGAACACTAAATTCTGAAAAAACAGGATTCCTGCTTCCTGCTTGTGTTAAATTTCTTTTGCGGACAAGCTTTTCTAGTTTCTAGAGCTTTACTGATTAAAAAGGTATCATAAAAATCACTAAACCTTAGAGTAGCCACTTTAACCTTTCTTCCCCTATTTATGCGAATTCACATCGACCAACATTTCGGCGTTTTTTGAAAACATTCTTTCATTAAATTGCATATTTCATTAACAAAATGAAATTTTTGCTAAAATTGAATATTATAGTTCGATTCCTCATTAAATTTTGTATGTGAATCATGTGTTATATTTCATGATAACTATATTGCCAACAAAGTTATACGCAGTAGTATGGAATTGCACGAGTTAATATGAAATACATATTAAGGATCATCCATACAAAATTATAGCGAATCAATTGAAAAGTAACATGTAGAACACAACATTTTGACCATACTGAGACACTGAAAAAACACAAACTAAGAAAAATGAATTTAAAGACTGCAACTCTGACTCATTTGAAGGAAAATGTTTTCGGTAAAAAGCATTTTTCGCATATTTCTAATTATCGCATGTATACGTGTACCTGTAATTATCTTCGGGAGAATATACTATTGATTTAAACATCAGTCAAATATTCATTTTAAGCAAAAATTCGAAAAGTAGTATTTTCGTCATTTTACCCAAAAGGAAGGTATCGAGTGCCCATAAAGTGCTGAAAAAAGTATCTTATTCTATTGGTTCTCTAAGATTAATGGTTGAAAAAATGTGCCGGTTAAAATAAAATCCTAAAGAAGATGTCAGTGCATGTAAATATAGTCTTCTCACGTGCATGGATAAAGAGGGGGAATTTTACAGTAGTAGAGAAACAGTGTTTTAACGCAGCAAAGATTCCAGTCATTCAAACGCAATTATTGATATGATAATTTAATCCTATCATGAATCATTCTCAGGGACAACAAAATAAAAAATATCAGGAAATATTACTGAACTATATTTTGTTACCGCTGGTCGACCGAAATCTTTGTAAATGAGTGATGTTTCCACAACTTTCTACACTCAAAAAAGAAAAAAAATCTCTTAATTCACAAACATTTTTCCGTTCATAATGAAAGAACATGTTCGTTTTTATTTGTTCATTTTCCTTCAATTCACGTGTAATTCTTAAATTGGAATAAAATTCTCAATTTTAGGCTATATTTTTTCTACTCATGCAGGATTGACTACAACTTGTGGTGCCAGTCGTTTTTTCCTTTTTTGACGTAATATCATATTTGTTTATTTCCCACCAAATCACTGAACATTTTTCAATTGAACATAAAGCAACAACAAATTTTCCATTCTATGCGAAACATAACCGTAAATTCCCCAATCTCAACGCGAAAACTTCGTCAAATTGGGCAGGATTTCAGGCAACTGTGCTATCATAATTTCTCCGAATTTTGAGAAAAGTTTTTATTTTTAATTTTTTTTTACATTGTTGATAAATGACAAAAATCACTATAATAATAGCACAAATCATGTGATTGTCATCAACAGTTCCGGGTTGGCCGCTTCGCTATTTTATGCCAGGCAGTGATTTTGGTACTTTAATGTTAGCCGGGCACAGGTGATAAATCACCAAATATTGTCCCATCGCCATCATTTAATCTATATTATAATAGTCTAAGCCATGTGACTGTCATAAACAATTACGAACCGACCCTTCGCTTTCATATGCAAGGTGACCATTTTTAATCAAAATTATTTTTTCGAGTAAAACTACATAAAATTTCCCTTGATCGCAAAGAATTATCGGTACTTTTATGTTAGCCAGGAGCAAATTTCGCCAATAGTATTTTTTAAGACTCCAGTTAGCCTTTTTTATTTCTCGCGTGGTAAATTAAAACAATGCTTTGATGTTGAAATTAAATGTCATAGTTTATGGTATTATTTTTCTTTTTCTGTTATTTCTCTTTCTCTTTTTTATTTTTTAAGAAATAAGGGAAAGTCATGAATTTTAAATTTTTCAGTTTTAAATTAAAATTAAGTGTTTCAAATAAAATGAGTGAAAGGTTTATATTTTAAAAGAAATACAGAAAAAAAAATGTGACGAGAACAATGTTTGGCTATTTATCATCTGCGCTCAGCTAACATAAAAATACAGTTCTTGATTTCTCTATCAGAATCTCCCGATTTGATAAAGGATTGAGACAGTAAATTAAAATATGAATAAAAGCAACATGATACAAAGCTTAGCATACATTTAAGGGAGACCAAATTGGTCGCCAAGGGCAGCTAGTGGATATAAATTAAATAAATAGAATATATTAATAGTTACAATAAAAATTATTTTATAAAAATTTTTAAAGTGTATTTAAGGTCAGTGTCAATAGTCAGTAACGTTTTTTTTCCTCGGCGTTTTTTCTTTAGCTGTTGAGATTTCACTATAAAAAAAATTATGCAAGCTACTCCATAAAATTGAGAGAAGCCTTGCCTCCACCAATTTATTGAGTAAATTCACCGATGTAACTGGTGTTACGTTACACTAATGTGTAATATTGCACCAGTTATATCAGTTTAAATTACACCATTATGTAAGTTAAATTACTCCATAAAATTGGAGGCAACATGTTGCCACCAATTTATGGATTTTATGGAGTAACGTTACATAATGATTTTACAATATTGGAGTGGGACTAGCTGAATTGCACTGGATTTTCTATAGATTTTTCTTACTTTAATGTGCTATATAATTCTTTTCTGTATCGTACCATACGTAATTTTATGTTTCAGATTTCAAAGAGTTCAAAGCAAAAGATTATAGGATTTTCAAAGTGTTTACCAATAGAGACTAGCCTATTTTGCCCTTAATTTAAATAAAATTAAGTTGCATTTAAATTTAATAAGCTGTCTTTTAACTGTATTCTGACGTTATCAATAGTTTCTAGATAAGGGAGGGGCCATAAAGGTTCTATTTATATTAAAATCTAGATTCTTAATGTGTATGACACAAATCTGTTCCCCATCAATATATTTTGTAACCTTCAAATAAGAAATAGTTTTAAATAAAGTGCACAATGAGAAAGCACAACTGAAAAAAGATAACCTTTCAATATGCTAATTGAATATAAAGATGCTTTTGGATGATCTATCATTTGTTAAAACACTTATCTTTTAACAGTTTCCTATGACAAAATTTAGCATTATAATTAGAATGAAAAATAAAATAAATGTGTTACTATAATACGATTTGAAATATATATATATATATATATATATATATATATTTCAAATGAAAACATCCATTTAAAAATAGAAAGAAAAGGGCATAAATGACCAATCACATTTTATACACCCCCTATTTCGTCATGAATACACTTGAGCAAAAATTTAAATTTTTGTTTCTAGTACAATAAAAATTTCTACTGTAAAATTGCTGTTTTAGCTTCTTATAAAAATGCATGCTGAATAATAAGTATTTCATGTTTTAAATTTATTCTAACATGGTACGTAGTAAATAATGCAGCACTCAGTCACTGCGAAGTATTTCACATTGTTTATTTACTTTGAAGTGTGCTTTTGCAGTTTAACTTTAGCAATCTGTCATTTTCTTATGTTTCTTACATTTTATTACAGTTTCAGACGGAAAAACCAATAAACACTCTAAAAAAATATAAAAGAAATCCACTTTTATATTTTATGATTAATTTGCTTTAACAAATAAACACTCTAAAAAAATACAAAAGAAATTCACTTTTATATTTTATGATTAATTTGCTTTGTTTAAAAGCATAAATAACCTTGAAAAGAAGGGAAGGATTGTACTTTGTGCCAATATATTAAGAAAGAGAAACAACGCAGAAAGTCACAAATATAAATATGTATAAAAAGCATGCCGCTGTTTCGCAACCTCTAAGGTTTCATCATCAGTGATTAAAATCAAAGATAAAATAAAAACTCTGGATTAATATCTCCCCATCTCCACTCCCCGTGCCGTCGCGGACACCCCCAAGATTTTAAACTGATGTCACTGATATTCAGTAATACATCCAAGGTGCGTACGCCCCTTACTTTTAATCACCACTGTTTCTAAATAGTGATTTTCACATTATTTGATCTCAGAACATGGAACAATTTTCTGCAATTAAATGAGGCAAAAATTTCTATTCGAAAATAGTAGTGTTGAAAGTAAAGACCTTACTCACCTTGTATATCAAATACAAGATATAAAAAATAATGGATCAATCCATTTCAAGTGGTCCAGCACTGGTTGCTCGACCATTTTTAAAAAATCTGAAATTTTTTGTAACCAATTTTTTGTAACAACCCTAACATGATTGAAGTTCAAAATGACTATTACAGTCCGACCTCTATTTAACGAAGTCGCTAAATCCCGAAAAAAAGTTCGTTATATGGAAAATTCGTTAAATAGAGAGTCACGCTTTAAAATACTTTAAACTACGTAAAAAACATTTTAAGCCCATAAACACTAAATATAATTTTAAAAAGTAATTAGTCACACTTTCTGTTATAAATTATATCTATTTACTTTACTTATTGTACCCATCAAAAAGAAATCTGCAAGGGAAATAAGAATGAAACAAAACATTGTCTGGAAATACATTGTATTTTCAGTTTAAAAAATAATTTTACATTAAAATCACGATTTTTTATTATGGTTAATAAGCTTTTTGGAGGAATACCAAATTTGAAAGCAGTATTCTTTTTCTTCATGCCTTTATCCACCTCATCACGAATCATTTTTTTTTCTTTGATGCTCAAGCACTTTTGCTTTGACATTTTCGAGCTACAAGAACCGAAATTACCGACAAAAAGGTAATTTTGTCGTCATGATCAACAATCTAGAAAACGGGAAACTATAGTTTAAGGAAACGGGGCAGCTCCATTGAGGGTTAAAAGGGGATATTGAAAGTTTGCTCTTCTTCGATGGAAAGCAAAAAATCACAACGATTTTACTGCTCTCGGTGAGTTAAGTGAGTAGTCTCTGCTCTCCTGGTAAGACCTGTTCATGGTCATTGATCATCATAAAATGTGTTAAAAGAACGAATAAGTTTGAAATGTCCAGTAATATTTTAAGAAATAGGGAGAAAAAAAATTTAGATCCCAAGGAAAAGTTCGTTAAATAGAGAATACACTTCGCTATTTGGAGGTTATTTTACGAAGAAATTTGCAAAATGTCCTTGGTTCCAAGTAAAAGTTCGCAAAATAGAGAAATTCGCAAAATAGAGGTTCGTTAAATAGAGGTCCGACTGTATTTTAATTTTATTAATTTTTGTTTGTGCATGGCGGCCATCTTTGTTTCATCGTATGCAGCAATTTTCTCACAAGAAGGGCTTACGGAATTTTAAATAATTCTTCGTCTATTTCTCCAATTCAAGTGCGGATTAAAGCAATTTGTACAGAATACATTGGGCTAAAAATTGGATAATAGAGTAGTTTCCGAAAATAAATCCTTATTGGTGATATTTAAGCATAAAGTTTCAGTTTTTTTTTCAAAATTTGTCCATTTACAAAAGGAAATTTTTCTAGCAAGGAAAACTGTGAACATGACATAATTTTTTTTACAAATAGGACGAAAGTACTTGTACTCACATGCAACGTTTCAGCTCTGGGACTTGCTTTTTCTTCGCAAAAAAAAAATCCCAAACTTTTCAAAAATGTCAAAAATCGCACTTTTTAGGCTTTTATATCTCTGGTGGGGCACGAGATAAAAATATGAGGTTCTGGTTTCTGAGAGTACTCTATGGTCGTGTTATGCACAAGAAGTTTCAGGATGGAGATTTGACTACAAGCTGAGATATGGCAAGGGCAGCATGTCAAAACAATACTGCCAAACTATTGTTTTGTTGTAGTCACAGGTAAATATTTATCTCAGAATGTCATTTAAATTTTTTTTTATTATTATATTTAAGTAATAGTAACAGAAAATAAAGCTTTTGCAAAGCTTAGTAATTAATTTAAAAAATAATTTTGCATAAAGCCTACATTTTGTATGGTTTCAGTAATTTTTGTTGGAATTTTGGTAACTAAAAGAAATCAGCACATTTACATAAAGAAAAAAAAATATTTTTATACAAGACCTGAGACAAAAACAGAATAGGGAAATAGAAAAGCTGTTAATGTTGGCATACTTGTTGAGACATGATCGGAAGTGTCAAAACACATTCCTACTTGTTGGTTTAAAAACCACAATTTTAATGCTGCTTGCCAGTCCCTGAAACTTGTACCTACCATAAGTTTGTTCCTGTAAATGAAACATTATACGATGTTACCATGCATCAGCCATAAGTAATTTTCAGAACGTAAATATATCCAAAGCCCTTTCAAAATTTATACTGGAGAAAATGACATTTTTGCATAAGAAGTAAGCTAGGAATTATTAATGAAGTCAGACTTGCACATAGTGATTTCAAAGTTTAGTTCTATGAGTCAGCAAGGCTAAGATCTTCAATCAAGTTTTCAAGAGATGACAAAACTTGGTTCCTACAAATAAAATTTTGCGAAAGATCAAAATTGTGGTTTTTTAACCAACAAGCAAGAACGTGTTTTGACACGTTTGATCATGTCTCAACAAATATGGCAACATTAACAGCTTTTCTCTTTCTCTATTCTGTTTTTGTTTCAGGTCTTGTATAAAAATATTTTTTTTTCTTAATGTAAAAGTGGTGAGGTTTCTTTTAGTTACTAAAATTACTTACAACAAAATTTACTGAAACCATACAAAATGTATGGCCTTAGGCATGATTATTTTTTCAATTAATTGTTAAGCTTCGCAAAGGGCTTTATTTTCTGTTACTATTATTTAAAGATAATCAATAATATAAATTTAAGTGACACTCTGAGATAAATACTTAGCTGTGACTACAACAAAACAATAGTTTGGCAGTATTATTTTGACATGTTGCCCTTGCCATATCTCAGCTTGTAGTCAAATCTCCATCCTGAAATTTCTTTTGCATAACACTACCATAAAGTACTATCAAAAGCGAGAATTTCAGATTTTTATCTCGTGCCCCACCAGAGATATCAAAGCCTAAAAAGTGGGATTTTTGAATTTTTTACAATTTTTGGGAATTTTTTTAACGAAGAGAAATCAAGCCCCAGATCTGGGACTTGGCCGTCGGAGTACAAGTGCTTTCGGCCTATTTGTAAAAAAAATTGTGTCATGTTGACAGTTTTCCTCGCTTGAAAAACTTCCTCTTGTAAACGGACATATTTTGGAAAAAATTCTAAACTTTATGCTAAAATTTCACCAGTAAGAATTTATTTTAGGAAATTTTTCTATTGCCAGACATTTAGCCCGTTTTATTCTGAGTAAATTGCATTAAATCCCATTTTATTTGGAAAAATAAAAGATGAGATATTTACAATTCCGTAAACCCAGTATTTGAGAAAATTGCTGAATACCATGAAATAAAGATGGCTGCCATGCACAAACAAAAATTAACAAAATTAAAATAATAGTCGTTTTGAACTTCATTCATGTTAGGGTTGTTGTACAAAAAATTTCAGACTTTTTAAAAATGGTCGAGCAACGAATATGACATTTTCTGGACCACTTGAAATGGATTAACCCTAATAGAATTATATAAAATAATTGAGGACAAGAGTTTCAAAACTCGGCTGATCAAAAATTTAAAAAACCGAGTTTTCTCTATCAATCTATTCTATTGGAGAACCTGCAGCGAAAAAACACTAGAATCTGCAAAAAAAAAAAAAAAAAAAAAAAAAAAAAAAAAAAAACTAGTTTTACACTGAAAAAAAATTCTCCCACTGGCATCTAGAAAATAAATTGTTGTCTCTAGCAAAAATAGTTCCATGTCATCCTTATAAATTCTAGTTCTCTTTGCGAGAGATTTCTTGTTATTCCTATTAACATTCAAGGGCGTTTTCCTTTATTATCCTGGTCAAACTTATTTAAAAGTCTCTCTGAAATAAATGCGAACACAAAAAGTGAATTTTAGTAACTATAATTCTAGTTTAGGAATTAGTTGTAGAAATCAAGTGATAATTTCTCGCAATTCAAACCATTCATAATATAGTGTATCGTTTCGTCGCCTATAAAACTATAGACTAGATATTCTAGATCATTTCGTCTATTCAGTTTATTTGTTTACCTTATTCGCATAACTCAGAAATCCATATTTCTAGTTTAGGGAATGAGAAAATGATTATTCGTTCTAGATGAAGGCGGTATATTTTTTAGGTAGATTTCGTGAGAAATACTACCTATTGCAATCTCCCTTATGTTGGAATTTCTGAAAAAAATTTCTACGCCGATCTACGCCGATTATGACCCCTAGAACACAAAAGCATCCTCAGTTTAAAACTTTATATATCTATCTATCTATATATATATATCACTGTTTTATGAACACGATAACTTCCGTAATTCTGCACAAATCTCTTCCAAACTGATACATAAAATCAAGGGGTAGAAAATCTCAGTTAAGTTAATGGGCAAAATCGGGCCATGGGGGTGGAAATAGGGAGGGGGTTTGTAAAAACCGAAAAAAATCCATTAGTTTTTATACATATCAAATCAGTTTAAGATTATTATTAGGTCTAAGAAAAAGGCCAAAAATTTATGTATCGCAGATTTTTGATACAATTAAAAATGGGTTCAACGGGCGCAAACATAGGGTTTTAGGGAGAAAAAAATTCATAACTTCGTCACTTCTTAAGATATCAAATTCACTTAAACCTATTATAAATCTTCTTAATATTATCTACAACTTTTGTACTGACAAGTTTTTGATAGGACCAACTCTTACTGTGAAAAAAAAAAAAAAAATAAATAAACGAAAAAAATGGGGGGGGGGGTGGGGGTTAAGAAAAAAATCATAACTTCGTCAATTCGCAAGATATCCAATCAGCTTAAATTTATTATACATCTTCTGAATATTACCTATATACTCTCAATATTGACACGTTTTTGATAGGATCAACTTTTACAGCAAAATAATAATAATAATAATAATAATAATAATAATAATAATAATAATAATAATAATAATAATAATAATAATAAAATAAAAAATAAAAATAAATAAATAAATAAATAAATAAAATAAAAAATATATGTATTAAACAAAAATAGGGATTGATGAAAAAAATTATCGTGTTAAGGGTGTACACAAATCCAAAAGGCTTATTTTCTGACTCATTTTTAAATTCATTTTCGTTCTGAAATGCATCCAATTTGCAGGTTCTCTTATTCAAAAACTAAAAACTATATAATGTGCTGTATTGGTCGATTTTTTAATAAAGGCAGAATATATTAAAAAAAATATTGTCAAAGTGCGTATTTTGAACCGAATTTCCCGAAGCGATAATACGGGAAATTAAAAAAATGGTCGTACTGAGAAAGAAAATAATTCTAAATCAAATTCTAATTAACTGAACGAAAAATAAAAACACAGGTCGCTTATAAATGTCTTCAAGAAATCATGTCGGCAAGTTTCATGTTTTTACTTTTAAAAAAGCTGAAAATGTGTCAGAAAATTTCAAGTTGTTGAGCGTGGAAAAATATTTTTTTGAATACCGCCTTAATATGATTCTGTTAAAAGGAGTTCTTACAGTAAAATGAAATTAAAAATTCGTCAAAAAGCAGCCAAATAAAATTGTTAAACTGGGTTTATCTGTAATCTTGATTTAGTTTTTGTTGGTGAAATTAGTACTTAACTTCGAAATTTACCTCCGGCTGTAGGCCGAGCCGGTCAGGGATTTTTCTTTCAATATATCGTGTATTTCTAGCATTCTAAACTCTTTGACTCTTGGTTTACAATGAAAACCAATAGACGCAGTCGAGGCTTTTTTCATTTTACGGATATTCGAGTTTGGAAACTTATGTCCTCAATTAATCAATATATTTAAACAGCATTCTTAGCTTTTTCCCTTCGTTTCATTCGTAATATGAAGGGTACCATGCTCTTTAAAAATAATAATAACGTCGGTTTAAATAGAACTTTTCAGGGCTAAAAAGTTCTGGTGCTCTCAAATTCTAGGTAACTGAAATATTTTACATTGAGCACGACGCCTGCAAACCTTCTGAGAACGCGCTGCGGACACCTTGGGGTCCGAGGAATAAAATTTAAAAATCGATGGTCTAGATAACCTGTTACTTTACTTTTATCATTAGAGTTACATGATTAAAGACAACAAGCAAGAATAACAAACACTGCTTTATTTACTTTTGGGAAGAATTTAAAATTTATCTTCACTTTTAGCTTTATTATTGCTTCTCTTCTAATGTTGTGTACAATTTAGTTACTCAATAAAAGCTCAGAATGAAAGATCTATTTTCATCTGAACAAGTTTTTGAAAGAAATAGACTTTTTCTCTTTCATATTTTTATCACATTGTTTAAGAAAGAATTTAGCCGTTGCATTTTTTTTTCTACTTTCTTCTGTCTTCAATAGAAGAAAGTATTGTAATCGAACTTTTTTTCGATTTCCGGTTTTCAACGAATCTACACGATTTAGGGGTCAGAGATCCCAAAAAATCGTGTTCATACAAAATGTCTACTTGTCCGCGTGTGTGTATCCGTGTGTTGCCACTGTTCCATCGAAAAACGCATAAGTGTGCATATAATCGAACCAAATATTTTGTATATGTTTTTGGCTATGGCCAGCAGGTCCTCCTTCAATTTGGAAATATTCCGCAGTAAAGGGACACTGTAATAGCGATTTTTATGCCATTTTCATTATTGTATTATCGAAAAGTGTCTGAAGTTATTTAAAGAATTTAATCAATTATTTTGTGTATCTTTTTGGCTGTGGCCAGCAGGTCTTCCTTTAATTTGGAAATATTCTGCAGAAAGGGGGTGGTGTAATAGCGATTTTTGTGCCACTTTCATTTATTGTGTCATCGAAAAGTGTAGAATTGAACCAAATATTTTGTGTACGTTTTTGGCTATAACCAGCAGACTCTTCTTGAACTTCGAAATGTTCCACCGGAAGGAGGCGCTGTTTGTATAATTTTCTCGATTTTTCGTAGTTCTAGTGTACATCGGCGGCTTGCACAGCGACGGGAACTTCGCATCCTGATATGTCGGCTATTCGCAAACAGCTGATGTACATCAGAATAGCGAAAAACTATTGCTTTTAATAAATATCATAAACGAGATTAACTTGTTTATAAAATATTTTTCAATTAATTTTTCAGCAGTGAAATTGCGCTCTAAATTATTCAATATTTAATACGTGATTTATCACATTGCTAAAACTAAGCGTAGAATTGTCTTGTACTGCAGTTTCTGCGTTACCAACAAATATAAGTGAGAGATTTTAAGTTGGGTATCGCCCTTGTAACTTAACGGTACAGCACTTGGAGAGCTATTCCAAGGGTTCTGGGTTCGATTTCCGGCTTGGACATTTTTTCACACTGTTGGTTCTACGCTGAGTTAGCAATGCGATAAATCACATATTAAATATTCAAGAAAATAACTTGTTTTTACTCAAGTTAACTGACTGAAGCGGAAATTTAAGGTGAAAATCAAAGTTCGTATAGTATTGTTTTAATAATATTGAATTATTAACACTTTTTGAAGTATTAAGATTTATGAGATAGAAGAAAGTTTTGGGATTGGCACATCCAATTAGTTTAGTAAGCCAACATATTTGCACAACATGTTTTTGCCATTAAAATTTTACGCTTTTTTTTTTTTTAGTAGAATAAAAAATTCATGTAATACTTTTTTAATCATCCGAGTGGATAATAACAATAAAAAAACTGAAATACAAGCTATATGTATTTAGCGCTGAAAAGTTTGATTTAAACCGACGTTATTATTATTTTTAAAGGGCCATACCCTTCATATGGCGAAAAATGGCGAAAATATAATTTTTCCTACTTTTTGCTTAAAATATGTTTAGGTTACCTTGAAACGTTGCATAAAGCCCCGATGGATATAAATATGTGAAGAAGGATTTTCATTATATCCATTTCCATTTAAATGATCCAGAGTTGCAATATTTAAAATCATTTTTCCTGTTTTTTTGTTTTTTTCAGTATATCTTTATGATTAAATGCTAAAACATGAGCATAACCTTTTTAATTGACTCGATATTTTGCTTTGAACAATTTTAACAGTACCTTTTATGAAATTAGGAATCTGACTTTAGGTAATATAGATAGTTCATTTAAAAAATAAAAATGTTAAGTAAAAAAAGTGTTAAGAACACTTATGAATAAAAAAAATAAAAAAAAATCAGAATTGCTGGAGAAATAAAATTTAATCATTAAATGTAAAAAAAAAAAAAGAAAAGAAAAGAATAATTTTTCCAAAATTTAACGCAGGACTTTCATTTTTTTTTTTTTTTTTTTTTGATAAATCATTTTTCTTTATAAACCCCTTAATAATATGTCAAAAAGGTATTATAAAATATTCAAATAAAAGTTTTAGTTCGTCCTGTTTAAGTGGTTATTTTATGACGGCCAATTATCTACACGAGGGATATAGGTCCGAAGGGGAGGGGGGGAATGCCCTCTGTGGGGGTCTTTCAAGGGAACCTAACCGATATTTACGCAAGGAAATCAAGGTTCGAAGAAAACCACCGAAAATTCCGAACGATTAGGTCGACGGGCGCGATTGGGTTCGAACATAGTACCTCCCGTCTACCAGCTTCAAGCTCTGCCACTGGTGGGGCATCCTATTAAGTGGAAATTTCGAATCCTATATTTGGTTAACTCACTTTCGGAATTTCGCCAAGTTCACATGTATTGTACGTGCTTCGAAAATCCGATGAATTCACCTTTACCTTAGAAATTGTAACTGGATTTTTTATGTGACAAGCAGCTAGTGTTGAATATTGTTAACAAATGTCATAGGTGTAAGTAAGAAATTTGGTCTGTGCTCTTTGTATTGATTTATTGATGTGAATGCGATCGTCTTTTTTTCATAATTATTTGCAGAAAAACTGATATTATTTAACTATACATTGTTTGAGTATTTAAATACTGCCTAATCTTTTATTATTACCGACTTTGTACAGTACGAAAAAAAAGGAACTTCTTTTTATGAGTTCTACAGTTTTCAATATAACTTTGTTTCTTCTATTGCTTGTTTGTATATTACTTTTACAAATTTGTTGTCTTTATGAATCGTATACATAGCTATTTTTAAATGAACTATGGGAATTCCAATATAAACCTCTATATTTTATTCCTTCGTCTGATTTCTTATGTTGCATTTACCGTGATTGTAAGCTGTTATTCCCCTAACTTGAAAAATACATTAATGCTAGTTAAAATATATTTAGTATCTGTGTCAACATGGATAAGCTTCTCTTCAAGATTGGGTGATACTGCGGTTCCAATGGCTCTGCGGTTCAATGTTATATTAAATTAAAAAAATATATAACAATTATTTGTTACAGAGAGTTGAGATACTCATTTAAAAATTTATAACATGACAATTGACATGACGTTGACATGACAATATTTAGAAAACATGAAATGGAGGAAATTTATTTTTAATCTAATGTATAGTCCTTCAAAACTGGCTATTTTCTGTGTTTGTTCATATTTTGACAAAAAAGAAAAAAAATGGCCGTTATAGTAAACCAATTATTATTAATATTATTTCCTGAAATTTACAGACCAGAATATTCTGCGGTACCAGTATTTTTTTATACAAAATTTCTCCTTAAATAAGGTAAAATTTCGCGCGCTTGAATGATTTAATTTGTTATTAAAAAAAATAATAATACTGATATTTTAACTAAAAAAATAACGGGACCTGTACGAATTTTGTATTTTATGCAGCTACTTGAATATTTGAACAATTTCCTGGTATAAATAATCAATTTATATTTAGACTTTATAAACGTTTTAACAGTCTGTTGTTTTCATTACTAGGGGGCTCGGCCCCTTACGAGCTACGCTCGTCAACCCCCGTCCAGACACCGCAGACTCTAAATGCACGCTAATTTGATCGGCTTTAAAAAAGATTTCGAAAGATTGAATTATAATTTAAAAAACAGTGGCGATCTCCCTATAAACGAATTTCTATTCATTTCTCTTTGATTGGGGAATTTTAACGCAAAATTAGCTGCGGTACTACTTGATTATCCCGTCGACCAATTTCGCCAAATTATATAAATCGCCAAACCACTCGCCAAATTATACAAATTGACATAATTTTTATTTTAAATAACGAAAGAACAAATAAATTAGTACAACATTAATAAAAATCCAAATAAAACGTCGAAATAAAAATAATTTGATGACGTAGACACGTGTAACAACATTTCAAAATAAGCTAATATAAAAGGAATTAAGTAAACAGAGTCTTTGTCTCCTGGTATTTTTTAACAAAGCGAAAAGAAAGTTCTTTTAAATGAGACATTTTAAATTAATCGTTTTTAATCTGACGTAATTTTTACCAAGCTATTCTTTCTCTTTTAAATATTCACGTGAAAATACTTTTGTTAGAAATGAAATATTATTTGCGCTTTCCTAACAAAAATAGTTGAAAAGTATCCTCTAAAAATATCAAATAAATGTCTAGCGCAATTTTTAAATTTAAACCGTTTTGCAATATTATTTTGTGTTCATTTTATGTAATAACTGTAATGTGACGTAAATATGACGTAATTTCTCCTATTTAAGACTTCTAACGCATGTTAATAAATTTATTATTCCACAAATTCCTTTCTCTCTTAAAATTCACGTGTAATTATAGTTTTTATGGCGTAATTTTTAATAAGTTCCTGCTTTTTGTACATAATTATTTAATTCTAACTCAAAATGTTTTTTTTCTGTTTATAATAGTCACGTGTAAACAAATTTTTAATGTATTTACACGTATAAATATTTTTTTTTTTTTTTAAGCAAACATTATTGCTTCCGCTGTTTATACAGTTGGCAACACTTTAAATTAATATCACTTTCTAAAATCTGTAAAAAATATCTCTAGAATTGCTGAAAATTTGAATTTAAAATAGAAATAAAACCTCAAAAAATGAGTAAAAATAAAAAAATTAATGCAATCTGCCCTCCGGTAAGTTCTAACGCATAAAGTGATCTAAAAATGATTACACTGCCATGTATAGTTTTTGCTGCTATAAAACTTTTTTAGTGGAACGATTTTGTCCAACTTTAGCATTAAATATCTCTTAAAATAATTCTTCGATTTGAAAACTGTCTGCTTCAGCGTGTTTATCAAACATTTCTGTATAAAACCCCGGATTTTCACATTTTTGTATGCATTATTTTTCTTAATATTAACGAAGAAAGACCTCCAGTCACAAAAAAATTCAAACCCGGCGGCGGCGGCGGCGGCTGCGGCGGTGACAGCGGTAGTTACTTTTTTTAGAATAGAGAGATATCATTAGAATTCCGTTTGTAAGCAGGAACAAAATTTCGCATTATTTTATTTACTTCAGAAAAGATTTGTAAGATTATTTTTGCATTTCAACATCAACATTACTTTCCTTTCTTTTGTTTCTTATAATTTATTGAGGCTCTAGACAGTAGAACAAATACGAACTTTTAAATGGAATAATTTTAAAAGAATAATAATAATAATTTATTTTTTTTATTTTAAGGTATATTAATTAGAAGAAAAATCTGCTATAGATTTCCACTTCCTATTTTTATGCCGCCAGCGTACGCATAGTGCTGACTTTTTTTTAAATACATTTTACTTAAATTTAGATTTCTATTGTAGCAAAATTACAAAAAAGAAGGATTAGTAATTTATTTAGATTAATAAGGAAATGTCTGAAGTGTCAGATTCTACCACAGTGTCTGTAATTTTTTTCACCATATCTGTAATTTTTTCATTAAAATAGTTTTTTTTTGTGTAAAAGATACAGATTTATTCTGTAAAAATTACAAAATCCACATTTTTTTACCGAAAAATCTGTTTTAAAAGAATTTTTTTCTGTAAAAATTACATATTTTTTTTACAATGTATTATTATTATTATTAATTTATAAACTTGTTCTAGAACAAGAAACATAACACACATCTTTGGTATTTTTATTGTCTACTTTTTATGCGAATAGACTTGAAGAGAGAGACATGTAGAATTGTGTTTCATTTGCTATTTGTTTCATTAATTTTAACCCTTACATGCCGGGTGTTGCTTTTCGGCAACATACCCAATTTAGGCTCTAAATTATATTACAATAATATTGAAGCTATAATACCTAATGTTGCCAATAAAATACATTCTGAAAATATTATTAACTCGGATTTCAACGTGTAGATGGCAACACTTGTGCTGTTTAAGAATAAAGATAGATTTATTTTAGGTAGCTTTCTTTACAAAAAAGCTACCTATTGCAGCCGTTCGGAGGAAAGCGATTTCAAAAAATTTTGGTATATTTTCATCGATCATGACCCCCAGACCCCGAAACCACCCTCCGTTCAAAATTGATATATATATATATATATATATATATATATATATATATATATATATATATATATATATATATATCTGACCTATGTCACACGGTAACTCCCGTAATTATGAACCGATTTCGATGTAATTCGGTGTGTACATAGTACATACCAATGTCTCGACCGAGTTCGTTGGCCAGCTTCATCTGCCGTTTTGTTTCAAAATGGCGGCCATTTAAAATTTTTTAAAAAATTTAAAACTTGAAATGTGGTACCAAAAAATTAAAAATGGAAAAATATTTTTTTCTTAAGTATTTGACCTTTATACAAAGATTCCGGAGCAGTTTTTGTTTCGTCTATATCTTAAAAAATGGCTGAGTTATAGCATTTTGAATTTCTAGCGTGGCTGACATTTTGAAACGACCTGAATTTTGTCACGCGATAAAAGGCGTATTTATGAACCGATTTGGATGTAATTCAGTGTGTACATAGTACATACCAATCTCTCGACCGAGTTCGTTGGCCAGCTTCATCCGCCATTTTGTTTCAAAATGGCGGCCATTTAAAATTTTTTTAAAAATTTAAAATTTGAAATGTGGTACCAAAAAATTGAAAATGGAAAAATATTTTTTTCTTATGTATTTGACCTTTATACAAAGATTTCGGAGTAGTTTTTGTTTCGTCTATATCTTAAAAAATGGCTGAGTTATAGCATTTTGAATTTCTAGCGTGGCTGACATTTTGAAACGTCCTGAATTTTGTCACGCGATAAAAGGCGTATTTATGAACCGATTTGGATGTAACTTCGTTTATACATAGTACATACCGATGTCTCGACCGGGTTCGTTGGCCAGCTTCACCCGCCATCTTGTTTAAAAATGGCGGCCATTTAAATTTTTAAGAAAAATTTAAATTTGAAATGTGGTACCAAAAATTGAAAATTGAAAAAAATATTTTCATCTTATGTGTTTGACCTTGATAAAAAGATACGGGAGCAGTTTTTGTTTCGTCTATATCTTAAGAAATGGCTGAGTTATAGCATTTTTAATTTCTAGCGTGGCTGACATTTTGAAACGTCCTGATTTTTCTCACGTAATAACAGGCGTATTTATGAACCGACTTGGATGTACCTTGGTGTGTACATAGTACATACAAATATCTCGATCGAGTTCGTTGGCCAGCTTCATCCGCCATCTTGTTTCAAAATGGCGGCCATTTAAAAAAATTAAAAAATAAAAAAAATTAAATGAAATACCAAAAAATGGGAAAGTGAAAAAGATTTTTTTTGTATGTGTTTGACCTTAATACAAAGATTCCGGAACAGTTTTTCTTTCGTCTATATCTAAAAAAATGGCTGAGTAATAGCATTTTGAATTTCTCTTGTGACTGACATTTTAAAACGACCTGATTTTTGTCACGCGATAACAGGCGTATTTATGAACCTATTTGGATGTAACTTGGTCTGTACATAGTACATACCAACGTCTCGACCGAGTTCGTTGGCCAGCTTCATTCGCCATCTTGTTTCAAAAGGGTTGCCATTTAAAAAAAATTAAATTTAAAATTCAGTATGAGGTATTAAAAAATTGGAAAATGAAAAAGATTTTTTTTTATGTGTTTGGCCTTGATACAAAGATTCCGGAGCAGTTTTTGTTTCTGAAAATTTGTTCTTTTGTTGATATCTTAAAAAATGGTTGATTTATAGCACTTTGAATTTCTCGCATGGCTAACATTTTGAAACGATCTTGTATTTGTCACGCGATACGTATTCGCCTATTTCGATGTAAGAAAGCATGTGGATAGTATACATCAACACCTCGACCAAGTTCGCTGGCCAGATTCATCAGCCATCTTGTTTCAAAATGGCGGCCATTAAATTAAAATATATATATATATTTAAAGTGAGGTGCAAAAAAATTAGAAATTGAAAAAGGTTTCTTTCTTAAGTATTTGATCTTGATATAAGGATTCAGGAGCATTTTTTGTTTGTCTTTACCTTAAAAAATGGCTCAGATATAGCAGTTTCAATTTCTATTGTCGGTGACATTTTGAAAAATCTGATTTTTTGCATGCGACAGCACTCGTATATATTAACCGATTCCGATGTGAGTGAGCATGTGCACAGCAATTACTAAGGTCTCGACCAAGTTCACTGCTTAGCCTTCATCCACCATGTTGTCTTAAAATGACAGGCACTTTAAGAAATTGCCGAATTTGGCAGCCAAATATAACTTACTTTAAAGAAAAGCAGCTTGGATAAAGCTGACTAATTTCGCGAAATTCTCATTCATTATATTGATAAAAATTAGTATTGAATCTCCTATATTCGGTTTCCACTAAATTGAGCTTCGTGTGTTTGCATGATATAAGTTGTCTTTTTTAAAATAAGGATTATGAAAGCTACCTCTTCCTCCCGGCACTGGCCGGAAGGACTTTTTTCAATTGTTGCTACTTGTTCTTTTCGTTTTGTTTGGAAGCTTGCAAAATACCCTATTTTGTTCTGCAGTGAGCAAGTAAAATTTATTTCTTATCATAGTTCCTAAAATTCTTGTGTGTTTATTATCATACAATTTTATCAAGGAAAAATATTTTTTCAATTAAAGACCAGTATCGCCGATTAGTGCAAACTGTTGTTTAGCCGTAAACCATACTTAAAACAAAATATGATTTTTTAAAGTATTATTCCAATGATTTATTTAAAAAATGAAAGCCGAAAAACATTATTACAATGATTTTTGAAAAATCAGGCATTTAAGGGTTGAACGAAAATGGGATTCTAAATTTGAAATTTCAATGTAATTAAAATTGAATTTGGGTTACTTTATTATTACATGGTAAAAAACAAATTTCTCAAATTGACAGAATTAAACTATCAATTTTGGTGCCTGTGGAAAACCATTTAATTTACGGAAAATATCTAATTTTTTCATTAAAACAGTATTTTTTTGTGTAAAAGATACAGATTTATTCTGTAAAAATTACAAAATCCACATCTTTTTTACCGAAAAATCTGTTTTAAAAGAATTTTTTTCTCTAAAAATTACATATATTTTTTTTTACAATGTATTATTATTATTTTTTATTTATAAACTTGTTCTAGAACAAGAAACATAACACACAAATCCTAGCTATATGAAAAAGTTTTGCACAAACAAGTATATTATGTTTTTATTAATCTATTACTCTGTTACAAAATTTGTTGCTTTATTATCAGACGAGTAACGTTTAAAAACGGAAATCTTAATTACTTTGCATCATTTTATTTACTTTATAAAAGATTTAGATGTCTGTTTTTACGTTGTAACTTTCCTATTGCTCCTTTTTTCCTTATGTGTCGTACATTTTATTAAAACTTCAGACGGAAGAACAAATCAAAACTTTTCATTCGGACAGTTTTTAAAAGAATTTCTTCTTTCTATTTCATGTTGAAATGCATCGTTTAAGGACATAAATAACCATATTTCAGTAAATAGTTTTCTACCACTTATTCATCATTTCAAAAAATACACATATGTAAAACATTTTATTTAGGTTTTTGTTTGTAGTACAGTATAATTTGCTGACAAAAGACTGTTTTTGGATAAGAGTTTGCAGCTCTGTGGAAAGCAAAATAAAAAATGTATTATATTTTTTTCATGTATTAAATGTTTTCGAAATCTTTTATTTATGCCTTTACGTCTATTAGCTTCGAAATTAAAGCTTGATTTAATAAACTGGAAATGAAAGCTTAATAACCGGAAATTAAAGTTATATTGACAGAAAAAAAAACAAGCATTTCAGTCTCTAATATTTGATTATGAAAAAAAAGAAAAAAAAAACACTTTTATAACTGTTTAATTATAAGGATTTTTAATTAATGAGAAAGAAATAATAATCTGTTTATCAAAAGGATAAAGTTTCAAATCAGTGTTTTTTGAAAATCTTGCATTTTATTAAGTTTTGTTTCTATTAACTTCAATAACTCAAACAATTTTTAAGATATTCTTCTGAAATCTACCTACATTGACTAAGATATATTTATCTCATCTATGAACTATAAATTACGCTCAGTTTCCGAAACTATTTATTTTACAGTCATTTAAATAGGGAAAAAATCTGATTTTTTTTTTTTTTTTTTTTTTTTTTTGTACAAAAATCAATATATACCAGTCAATTTTCGAAAATTTTCAAAACTTTTAATTAATTGCATAGAGCTGAGAGTCTGACTACCATAATGTTAAGAAGAAGAGAAAATTAAGATATGTTGAAAAGAACTGAATGGGAAATCGTTGGCCGCTATTTTACAAATACGCGATAAACATATTTTTAATTCACGAGAAAAGAATAATAGTATATTTATCAAAGAGATAAAGTTCCAAATAAGTGTTTTAAAACTTGCATTTTATTAAGTTTTGTTTGTGTTAACTTCAATAACACAAACATTTTTTCTGATAGTCTTCTGAAATCTTTCTACACACATTGACTATGATATATTTATCTCATCTAACAACACTAAATTAAGCTCAGTGTTTACAATTATTTATTTTACTGTCATTTAAACAAAAAAAAATATTTTTGTTATAAAATGTCTGATTTTTTGTATAAAAACCAACGTATAACAGTAAATTTTTGAAAAATTTCAAAACTTTTAATTAATTACACACAAAAATTTCTGACTACCATAATGTTAAGAGGAAGAGGAAATTAAAATATGTTGAAAAGAAGTGGGTGCAAACACAAAATATAATTTTTGGTTCAAAATTGCCAATTTCTGAAAATTTTGAAAAATGTAAGTGAGATTTTAATTGTTTTCACAATTTTATATCAGAATCCCATTACAAATCAATTTATCTTGCCAATGTATTGCATTTTTCGAAAAAGTGATACGAGTACAGACAGTCTATTAATGCCTTGCCAGTGCTTTTTCATATAATGCCTATTATTTCTAAATGCAATGTGATTTCGCATAAGTCACATTTACAGTATGTTTCGCATTTTATTAAATAAAGATTGCTTAACCCTAGATCTACCGGGAATTTTATTCAAGTTTTAATAAAACGTTCTACACCAGAATTTTTATTTAAAACTATTTAACTTATTTATTTACCTTATTTTTGTCTGGTTTATATACTTAGTTTATTTTAAAGAAATTTCTGGTTTGAATGAATATTTTATATGTACCTGTCGGGTCCAATGGACCCGTCTGGTAGACGGAGGGTTAAGGTAAGCAACAAAATGATTGACTATTAAACTTTTAAGCCAAAAATATTGTTTTGAAGAAATTGAATTATAATCTGTAATCTAAGCAAAAATATACCAATGACAAATTTAGGTCACTATCTTCACATTTACAGTAGTTAAAATTTGAATGAGATGTTCAAAGTACTTTACTTTTTACGAATACCAGTTCACCTTAATTTTATTCTAATCAGTTTTTTTAAATACTTACTACTGCATTAAATTTAAATAGTCATTTAACATTCATATATTCACACTTTTAACTTTGACAATTAGTACTGGAGAAGCAACAAATAAATGATTAATACAACATTAATTTTGCTAAAACAATGTTTAATACTGTATGTTCTACAAAATTTCACAAACTAAATTATTTATTAGGGTGTCTACAAATCAGGGAAAATCACAGCCAATTAAAATAGGAAATACCAGTATTTATTTATAGGAAATTCGGCTTATTTATTCGCGTGATTAAACAAGATGAAATTCTCTATAAGAAAATTCTTATAGAGAGACATACACAGACTTATACACAGACAAAATCTCATACACAGACAATATCTTATACAGATACAAAAAAAGGGTTTGTGTTTTTCCCTGATCTGTAGACACCCTGTTTATACACTGTAAAAAAAAAAAAAAACAAAAAAAAACGACATTTTTACAGCACAAAGTACTGTTTATCTCTCGCTCAAACTCGATCACAGTCTAATGTGGTGTAGCTTTTTTTGGTTTCTTGACTATATAAACAGGAACAATAACAGTAGTTGTGTAAAATTAACAGCGCAATGTGATGGCAATTCGGACGCCAGCAGTTTGTGCTAGCAAATCTACAGTGTTTTTTTTTTTTTTTTTTTTTTTTTTTTTTTTACAATGTACTTAGTAATTCCTGGATCGGTGTAGTTCTTCTTGGAATTTAACAATTGTGGCAATGCATAGCTGCCAACCTTCCGCTTTGTTTTACAAATCAAATAAACATAATTTGAACCAGAGATAATAGTACATAAAATGCCTCTTTTTTCTACATGGTTATTTATTAACATTTTTTATTTTAAAATGTCTGTTTTTAGTTGAGGAGTGTCAGGTATGCATTTAATTTTATTCAGCTCATAAAATGTTTTATCACGTCGTTCTTGCCACTTGGAATTTTTGACCACTTATTAACATTATGCTTATACCGACTTCTTTATCTAGCTTAATAGTAAGAATAGTACGCGGAAAAACTCATTCTCATACTTAAAAATTACATATGGGGCATTCTCACAATCTTTTGACTTTCGGGAATAAAAATTTGGTGAAATTAAAATTGCTAAAATAACATTTTAATTTGATAGACGAATACCTTAATGATTCAAAATAAAGAAAAAATGGTCAGCAGCGAAATTTTTTTATTTAACTGAGGTTTAAGTTAAACTTACGAGTTTAATTTTCCTTACCATTTTACCACTATAACTTTTTATTTTTCTTCTAAATTTTTACTTCTAATGAATTTGTACCACAGGACATTCAAATAAGAAATAATAACAATGTAGTACTTTTAATACAGAATTTTAGTATAACATTGTCTTAAAGAGGTGTTAAAGAAGGGACGGAAAGGTAAAAAAGGGGACTGTACAGGAAAAAAAGGACGAAATGGGAAAAAAAGGGACGGTAAGGATGGAACGGTAAAGAAAATCACCACCTATTTTTAGGAAAATCATATTAAGACTAAGTGATAGCCACAATTTTCATTGATTTTTAGAAGCAGTTGTTAACATTGGATTAAGTATTTTTTTTTTTTAATTTACCTCGAAAAGTGCTGGAATAAACCTTGGGGGCGGTAAGACTACCAATAAAGCCACGATCTTGAAATTGATATTTAAATGCCGATTTAAATTCTGAAGTAAATTTCCTGTCAAAGAATTTTAGACATTCTTTCTCTAGCATACTTCTGCATGAGAAAAAACTTGAAAAAAATTCTGTGTTTGCATCTGAAGTGATTTTCTGTACAAGTTTAGCAAGAGGGACGGTAAGGATGAAAAACCCAGCGACAGAGTTCAAAAAATAATATCAACCGTAAAAATGTGTGCATATTAATTTTTTGCTACATATTTATATAAAACAAATGTCCCAGTTTCGTAAAAAAAAAATATATCGAATTACTTTTATTGAAAAAATTTTATACAGACAGCTTCAAACTTAAAAATCAGCGTCAGGGACGGTATAGGAGTTTTCTTGGTATTTGGACCCCCAACATCACCCAAAACATATTTATATTTATCTCGTTAATATTGTTATGCAATCATGCAATGGGATGTTCCCCAGTATATGAAATCAAAAAAATGTATTAAAATAAAAATTATTATTCAGGGACATAAAAGTCAAAAGATTATGAGAATGCCCCATATCTGCTTAAACTTAATATTATAAATTGACTCTTTAATTAGCATTTTGCCAGACATTCTAGAGAGATAGTCGGAAAAAGTTCACCGTTTTACATGAACATGAATAGTTGAGTGAGGAATGTTAGAATTCATTTGGGCCCGCTGTTATGCCAGCTGACCTTTAACAACCACGACAGAAACTTTTAGGACTTTTTAGAAGCTACCTCGATCATTTTGTTATCTAGAAATTGTATCGGAAAGAAAAGTAAAAATGGAATGGTCTTGTATTAAATAATCCTTTTTTATTCCACAATAAAAATATCTTTAAATAATTTAATGAATTATTATAATGAAATATTAATTATTTAAAGACAATAATTATGACAAGTTATCTTGAGCTTTATATTACTAGGAAAATTTGGGGAAATTGGGAAAAAAGCGTTGCACCTACCCCTTTGATTCAAAACTAACATGTTGAACATATAATCTTTTTTTCTTAAATATATAGCTCTATTTTATTAAATTTTTATAAATGCAAAAATTTTACTATTTTGATTATTTATAGTACATAAGTATGTACTCAGCGAAAGAAAAACAGTAATATATCACTATAGAAAAATTCCAAAATATATTAGTTGAATTAACCACACTTTGGGGTTTTAAAAATGCTTTTAAATAAATAAATTGCAGTTTCATGAATGCAAAATGGTCGGAGCAAACCTACCGAAGTACATTTGCTGAAAGTGGCTCCGTATTTGAAGGAGAAAATCCGTCGCTTGTAGCTCTATCAAAAAATCAGACAAATTTTAGAAAACTCTAGTTTAAAACGTGTCGTCTTTTCTCGTTTTGATTCTCTCTAAATGAAACAGAACACGAATGTCAAGGCGTCGGTCGAATTATTTGGCATCCAAAGATAAAAAACAAAATGATAATCTCAATTTTGGGATTAGAGAATATTTGGGAAATTTGATAATTAGCGATGTATACTGCAATTGGAAGTTCTTCTAGAAGAAAAGCTTTAAATACATTAATTGTCCAGCCATTTTAGGAAAAATAGCGGAAACAAATAAAACAAAGCTGGATTTTTGCACAAGTGCTAGTTAGGATATGTAGTTTAACATACTAAAAGTCCCCATCGATCCAATGAGAGCTTTCGTTCCCATTTCTATCCACACTTCAATGACTATATAAAAATTGCTAATCCGCCACCCCTGCAAATAATACATGGTCCCTTTTAAATGAAGAGCTGGATCCGCCTCTTTGAATCTGAATAAAAATAACCTCCAAATTTATGTATTTAAGAATGAAAATGAGTGTGTCACAGGACCGAAACTATGGGGAGGGGGCGCAGAAGGGTCAAGCGCCCCGGGTGCCAGAGTGAAAGGGGCACCATTTGTCGTTTCATACAAAAATGTATGTATATATGAAATACGAAGAAACTCGCAAGCTAATGTTAAACCTATGGGAATGGTTTTTCAAATTTGTGAAAGTGAAAATAACTTTATAAAACAAAAATTCTGCTACAAAAAAAAAAAAAAAAAAAAAAAAAAAAGTAAACACTAACCCGGTTAGAATTCTATCTCAGCTATTCTAAATCTGAAAAAAAAAACCCATCTAAAACTTTTAATATGCAAGTGAGAACTTTTAAAAAGAACGCTCCCATAGGCTTAACGTTATCGATCCAGTTCCTTCGCATGACTAGTGTAGGCTCTTAACGACCAATCTAATGTTAATCGCATGGGAGTGTTGTTCACATATTTCTTGGTAGCATTTTAATTATTATTAAATGATTTTCATTTTTAAGGGGTTTTTTTTCATAGGTTACCTGCGGTCGGTAAATTTTATTGCGCTTGAGTAGGGGTGGGTGCGATACCAATAGAAAAAATCCTAAATAAGTTATGAAACACACAATGGTGTGTGGATTGCACGCCCCTATCGAACACTATGGGCTAAGGACAACGTTGCTTCAGTGGCCCAAAAGTTGTGCGTTTGTTGAGTATATACCTAAAACTTTGATAAAAAAACAGTTATAAATAAAATATTTTTAATTTAAACCCACGTTACATGACCTTTTTTTATTTCAAAAACATCACATATATTCTTCCATTTCATACACCCACTAAAGTATACACCCCATAATTCTCATTTTTTTTTTTTTTTTTTTTTTTTTTTTAATCACCCGATTTTTTGATCAATCAGTAGATAAAGGGTCAACAAAGGGAAAAAAATAACTGAAAAGGTGGTTAAAATAAATTTGAAATTCATAAGGGTTATCGTTAAATTGGGGAAAAGTCTCATTAAAAAGGGGACCATAAAACATTGAAATATATAAAGATGTATCAGGGCTATAATAATATATCTTTAAATTGAGAAAATCCTTTAATCGAGTAACGTTAAATCGGTGTTTATTTTACTGCAGATGTAACAGATTTTTCTTATCACTCTCCTATTTTGTATTTCGGGGGATTTTCAAGGGCCCAAGATTTTCTGCTGAGTCACTTCCCCTTTGCGTTCTATGTCAATTGTCATTCTTCATTGTACTTCGACTCTGACTGACGCTGTTTGTACGAGATATCTAAGGTAGGAAGGAGATATTTAAAATATTGCAAGTCTTGCCAATTTGTTGTCTATTCATTAAATTAGTTGAATTCGGAAATATTTCTGCATCATTTTCTTGATTTTTTTTTTATATGAGAACTATATAAAATAAATATTTAGGGGTAAATGTCAGCATTATTTGTTATTAGTTTATGAACTGATAAATGTCGTTAAATGTTAGCTTTTGTGCATTCACGCAGAATTTTTTAAATGTATTGTAGTTTACGCAAATGTAGAATAACATTTATTTAATATTTGTTAATTTTGTTAACTATAGTTTTCTTCTTAAATATGCGAAATTTCATTCTGTTGTTTCTTTCAATGGATTTTAGGTAGATTTCGAATGAAATACTACCTATTGGGATCGTTCCTATGTTGGAATTTCTGAAAAATTTTTACAGATCTACACCGATCATGACCCCTGGAACCCAAAACCGCCCTTAGTAAAAAACTCTATCTATCTATCTATCTATCTATCTATCTATCTGTCTATCTATATATATCACTTTCTTCTGGGCACGATAACTTTCGTAATTCTGCACCAATCTCTTCCAAAGTGATACATAAAATCAATGGGCATAAAATCTCGGTCAAGTTCGTTAATGGGCAAAATCGGACCAAGGGGATGGAAATAGGGAGGGGTTTTGTGAAAACCGAAAACCCCCCATAACTTCTTAATTTTTGTACATATCAAATCAGTTTAAAGTTTTTATTACTTCTAAAAGTAGCACTAAAATTTTATGTATTACAGATTTTTGATAAAGTTAAAAATGGGCTCAAGGGGCGCAAAAAATAGGGTTTTTGGGAGAAAAAAATTCATAACTTCGTCAATTTTCATGATATCAATTATTCCAATTAATTTTATTATAAATCTATTTAATATTATCTACAACTTTTAAATTCACAAGTTTTTGATAGGACCAATTCGTACCGCAAAAAAAATAAAAATAAAATAAAAATAAAAATAAAAATAAAAATAAAAATAAAAACGAAAACAAAAAGGGGGTTTGAAGAAGTAAAAAATCCTTAACTCCGTCAATTCAAAAGATATAAAATACCCATGAATTTATCATATATCTTCTTAAAATTGTCTACAACATCTATATAGACAAGTTTTGGATAGGACCAATTCTTACAGCAAAAACAAATTAAAAATACATAGTGGTTGAAGAAAAAAATCATCTAAGTAAGGGTGTATTCAAATCCAAACTGCTTATTTTCGGACTCATTTTACAATTCATTTTTACTCTCAAAGGCTTCCAATTGGTACGTTTTCTTACACAGAAACTATATAACGTACCGTAATGGTCAATTTCTTGATAGAGGCAGAATATATTTTAAAATATGCTGTTAAAGGGGGCATTTTGAACCGAATTTCTCGATGCGGATTGTGTTGGAAAAATCATTGAATTAAGGATGCACTCAAATCCAAACTGCTTATTTTCTGACTCATTTTTAAATTCATTTTTGCTCTCAAACGCATTTAATTGGTAGATTCGCTTATTCAGAAACTATATAATGTACCACAATGATCGATTTTTTGATAGAAGCAGAATATATTTCAAAAAATGTTGTCAAAGTGGGCATTTTGAACGGAATTTCCCGAAGCAATTGTGTTATCACTTTCTTCTAAACACGATAACTTCCGCAATTCTGCACAAAATCTCTTCCAAACTGATACATAAAATCAAGGGACATAAAATCTCGAATCCTGGTCCGGACATTTTTCGCCCAGTTGGAAATTTACATCTAATATGATTTGTTTACCAATTAGAATAATTGTGTTAATATTAATCTAGTGTAATTTCGTATCCAGCGATTTCTGGAGTTCCAATACCTGAGATTTATTCTGTTGAGCTGAACCAGGTTTCAGACCAGATGCTGTAATCATCAAGGTTAGCTGGGTGAAAAAGTTCGACCAGAATCGTTCGGGATAGCTCAGATGGCAGAGCACTGGCGGCTTTAGCCAGGAGGTCCTGGGTTCGAATCCTGGTCCGGACATTTTTCGCCCAGTTGGAAATTTACATCTAATATGATTTGTTTACCAATTAGAATAATTGTGTTAATATTAATCTAGTATAAAATCTCAGTTAAGTTCGTTAATGGGCAAAAGTGGACAAAGGGGATGAAAATAGGGAGGGGTTTTGTGAAAACCGAAAAAAACCCATACCTTCTTAATTTTTGTACACATCAAATCAGTTTAAAGTTTTTATTACTTCTAAAAATAGCGCCAAAAATTCATGCATCACAGATTTTTGATAAAATTTAAAATAGGCTCAAGGGGCGCAAAAATAGGGTTTTTGGGAGAAAAAAAATTCCTTACTTCGTCAATTCTCAAGATATCAAATCCAATTAATAAGTTTTTGATAGGACCAATTCGTACCGAAAAGAAAAAAAAATATATAAACAAAAACAAAAACAAAAAAGGGGGGTTGAAGAAGAAAAATTTTCATAACTCCGTCAATTCACAAGATATAAAATCTTCATGAATTTATCATATATCTTCTTAATATTGTCTTCAACATTTATATAGACAAGTTTTTGATAGGGCCAATTTTTACAGCAAAAACAAATTAAAATTACATAGCGGTTGAAGAAAAAAATCATCTTATTAAAGGTGCATTCAAATCCAAACTGCTTATTTTCTTACTCATTTTTAAATTCATTTTTGCTCTCAAATGCATCCAATTGCTAGATTCTGTTATTCAGAAACTCTATAATGTACAGTAATGATCGATTTTTTGATAGAGGCAGAATGTATTTCAAAAAATGATGTCAAAGTGGGCATTTTGAACGGAATTTCCAAAAGCAATTGTGTTATCACTTTCTTCAGGACACGATAACTTCCGCAATTCTGCACAAATCTCTTCCAAACTGATACATAAAATCAAGGGACATAAAATCTCGGTTAAGTTCGTTAATGGGCAAAAGCGGACAAAGGGGATGGAAATAGGGAAGGGTTTTGTGAAAACCTAAAAACCCCCATAACTTCTTAATTTTTGTATATATTAAATCAGTTTAAAGTTTTTATTACTTCTAAAAATAATGCCAAAAATTCATGCATTACAAATTTTTGATAAAATTAAAAATAGGCTCAAAGGGCGCGAAAAATAGGGTTTTTGGGAGAAAAAAATTCCTTACTTCGTCAATTCTCAAGATATCAAATCCAATTAATTTTATTATACATCTCCTTAATATTATTTACAACTTTTATATTCACAAGTTTTTGATAGGACCAATTCGTACCGCAAAAAAAAAAAAAAAAAAAAAAAATTATAAACGAAAACAAAAAGGGTGGTTGAAGAAGAAAAATTTTCATAACTCCGTCAATTCACAAGCTATAAAATCTCCATGAATTTATCATATATCTTCTTAATATTGTCTTCAACATTTATGTAGACAAGTATTTGATAGGGAAAATTCTTACAGCAAAAACAAATTAAAAATACATAGCGGTTGAAGAAAAAAATAATCTTATTAAGGGTGCATTCAAATCCAAACTGTCTATTTTCTTACTCATTTTTAAATTCATTTTTGCTCTCAAACGCATCCAATTGCTAGATTCTCTTATTCAGAAACTATATAATGTACAGTAATGATCGATTTTTTGATAGAGGCAGAACATATTTCAAAAAATGATGTCAAATTGGGCATTTTGAACAGAATTTTCCGAAGCGATTGTGTTAGAAACGAAAAATATCGCCCTACTGAGAAAATAATTGTTTACTAATCACGTTTTAATTAATTGAAAGAAAAATAAAAACACAGGTCGCTTATAAATCTTTTCAAAAATCACGTCAGCATGTTTCATATTTTTTAAAATTAAAAATGAATCTGAAAATGTGCCAGAAAATTTCGAGTTGTTGAGCATGGAAAAAAATTTTTTTTTAATATCGCCTTAACATGATTCTGATAAAAGCAGCTATTTTATAAAAAGGCAGACAGATAAAACTGTTAAAGTGGATTTATATCTAATAATGACTTAGTTTTTGTTGGTGAAATTAGTATACTTAACTTCGAAATCTACCTCTGCCTGTAGGCCGGGCCGGCAGGGAATTTTTTTTTAATGAAAAGTTTTCCTATTGTTCAGGTTCTATAAATCGATTTTAAGCATTGTGAGTTATCTATATTACTTTCTTAATCTTCTGGTTTATTTAAAATAAATTGTTTTAATGTGATAATTATTTTGTTTAATGCGACTTAGAAAGAAAATATTTTTTTCCCTCTGAGTGTGGAGAATAATTTCTCCTCAGAATAAATGTCATTGAATTAAACAAACAAATAAATTTAATACAATTAAAAAATATAATAAATTTAAGAAAAAAACTCAATTGATTGAAATAGCTAAAAATAATTTTCAGATGAAAAGACTAGAATATTATTATTAATTTATTATTAAACTTTGAGAGGAAAATATAATATTACCTGATATAAACAAAATAAAAATATATATGAGAATGAAAAAGGATTGTAATAAATGCGTGACCTATATAAACATCAAACTGTATATACTTTTTAGAATATTTGTGTGAAAATTTGTTTTTATAAAATGAAAATGATGCAAAAATAATCATGATTTAATATACTTTAATGAATAGACATCAAATAATGGTAACAGACTTAACAATAAGAGAAACGAAACACATATACATATATCAAAAATATCTATTTTAATATAAAACGCATATTAAGATTATATAAATTGTTTAGACATAAATTCAAGATTTGTTCAATAAAAAATACTTGTTTGAAGTTTGTTTAAATGATATAGTGTTTTTGTATGAAAACCAATATATTAATAATCATTTAGGTACGTTTAAAAAAAAAGCATAAATTTACTTAACTTGAACTTTTTGGAAATGAAATGATTGTCATAGTGAATTAACTATTTTATTTTTTCAATTAATACGTTTTAAGCGTTTCAAACCGCAACTATTTAAAAATGGCATTACATAGAAATTTTTAAAATATATAATAGAATAAATAAACAAATTAATAAACTCACTATGTCAAGTATTGTATTTTGGAAAATTTGGAAAAATTTCAAGAAAAGTAAATTTATATATATTTTTTAATGCACCTAAATGATTACTAATATATTTATTTTTCATGAAAAACACTTTATCATTCAAACAATTTTTCAGCAAGTATTTTTTATCCAATAAAGTTTGAATTTATGCTTAAATAATCTTCATGGCATGACAGTGGCTGTCTTTTGGCTTGTATAAACCATAAAAGACTTTTTTGTGAGCAGCTTTGGGCTAAATTTAATTCTTTGCAAAACAAATGGCTGGGCGAGGGCGAACTTTTGGCTATCCATTATCTTTAGTGGTCATTAAAAGAATAAATGTGGACAGTTTGAGGCTATCTAATACCTTTGTAAAATGTTAGAGACAAGATTGTTGGCATTTTCATGTATTTACGGCCAATTTTCTTGCGGCTTCATTGTGTCCGGCGTGACACTTTTTTAAGGAGCCATTACGACAATGATAGCGGACCCATATCGAACACTTTGGTCCAAGGTTAACGTTTCCTTCAGTGGCCCACAAGTTGTGTGCTTATTGGGTATATACAAACCATATCTTTGATTTTCCTTTTTTAACATTATTTTTCCATAAACTCAGTGTAATTAAATAAAAACGCTTGGAATCTTCCAACCTTCAGCATCATAGGCAATAGAAAAGAAATAAGTTATTATCAATCCAACTTTTATTTTATTTTTCGTGAATCATTCTACCCCTGAAATAAGTAAATAATTACAAACATTTGTAAATCAAAGAAACTGTGCACAAACACAGAAACAGTCTTTTTTTTTAACAATCATAAGTAAACTTTTTATTTCACATTCATATTTAAATTTATCTTTTAATCATTTACCCTCTGATAACTACAAAAATCTGAAAACACTTCGCATGTTAATGCGCCCATATAACATGTTAATACATTTGATATTTAAATTTTGATATTTAATTTGAATATGTATTTTGAAAAAAATAAATATGCGTTATTCAATATGACTGAAATATAAATTACATCAACGCAAGAAAAAATAAATAAAAAGCAATATTATAACGCAAATTAGCATTACATTTTATGAATCGAAGGACGAATTTGTCTGCTTCATAAACATGGGATAAAATATATGTATATTATCACGTTAAATAATATTGAATTTTAACATACTATAATCCTACTGAGAAAAGAAAGATAGGAGATAAATATTTATGATTATTACAATAATAAAGTTATTTATAAAAAGAAAAGTTCTTTTCTCACAAGTTTTATTCAACAAAAAATCAACAGCATTAAAAAGTGCATATATTTTTTAATAAATAAAATACCGTATAATTTTATTGGCATATTGTGGACATGTTGTTTAGTTTTACAGTCGTGAGCTATATAATTAAAAAGAAGAAACTTACTTTGGGTTGATAAAACATTAACAACATAAAAATCATAATTGAGTATGTTTTAACAATAAAATATATATTAAAGACTTTTGGAATAATAAAGTTCTTATTTTAAAATACGATTACTTCTAAAATTAGACTTATTTATTTCTCACTAAAATAATAAAAAATAATTTAGATATTATTAAAAGTTTATTTCTTTTTATATTCAAATAAATTACATTTTTTAAATGAGCTAGCTCATTGAGCTGAAAGAAAATCGTTCTTAATAATAAAGATTGCATATATATTGAAAAAAAGTCTATATATGGATTAACGGCATAACGGTAATTATGGATTATTTACAATTATTTATAAGAGAGTCCATTGAAATTTATTTCAGAGGTTCAGGAGTTTGTAACGATACATTATCTTTTCGTATCCCGAATTTATGGGTTGAATGGTTGGCCAACTTACGGCTTCGCGACATAGAGGGAACACGCGCAATCGCGAAAATGTAGCGCGCGTTATATGATTACTTGTTTATATTCGATGATTTTTTCCATTTTCATATACGTTTGTAATTTTCTGTTATACATTCTGATGACGACTCAGTAAAAGAGTTGAAACATGTAAATATAGATTTTTCATTTACTTTTAATGTGTGTTTATAATGTCTTTTAAGCAAATAAATATTTTAATATTGTGATATGGATTAAGATTAATTTAAAAATCCTAGGCATAAATTTAGGATTATTAAACAGAAACTCATAAAAACATAACAAAAATTAAGACATATATATTCTTTAAAGCCTAATTAGTTCTAAAAATAATAAAGCATATATAAAAAATTAACGAAACAAAATTGAATCTTCTATTTTGAAGCGATTTAGATTTTTGCGAATATCCTTTTCTTTTAATTTATAATCCATTACCCTTTATTTAATCCATTATTTAATTATAATTCATTATCAGTGAAAAAAATTTCATGTCCAACAAGAATGTTCTAGATAACTGATTAATTTCTATTTGTATTAAAATTAACCAAGCTATCGTAGAATTCCTAGCTTGACTAAAGTTTTAAAAATATTATGCAGCCATTTTACAAATAATTTTTTTTCATGTCCAAATATATGGATTTTTTTTTCACACGTGCTCTGTTAAGTATACTGCAGAAAGGCATTTCTCTTCCAGATCTTCTCTTTGTATTATATTTCCAGATTGCCACTAGACTTTGATAGTTGAAGAGCTTAGTGGAAGAACATGTTATGATACAATTTCTCAAAAAAAGTTTTATTTTATGGGTGAAAGCGCTATGAGGTATTATATCATATGGTAAAATTAAATACTAAAATTCTAATTAGTATTAACGAAACGAGACAGTATCTTTTAATATTTAATAATTTTATATTTAATAATTTAAAGGGTGAAAATAATTTCTAATATTTAGTAATTGAATGTTAATATTCTTTTTTAGGAGAGTTTAGTATCACATATTCAGGCATATGCTACTAACAACGAACTAAATAAATAACTAAATTACAACAAAAAGCTTTCACTTCAATTTTCTCGAATTCTAATTTTTGTTGCATAACATCTTCTTCCACTCGGGTCTTCAACTCAATTTTAGAAAGTAAATGCACACTAAAATATATAAATCAAACTTCATAAAATTTCACGAAAATAATCCGAAGCTCGACCACGAGGTTAGCGATACAAAATTTTACTGAGAACTGGATAGACTAGCCACTCCAGTACAAGCCAGCGAGTCATCTTCTTTAGTGATGTCAAAGAAGATTAGCATTTGCACTTGTTGGGCCTGTTACAATAGAGACGGTAATGGCAGTGCACACATACATCGATCCTCAGGCAAGTTCATACTTGCATATTCATGATTCGTACAAAGAGTTTCGTGTATTTACTCATATTTACCTATTTATATGCGTTTATCACATTGGACTAAATCGAAAAAAAAAAAAAAAAAACCTTCTCTAGACTGCTCCAAAATTGTAAAAACTCAATTATATTGTATCGATTTATTGTCTTTATGTAACATACTACAAACCACTACGTCAAGATAAGTATCGAGTGTTCATAATGTGGCAGCGCTATATTTACTTGTAGTTGAAATTCTGCCGCACTCACCATTTATAAACCTATTTAACAGGCCATAAGCATTTCATAATTCATTATGAATCACGGATGCACTATGAAGCCTCACAATCAAATTTTAATGCGAAGCCAATATCATTAACGCAGCGCCTTGAAGAAATGTAGTGTAAATCGTATTAGATTCATATAGCAGTTACGTAAAATCAATTATAGAGTAGGTGGGGGTAAAGATACCCACTGGCTAATTTAATATGAAGAAAAATTTCTACAATCATGACTGCTTTGGTGGCAGTTTGGTCTTAACCCTCTCGCTGCGTAATTGTTTTATCAAAATAGCTTCGCGACGAGCGTCTTTTAAGAATTTTTATTATTTTGTCACCGGTTTTTCAAAACAAATTTTTTTTTAATAATTTAAATGAGAAAATGCTCCGATAAAATAATGCAAAATTTACAATAAAAAAAATAACTGGTGGGAATAATCATGGAGGATTAATTAGACGAAAAAATGCATCCCCGAGAAAATCTCGGGATGCGCAGCGAGAGGGTTAAGTGTAGTAGATGTATGTTGAAACCTTGTGAAAAAAGTAGAACTCCGTGCCAAGAAAATGAGGTGAGTTTAAATTTTCGAATGTTGATCTAATATTTTCAAATTTTCCCTTTATTGTTTAGCTGACAATACTTCGAATTTTTACAAATCCAAAAGTTCAGTGGAGAACGGAAGCTCTTTAGCTTCTAAATGCCTTGTAGTTTACCTCGATCGCATTTGTTTAAATGTGAGATGGTTAAGCAAAATACTGCAGAATGGGGTAAAAGTACGCATCCGTCTTGGGGAAAATATACGCACAAGTTTAAGATCCGGGGCGCTCTATCGTTTCGGTTTCCACAATTACGTTGTGAAATGTTTTATTTTTTACAAGTTAGTACTGTATAAAATATAATTGCTAACTAATATAAGCTAGTTAACCACCTTTTCCTTTTTCTAGTTAATTTTTCTTTAAATATAGAACATGGGTATCTATCTACCTACCTACTTTTAAAATAAATATTCTTGTTTCATAAAACGCTTTTGTTTTTAGTCTTAACCTTTAACTCCTGTTAACGGTCTTACAGACCACAGCTATATTCAGTTTTCACAGTTTAACTTGGAATTTTCAGTTTAACTATTGATGTTAGTTTAATTTTGGTTCGTTTGGAAACTTAGTAGCATCGCTAAAGAATTATAATAGGAATTATAATTATTATAATAGGTTTTTAGATAAAGTTCAGTGCAGAAATAGTATTTTATGAGCCAGTCAACCCTTTTATTATCCTTTAAATGATGTCACGCGGTCTTCCAGACCCCGTGCCTCGCAGCTGTAAACACTTTTACAGCTTTTTACTTTTCTGTACTGAAGTTAAATAATATGAATAAAATACTTTTTTCATGCAATTTAATTCACATGCTCCTAAGAGAAGTACAACGATAATGTTAGGACAAAATTTAAGTAAATTCAACCTTTTGAGTTATTTTTTTTATTCATTTTATTCGAGGGGTCTGAGAGACCGGATCACATCAGTTGTGTGACAAATTTTAGTCACATCAGTTGTGTGACAAATTTTAGTCACATCAGTTAAAGGTTAATTCTATGATCAAGTGGTCTCGGAGACCGCTCACAGTATTTATGGAGCAATTTTTGTCACAGTAGTTAAGGGTTAACTTCTGTTTGCGGTCATAGAGACCGCTTTTTTTTACCGCGGGTTAACTTTTAATTTTCAGTTTAACTATAGATACTAATGGAATTTGCTATAGATTCTAGTTTAACTATACATATATGAATTTCGTTAGGTGTTTAGCACTAACGCTAGAAACTTCTGAATAGATGAGTTTTAATTATAGTAGTCCTGTAGATAAAGTTTTGTACAGAAACAGTACCTTATAAGACAGTTGACTTTTTTTATTCATTCTAAGATCAAGGGGTTTCTGAGCCCGCTCACAGAGCTTATGTAACAGTTTTTGTCACAGCAGTTCGAGGTTAACTACTATTTGCGATTTTAGAGTCCGCTGTTTTTTTCTTTTTTTCTAATGGTTTAACTTTTCATTTTCAGTTTAACTCTAAATACTAGTGAAATTTACTAATGTTTTTTCATAACTAATTTTTTTTTTGAAATAGGGCCAAACCCCGCAAAAATACGCACTACGTATCTTTGCCCCACCACTGCGTACTTTTACTCCAACTAATGGGGCAAAGATACGCAGAGCAATGTTTTTCAAAAATTGCAATTTCTCATGAAATTATAATTTGACAGAATGTCGGTTGATGGTGGCACTTGCCTAAGGTTCTAATCTAACATTTTAATCACTCGTTACATAAGTTTAGACCAACGGGTGCGTTAAAAATCGAAATTTACGGAAAGTGTGTATCTTTACCCCCACCTACTCAATATCTGGAAATAAAATATGTGGTTTGCTCCCGAACTCTAAGCATCAGCCAATACATTTAATATATACTTTTGTATGTAATTCTTTGAAGAAGGAACAAGATCTTTAAATGTGTTTTAATTTAATCTGAATCTTTAAATGTTTCTGAACAATATGCTAAACACCGAATTAAAAAATGTGCCTTATTTCTTCAGTTATAATCATTCATAGACAGCTAGTATAATGGAAAATATTTGGATATTGAAACTTCAAGAGACTATTTCTCAGATTAATAAATTTTGAGATGCGGTCACTAGTATTTTCAAAGTGTGTAAGGTACAGTTTTTTACTTTCTTCTATCTTCAATAGAAGAAAGTATTGTAATCGAAATTTTTTTCGACTTCCAGTTTTCGACGGATTTACATGTTTTAGGGGTCAGAGATTCCAAAAAACATGTTTATGGAAAATGTCTGTCTGTCTGTGTGACCATCTGTCCGTCTGTCCGTCTGTCTGTCGCCATTGTACCATCAAAAAGTGCATGAAGTTATGCATAGAATTAAACCAAAATTTTATTTTAAGTTTTTGGCTATGGCAAGCAGGTCCTCCTGGAATTTGGAAAAATTCGCCGGTAGGGGGCGCTGATATAGCAATTTTTGTGCGATTTTGAATATTGTACCATCCAAAAGTGTATGGAGTTATGCATGGAATTGAACCAAATTTTTATTTTAAGTTTTTGGATATGGCACGCAGGTCCTCCCTGAATTTGGAAAAAATTCGCCGGTAGGGGGCGCTGATATAGCAATTTTTGTGCGATTTTGAATATTGTACCATCCAAAAGTGTATAGAGTTATGCATGGAATTGAACCAAATTTTTATTTTAAGTTTTTGGATATGGCAAGCAGGTCCTCCCTGAATTTGGAAAAAATTCGCCGGTAGGGGGCGCTGTAAATGCGATTTTTGTGCGATTTTGAATATTGTACCATATAAATGTGTATGAAGTTATGAATAGAATTGAACCAAATTTTTATTTTAAGTTTTTGGATATGGCAAGCTGGTCCTCCCTGAATTTGGAAAAAAAAATCATCGGTAGGGGGCGCTGTAATAGCGATTTTGAACATTGTACCATCGAAAAGTGTATGAAGTTATGCATAGAATTGAACCAAAAAAATTTTTTTAGTTCTTGGCTATGGAAAGGAGGTCCTCCCTTAATTTGTAAAAAAATCGCCCGCAGAGGGCGCTGTAATAGCGATTTTTATGCAATTTTTGTGCCATTTTGAATATTGTACGTCGAAAAGTGTATGAAGTTATGCATAGAATTGAACCAAATTTTATGTGTTTGTTTTTGGTCATGTCACGAAGGTCCTCCCTGAATTTGGAAAAATTCTGCCGGTAGGGGGCACTATAATTGCGACGTCTGTACCATTTTCATTATTGTACCATCGAAAAGTGTATGAAGTTATCCATATAATTGAACCAAATTTTGTGTGCATGTTTCTGGCTATGGCAAACAAGTCCTCCCTGAACTTAAAAAATTCCGCCAGAAGGGGGCGCTATAATTCCGATCTCTGTGCCATTTTCATTATTGTACCATCAAACAACGTATAAAATTATGCATACAATTGAACCAAAATTTTTGTGCTTGTTTTTGGCTTTGGCTAACAGGTCCTCCTAGAATTTGGAAATATTGCGCGGTAAAGGGGCTCTGTGCTAGCGATTTTTGTATACTTTTCTTGATTTTTCGTAGTTCTATTGTGCATCGGCGGTTCCTGCAGCGGCTGGAACTCGCTTCCTGCTAAGCCGGCTATTCGCAAACAGCTGATAACAACAAAATAAGGAAAAATTAATAATTTTAACAAATATCATGATATAGATTAACTCGTTTTTAGTCCGTTTAATTGACTTGAGCAGAAATTTAAGATGAAAATCAAAGTTGGTATAGTATTGAACTAATAATATTGAAGTATTAACATGTGTAACTAGGTTTTGAAATATTAAAATGTATAAGATAGAAGAAAGTTTTGGGATTGGCACATCCAACTAGTTTAATTTAACCACATATGCTCTTCTCCATAGTTTACATGCTAAAAACAAAATAATTCACTTTTTTTTTACTTGAAAACTACAATTTTTTTTTTAAATTTTCGAAACCTTTTAAATTGTTTGTTAAAAAAAAATTAAGCAATGCTTTTTGTGTATATTTTGGTTTTAGTTTAGAGATAAGTGTGTCATGATTCTATTTTGGTCAAAAATAGTTTTTGTATGCATAATTTACAGCTTTATCATGCGCGCAGCATTTAATGATTTTTATTCACGTAATATTGACAGGAATTTTAAAATTTAAATTAAACAGTAATTTTGTATATACAGCATTTATTTTTATATGTAATATACTTAAGAATACGCCCTTCAGGCTGAAAGGAAAAAGAAAAATCTTAATTGCATATTATTTGAGCTTTCGAATTTGAAAATGGTGACTTTTTTATCCTATATATAACACGTAATTTTTCACATTGCTAACGAAGCGTAGAACAAACAATGTGGAAAACGTCTGAGCTGGGAATCGAACCCGAAACCCTTGGGTTGGGTTGATTTTTGACGGCCAATTATCTACTCGTGAGATATAGGCCCGGGGACGAGCGCCCTTCGTAGGGGTCTTTCTAAGAGAACCTAACCCGTATTTACGCATGGAAAATCCATGATTCGAAAAAAAACCCACGAAAACTCCGAACGATTAGGCCGACGGGCACGATTGAGATCAAACCCAGCACCTCCCGTCTACCCGCTTCGAGAGCAGAACCTCTCAGCCACTCCCGGAACCCTTGGAATATTCCCTATATTCCAAGGGTTCCGGGTTCAATTCCCAGCTTGGAAATTTTTTACAATATTAGTTCTACACTTCGTTAGCAGTGTGATAAATCACGTCTTATATATTGAATAATTTCGAGTGTAATTTCACTGCTGAAAATTAATCAAAATTATATATGTGTTCACCGATGCTGTGCTTGTTTGTGTCTCATTTATTTATTTATTTATTTGTTTACACATACATCTGACTTGTGTGCTTGACATCTAGGTCCGCTTATAAGTCATCGTCAATATACAGGGACGAGATAGCACAATGAAATTTACAACACAGAAGAAATTACATCCGGGAGCTCCACAAAGAGTGTGCAATGGAGCCAGCGAGAGTCGAACTCGCAGACCTCTGCCGCTCTCAATGCTTGGCGGCTGGCAGCGCGGTGTCCTAACCGCTCGGCCACCGAGGCCCCATTTGTGTCTCATGTTTCGTCGCAGGATTGTGTGCTCTTGAAGACTATTCCATCTTGTCCTGCAGTTGCAGCCTTACCAACATATGTGGGAAATGCTAAGCTGGACATCGTCCTCGTGGCTTAAATGGTAGAACACTTGGAGCGCTATTCCAAGACTTCCGGGTTCAATTCCCGGTTTGGACATTTTTCACATTGTTGGGTTCTACGCTTCGTCAGCAATGTGATAAATCACGTTTTATATATTGAATAATTTCGAGCGTAATTTCACTGCTGGAAAAGAATTGAAAAATTAATTAAAATTATATATTTTTTTTTTTATCCTTTTCGACAATCTCAAAGGTTCTGTGCTCCTGTAAAACATCTGAATAATTTTATTAAAATCTCTTTGTCTAAATATTTAATGAATCGCGTAGTATTGATAAGTTTATAGATATTCGTGAAAAAGAGCAAGGTAGCCACTCTAGAAACAAAAAGATAACCTTGTGGTGCATGGTTTCTTTCTTTCTTGATGCAAAATTTTCAATTAGCGTACACTGTAAAAAATAGCCCGCTGATTGCCAGTACAATTTCCGGGTTTTTACGAATTTTTTCCCGATGAAAATGATTTCGTGAATGAGTCAAAAAATATGGTGAAGATATAATCCACATCAGAAGAAAAAAACCCCGTAAAAATTCGGAAATTATGCTGACAAAATACAGAAATTCTTTTTAAGATATAAATATATAAAAAATGTTAAAACCTTATGTCAAATCAACTAGATTTTAGCACTAATATCTGTATAGGATATTCTTAAACCGATAATTGCTACTTTCGGACACATTCACGAATACACTTCACCGGGAGAAAAATATTCGTACAAATACTCTTATTGGACTGCAATCAGGGGATTTCATTTTAGACTTAGGTTTTTTTTTATAACATGTGATTGCAATCTGCCTTCTAGTAGCCACATGTGCTTGAATTTGCAAAGATTATAACATTGAGGCTTATTTTTCCACCATAAAAATTTTCGTTTCATCATTGACACATTTAGCTTTAAATATTCTGTGATGACTTGTTATGGAGGGTTCTTGGAAGATCCATGCCGCAGCACCACACTGTTAAAAATTCCAGCAAATTATTTAGTCATTCAGCCATTTTTTATAGAAAACGGTTTCATAAACGTAATTTTACTCGATTCTGACCATAATATGAGCAATAATAGAACCAAAATAGAATTAAAATACGGATATGCAACCGTTTTCTATAAAAACAGTTGAATGACAGGTTGTTAAATGTGAGTGTATCTAACAACTAATTCAGTACAGAAATCTTCGTATTATTCAATCATAGAAAAACTCTATTTGACGAAATTTTAATGTAATATGGTATTGATTTATAGTACTAGGTTGAGCAAAAAGTTCTGGGAAATTTGTGAAAGTTGCGTTGTTATGCCCAAATTAACAATAAAAACAACAAGGACTATTCTTCAAAGTAGAGACCATCATAGTCCACTACTTTCTGCCATCGTTCTTCCAGATTCCGGATTTGTTGGACGTACCATGGCGGCTCCTTGGAATCGAAAAACTCTTGACATGCTTTTTCAACTTCATTCGTTAAGGATCGTTAGAACTTTTCTCCAATAATGCCGGATCAACACACGCAAATCATGCTCTTCAATAGGAATTTTGGAACCGAAATTCCTGACCTCCTATAGATATACCATTGGTACTCCTATATATGATATAAATTCTTGTGAATATTAGATTAAAAATTTCCCAGAACTTTTTGCTCAACCTAATAGTAAGCTATAGTAGTGATAGCATCACTAATATTTCAATTTTAACATCAACAATTTTATTTCAGTTTTAAATGTTTAAGAAATAAAAAGGTCAGAAATATTTTTGTATAGACCTTTAGTTTGCTCAAACGGGTTTTTCGTTAAGGTTTCAATTTATCAAATGTGTTTTTCGTTGTGTTGCAAGACCAACAATAATTAGCTGACTATATGTACTTCCACTGTCTGTTTTTTTATTACTTAATACAGTGCGGTAATAAATTATAAGAGCACTAACGAATTGGTGCACTTCTGAAGAACAAGACACAATATGAAAATTTTTAGCGTGTGTATTATTATTGATCGTAGAACGTTTTCAGCTATAATTGCTGCATTAAAATTTAAGTTACATTTTATTAAAATCTTCTAATTTTTTCAAAACGTAAATAAGGTGATTGTTAAGAAATTATAAGACCAACTGAGGAAATTAGCATATTATACGTCACAGCAGAATCGTTATAAAACGTACGCGTTTGTACAGATGGGTGACAAAATAATACTAACAACCATGAAAAAGGCATGGTCCATTTCAAAGTAGCAGTACGTGCATATAACCTGGCACTTAATTCTGCCACCTAGTGGTTATGAAAGGTAAGGTATCAGTCGCTCAAGAACAGTCATAGGTGTTGCATGCGTTTACCGTACGCTTTGGAAAACTCACTAATGATTGACCTGTCAGAGTTCGAAAAAGGAATGATTGCTGGAATGCTGTGCGCTGTTCGCTCCGTGACGGAAACCGCCAAATATTTGGTCCGTACAAGGAGTACTGTATCAGCCGTTATGACAGCGTACACGAAGTGCGGTAAAGTGTCTTCTGTAAAGTACAACAGTGGACCGAAAAAGAAATCTTTCTGAGAGGGATAAAAGAGAGTTGACCCGCATAGCGGTCCGAAAGCGCAGGCAATCTTTATCCCAGATAATGTCAGAGATAAATAGTCATCTTCAGAATACCATTTCAGCAAAACCTGTCCAAAGGTAAATTCATGCTTTGAACATTTATGGAAGAGTTGCAATTCGTAAGCCATTGGTGTCACAGGTGTTCGTATATTTTGTCACCCATCTGTATATCGTGAAAGTATTCCCGAGAAGCAAAGGTGCAGGTTTAAATAGTGCAGTGAAGGAACAGTATAGCACCAGAGAATGAATTGACACCATTAAATTTTAATTGTATTTTTCGTCTTATTTCAGGATAGAATTTACGAGATTTATTCAAGACAAAGAATACTATAAAAATTTAGTGGTGACAATCGCCGAATTCCTCCGCCACTGTTCCATCACTGTTAGTGTTATTTTAAAAGATGTCGCTGTGTAAAGAGTTGTCTGCAACCGAAGTAAAGAAAATTTGGTTTTATAAAGGTGCTGGTAAATGTGAACGAGAAATAGTTTGGTTAATGAAGCGTTCTAAAACTGCCATTCACATTGAAATAATTAGAAAAAAGGATTCAAGTAAAATTAAACAATCTGGTAGAAAAGGGATTTTGACAGCACGGGATGATCGTCAAATATTTCGATTATCAACTCAAAAACGGTCTTTCAACTCGGAAATTTTCGAACCGTTTCAGAAAAAGAACCTTACGCGTAACAGTTTGGAACAGTCTGAAATCAAATAGTAATGCAAGATGTATGAAACAGTTGAAAAAAAAAACAAGGTTAATGAAACATCATAAAGAAGAAAGAATGAAATGGACTAAAAATGTCATATCATGGGACAAGAAATAGAATCATGTGATATTTTCAGATGAAAAAAAATTAATCTTGATGGTCCTGATGGTTATAAACACTATTGGCATGACTTGAGGAAGGAACCGAAACAATGCTTAAGTCGACAAATGGGAGGGGGATCAGTAATGGTTTGGGGAGCTTTTAGTCATGATGAATTATACGATTTAACTCGAATTTCGGGACCTATGGACTCCGCAATATCAGGCTATGTTATACGATAATTTGATACCGTTTGGACTTTTTTTAGGTGGTGCTAACTGGATGTTTCAGCAGGACAGTGCTTCTTGCCATGTATATAAATCTACCTAGTAATGGTTTAAAAAAGAAAAAAATTATGTTTTGTCATGACCAAGTTGAAATCCAGACTTGAACCCCATGGAAAATCTTTGGGGCGTATTAAGTCACAAAGTTTATGCTAATAATAAACAGTTTTTATCTGCCAATGAACTAGAAGTAGCCATTGTGAAAGAATGGCACTATATTTCTGAAAGTGTACTTAATCACCTGGTCACTTCTATGAAAAACAGAGTGTTTGAGGTTATAAGGAAAAATGGAGGACCAATATCGCATTAATTTACATATTATTTTTGTTTTTAGACAAGGGGTCCTATAATTTGTAAACAGTGTATTTTTCAATCATTGCTTATATTTTTGTCAACATACATATTTATTGCATTATTCAAAAATAATTGCATTTTAATTTTAATAAGTATGTTGTATTTTGATATCTCACGTGTTTAAACTACAATAAGAACATTTATTTACTTCATAATTATCAAAATAAAAGTGATCTTATAATTTCGTAACGCACTATATTGTCTTCTAATGTTAATCAACCTTTGGTTTTGCTTTAAAGACAGGTGGTTAAAATTCAGAATCCGATACTCGAACACAATTGGAATTTCTATCTCAAAATGTTATTGTTCGATGTTTATGATTCGATGTGAAAATAATGCAAATAGTTTAAAACTATTGTTCTGAAGTCAAACTGGAGAAGAAAAAAAAATGAGTAATAATGAATAATTTTACATTAATACTCAGTAGTGAAGAGGTTTAATTTCACACTTCGTTGAATATAATTTTATGTTGAAGTAGATCATGATGATATTTGAGAAGTATTAAACCAGTACTACTCATATAAGAGAAAAAATAAATTTTAACTTAATGTTACAACAGGCTCCTATTTTACAAAATTACCAGCATGTAAAATTAAATTTGATATTTTGTTATTTACAGTAAAAATCTAACCTTTTTCCAACTTAAATTTATTATCCTGAAACCAATTTTTTGAAAAGACGAGAAAGTTAATAAATGAAACACTCTTCTGTACAGTAAGCCCTATTTCAACAAATAGAAGAACATTTTATAAAATCGATTTTGTATTGGCTTTATTATTAGCTGCAAGGATTTAGAGTCGATGAATGTATATTTTCGCTAGAAAAGATCTAAATTGAAAGATATCTTTTAAAATGAAATAGACTGAAATAAAACATAATATGGTACGCTTTTCACTCATAGTATGTTAAAAAAAGTTTTATTTAATCATAATTTTGAAAGGAATATCAATTTACTTCTTTCAATTGCTAAAAGATATAAAATAAAAACATTAAAAATATTTTTAAAAATTTTTTATAAGACTGTTTACAGGTTACGGCTCGATTAGAGCCATTATCGGAACAAATAAGAATATTCTAAAATTGCACGGTCTATGATGTAATGATCTGAAACGCCATTATTCAATTTTTCATGCACTCTTTTAGATTATGCACGTTATTATTTACATTACTTGCATTTTGTTTATTTCCATATTCGTAACCACAGAGTAACTCAAGCCACAATTTTGGTAGGCTAAATACTGTTGCATCGTTAAATATTGAACTTTTACGTGTTGCAATCTCTCTGATTTATCTTATATTGGATGGATAGTATAAATTAGAGGGAAATATTATCATACTTTCATTGAAATTTATTTGGATAGTTTCTTCATAATCTTGTCAGAGCTGTGGTTTTTATGTTATATTTTATACCAGATACATGCTCATTTTTTTTTTTTTTTTTTTTTTTACCAATAAATTTCAGCTAGACATGCCAAAGTTACTAATTCTTTGATGCGTCTGCTCTAATACGGTATTTTATATATTCCTGAATAATTATCAAAATAAATTGGTCAGTTTTAGCGCAAATGATATTCTTTAATTCCTGCTATTAAGCAGATATTAGAACATTTAAGGCGGTATTTTAATTTCTCCCAAATGCTTGGAATTTTTTTAAGAGTATAAAGTTTCTATTTTTGTAAATCAAATTAGTTTTCAGGTTTCTTATTATTGGAGATAGCCACGATTAATTTTTAAATTTGTCGTACGTTAAAACCATTTTTACAAACAATTCTACGAATATTATCATATTCATTATCCAAATTTATTTACCATTTATATACCAATTATCAGACATTATTGTTTATTCGTATTTTAAAACAACTTTGATATCTGTAAGACGTGCGGGTCAGCATTTATAAAAAATAGATCAAAGCACGTTATTTGTAAAATTAATAGACGTAACACTAAAAAAGAACACATCCACAAGTTCACATATAATATAAGATATACGACAAGAAAGCTTTCACTCCTACAGGAGCATCTTCAGCTTTACTTTCGAAATGCCTTCGCTCCTATAGTTACCCTATCATATTGATAATTATGATTGATGATTATCAAATTATTATGATTGCTAAATTATAATTGATGATTATCAAATTATTATGATTATCAAATTATAATTGATGATTATCAAATTATTTTCGGTACATACTAAAAAGGCTCGTTTTAAGAAAAAAATGTAGTCTGAAATTTGATATATAAATGGAGAACCTGCATCTGTTGAAACATGCATGTATATTTCAAATCATAACAGCATAGGCCGAGCAAATTTAGAAAATTCTTTTTTATTTTGATAATAACCAGGATAGAGAAGAAACATGTAAAATGTCTAATTAGACTTTTTAAAAGTTTTTAATGTTTTTATCTTACACCTTTTAGCATTTGAAAGAAGTATGTTATTATAGGGCATTATAATTTGCTATATATTTACATAACTATCGATATAAGAATGTCAATTCTTTATACATCTGTAACTAATAGCGTACAGACTTATACTACAATTTAGATTGTCTGAAAATAATAGGATGACATAATTTATTATTGAAAATAAAAACTTTTAGATAATTATGCATTCAGGAAATGTTAAATTTCGATGTCCACAACATTTTTCTAGTTTTTAAAAAAATCTATTTGTAATTTTTCTTTTTAGATACGTCAGGGATAAACATATTAAAACCTAAACAAATATATTCAAATTACTTTTTGACTAATAGATCTACAGAATGTAATTATTTGAAATGTTAATATTGTTTTCCTTGCAAATGTTTCATTGGTAAAAAACTATTCGACAGAAAAATGCAGTAAAAAAAAAAAAAAAAAAAAAAAAAAAATACACGAAATATTTATGCATATATATTAGGGTGGAGCGAAAAAAATCATTTTTTGAAAATCAAAAACGGGTAGGTGCCAAAAGTTGTCTTTATACTATTACATCCTCTGCGTGCAATATTACCGCTGAAAAAAAATGGCTCGAGTCTGCGCTTTTGGTCCAAAAGTCGAAATTTTGGGTAAAATTTGACATTTTTTCAAAAATTAAAAAAAAATTCTATAGAGATGGTTATTATTTAAAAGTGTTATTTAAACCTTTATTATTAATGACTTAACATATTTAAACGATAAAACTATATCTTTGTTCTGTATAACTGGAACAAAACTGACAACTTTTGTTGAAAAAAAGGCGTTTCCACTCTGTTGTGTCATACAACTAATTGTTATTTGGAATACAGCTCTTACGTAGTTGCTTTGAAATCTACCAAGGGGGTATCAAGTGGGAGTGGCTGCATTTCATGACACAACAGTGCATAGCTTGACCACCCTTCCATCTGAGCACAATGTTTTATTTATATATTGAATTGTGATTTTTTATCAAAGACTGACATAAGATTCCTATGTATCAACCTAATCCATCTCTTCTTTGTATCCACAGACGTTGGGTGCTGCTGTGACTCTTCTTCACGTATATTTCTACTGCTTGTGTATGATAAGGCAAGCAGAGTAATGCAGTGGAATTAATGGAATCTATTCAGCGCTGTAGTATCTTCACTAAAATTACATCCAGTTACTGCATAGTGATTGGGAGTTCCGTTCCTACAACATTTTACAACATTTAGGTATTTCATCTTTGAGTATGCCATCATTTACTCTACCTCTTGAATTTTTTATATGGTGATAAGCTTGTTGTTTAATGTGATGGCGATCGTCATCAAAATTGCAATAAGAATTTTCCCTCGATGTGAAAAGCTACCATTGTCCTAAATAAATTTTTTTAGTATTTGTTTTTGGCCGATTTCTGTGATGTTTTGTAGCCGAGTAATTTCCCATATGTTTTTAGATCCATTTTTTAGATGTGAATTTTATTTGGTGTAAGCCATCCTGTGGCATAAACTTGGTTACATACTTTGTGAAGGAACCAGACTCTGATGGTCAATCAGTTCAGTGCTTATATAAAGGTGAATAATTTTATGCGCCGTTGTGGGCCATCTTGCGTAGGACAAATTTCTTGGGTTCCTATTCGCTAGTTCTGAGCAATATCTTGATGAAATAACTTTGCAGATATCTATCAGTTATTTCTGGTATGTGCTGAGTACCCTTTTCTTGATTTCAGGAAATAATGTTTAAAAAATACTCTCTATGGCTTCAAAAATTGAAATAAGAAGGGAATAAGCACGTGGACAAAGATTTTCCTATTGGTCCGGCGCATCCCTGTGGGTTAGAATCTAATTTTTGCCAACGATTTTATCTAATAAATGATGCAGAGGAAATTAACTGGACTTGGAGGAGACATATGATCAATTGTAATGGTTCATTCTAAACATGCCCCTCGCAGAATGGATGACAACGACTAACAGAATTATCCGCCTTCAAATGAGCGCTCAATGCTCATCAGAGTCTCTACGTTCACTGAAAAAGTACTATGTTATCCAAGTTTGGCTCCAGAATAGTTTACAATCAAATGTAATTCACAGCTAAAGAAGGGATCTAAAAACTCATGGGAAATTGGCTACACAAAAACAACTTGGATACTAAACAACACACAAAACGGAATAAAAAAATACTGAAAAAAGGTTATTTAGGACAATGGTTGCTTTGCATACACAGAGGAAATTCTTATTTCAATGCTCTCTGACGATTGCCATCACATTAAACAGCTAGCTGCTCAGCACATAATAGTCGAAAGATGAGGGTAAATGATGGCATACGCAAATCGGAATTATCTACAATCAGCTTTGAAGCGGATAATTATAAAAATCTAACTCATTGGAAAAGTGTTGTGGTAACAGAACCTCTAATCAATATGCATTTATCGTGTGCAATCTTGGTGAAGATAATAGAAGGCTGAATAGATTACATTAATACCATCCGCACTGCATTACACTGTTTGTCTTCTCTTACACAAACAGTAGAAAAATACGTAAATGAGATCACAGCAGCAGCATTCAAAATCTGTGGATCCAAAAAAGATGTACCAGGTTGATACATCGAAAACTTATGCCAGTCTTTGATAAAAAATCACAATTCAATGTATAAATAAAAAATTGAGTTCAGATGGTAGGGTGGTCGAGCTATGCACTGTTGTGACATGAAATGCAGCCACATCCACGTGGTACCTCATGGGTAGTTTTGAAATCAGCTAGGTAAGAGCTGTATTCCAAATAACAATTAGTTGTATGACACAACAGAGTGGAAACGCCTTTTTTTCACCAAAAGTTGTCAGTTTTGTTCAAGTTATACAGAACAAAGATATAGTTTTTTCGTTTAAATATGTTAAGTCATTAATAATAAAGGTTTAAATAATACTTTTAAATAGTAACCATCTCTATAGATTTTTTTTTAATTTTTGAAAAAATGTCAAATTTTAACCAAAATTTCGACTTTTGAACCAAAAGCGCAGACTCAAGCCATTTTTTTTCAGCGGTAATATTGCACACAGATGATGTACTAGTATAAAGGCAACTTTTGGCACCTACCCGTTTTTGATATTAAAAAATTAATTTTTTTCGCTCCACCCTAATATATATCTATTTATATAAAATCCAAGTCTCTGTGTGTCCCTCACGATTCCGGTAGGACCACCTCATTGAAATGAGTAATTGTTGAAAAATACTAATGCAGGGTTACCACAGTAGCGCCAAATGTTGGCCAACTTGGCAATAGCTGGCTGATTTGGTGAAATTCCCATTTATAACTATTAATCTTTCATAAAGGAGGTCACCAAAATTTAATTTAAACTCCGCTCATTGGAGCAGATGTCATACTCGCTCCATATTGGCGCGATTTTTTTCGGTTGCCAATTTGGCGAAAACATCACCAGCATAAACAACATAATCCGGGTTACCACATCAAACAAAATAACGACACTTTGGCGCAAGTTAAGTACCTGTTGCCTATATGATATTGGCGACAGAAAAAAATCGCGCCAATATGGGGCGAATATGACATCTGTACCCGCTCTTTTAAGATATTTTTTCAAAATCTATGGGTGAGAATTTAAAGTACATCTTTACATCTTCCCCCCGATGCTACTAATAAAATAACCGCCAATACACGACGCTGTACTGTAAGAGCTCCTAACTGCGCGATTTTAATGTGCTATAGGTACTTTTCCAGTATAAGTCCCTTGGCGAAAAAAGAAATTTGGCAACATTTTCCCGGAACCTATCCACTGTTTCATTTTATATACACATGCATTTATTTTTTTTTAGATATTTATACGATTTATTTATACGATTAAAAAAGCCGTTTCTCTAATTTTATGCAGAAACAGATGTAATTTGTACATAAAAACATGAATAATATACATATAAAATAAAGGAACAGATGTCCTATTCGCCCCATATTGGCGCGATTTTTTTCTGTCGCCAATATCATATAGGCAACAGGTACTTAACTTGCGTCAAAGTGTCGTTATTTTGCTTGATTTGGTAACCCAGATTAAGTTCTTTATGCTGTTGATGTTTTCGCCAAATTGGCAACCGAAAAAAATCGCGCCAATATGGGGCGAATATGACATCTGTACCAAAATAAACATATAAAAAAAAACACTCATCAAGTTTGTTTTCATAGCTGTTTATATGATTTGACAACAATTCTCAATATTTTTCCGTTATACGGACACCATGCCAAAATGTATGCGGTACTTTTCCATTATACGGACAGCATTGTTGCAAAGCGCAATAGTTGGCGCAAAATGAAAATAAGGTGAATTGAAACATTTGAAAAATAAAAGAAAAAACATTCTCGATAGTAAAGTGGCATTTTAAAAATATAACATTTGAAAATTACAAACTTTTACGAACTATTTTATTAAATCACAAATATATACTTAAAATAAATGAACAAATAATTGCTATACTATAAAGTAATAAAATAAAAAATCATATTAAACTACTGCCATAAAATTATAAATATCTTTCAGCATTGCAGTAAACATTTCATTTTTTGAATGAAGGCGTAGCCACATAAAATCTATGAGGTACGACTCTAAATGACGACGAACAGCTTCCCGATGTCTTTTGTTGCGCCATTTTGCGATGCCCCATAATCTTTCAACATTTGGAGTATGACATCCAGTATTATGGTCGACAAAATTGTATTTGTAATTTACTGTGAAATGATCATAACCAGCACTTAGCAGTTCATCTGTTTTATATCCTTTCCAACAATCTGTATAAATAATACATGACTTTCATCTACTTCTATAATTTTATTAGGTTCACCGATTTTTCTATTTGGTCGAGAACATAAAGAATTTGCACAAACTTCTCTCGAATAACTATTCCATTCCACTGTTGTGTTGTGGTTCATATCAAGTTGCAGCTCACAAAACTCAATCGATGTCAACTCTTTGCACGATAAATATATAAACCTCAAAGCATTAAGAAAAGTCACCCGCGATCCTTTAAACCAAGTTTTTTGTCGTATTTCTACGCTTTCTTCGCATGATCGTAAGCTACAACTCAATTTCGGATTTCCAGAACTCATCCATAATTTCATTTCATGATTTTTTGAACACAACCTTTTATTATGCAGAATTCCAAATTCCTGAAACAGTTTTATCACAACTTTCTCATCATCTGGTAATTGCCAAATGATAAAATCCATCTCAGCATCAGCAGTAAAAGTAAACTACAACTTTATAAAAAAAAAAGCATTTTTAATTCGATTAATAGCAGATTAAAAAGCTTTCCAAGGTTAAGGTTAAACACTAATCATTCACGTGATTAACGTTTCATAAATAACAAATCACAATGTTTCGCATGGTTTAAAATAAAAATCTACGATCAAGGTTGAAATAATTGGCGCATTAGCATACATTTTAGCATGCTGTCCGTATAAGGGAAAAGTACCATGTATGCTAATGCGCCAATTATTTCAAAATGCTAAAAGATATTTGTAATTTTATGCCAGCAGTTTAATATGAGTTTTATTTTATTGCTTTATTTTATAACAGTTATTTGTTCAATTATTTTAAGTATATATTTGTGATTTAATGAAATAGTTCGTAAAAGTCTGGAATTTTCAAATGTTATATTTTTTAAATGCTCACTTTAGTACGACAATATTTTTTCTTTTATTTTTCAAATGCCTTAATTCACGTAACTTTCATTTTGCGCCAACTATTACGCTTGGCGACAATGGTATCCGCATAACGGAAAAGGGAACAGATGTCATATTCGCCCCATATTGGCGCGATTTTTTTCTGACGCCAAATCATATAGACAAAGGGTACTTAACTTGCGCCAAAGTGTCGTTATTTTGCTTGATGTGGTAACCCGGATTATGTTGTTTATGCTGTTGATGTTTTCGCCAAATTGGCAACCGAAAAAAATCGCGCCAATATGGGGCGAATATGACATCTGTACCCGGAAAAGTACCCAAATCTCACTTTCTGATGCCCAATTTACACCAAACTTTTTTTTTAAAATTGCCAAAGCCCCTACAGTGGAAAAGTATCAAACTGTCTATTATTTTGCGCTATCTGTGTTATAGTTTATACTACATGCAAGGTGAGTGGAGCGAAGAGTTTAAACATTAAATATTAAAGTTTCGGCACAGATGTCATATACACAACGGGTACTTAACTGTCATCAAAGTGTCGTTATTTTGCTTGATATGGTAACCCGGATGTTGTTGTTTATGCTGTTGATGTTTTCGCCAAATTGGCGTCGGAAAAAATCGCTCCAATATGGGGTATATATGAAAACTGTGCCAAAGTTTCTATAAAGCAGCATAAGACTAAAAATTAAGAATAAAATAAATACAAAATAAGACTAAAGAAGAAAGAAAAATCATGCGTTAAGCATAGAATATGAAACACTTTCCAACACATCCTGAATGCTTTAACAAAACTTCGTTATTTAGGGAAATAAGGTAAATAAGATAACTAAGTAAACATTTTAGAAAACGCATAATTTAAAAAAAAATTGATTTCAGCAGTTACCGTCCATAGCAGTAGTACCGTTATTACATGCCACTATTTAGCTAAAATTTAATTTAAGCTACTCTTAAAGCTACTGAAATCATATTTCCAGATATTATCATCCATAGACGGTTATGTATCCAATTCTTTGCGTGACCCTGTATATCATTTTATCTATATTCTACAAACATTTCTTAGTAATCTAAATGCAGTTCAGCGTAAAACTGCATAACTCCTTTAAAAACCACCTTTAAGCAATTTATTCTCATACTCAGGAACCCTTACGAATTCTTTTGTGTAGCCCTGCATATGAACTGTAGCATTTATACACACGGTATAGTATGCATAAATGTAGTGAAACATAAAAGCGCATATCATAATTAAAAGTGCATTTCTAGCAATCATTACTTATGTACGTACAATACTTCGGAGAAAAGTTTCTTGGCGAGAATGAAGTTTGCCAACGTATTTTCTGACAACCTATTTACTGCTTCATACTCACAAGCAATTTTTTGCATATGTATACAATTTATTTAATGTAAAAAAAAAACTATTTATCCATTTTTATAAAGAAACAGAAGTATTTTTTGCACAGATGTCATATACGCATCGGGGTTGGCGTGATTTTTCTCTGACGCCAATTCGGCAGAAATCTCGCTTTCGAATACCAGTTACTTATATATTTTTAAATTATTTGCCATCATTTTGAAAAGGAAATAACTATAAATAAATAAAAGTTTGAATAATAACTATAGAACAAAACAGTTTATATAATTTAAAAACAGAAAATAAAAGTAAATAAACAATGGCACAGATGTCATATTCGCCCCATATTGGCGCGATTTTTTTCTGACGCCAATGTCATATACGCAATGTATACTTAACCGGCTCCAAAGTGTCGTTATTTTGCTTGATATGGTAACCCGATGTTGTTGCTTATGCTGTTGATGTTTTCGCCAAATCGGCGTCGGAAAAAAATCGCGCCAATATGGGGCGAATATGACATCTGTGCCTAAACAATTTATTAATAAATAAAAAACAATAGCCGGCAAAATAACACCATTTTAGCGACATAGGTATCCCGGTTCATATCTGAAATCTGTGCCGTAATTTGTATATAAAAAAAATATTATATATATTTAGAAACGATTTTTTTATGTATATAATTGCATATATAAACAAAAATAAAAGTTCATTAGATTTGTTTTCATAGCTGTATATTTTGGCAACATATCTCACTTTCTGATGCCCGAATTACGCCAAGCTTTTTTTTAAAAAATGCGCTATAATGGAAAAGTACCTAAATAAATAATTAACAGAAATAACCAATTATACAAACTAAAACATTTTATTTCGAGATTAAAGCATTGTTTTTAATTTCGATTAAAAATACATATATATTTGGATAACTTTAATTGAAATTGGGTTCACGGCTTAATATCTCATTCCATAAACCTAAACAAACACAAGTGATTCATTCATCGTGAACCGTAAAAAATATTAAATCATTGAGGTAATCATTCCCAAAGTAAGTTCTCCAACAATCAATGGACAATATTCTAATGACGTCATAGTATGTAAAATGGTGGCGGTATCATTTGTTTATGGTTTGAAATCACAAAGATTTAATTTTGCTATGTCTCTTAGTTACATTATTTTATTGTCGTATTTATAAGATCAGAACAAAAGCATATTTTTTCATTATTTAGTTATTAAAGACGAAAAAAAATTATAAATGTGCATGATTTGAAAAATTTAAATAATTTTCTTTCTTAATACTAAAAAATAACATCGGGAAGTAACAGCGAGTTTAAGTTAAATAAGTTTAGCTGTTTCTGTTGTAATATTCAAAATAACTGTATTTATTAGATTTCAGTAAACAACATCAGGGCCCGATTAAACTTTGAAGTTAGAGGAATTACCATGTCATTTCAGGACCTTTCTTTTGGAGAAGCTTTTCTAAATTCCACATATACATGGAAACTCTTCAGTGTTAGAAATATTATTCCCAGGACTGGCATAACATGAGAACGGCCTGCAATTTTACACAAGTTTTTGAAAACTACTTTATATCAGAAATTTTACTAAAAACTGGTTACTTTTTTTTATAGAGGCCCACACTATTAGAATTATGACAAGTTGCAGCCAATTTCGCCAAAGTCGTAACCAAGATCGTGAAGCACACACATATAATACCATATAATACCATTTTATGAAATCGTATACGATAATTTAACAGTTTTTACCTTACTTCAAGTGTGTAATTTATTTATTTTTAAGGCTTAATAATCTAAATTGTCCAATATATGAATTTAAAAAAAATGTAAACAAAGACTGAATAGACATGACCGCAAAAATCTGCAGAAAACTTGGAATTGTGCAGATTAGTGGTCTTCTACTGTACACAGTTTTTCATAAATGTGTTTCGTTCTTAAAATGTGTTATTTTCATCTATCACAGCGGAACAAATGAGAAAACTCATATTCTTGCACATGAGTTGTATATATCTTTATATCTAAATTTCCGTCATTTTTGACGGGCTACCTTTCTAGTATATATATATATATATATATATATACACTATATTGCCATTAATGACCGGCAACTTTCAATTTTAGACATTTTGTCGAATATTTAGAAATATACTTAACAGATTCTTCTGGAATTTCAGGATTGAAAAGAACATGTATGACCTCATATTTAGCATGTCGATTTGATAAGGGGAGCAATTAGGGGGCCAACGAAAAATCAAAGAAAAAAAAATAATACTTGGGATCGCCCTGTAAAATAAAATGCACGAAAGGATCTATCGCTACCGGAAATAAATAAACAGACATTGTGCAATATGTGTATTATTTTGTGTAAGAATAGCATGTATATTAATAGAGATATAGCTATTTATTTAAAAAAATTAAAAAATTCTTGCATGTTTTTTGCTTATAACATGCAGGGTTTTCAACAGAATTCAACTCCGGTTTCAGACAAATTGACAAAATATAGTAGAAACAATATAGTGCAATTGGAATATAAATATATTAAATATTTTAGGAAATATGAGTAGTTGTATGAAATAATTTTTATCTGCGCATGCGCGAACGATAACAAGAATCATTTTACATAATTTAATAGTCAACTCTATGGAGCAACTTATTAAAAAAATCTAGTCAAATATCGTAAAAATTCAGAAACATATCGGCGTTAGAATGAGCAAATTTTTAGTAGTTCTCTAAAAGCAGCTGAAAGATAAGGGATTTTCCACAAATTGTCATTTTTCATTTTTAATTTTTTTTAAATTTTCATTTTTTATTGATGCTTTAGTTCTTCTTGGATAACCACCAGAACGAGCCTATACCATGATCAAAAGAAGTATCAAAATCGAAGTATTTTTTTCCAAATCTACTCGTTGATACTCACTAAATACTAACTTTTTTCTGAAAGTCAGTTAATAAAAAATGACAATTTGTGTAAAATCCCTTATCATTCAGCTGCTATTGGAGAACAACTAAAAATTTGCTTACTTTAACGCCAATATCTTTCTGAATTTTTACGATATTTGACTAGATTCTTTTTAATAAGTTGCTCCATAGAGTGGACTATTAAATTATGTAAAATGATCCTTGTTATCGTTCGCGCATGCGCAGATAAAAATTATTACATACAACTGCTCATATTTCCTAAAATATTTAATATATTTATTTTCTAATTGCTTTATATTGTTTCTACTGTATTTTGTCAATTTTTCTGAAACCGGGGTTAAATTTGGTTGAAAATCCTGCATGTTATAAGCAAAAAACATGCAAGAATTTTTTAATTTTTTAAATAAATCGCTATATCTCTATTAATATACGTGCTGTTCTTACACAAAATAATACACATATTGCACAATGTCTGTTTATTTATATTCGGTAGCGATAGATCATTTCGTGCATTTTATTTTACAGGGTGATCCCAAGTATTATTTTTTCTTTGATTTTTCGTTGCCCCCCCTAATTGCCCACCTTATCAAATCGACATTGCTAAATATGAGGTAATACCTGTTCTTTTCAATCCTGAAATTCCAGAAGAATCCGTCAAGTATATTTCTAAATGTTCGACAAAATGTTTAAAATTGAAAGTTGCCGGTCATTAATGGCAATATAGTGTATGTTGTGTGCGCATGTGTAAATACGAAGATCATCTACATGTTAATCATATCGTAGACGGTGGAAAGTACGCTTCGCTACATTGTTACTGCTATAAACATATGACATTTAGTAAAGTGTATTTGTTTAAGATATTAGTCAACTAACCGTCTTCGAACCTACGCGTTATTTGAATGAAGTTTTCGCATAAAAAATATATGAGCTAATTATTCAGGGTTAAAGACACAGGAAATTATAAAAATTTCACCGCAAAAGCAAAAGTGGTGAGAATGCGCTATATATGCTAAAAATGTCATAAATAGCTGATAAAAAAAACCCAAATTCTTTGAACATATGTTGAAGCAAATTAATGTAATACTACGTTCAATTAATAATGGATCAGAATCTTTCTTTACAGCGCAAAATTTATTTTATGGTTCTGTTTTTTTTTTTTTTTTTTTTGTTTTTTTGTTGTTGTTCAAAATGCCTTACATCAATGCATATATGGCTAAAGAAAGTATTTCACCATCTTCAAATTTATAATAAGGAAATATATCTATTTTAATGAAAATATCTTTTTCAAACTTGAAATTATTTTACTGAAAACTATATTTTAAAAGACAAATAAAGTAATAAATGGAACAATCGAACCGTAAGCATGATATCAACAAATAAAAGATTGAAAAGCAGAAAAACCAACGTTTAAAATGCACAAATAATATATGAAAAGCAGCAAACAGCTGTTTCGAATCTACTAGCGAGATTCTTCTTCAGTGCAAAAGGAACAGCGTGCTAGAAAAAGCAAGGCTGAGCCAAGCCTTGGCTGAACCCTCAGCCTTGCTTTTTCTAGCACGCTGTTCCTTTTGCACTGAAGAAGAATCTCGCTAGTAGATTCGAAACAGCTGTTTGCTGCTTTTCATATATTATTTGTGCATTTTAAACGTTGGTTTTTCTGCTTTTTAATATTGTTGCACAAAGGCTTTATTTGCTATTTTTATTTAAATAAAAGATTGATTTAAAAAATCGATTTGTCTCTGGCTTTATTATTAACTTCAAGGATTTAGTATATATCTTTCAAAATAAAGCCAATTTAAAGAATATTTTTAGCTAAAATGTAATACAGAGCAATTCAAGTGTTTACAAGAAGACGATTTGCTTATTCAAGATTTTGAAAGGAATGTTATATTTAATAAATTATAAACTTGTAACCAATGTTTTATACATTTGTAATATATTTTAGATTACTTGAAAAGAATAGAATCAAGATATTATTCGTTAAACAACAACAGCAAAAAAATATATAATTATGCTTTAAAGAGACCTTAAATTGGTACGTTAATTGATTATTATAGTTTAAATATATTTTGAGATTCTTTCACGATAGATCAGGGTATACAAATCATTGACCTACATATTTTTATATTTAACACATCTTCACAATTTTTGTTTATAGAACATCAAGAAGTTATCAGTTGAAATATTAAAAGTGCTTTTCAGATAAAAAATTCCTCTAGAAAAACTAAAATTCTTATCATGAATTAGAAAAAATATATAAAATTTTAAAACTTCTTCTACGGAATGTAATTGATGCTCTGGTGCTTTTTTGTCATTTTTGTCCATTAATTGTGTATGTGTGTGTAAGAATGACGGAATTCCGGAATATTCCGGAATAACTGCTGGAAGTGCGCTTTCAGTTCTGGTATACTCTAAAAAATAAATGTGTAAATTAGCCACTTTTACGTACGAGTATGTGTAAATTTGTAAAATTACACCTTTGTCATAAAACTTGTAGTTAAAATTGATCTGTATTTATGTGTGTTCAGTGGCTTAATGGAAGTGTGTAATTTGATATTCTTTTAAAAACTCAAACAAGTGTGTAAATGGTACAAAATGTTACGGATTAACCGAATTTGTGTGTTAATGTAATTTACAAATTTTGCATATTACACAAATATCTGTATAGTTTGCATGTTAAACCAAAACAACTGTAAAAATATTACACAAATTTTACGCAGCTATATGTGTAAAAACAGTATATACACATGATTATGTGTAACAATATTACACAAAAATATGTGTAAGAACAGAATATTACACAAAAATGTGTGTAAGAACAGAATATTACACAGAAATATGTGTACGTATGTGAACACAATTAATAGCGATACTTGAAAACTTAGCTTTTATAATAGTAGATTAATGGTCAAGTTAATGGCTTAGAAAGTCGCAGATCGTGGGTTGAAATCCCGCTTCGGCAAGTATTACTTGTTTACTGTAGATTGAATTAATCTGAGATTTTCTCCCCATGATGTAGATGTATCTTTCAACTTGGGACTGAAACTGATAGGGGAAAAAGTCAGGCAAAATACGCAAGTCACAATTTCTGAGTTTTTCAAAATTTTATTTTACCGTGTATTTATTCAGATTATACAGATTCTATTAACAAATTATGACTATACTATTTTAGAGCTCCCAAACAACTTTAACTGAGAATGGCATGCAGTAAATATAATTTCAGGCGATTCTGTTTTTTTTGTAAATTAAGGTTCCTGTGTTTTGCGGTCAAAAAACAAAGAAAACAAACACACCAAGTACAGTGTTTGTTCTTCATGCAAATTTGTTTTCCGACCATAAAATTATATAGTTCTAAATTTACATCTCAAACTACTATATTATCTACTATGTACACAAAATCCATCTTTTTTGTATATTACATAGATATACATGTACTCAAGTGCAATTCACACGTTAACCTCTGTATTTCTGAGTTATCTGATAACATTTTACATACTTAGACGCATAATGAGCTATAAAGGAAAATATGTATTTTGAAATTGACACATCAGGGCGCGTATTTGGAAATTTACACACAGAGACAAATAGTTTTATATCATCGGTATAGCTGTTTTAACGTGTAAAATTACGCATTTATTTTTTAGAGTGTATGCATTTTCAAATGTAGCTATTCTTTTTATTATTTTTATGGTGGTTATAAATTTAATAGATCATATACAGGGTTGCACGAAAAAATTTGACTGCATTTCCATTTATTGATTGAAATTGCTGACGGGGAACTTTCAATTGCGATGCGTCTCTTAACTGATCTAATTTTTAGTATACTATGTAATGTAGTTTATATGCAAATCTGCGGATTATACACGGAGATTCATGAAATAATTCAGATTTTTTTTAATGCTGAAATTGGGTTTTCAAATAAGTTAGACGTTTTCTAAATTATTTACTTTGATACTCTCTTTCGCCTTATTAAACGGTGACGTTTTGTTTTAGTATTCTAAATGCGTCAAAAAGTGTTTTATAATCTAAGCTTGACGCATGATTTTTCTTTCGTGTTGTTCATTTTTTACTGATTACTTGCATCACATATCGTTTGCGTGATGCATTTAATCTTTTATGGACTTCTAAAACATGCAAGTGTTGTTTAAGACTCTAATATTAAACATCTCGCCATCACAAAAAACCGTAACATGCCAAATATTTATATGAGGTCGATTTTAATCCCTCATTTGTAAACGTCTAAAGTGCTGCGTTTAAAACAGTCACATACCTTATATTTTTATTATTAATCTCAAATAATTTTTTTTCGTTAAGATATATTATTCCATACTTCTTGTTTACTAAACTATAATCTTATACTATACTGCGAGCAAAAATTGTGTGTGTGTGTGTATGTAAATTTTATCTTGAAAACGGCTCTAACGATTTTGATTAAATTTTGCACCCTACCGTTTTCCGGCACGAAAATACAATTGCGATGGGTCACGTGTTTGAGAAAATTCGATTAGTGGGTCATTTTGGGTCATAATGGATCAGGTCAAGCTAATTATATCTAAAGAACGACTCAGTCGATTTTGATTAAATTTTGTATCCAACAATTTTCGGGAACGAGAAGACTATTAAACTAGGTCACATGTTCGAGAAATTTTGATTTGTGGGACATTTTTGGGTCACTGTGGGTCACGCTATTTTTATCTAAGGAACGGCTCTAACGATTTTCACTAAACTCTATATTCCACAGTTTTGGATTACGAGAAGACCACTAGGCTAAGTCACATGTTCGCGAAAATTCGATTAGTGGGTCATTTTTGGGTCATCGTGGGTCAAGCTAAGTTTATCTAGATAACGGCTCTAACGATTTTGGTGAAATTTTGTAATCTATCGTTTTCGGACACGAAAAGACCATTGGGATGGGTAACGTGTTCGAGAAAATTCAATTAGTGGGTCATTATGGGTCGTTATGGGTCAGGGTAAAGCTAATTATACCTAAAAAACGGCTAAAGACATTTTCACAAAATTTTGTAATATACCGTTTCTGGGCATGAGATGAACATTGGGCTAAGTCACATGTTCGATAAAATTCTATTAGGAGGTCATTTTGGGCCAGGATGGGTCAGGATCAAGCTAATTGAATCTAAAAACGGCTCAAGACATATTCACAAAATTATTTTGTAATATTCCGTTTCTGAGCATGAAATGACCATTGGGAAGCCACATATTCGAGAAAATTTGATTGGTGGGTCATTTTGGGTCACAATGGGTTAGGGACAAGCTAATTGAATTTTAAAAAATGCTCAAAATATTTTAACCGAATTTTGTATTATACTGTTTCTGGGCATGAGAAGAGAATTGGGCTAAGTCATACGTTCGAGAAAATTCGATTAGTGGGTCATTTTGGGTCACAATGGGTCAGGGTCAAACTAATTGTATGTAAAAACCGGCTTAAACGATCTTGACTAAATTTTGTATTCTATCGTTTTCGGGCTCGAGAAGGCCATTGGGCTAGGTCGCATGTTCAAGAAAATTCGATTACCGGGTTATTTTGTGTCACAGTGGGTCAGGGTCAAGCTAATTGCATTTAAAAAGCGATACAAAACATTTTGACAAAATTTTGTATAATACCGTTTCCGGGCATGATAAGACCATTGTGCAGGGTCGCATGTTCAAAAAAATTCAATCAGTGGGTCATTTTGGGTCCTAATGGATCAGGATCAAGGTAACTGTATCTAAAAAACGGCTCAAAGGATTTTGACAAAACTTTGTATAACACCGTTTCTGGACAAGATAAAACTATTGAGCTTGTTCGCATGCTCAAGAAGATTCTATTAGTGGGTCATTTCGGTGATAATGGGTTGGGGTCAAGCTAGCTGTATCTCAAAAAGGTTCAAAAGATTTTGACAATTTTTTATATTATACCGTTTCACAGTACAAAAGATCAATGGAATAGGTCACATGTTCGATGAATTTCGGCTAGTGGGTCATTTTTGAATCAACGTGGGTCAAGCTTATTTTATCTAGAAAACGATTAACGATTTTCCCTAAATTTTGTATTCCATCGTTTTCAAGCTCTAGACGAGCATTGTGTTAGGTCGCATGTTAGAAAAAATTTAATTAGTGGGCCATTTTGGATCACGATGACTCAGGGTCAAGCTAATTGCACTTAAAACAGCAGAATGATTCAGTGGGAATAATTTATCGAGATAAACACAAAGCTAATTTTGACCGAGCTTAGCTCGATCATTCTTGCTAGTTTTTATAAATTGCGGTAAGTTTTTAGATTAAGAAAATGGCATGTTACAAAAATTTTCTTTCAATTCAGTAAATGCGACTAATGTAAAAAGTTTAAAAAACTGATTTAAGTAATTGATAATATTAAAAATGCACATAAAAAATTTCGGAATAAATATATAACCAAAATTTAAATCGATATTTAAATCATATCATATTCACTATGGGAAAGTTTATTTTCGTAATGGAAATTCAGAGTTTTCTTCATGCCGTTTTAGTTGTATAGTAAATCTCAGTAATCCAACGAGAAAAATTACAGGAAACTAAAGATACTGTAATTTTAAACTCAAGTTCCTATTTGTTATGGAATTTAAATAATAAGTCTGCTAACGAAACACCGCTGCTCTATAAAATTAATTATTTCTCTAAAGAGTAAGCATAACAAACAAACACATGCAATCTCAAATTCACCACATCAAAGTTCGTACTCTGGTCTCATAATGTTTTTATTTTTATCTGAAAGACAAATTGTTTTTGTGTTCGCCTTAAATCTGAACACAATTCTTGCAAATATCCTTTTTAAACGTTTGTAACAATATAATGTAACAATATATGTGAATAGATAGCTAAATTTTTTTAAATCGGAAAATAAACGTAGCTGCTACATTTTCCAGTATTTCACAAGATCGTAGGCCATCAGCTATTTTTTATTAGGCCGAAGTATTCTTAGAAATCTGCTGGTTTTGTCAGCAGCAATAAAAAGAACTATTTATTTCCATGATTCCAGGAGTTTTATGTACCAAAGCTTTACACTGTAGGTTTTTGGAAAATAAAAATAGACTTTGTTATGCAAGAGAAAACATTTCTTTTCGCTTTGAAATCAGAAATAGTCACTACAAAAATCTATAAACGATAGAGTAAGAGATGCAAAGAAACTAAAATGTCATAGATAAAAAAGGCCAAAGACGATGTGTCCGACGAATGATCCACAAATGTCATGAAATAAACAAATTAATTAAAGAAGAAGCTCCGAACAGCTGTTTATGTATTGCAAATGTCAGTACCTTAACGAGAAAAATCCCAGGAAACTAAAGATAACGCAATTTTAACTACATTCCTATTTATTACGTAATTTGAATAAAACTGTCCTTACACTTCGCCACTCTTCTATAAAATTAATTATTTTTTGAAAGAGTAAGCCAAAGAAACAAACATATACAATCTAGAATTCAATACATCAACGCTCGTACTCTGGTCTCATAATGGTTTTATTTCTATCTAAAAGACAAGTTGTTTTTATGTTTGCCTTAATCTGTACATAATACTCGGAAATATACTTCTAAAAAATTTGTAACAATAAAATGAATAAAATGTGAATAGAAAGCTAAATTTTAAACCGGAAAAATAAATAAAATCATAAGATGAAAGGCAATATTTCACATTCATTCAATCATAAAATACACAATTTGAACCTTAAAAAGCTCATCCTTTTACTTAAAAGGCGACGAAAATAATAAAATAAATGTTACAAGTTAAAAATATAGATCTTTTTCAAAACTTCTTAGATTTTCGGCCTGGATTTCCCGTGACCATCATCAGGGAATATTTTAATAATTCATTGCTGTTCATTCATACAAATACGGTACTTCTTTCTGAACACACAGCTACTTCGACTGTTCAACTACATACTTAAAAATTAAAGTGACCTATGAGAACAAAATGATGTAATACAATAAATGGAACTGCAGTTAATATATATTTTTCTCTATTTAAGTACAATCCAAGGGACTGCTACTTCTTTCAACTAGCTAATAACTATTGGTTCTCCCATTTTAAACGAAGTGACGTATTTTTATGAATGGACAGGAATTAATTATTAAATAAACAATTAAATTTATAAAATCAAAAAGCCCGACTGCGCAAAAGGCGAACTAATTAATTAAATCTCATCAATGTGAAACTATTTTTTTTCAATTCCTACTATCAGCTCACACTCTCGCTATATATATATCTTGTTCAATTTTCAATCGTTAATAAAATACTTATTATTCATCCAATCAAGCTCAAATAAATTTTTTTAAACTTGTAGGGGATGACACTTGATGTTAATCCATTTTTTTCAGATATTAATTCATTAATTTAATTAAATTAAATAATTTTCAAAAATCGTGAGAGCCCTCCTCTTGATCAAGGTATTTTAAGCGCCGCTCAAGAGGAAATAAGAATGGGAGAAAAAAAATTCTCTTATTAACCTAAGTAGGAATTGACTTAAAATATATTTTTTATACTACTTGTTTATATTACTTACCTATTTTTTTAATTTACTTGTATTGATGACTTTTAAGTTGTGTTTAATTGGTAGTTCCTATCTATAAACACTGTTTTGATGAGGTCTACAGATGTCTATGATGGTTAGAGTTGCAGTAAAGCTAGAGATCCTACACACACAACTTCCAGGTTGTATAATATTTTAACGGAGCTTCTGACTGTAAAATAATCAATGAAACATCGTCTTCATTTTGAAAGACCTATCCAATGATAGGTCACTCAATAGGGTGCGTAAAACTTTTTTTTTGTCTCTACCGCCATTTAGTATTTTAAGGCCGCCATTTTGAATTTATAAAAACTAAACCTAGCCTATAACCATCGGGCCGTTAAGACGAATTGATAGAGACCTCATTCATTAAAATCAATCCACCCGTTGGGATGTTTCGAGGGTATAAAGAAATCCACATACACAGATACCCGTGAAACACATAACCCTTCTTTTCAGTCGGGTAAATATTCTCTGATGATGGTCATAGCAAATGCAGGCCAAAAGTACTAAGCAGTTTCAAATAAAATGTATATTTTTAACCTGTAACATCTATTTTATTATTTTCGACCCCTTTTAAAGAAACTTTTAAAAGTTCATATTGTGTATCTTATGTAGTTGCTATATTTTCTAGCATTTCGCAAGCGCGTAGGACAGTAGCTATTCTTTATTATAGGATGAAGTAATCTCGCAAATCTGCTGGTTTTGTCACCAGCTATAAAAAAAAATCCGATTTATTTCCATGATTCCAGGAGTTTTATCTATAAAAGCTTTATACTGTAGGTTTTCGGATAATAAAAAAGATTTTGTTATGCAAGAGCAAATATCTCTTTTCACGCTGAAATCAGAAAATATCCACTACAAAAACACATATAAACAGTAGGGTAAGAGATGCGAAGAAACTAAAATGCCATAGATAAAGAAGTTCCAAAGATGATGTGTCGGGAGAATGATCCACAATTGTCATAATATAAACAAAATATTTTTTTATATTTTTAATTTAAGGAGCTCAGAACAGCTGTTTTTATGCTGAAATCGTGAAACTTACCAAAACTGCGCACAAAACTTCTGAAAATTTCTATATTTTAAATGTATATTTTAGCTTTTTTGTTAAAAAAATTAAGTAATTTTAGATACTGTATTCATATAAATCAAGTATTTTAAAAGTTTAATACTTTTAAACAGGAAATTATAAATTTAATAAAAGACAAAGTTGGGCCATTCCATGAAAAGCGGGCAAAATATCCTCCACAAGACAAATACCTATATCTATTAACTTATTTAAATGTTAAATGTTGTTTAAATGCAAATATACATTAAAAATAACAAAAATCCCTATATTTTTATATTAGCGCAATTGTTTTAATTTGAGGATACAAGATCGTACGGGAGGCGCCTGCACAAGCCATCACCTCATCGAGTTGACGGCCGAAATTCCAGGATTAGTTAAAACTCGATTAGCATATTAAAATGCAACTGGTCTGGTAATTCATATCATGGTAGAAAACACCTGGAAACTCGATTTTAGTGGTTGACTGGTAGGTTCACCATTGTGTCATCCTGCTCCCAGTCCTCCACATTTTCATACCTTTGGGTTCAGAAAACATAATTATAAATCTTCCGATCAACCACTAAATACGGGTCTGCAGGTGGTTTCCATCAAAATATGACTTGGCAAACTAGTTGTTTTTTAATATGCAAGTCGAGTTCTGCTAATCCTGAAATTTCAGTCTTGTACTCGATAAGGTGAATGTTTGTGCAGGTACCTCCAGATTTAACAGTATTGCTCAAACAGTAGTAATATCTAGAAAAGCTCTTCCACACGTGATATGGGATGGCCTCTTAGTAGGATTAAAAATCTCTATATTTTAAAACCGAGATCAAAGTAAGCTGCCCGTTTTTAATATGTTTAAAAATCTCCAGATTGTAAATCCTAGATCTAAGTAATCTGCACTTTTCAGGACCATTCCATGAAAAACAGACAAAATATCCTGCGCGTGAAGCTTACGTAAATACTTAATTCTATTAACTTAAAATATGTTAAAATATAAACTACATATTAAAAATAACAAAAAAGCCTAGAATTGCATATTAGCATAGATATTTTAAATTGAGGATATAATAACATTGTTAAAACAGCAGTAATATGTAGAAAAAAAGTCCCACACATGATATGGAATGGTTCAGCTATTGTTCTTTTATTTCGCGTACGGAACTAAAATGAAGTAAAATACATTTCAAATTAGAAATAATATGACACGAGAAGTAGTAAAACAACTATCTTAACTTCACGAAGAGATTAGCTGAGTGGTCCCTAAAGACAAATTTTAGGATCGGATAATTTTAGTTCTAAAAGTATTGGAGATAAAATTTCATTTATAATGCTGATAAAATATGGTGAGTTAATAAGAAACAACGCTGAATGCACCAATTACATCACTATAAAGTTTTTAATTCAAATTTTAAAATAATCCATTCTTATCAAACCTATTATGTCATAATACAGGAAAAAATATAAGGAAAAAGAGATCTGAAAATTCAAATGGAGACATATTTCTTCATATGTAGGTATATTACAAAATTTAAATTTTTTTGCCAAGTTTAAACTTATTCTACATAAATTTCCCTTTTAGTAATATTCCATATATTATACCGGTATTAAGTTAAAACCCTAGTCTATTAATCTCTATAAGATCCTAATCCATCTAGTAATATTTATTCCAAATTATGCAAATCTGAAAATGGTTCTAACTATTTATATTTCTTTAATAAAACCTTTTATTATTTAAATTACAATTAAAATTAGCTATTAATTCCTGGTATATCAAACCCCTCTAAAATATTTATTTAATTTCTAAAATATTATAGAATTTATCCCGTCTAAAAAACCTATTTATTTAAAATCATTCTTTTATTAAATATTATCCAGGTGTCTAGCAGAATATTTCTATGCTTAAACTCTTATTCTGCGAAAATATATTCATTTTTCTTTATCGTCTGGCGGGAAAAAAATCTATTTTTAGATGCAATCTCGACAGCAGGGACTAAAGTTTGTTTACCCTTTGTGCGTCTAGTTTCAGAGCTATAGAAAATTCTGGAACAATGTTTTGCGCCCGGAAACTATTTTACTTCCATATTAATCTGACCGGAAATACTAATAAGCCGTCTAAAAAGAGATTATGATTGGGAGAGAAGGATCAGCTGACTAATTTTGTAATGTTGAGCCTAGGTAGTATAAATACAATCGCAAAGCCGGATACGGAGAGTTTTTAAGAGGTTGGAGAGGTTTTTTGAGAGGTCTTTGAGAGTTTGGGGAGATGAGATGACAGATTAGACATACGATGTATTGATACGATGAAGTGTAGAAGCACGATGTATGGAGTTTAGAGTATGGGTGCGCAGAATGAAGCGAAAAAGGTTTTAAACTGGGTTTGTGTGATATTTACGGAGTTATGTGGAAAGCAGCCGCGAGATGGAACTTGTTTAAGCTTGATGTGAGTTTATGTGATGTAGTTAGCTTGATGTGAACTTTATTTTTTTTTATCTTCGGCTAAATGGAGCATTACCTCTAGACCCAATTCTGAGTGTGTAAATAAAGCCGAATAATGTCTCAACCGACTGCTTGTGTGCATTCTTCATCTATTTTATTCTTTCTTAAACCAATCGGCCAAAACACCTGTGCATATGATTTGGGAACCCAAGTTAAAACCGATGAACGCTAACTGCTTGTAGTCAAAATGTCACATGTGCATTAAAAAAATGATAAGTCAAAAGACAAAATAGAACCCGCGGCTAAAACCAAAACATATAACAACTGAATTTGAGTTGTAAAAAATAAGCAGTGTGATCCTGTATTTTACGTAGTGTGATCCTTGTTTACGCCTAGAAGAGTTATATTACACAATAATACATTTAGATAAATATAAATAATTTTTTATACATTATCGTATAATCCCGTAGTGCATGCAATTGTCACAGGAGATAAATCCGGTAACCAAGTAAAACTATTTTTTTTTTTTTTTTTTTTTTTTTTTTTTTTGCAAAATATGACTTTAGATTTTAAGAATCTAAGTATTATGTAATTACTAATATTCTAGAATTCAATTTTTATATTTTGTGTTAACTCTGTTTATTATGAGGAAATGGTAATGGTATTATAAGTATTTCACCTAGGCATTTGGTTGGAAAAATCTCAATTCGTACGATATCTCATCAGTCAGTAATATTGAGTTAAAAAAATATATTAATCTAATTCACAATAAGTTATTACCTGGTGTTTAATGAAGATTTAATTTTGGGCAACTGTGAAGCTATAAATTTTTATGCTTCTTGTTAATATTATTACGATATTGTAATATGCTTATAAACTAATATTTGGAGACGAATATTAAATATTTATTTGTAAGTTTTCATTTTTTTTTCAGTGGCCTCGCTTTTATGGCGCCTTCGGATATAACACGGATTTTTGTTGTCTATCTACATGCGTGATAACCAGAGGCTATCGTAGTTTATATGGGGCGTTCTCACAATCTTTTGACTTTCGGGAATAAAAATCTGGTGAAATTAAACTTGCTAAAATAACATTTTAATGTGATAGTCGAATGCCTTAATGATTCAAAATAAAGAAAAAATGGTCAGCAGCGAAAAGGTTTTTATTTAACTGAGGTTTAAGTTAAACTTGGGAGTTTAATTTTCCTTACCTTTTCTCACTATAACTTTCTATTTTCTTCTAAATTTTTGCTTATAATGAATTTCCTTAGTACCCACAGGACATTCAAATAAAAAATAATAACAATGCAGTATTTTTAGTACAAAATTTTGGTATAACATTGTCTGAAAGGGGTATTAAAGAAGGGACGGAAAAGGAAAAAAAGGGGATGGTATAGGAAAAAAGGGACGGTAATGGGAAGAAAAAGGATGGGACGGCAGGGAAATTACCACTATTTTTAGGCAAATCATGTTTAGACTAAGTGATAGCCACAATGTTCATTGATTTTTAGAAAAAGTTATTTACATTGGATTAAAAAAAATAAATAATAATTTACCTCGAAAAGCGCAGGAATAAACATTGAGGATGGTAAGATTAGCAATAAAGCCACAATGGTTGAAATTGATATTTAAATGCTGATTTAAATTCTGCAGTAAATTTCCTGTCAAAGAATTTTAGAAATTCTTTCTCTAGCATACTTCTACATGCGAAAAAATTTGAAAAAAATTCTGTGGCTGCATCTGTAGTGATGTTCTGTATAAGTTTAGCAAGAGGGATGGTAAGGAATATAAAACCCAGGGACAAAGTTCACAAAATAATATCAACCATAAAAACGTGTGCAGGTTAATTTTTTGCTACATATTTATATAAAACAATTGTTCCAGTTTCAGAAAAAAATTACATCGAATTACTTTTATTGAAACAATTTTATACAGACAGCTCCAAACTTAAAAATCAGCATGAGGGACACGGGACGGTATAGGAGTTTTCCTGGTATTTGGACCCCCAACATCGTCCAAAACTTATTTCTCTCGTTAATATTGTTATGCAATCATGCAATGAGATGTTCCCCAGTATATGAAAAAAAATGCAAGAATATGTACGAAAATAAAAAATATTATTCAGGGACTTAAAGTCAAAAGATTGTGAGAATACCCCATATGTATAATTGTAAGATGATGTTTAAAGCAGTGATGCTCACTATGCGATCTTGCGTTATTTTATGTGATTCCGCAAGTTGCACACTTAATAATATACATATATGTCACGAAAATCGGCGCTGTTGAAGAAGTATTATAGGTTACATGAATAAAGAAGATCGGCTAATAACGGAACTCTGAACATGAGGTAACAAAATATTGGCAGTAGACGCGTACGAGGTGGTTATTCAAGACAATAGCTCTAAAACACTAGAGTTTCTCCTAAGAAAATAATCAGTTTTAGCAAAAATTCCTCATTTAACAAATAAATGGCAGTAATAATTAAATGGAAGATTTATTCTCGAGACTTGTCAGTCTTACAGATCTGAACATATGATCCATATGATCACATAGCAGGTTACATAAAATTATGCCAGCAAACAAACTAGCAAAAAATCAAAATTATGTTAATCTGTTACACTACGATGTTGGGACTCAACAATAACTGCAGCCGCGAGTTTTAAGAAAAGAGAAACAAGAAAAAGGTTCTATTCTGACCCAGTGCAACGTAATGTATTGTTTAAAGAGAAGGAATACAAAATGCCGCAATGCTCAAGGATTGTAGCCAATAGCAGAGCCCAATCCGCCGGTTGATTAGCGAAGCAGAAAAGAAGCAAACAGTCCCTAGAAAGCGCGCGAATGCATTCTGTTATTATGTTTTTAAAAAATAATAAGAGTTGATGTGGGTATTTCAATCGAGAAAACTTTATGCTCAAATCTCCTTCGAAAAAACTTTATGATTAAGAAAAAGTATATTCTGAAATCGAGTGATTTCAGGCTGAAAAAAAAATATAAAGAAAATTAAGTGGCTTTTTACACAGAAAAGAGACACGACACTTAACTCATTAATGCCGGTTGGTACGAAAATCTGCCATTTAAGAAATTTTAGTAATTTAAGTATTTTAGTAAGAAAATTTTCATATTACTTAATCTCGAACTTTGAGAGATTAAATAAGTTAAAATTTACAATATGGGAAAATTGGTGTCAACTGGTACCGAGGTATTAAAAATGTGTAAAATAAATTCGGCATTAATGGGTTAATTAGCCTCTTTCAAAAATATCGCACAAAACTCCACTTTTACAAAACAAAAAATATCATGAAAAATATCGCTACAGTTTATGGTCTCAATGAAATTCGCACAAACCTCCAATTTAATAAAGTAAAATGTAAGGTAGAAACACACAGGAAAAACTCACTATAGTTTATTAACACATAAATGAGTAAAAATAAGTGTATTTCACTGACACATCCAATGTTATGAGTCGAAAATGTGATTTAAAAATTCTATGATTTTTGTAATCATTTTGCAATATTTATGGAACATAAAAACGTGACTCTCTTCTCACTTTTGAATTTCCGAATGCATATATTACTCAATTGTAATTGTGACTGAGTCTGATATCTGATTCTTTGTCGATCATTCCAAGATTTAGCAGTCGTTCTTCTTCCTGTGCTTTCCGTAAATAATTAGGTAGCTTTCTTTACAAAAAGCTACCTATTCCAGCCGTTCGGAGGAAAGCGATTTAAAAAAATTTCGGTATATTTTCATCGACCATGACCCCAAGACCCCGAAACCACCCTCCGTTCAAAATTGATATATATATATATGACCTATGTCACACTGTAACTCTCGTATTTATGAACCGATTTGGATGTAATTCGGTGTGTACATAGTACATACCAATGTCTCAACCGAGTTCGTTGGCCAGCTTCATCCGCCATTTTGTTTCAAAATGGCGGCCATTTAAAAATTTTTTTTAAATTTAAAATTTGAAATGTGGTACCAAAAAATTGAAAATGGAAAAATATTTTTTTCTTATGTATTTGACCTTTATACAAAGACTCCGTAGCAGTTCTTGTTTCGTCTATATCTTAAAAAATGGCTGAGTTATAGCATTTTGAATTTCTAGCGAAGATGACATTTTGAAACGTCCTGAATTTTGTCACACGATAAAAGGCGTATTTATGAACCGATTTGGATGTAACTTCGTTTATACATAGTACAGACCAATGTCTCGAACGAGTTCGTTGGCCAGCTTCATCCGCCATCTTGTTTAAAAATGGCGGCCATTTAAAATTTTAAGAAAAATTTAAATTTGAAATGTGGTAGCAAAAAATTGAAAATTGAAAAAATATTTTTTTCTTTTGTGTTTGACCTTGATAAAAAGATTCGGAAGCAGTTTTTGTTTCGTCTATATCTTAAAAAAATGGCTGAGTTATAGCATTTTGAATTTCTAGCGTGGCTGACATTTTGAAACGTGCTGATTTTTGCCACGTGATAACAGACGTATTTATGAACCGATTTGGATGTACCTTGGTGTGTACATAGTACATACAAATAACTCAACCGAGTTCTTTGACCAGCTTCATTCGCCATCTTGTTTCAAAATGGTGGCCATTTAAAAAAATTAAAAAAAAAATTAAATGAGATACCAAAAAATTGGAAAATGAAAAAGATTTTTTTTTTTTTGTATGTGTTTGACCTTAATACAAAGATTCCGGAACAGGTTTTGTTTCGTCTACATCTAAAAAAATGGCTGAGTTATGACATTTTGAATTTCTATTGTGGCTGAGATTTTAAAACGACCTGATTTTTACCACGCGATAACAGGCGTATTTATGAACCGATTTGAGTGTAACTTGGTCTGTACATAGTACATACCAATGTCTCGACCGAGTTCGTTGGCCAGTTTCACTCGCCATCTTGTTTCAAAAGGGTTGCCATTTAAAAAAAAAATGTAATTTAAAATTTAAAATGAGGTATTAAAAAATTGTAAAATGAAAAAGATTTTTTTTTATGTGTTTGGCCTTGATACAAAGATTCTGGAGCAGTTTTTGTTTCTGAAAATTTGTTATTTTGTTTATATCTTAAAAAGTGGTTGAATTATAGCACTTTGAATTTCTATCATGGCTAACACTTTGAAACGATCTTGTATTTGTCACGCGATACCACACTTATTCGCCTATTTCGATGGAAGAAGGCATGTGGATAGTATACATCAATATCTCGACCAAGTTGGCTGGCCAACTTCATCAGCCATCTTGTTTCAAAATGGCGGCCATTAAATTAAAAAAAAATTATATTTAAAGTGAGGTGCAAAAAAATTAGAAATTGAAAAAGGTTTCTTTCTTAAGTATTTGACCTTGATATAAGGATTCAGGAGCATTTTTTGTTTGTCTTTATCTTAAAAAATGGCTCAGATATAGCAGTTTCAATTTCTAAAGTGGGTGACATTTTGAAAAATCTGATTTTTTGCCTGCGACAGCACTCGTATATATCAACCGATTCCGATATGAGTGAGCATGTGCACAGCAATTACTAAGGTCTCGACCAAGTTCACTGGTTAGCCTCATCTACCATGTTGTCTTAAAATGGCAGGCACTTTAAGAAATCGCCGAATTTGGCAGCCAAATATAAGTGACTTTAAATAAAAGCAGCTTGGATAAAGCTGACTAATTTCGGGAAATTCTCATTCATAATGATTTAGTATTGATAAAAATTAGTACTCAATCTCCTACATTCGGTTTCCACTTAATTGAGCTTCGTGTGTTTGAATAATATAAGTTGGCTTTTTAAAAATAAGGAATATGAAAGCTACCTCTTCCTACCGGCACTGGCCGGAAGGACTTTTTTAAATCCATCTTAAAGCAGAAAAATCTTGAGTGCAGAGTATACAGTTCGTTAAACATCATTATCTTAATTTGAAGCCAAAATCCGCAGCGAAATGAAAGACAGGACAAATCTTCATCCCTTTCCTCCTATCATACATATGAAAAATCTTATAAAAAGGGTGGGTAATTAAGTTGCGCTCCATGTCGAAATTGTAAATAGCTTGAAATTTCAATCTGAGTAACTTATAGTTCAGTGATATTTAAAAAAAAATGAAATTCTTAAATTATATTCTATTGTAGACATACACTTTCTTCTGTAACTCATTCTAAATAATTTGTATTACCTTAGGATATGACATTTTAATTGTTCTTCTGATTTTATTTTCATTTTTAAAAAACATTGATTTCTTTTTCCTTTTTCGATTTTCTGATATCGTCTAACACAGATGATTCACTAGAAAATATTACTTATGATTAATTCGGTAATTTTTTCTTGAAATCTTTTCAGCTGAAGAAGATGGAATGAAATACTGATTCTTAGTCTCAGCCAGTTTCTTTTCAGTTGAATATTGTAAAAGGAATGAAAGGGACATGCAGACCCTTTAAAAACATAATAAGAAAGGATGTGGCTATTTCAATAGTTTATGTCCACATTAGGTCCATAATTATGTCCACATCCACGGCTTATAGTTTTTCATGCCAAACTGTTTCAGAATACAACCTGTACTTGATGTTATGAATGCTACCTCAGTACTCTGACTATTTTTAAGAAAGACCATAGCTACACTTGTAACTTTACGCGTTTGATCTTCTGAAAATGTTCTTAATGCAAATAACTGTGCTTTCCATTTTCGCCCAGTTGGAAGTTTACATCTAATATGATTTATTTACCAATTAGAATAATTGTGTTAAATTTAATCTAGTGTAATTACGTATCCAGCGATTTCTGGAGTTCCATTACTTGAGATTTATTCTGTTGAGCTGAACCAGGTTTCAGACCACATGCTATAATCATTAAGGTTAGCTAGGTGAAAAAGTTCCATCAGATTCGTCCGGGATAGCTCAGATGGTAGAGCATTGGCGGCTTCAGCCAGGAGATCCCTTGTTCGAATCCTGGTCCGGACATTTTCGCCCAGTTGGAAATTTACATATAATATGATTTATTTACCAATTAGAATAATTGTGTTAAATTAAACTTGTGCTTTCCAAGTTTCATTCAACCTTTTACAAACATACTGATGTGCACACCATAGAGTTACTGATAATGATTTAGATATCATACCTGCAGAATCAAAAAAAAAAAAAAAAAAAAAAAAGTTTCCAAGATGTTTTATCTCCCTGTAAAATTTTCAAATCAGTTGAATAAATTTGTATTAATTTAAATACCATATTGCACCTGTTCAACATTAACTGCCCGTTCTCGCTAAAACGTACCATGGAACCCACAACAAAATAACATTATTTAAAAAAAGAAATTCGCAGAAGTTGCGCTGTTCTATTGGGTTGTTCGGAGGTCGTTTCCGTTTGGGAAAATTAATTCCTCCCGGAAAATTCTATCGTTTAATTATTAGACATTAATTCCAATATCTAATGTTTAATAATTAACGGTTAGAATTTTCAGGTACGAATTGATTCTCACAAACAGAAACGACTTTCCTAAAGGCCCAATAATTATGAATAATCTCTATTTATAATAAGCTGAATAGTAGCAAGTATTTAATTCATTGTAATTTTTTATACAATGTTGATAATATTTTTATTCGGTCTCTGTTAGTCTGAATTAATACTGTTATAAAAATTTCTGTTAAAAAATTGCGTAGATATAGTGTTTTTATGCTAACATTTCTGATCCCCCTCCCCTTTACAATTTACAGTCTTTTTACAATTGAATATTGAATAACAAATGTCTACATATGTGTTAAAAATAAAACAGAATTTATCAATTGTAAAAACTGGAATTTTTAGTATTCTGGGAAGTGCATTTTTGATTCCAGATAATCCGAAAATCTGAACAAACTACTGTCCAATATTCTATGTCTTCGTCATATGAACTGGGAATTTGTCTGAACACCATGATTCGAATACGTTATTTAAGCCAGCTTAACAGCGAATTTCGAGCTATAGCCAGATTAGGACATAGAAACATTGAGTCCAGTTCCCAGACACGGATTACCACTTCCTTCGAATGGCATTATTTAAACCCATAAATTCTGTCATGAATTAAGCAAAAATTACTTTTCTGAAATAGTGATGAACGGATGACCCGATTCTCAAAAGTGATTAGTCGTTCTCTAACTTAAGCTGCGGTCGTAGATTGTTTCTATATCTCGCTAAGCATGTTTGGGTGTTTGAGCTGACTTAAATAATGTAGTCTGGACGTAACATTGCCGTATAACGAACAAATTGCAGTGGCAGTTCGCAGCCGTTGTGGATTTTAGACATTCGTGGTTCCAAAATAGGCAGTCTTTTACTCGCCGCTGTTTGGAGAGCTATCTATGAGGAACTGTTGCATTTATACTACCATACATTCTTAATAGGAGATCGTTGATCTACTGTGGGTTACATAAGGAAAAGACATAAAAAATATTTTTTTATCCATATTTTTTCCAAGTTCCATTTTCTTCTGAAGTCAATTTTTTCGGCCCTCAAAATTGTGAGAGTCCGTGCGATTGAACATGTTGCATATTCCTAGATACGGCCCTCGTTATAAGTAGAGAGTTTCTTTATAAATGAAATTTTGAAAATAAATATTCAACTAAAAAATGTGTTTAATCATGATTTATTTCACTTAAATTGTTAATTACCCTAATTTTAATAACTTAAAATGTCATCTCTTTTAACTAAATAAAATAATAATTTTCGAAACCTTAGTTGAGTTTCCAGTGAGACTCTAGAGGAAATCTTAGCCAAGTCTTTTCCTTTTACCTCATCTGGGGACATCACTTTATCCGAAATCATTTGGAGTTACTTAAATGTGTCGTTTGTAATAATAGAATTTTATCAACTGCATCAATAAAAATGGGGCTGGAATAAGTATTGGATTCGTTAGAGGATAGATCTTTTCTTTTTACTTCCTTTTATAATTTATTCTATGCTAATACTTCATTTTATCGTAGAAATTGTATTTTAAAGTATGTCACTTAGCGGCATTGTATCTAATATTTTTGTTAGTATAAAAAACATTATTGCATAAAAGTAAGGGGCACTCCGATTGTGGACGATTTTTCAGTTTAAATGAATATTTAAAATTTATTATGTTTTATTTGAATGGGTATTTTCTTGTAATGCAAATTGATTCACAAGAAATGCATAAAATTTTATATAAAAAACGTTTTTTCTTCTATATGTATTACTAGTATGTTGTGGCCATCACAAAACTTTCTTCTATATAAATCACGTCAATTAAACCATTTAAATAGTACAAGACATTACATTAATTTAGCACCAATTCATATCAAAGTATATCTGAATTTGAAGTTTTATGAAAATTCGTACATTAGTTCTTGAGATAGAGCTATAGCGGAAATTCTGAAAAATGTAGCACAGCAGCGCCACCTATGGAGTGATTTGCAACAAAACATAAACAGCACTAATTGATATCAAGGTATACCTGAATCTGAAGTTTGATGAAAATCCGTGCATTAGTTATTGAGATAGAGCTACAGTGGAAGATCTGAAAAATGCAGCACAACAGCGCCACTTGTTGAGCAATTTGCACTAAAACATAAACAACACTAATTTATATCCAGGTATACCTGAATCTGAAGTTTGTTGAAAATCCGAGCATTAGTTCTTGAGATAGAGCTATTGCGGAAATCGCAAAAAGATGCAGCATAGAAGCGCCACCTGTTGAGTGATTTACACCAAAATGTATAAAACAATCTGAAATTGGATGAAAATTCGTGCATTAGTTCTGGAAATTGAGCTATTGTGGAAATCGTAAAAAATGCTGCATAGCAGCGCCACCTGTTGAGCGATTTACACAAAAAACGAATTAGCACCAATTTATATCAGGGACTAACTGAATATAATTTTTTATTAAATTCCGTGCATTAGTTCTTGAGATAGAGCGCCCACAAAATTTGTGTCACATACATACAGACTGCCGGACAGACAGACAGACTCACAAACTCACAGACAGACATTCTGTAAAAACATGTTTTTCGGAATCTCTGACCCCTAAAACGTGTAAATCCGTCGAAATGCGAAAGTCGAAAATTTTCACGAATCCAATACTTTCTTCTTGTAAAAATCGAAGAAAGTAAAAAAGTAACGATTTGGAAATGGACTAAGCGATTTGGAAATGCACCAATGAAAATCTGCGTAGATACCGTGAAACGCATCTGACTGGTTAGAGCTTTCTGATTTTTCTTAACGGGGATTGTACTTGGCGAAAACCATGAAAGTAGAAAATTTAGGTAGAATGTGCGGGGAAAATGAAAGAATCGTCTGCATTTCGATAGACTTCTATTTTTTGAAGGTATTTTAGGGGGTCGATGGCGAAAGTGATATTTATAGAAAGAAGATTATTGCCATTAACTAATGAGAAACGGGGGGGAGGGGATCTCTGCGTTTTGGTAGCGTTTTGCTATTTTTTATGAGGGAGGGTATGTGGATTATTTAATTAGTATTACTATGAAAAAAAGAAAGAAGAAAATATTTAATATATATATATATATGGGATATTCTCACAAACTTTTGACTTTTGGGGGAAAAAATATGGTGAAATTAAACTTGCTAAAATAACATGTTAATCTGATAGACGAATGCCATAATGATTCAAAATAAAGAAAAAATGGTCAGAAGCGAAACTTTTTTTATTTAACTGTGGTTTATGTTAAACTTATGTTATGGAAAATTAAACTTTGCGAGTTTAATTTTCCTTACCATTTTACTACTAAAACTTTTTATTTTCTTCGAAATTTTTACTTATAATGAATTTGCATAGTACCCACAGGACATTCAAATAAGAAATAATAACAATGTAGTATTTTTAGTACAAAATTTTGGTATAACATTGTCTTGAAGGGGTATAAAGAAGGGACGGTAAGGTAAAAAAAGGGGACGGTATAGGAAAAAAGTGACGAAATAGGAAAAAGAGACGACAAGGATTGAATGGTAAGGAAAATTACTACCTATTTTAGGAAAATCATGTTAAGACTAAGTGATAGCCATAATGTTCCTTGATTTTTAGAAACAGTTGTTAACATTGGATTAAATTTTTTTTTTTTTTTAAATTGCCTCGAAAATTGCAGGAATAAACCTTAGGGGCGGCAAGACTACCAATAAAGCCACGATCTTGAAATTGATATTTAAATGCTGATTTAAATTCAGCAGTAAATTTCCTGTCAAAGAATTTGAGACATTCTTTCTCTAGCGTACTTCTGCATGAGGAAAAACTTGAAAAAATATTTTGTGGCTGCATCTAAAGTGATTTTTAGCAAAAGGGACGGTAAGGATGAAAAACCCAGGGGCAGAGTTCAAAAAATAGTATCAACCGTAAAAATGTGTGCAGGTTAATTTTTCGCTACATATTTATATAAAACAATTGTCCCAGTTTCGGAAAAAAATTACATCGAATTACTTTTATTGGAACAATTTTATACAGACAGACACAAATTTCAAAATCAGCATCAGGGACACGGGACGGTATAGGAGTTTTCCTAGTATTTCGACTCCCAACATCGTCCAAAACTTATTTATCTAGTTAATATTGTTATGCAATCATGCAATGGGATGTTCCCCAGTATATGAAATAAAAAAAACACAAGAAAGTGTATTAAAATGAAAATTATTATTCAGGGAAATGAAAGTCAAAATATTGTGAGAATGCCCATATATATATATATATATATATTTTAGGGTGGGTCGAAAAAACCGAAATATTTATAATCGAAATGTAATAGAGCGGAAAAGTTGCCTTTTGTAAAGAAGAATAAATTCGTAAAATATTATACCGATCGGTTAATATCTTTTACTGCCGCAAGGGAGGCCAAAGTTTCCAAAAATCTCAAAAAACATATTTTTTTCAATATTTTTTTTTAATCATCCAAACGTACGAATGCAATTTCTAATAGGACGCAATAGCTACATGAAGATATAAGAAATGTCCCGGTAAATGTTCATTATGATAAAGTCATATATTTTATTGCCGCAAAGGGATCATATTGAAAAAAAAATTGCAAAACTTTCAAATTTTCATTTTTTCTAAATTTTTATAATTTCCATAATATGTCTGTAAGTAAATAAATTTACTTCATATCTATTAATATGTCATCAATTGTGTTAACTATTTGTTATAGACTGGAAAATTAAAACGGTAATCATTCATTTTTCTTGACGATCGCTTCATCTACTGCTGTTTTGCTGCATATCAGCAGTTCATATAACACAAATCGCAAAAATTATATAAAATGAACAAAATATTTTAGTATTTTATTAATTAAAATACAGAGATGTTTTACCGAAAGGGATTACATAAACTTAAAATAAAGAAGTATTTAAAGTAATTGAATATTATAATATGACATGCTTCCAAATAAAGCCATTGTTCCTCGAGAGGCCGAAATTGATCATATATGTTCCTCCCTCTGTTCTGGTCTACAAACTTTACCAGCACTTCGAAGACTAATTTCACGCATCTTTCTACGGATTGAGTGGGACAAGGAAAATTATAATAGCTGGTATCTTTAATCGAACATTCTAAACTCACCAGCGTCGTTAGATCGTCAGTCGATAGACAAACCGTAACAGGTGGTTTCGTTAGTTTACAGTTTTGCCACTCGATTAAATCCATACAATTTTTAAGCTTCAAAGTTCAAGTCTGGAATGACGAAGTGGCGGATGGCACTATTCGTGTCCACAGAACTTTGTGCTTCGACAATTTTCTTTATGGCTGGGGTCCTGATGTCCTCTCCTTCTTATGCTATCATTCCAGTGAGGCTATTTTCATGATTTGCGAAACAGGCATTTCGTGAAATTAAAGGAACTATAATTTTCGTAGATGATATCGTAAGTAACGGGGGTTACTAAATAAATATAGTTCACAGAATCTGAAAAACATGATGAATTCATTTTAATTGTGAACCAACTGATGCAGTTCACTTTCAGGATGTACGCATTGAGTACATCCTGAAAGTGTACTGCATCGGCTGATTGCCTAAATTGAAAATTGTCAAAGCACGAAGCTCTGTGGACACGAATAGTGCCATCCGTCATTTTGTCATTTCAGATTTGAACTTTGAAGCTTAAAATTCTATGGCTTTAGTCGAAAGGCAAAACTGTAAACTAACGAAACCACCCGTTACGGTTTGTCTATCGACTGACGATATACTGGTGAGTTTGGAATGCTCGATTAAAGATACCAGCTACTATAACGTTCCTTGTCCCACTCAGTCAGGAGAAAGATGCGTGAAATTAGTCACTGAAGTGTTGGTAAAGTTCTTGGATCAGAACAGTGTGAGGATCACATATGATCAATTTCGGTCTCTCGAGGAACAATGGCTTTATTTGAAAGCAAGTCATATTATAAAATTCATTTTTTTTAAGACTTCTCATTTTAAGTTTATTTAATCCGTTTAGGTTAAACATATCTGTATTTTAATTAATAAAATGCTAAAATATTTTGTTGATTTTATATCTTTGTTGTGATTTGTGGTATATGAACTGCTGATATGCAGTAAAAAAGCAGTAGATGAAGCGATCGTCAAGAACAATGAATGATTACTGGTTTTTTTTCCCCAGTCTATGACAAATAGTTAACAAAATTTATGACATATTAACAGATATAAAGTAGATTTATTTACGTCTAGACATATAAAAATTTAAAAAACTGAAAATTTGAAATTTTTGCATTTTTTTTTTTAATATGGTCCCTTTGCGGCAGTAAAAGATATGGTTTTATCATAATGAACATTTACCGGGACATTTCTTATATCTTCATGTAGCTATTGCGTCCTATTAGAAATTGTATTCGTACGTTTGGATAATTAAAGAAAATATTTAAAAAAACATGTTTTTTGCTATTTTTTGAAACTTTGGACCCCTCGCGGCGGTAAAAGGTATTAATCGATCGGTATAATATTTTACGAATTTATTCTTTATTACAAAAGGCAACTTTTCCGCCCTATTACATTTTGATTGTAAATATTTCGGTTTTTTCGACCCACCCTAACAGGGTGCAATATGTTATCTGTAGCTGACCTTTAATTTCTCAACCGCTGTTCGTAGACTTATAGTTCCAATTACAAAAATGTTTCAAATGAAGTAAATATTCATGCTGTGGCATTATAGAAAGTAAAAAAATCAAGCTTATAAAAAATATGAAATCTAACTTTTTATACGGTCCCCTGTCCCTATAATTATATTTAGTAAAAGTTTACACATATCATAACACATATAACACAAAAAGTTTGACATCTGTACTACAAAAATTGACAGAGTTATTAAATTTTAAATTTTGAGAGTTTTGCACATGATTTTGTCTTTCATTGAGGGATCAGTTAAAAGATGAATTAAAGTAATTCAAGATCAAAATCAGGGTGCTATGTCCTTTATACGGCGAAACCACCATTAGCCGGTATCGCCAAATCGGGGTATCACCAAACAGTGTTATTTCATCTAAAAATTTGAGCTGACTTTTAGGGGTCGTATAGAAAACGAAGAATGAAATATTGAAATCAAACAGAAAAATAAATATCAATTTATTATAATATCGAAAACGGCCTACTAAAAAATGAATACATAAAACGCCGGAAACTACTAGAGATACTGCTCCATTGGTGACAGTGCACAATGGAATGCGTGACAGTACTGGCCCCTGGACACGTTAGAGCATGGCAGGTGTACAAACTGTGCGACAATCAAGGATAATGCGCTGCTTCAGATAAACCATAGAATTAGTCTCAGTCACATAGACTTATGCCTTGATGTAATCCCAAAGGTAGAAGTCCATGGAAGCCAAGTCCGGTGAAAGCAGTGGCCACTCTACCGGACCACCATCTCCAAGGATCTGTTGACCGAATTCGGTGGCCAGATACGCCTGGACGTTTGATGTTTTATGCGGAGAGGGCCCCATCATCTTGAAGCTACACCCGGCAGGCATGTCGGAGAGCAACTCTTCATACCAGTCATGTACCGTATTTTGTAGCAGGTGTAGGTAACGATCGCCCGTTTAGGTCCCATCTTAGAAGATGGGTCCAACAATCCAGGTTCCCCATATACCGCACCACATGTGTCGCAATGCCCGGGCGAAGTGGAGGTTTTCAGGTCGCATCATCCTTTTGATTATCGCACAGTTTGCACACTTTCTATGCTCTAACGTGCCCAGGAAGCAGTACTGCCACGCATTCAATTGTGCATTGCCACCAATGGAGAACAATTTGAGCTGTATCTCTAGTAGATTCCAGCGTTTTATGTATTCATTTTTTATACTAGATCGCTTTCTGATATTATAATAAATTGATATTTATTTTTCTGTTTAATTTCTATATTTCATTCTTAGCTTTGTATACGACCCGTAAAAATCAGCTAAACTCTTTAGATGAAATAACCCTCTTTTTGAAATATGAAGATGATGAAATAAACCTCCACTACACAGTATACTCTATCGAACTTCAAGTGTGGGGGGAAACGGTAGCTATTTTGGAAAGGAGGTGAAGGGAAATTCCAAAAATATTATAAAGAGTATCAAATAAAAACTTTAAATATCAGCTTTATTTGAAGGTGTTATTGAACAACAATGTCGAGGGGACAGGTGTATTTAAGAAAAAAATATTTAAAATATTTACTAATCACTTTGAATCCTAAATGATCTAGAAATTGATTTCTGTTGAAAAATTCATAGGCTAGAATTTATAACTTTTTCGAAAACATATATTTTTTAATGAATTATGGAGGATTCCTAATTAGTCTCTATATCTATTGTACAATTTAAAAAACAAGTTGTTATATGTAACCCGCGCATTTAAAATGTTCTATGATAATTGATGTACGTTGTAAAATGTAATTAACTATGTAAGCTATATGTATGTAAACATCAAGAAGAAAAAAATATATAGTACAAAATATTAAATTCTCAGCTAAATATAATTAAAAAATTAAAATACATTTTTTAACATTAATTTCTACATTGTGTACATAAATTCTGTTTTTTTGTTTTTTAATTAAATTCACTTTCCCATTTAAAATTTTGTCTGATAAAAATCAGATGTGATTAAAAAATTAAAAACAATTAATTGGATATAACAACGTACGTGCATTTTCCTCACAATCAAAATTTATTCTCTATCCTCATATTTACATTAATGTTTCAATAACACATTCTTTGGCAAATAATTTTGGTTCGTTTAGCTATAATAACATGCTTTGTGATTTGTCTCATTAGACATGTTTGAATGAAAAAACTTTTCGTATGGCATTATTATGAAACAAAGCAATCATCTCATCCCCCAAATTTAAAAAAGAAGTGCTTAACAATGTGGGATGCTTTTGGGCAGGATTGGCGAACCTATGGCACGCGTGCCAGAGTTGGCACGTAAGACAATTTCTCTGGCACACGAAACAATAAATTTTATAATCATTATACAGATAACACATTTTTTCTGTTATAATCAATCAAATTTTGTTCCCCAGACTATCACAAAAAATGCAAATTTTCTTTTCCTGTTATGTTATGCAGAGTTTTTAACATGTATTTTGCCTTTCTATACGAATTTATAAAGTTTCATTTTTCAAACTAATTTTGTTAGACAGTCAATGCAATAAGATCTAAAATGGATCCAATTTCTATGCATATTTATAAAAATATCAAAATATGAACCAGTTATAAAGAAATTTCCATCGAACTTCAGCAAAAATATCATCAGTAAATTTTCTCATCAATACATTGTTCAATGCAACTTGGATAATTATAACCAGATGTTGCATTAACAATAAACTCAAAAATTACTAAAATAAAAAAAAAATTATCTTTATTTCCTTGTTGTACGTATAAATCATACATACGAATTAAAAGTTCGTTAGTTTAATAGCTTATTCCAAAATACAGAGAAATCGCATTTTAATTTTTAATATTTTTTAATTAATGCATGAAAGCAACTGATTTTTTAACTAAAGTCTTGTTTAAACATCGCACACTGCAAAATTATTTTATGTCAAAGTTTGGCACGTTATATTGTTGATAGATATTGTTTGTGAAATTTTGGCACGCGCACATATAAAGGTTCGCCGATCCTGCTTTAGGGGCTTCCTATTTGACGTTAACTTAACACCCAAGCGTAAGATGCAGTGTCTTGCAAAGCATGAATGTCTACGATGAGAAAAAGTCTAACTACAGAGAAATTTCTGCGTTTGAGAGGAAAAGTACAACATAGAAATGCAGAAAAATTCTGATTGGTCGAAACCCGTAGGCCCTCTCTTTTAGGTTTTCTGCTGTAAAATGAAAAGGAATGAGAGATAGTCTATTAAATTTACTAAAACAGGGTCAAGATAAGTAAATTTGGACAAAAAGTATGGAAAGATGAAAAGGAAGTAAATTTCTAAGGACTTCTTACTGTTTCTCGAGGAAACTGGGACCGTTGCTCCACATCCCCGAGCTCTAATAAACTGGAGCCACTAATTTGGAATGTGATCCATGGCAGTAACGGGACGAAAACTTAAAAAAAAATGAAGGAGGGCGGGGGGTTAAACAAAGAAAAAGAATTTCTTGAGCAAAATTTCTGTTGCAAAAAATAAATATATAAAACACAAATCACTTAAATGTAAATATAAGAATTATTTTAAGGTACTCGATAAAAAAACCATTGCCTAGTTCTCCCCAACCGCCCAAGCTTCCCCGGTTGCACACAGTATTACAATCTTTAAAAAGATTCATTGCAGCACCATCACAGGTCTGCAACATCAGAAGGGAAAATGTTTCAGCTCTGGTAAAAATAAAAATAAAACATATTGAAAACTGAATTAGTATTACAAAGAAAAAACTGAAATTGAAATATTAAGCCTATGAGAGCAAATGTCTCAGCGATACTCGGTCTGCAACCTCTCGGCATATGACTATCGAATCGTCAGGCCCTTCTAAGTACCTCTTGTCACTACCAGACTACACTTCAGAGCTCTAAGAATGATGCAATAACCATTTCAAATTTTTTTTCTGGTGTTAGTTTTATGTTTTAAAATATTAATCTTAAAATAAAAAAGACATGCGAAAATTTTCTTACTAACCCATAAAGTATTCACAAAAAAGACAATATTGTGTAAAAGGAAAGTATTAGCTAGGGAATCCAAAAATAATTCTGCCATCGTTTTTTTTTTCTCTTTGTCAATGCTTTTATTGTACAAAAATTCTATTATCACAGATAGAGCATTTAAGAAACTTTGGCAAAAAGAAAATGATTTGGTACGAAAGAATGTTTCCAGGCATTTCAGGAGATAAAAGAAAATGTTTGGTTTAGTGTTGTCCAAGAATCTCACTGGAATCATAATAAAGGTTTTAGGAATGAAAAGAAGTTTATATTGTTTGAAACGATGATGTATTAAGCGAGTATACGACTGCTAAATCCTCAAAGAAAAACAGTTTTCGAAAAATTTATACATAAAAGAACACTATTTTCTAAGCATTTTAAAACAAATCACAGAAAAACGCTATAATTAAGTTATGGCAGAAATTGTTTGCTCGCAACGTCAGGAAATATTAAATGATAATCTTAAAGTGGTGATAAAATTATTTTAAAATGTTAAAAAGTACCTTTTTTAAAGCTGCGCGCAATATTTCTCTTAAACTATTTAATATTTTCACATACAATTTTTACGAATTTACAGATTACATCTATATCTTAAGGGGTCTTATACCTTTTAAACGCGACGAAATTTAACGGAAAAATTCAAAGTTTGAATTAGTCTATCTTCAAAACCTTTTTATGTATAAGCATGAACTTTTGGACATTGACTAAACAGATTGTGCTTTGTAATATGCTGTCAATAGAAATTTATTAGCCTTTTACGGAATTTGTGTATTGTTGTAATCAAAATAGCTCTCTTTTTACTCCATAAGTCATTGCGCACATGATATCTTGAGAAAGTATGTATCGATTTTCATGAAATTTGGTAAAGATAGTAAACATATATGTGTGTTTAAAATGAACTACTCTTAGGCCAAAATTATTTTATTAACTATATAAAAAATATTTTTGTAAAAAAAAAAAATAAAAAAAATAAATTTTGTATTTTTAATGAATAAAAATAGTCATAACTAAAAATATTACCATTGTAAATACTTAAAAGTAGTTCATTTTAAACACACATATTTGCTTTGTATCTTTACCAAATTTCTTGACCATACGTACTTTCTCAAGATATGCGCGCAATGACTTCTGGAGTAAAAAAAAGAGCTATTTTCATTTCAACAATACACAAATTATGTAAAAGGCTAATAAATTTCTAATGACAACATATTACAAAGCACAATCTGTTTAATTAATAACCAAAATTTCATGTTTATACATAAAAAGGTTTTGAAGATAGACTAATTCAAACTTTGAATTTTTTGGTTAATTTTCGACGCGTTTAAAAGGTACAAGACCCCTTAAGCCTGAACATAAAGTTGTATATATTTTAACAAAATTTTTTAATAAATAAATAAATTTGAAAGTATTGCAATTTTTTTCGGAGTACAGATGTTTTTTTATGTGGCTGTAATAATAAACAAATTTAGGTTCAGTCCTAAGATATAGTCTGTAAATTCGCGATATGTACTCTGTAAATTCGCAAGAACTACTTGTAAAAACATTAAGTATTTTACGAGAAATCTTGTGCCCAATTTAAAAAAAAGAAAGAAAAATCATGCGTCAAGCAAAAATTATGAAACACTTTCCAACACTTCCACGATACTTGAACAAAACTTCACTGTATAATAAGGTAAATAAGATACATACCTGAGTAAGCATTTTAGAAAACACATAACATATTTGAAAACCAGATTTCAGCATTTGCCGTCAATAACCAGAAAAATACTCCACTTTTGTGCAACCCTCTATTTGATCTATTGATTTGTATATATTGTATATTAGGGTGTATCGATTTTTAACTTTTTTTTTGTTTTCAAATTCCAAGTTGATAAAAAGTTGCTACTAGACACCACAACTTACCACAAAAAATTTTGGATTTTTAAAAAAATGTTTAGGTCTCCCGCACAAGGCCTAAAGTTTGGAAATTTTACTTTAAAAGTAAATTTTTACAAAAATTTAAAAAAAACCTAAAACACTTTTTTTCTAAATTGCAAGTTAAAATTCCACTAACAATAAGCACAAAAAATGATAGAAAATGTACTTCAAAAACTTAGCACAACATTTAGATCTCCCGCACAAGGTCTAAAAGTCGTAAATTTCAGCCAATTTTTGAACATTTTTCAGTGCTTTGATATTTGTGTTGTTGCTGGTTTAAAAATTAAATGTAACTAAAGCCTCGTTAGGCTTGATTGGAATTGTTGAAATAACTGAAACAATAAATCACATTTCAATACGTAGAGCGTCAACTTGAAGTGATGGGGTGGGGGAAGGCCAGACTGCTGCGCCGCGGTGACGCGACACCTATGAATCACCGCGCAGACTTGTCAGTAGTCGTCTGCCCGCGAGCGAGCCTTACGGTTGTGTTTTAGTGCGATAGTTTTGTTGTAAGAATCAATTGAGTGAGTGTTGTTGTTGTTCATTATGAGTAAAAAACCGCATCTAACTAGACAAACTACTGACAGACCGGTTATCGGGCAATCTATTGATGTGAGTGAGTTTAATGTTCTGCCAATCAAGATGGATGTTTTGAAGTATTTTGAGTGGGTACGCATTGAAATGAAACAAGAGGGAATACATCAGCCTGCAAAGAATGTAATTGCGTTAAGAGTTGCTTTAAAACTTGAGGAAATATGGAAAAGAGCTTCAATTCCTGTTTGTGGCACCAAAAACAGAATATTTATGGTTTTAAAACTGCATGAGCAGCTTGAGAAAATTAAAATGTGTTCAGGCCACAAAAGGAAGTATCCTAACTCCTACAAAGATGCACTAACTAGCTTTCAGTCAAAAACTGAAACTGCATTGTTTGATATTTGTACTTGCAAATGTTACCTCAGCAACTGTATTTGCTCTATTGACAAAAAAGTCTCGGCACTAGAACACGAGTTTTCGCTCAGCCAACGTAGTCCTAGATTGATGTCAATTGCAGAGTGTGACAAAAACGAGACTAAAAAGCTTAAAAAGCGATTAGAAAGAAAATCTAGGTCACAAGATTTAATGCAGGTAGTTGTAAAAAAGACTGAGGATGAAAACTTAAAATCTGTTGATAACATTGATTCTGGTGATAGTACAGATGATTCAATGTCTCACACATCATGTCAAGATAGTGATTTTGAAATAAATGTACTTGATACGAGTCAAAAAAGTGTTTTAAGTGTAGAAGTAAAACAAGAACTGCCACAACGCTTGTCTTTGTTTTCACGAGCTTGTGACTACAGGGGCATTTCTAGTAGAGCTGGAGCTCAGTTAGCTACTGCCCTTTTGCGAGACTTAAATGTCGTTACTGCGGAGAACCAAGAAGCAGTAATCGACAAAACAAAAGTAGCACGTGAAAGACTTAAGTCTCGTAAAGAAGTAAGCTCAACTCGAACCTCCGATCTGATGGCCATTTACTTTGATGGTCGTAAAGATGAAACCATAACAAAATAAATTGTAGCTGGTAAAATTGTCCGAAAATCTTTAATGGAAGAACACATATCTATTGTTGAAGAACCTGGATCCAAGTATTTCGGTCATGTAACTCCCATAAATGGAACAGAAAAGGAAATAGTTACATCACTTGTAAAGTATTGTGAAGAAAAAACTGTCGATCTTAAAAAACTAAAAGCTATTGGTTGTGATGGTACGGCAGCAAACACAGGCACTTCAAATGGAGTTATCACCGTATTTGAAAATAAAATACAACAGCCACTGCAGGCAGTTTACTACATTTAGCAGCACTACTACATTTGAATGAATTACCATTTAGAAAAATTATGGTTGCTCTTGACGGGCCAACTTCTGGACCAAACACATTTAGCGGGCCTATTGGTAAAAAACTTCTAAGCTGCCAAAACTGGATGTTGTCAATTTTGTTGCAATTGAAAGCGATATACCAGAAGCTGATCTTAAAGAGCTGAGCACAGACGAAAAGTATCTGTACGAAATATCCAAAGCCGTATCAATAGGTACATGTACAGAAGAGTTGGCCAGACGAAACCCCGGAAACATCTTGCACGCCAGGTGGCTTACACTGGCAAATCGAATCCTTCGTTTATATGTAGCCATGGATTATCCGACCCCTGAGCTGAGAATGCTTGCAGAGTTCATAATGAAAGTCTACATACCATCATGGTTCTCAATTAAGTGTAATCCCAAAATCCCGCAGGGTTCCATTAATTTTTTTTAAATGATTCATTTCTGAAATTACTTGGAAGACGAGCTAAACCATGTCGTCCATGCAACGTTACAGAGAAACGCATTCATAGCTCACCCAGAGCATGTTTTAATAGCGATGTTGTTTGATGAACGAAAACATATTAGAGTCTTGGCTTATAAGAGAATCCAGAAAGCTCGTGAAACAGAAAAGAAAGGGGTAAGGATATTTAATCCCCCTCAGATCAATTTTAATGCTAAAGACTATATAGATATGATTGACTGGTAAACCTCTTCAGTAACCGAATCCCCTCTTGTTACCGATATGAGACTAGAAGAGTTACAGTTAATTGCGGAAACGGGAAAAAGTGGAAGGGTTGAATTTACAATTCCTTCTCACACTCAAGCTGTGGAACGAATTGTGAAAGAAGTCACAGAAGCTTCAAATCGAGTGCGTGGGATGATCGAAAGAGATGGTTTCATTCGTGCCAGACTGGAAGACCGTAAAGAGCTACCTACGTTCGAGACCAACAGCCAGTACAAAACCTCAGTGAAGGATTAAAATGTAAGTAAGTGTTTTTTGTACTACTTTGATTTTTAATGTTTTTAAATAACATCTTTATCTTACTGTCTTCCATATAATATTTGAAATTCATTGGGGATCATTTCTATAATTTTGTAGAAATCTGTAGGCCTACGTAAATACTGTATATAACTTTCGTTTCAGATTTTGAAGACAAGATGAAAGGACGAATATTTAAAACAAGTCAGTTAATTTGAAATAGAACAGGAAAACTGCGCTCATGTTCTACGAAAATACATCAGCAACATTTTGTACTTATATACTACATTTTATTCCACGTTATAATATTTTATACATTTGTAATAAACAATAGTAATCACAAATAACGATAGAGTTTATTTCAACACCTTTATCAAACAATTTACATCGTTAAACTATTTTTTTAAGGTATACAACATTTATATATTATTTATGTAGTATGTATATATATATATATATAGTGTCATTTTATGCCTCCTGTAACAAAAATACACTTAAGTCTGGTGTTTTTAACGAAAACAAAAATGGTTCATTTACACTAAAAATTACGAAAGTTTCGTCAAAATTAACAAACTTTAGGCCTTGTGCGGGAGACCTAAATGTTGTGCTAAGTTTTTGAAATACATTTTCTATCATTTTTTGTGCTTATTGTTAGTGGAATTTTAACTTGCAATTTAGAAAAAAAGTGTTTTAGGTTTTTTTTAAAAAAATTGTAAAAATTTACTTTTTAAGTAAAATTTCTAAACTTTTGGCCTTGTGCGGGAGATCTAAACATTTTTTTAAAAATCCAAAATTTCTTGTGGTAAGTTGTGGTCTCTAGTAGCAACTTTTTATCAACTTGGAATTTGGAAACAAAAAAAAAGTTAAAAATCGATACACCCTATTGTATATAGTATGCTAAAATTTAGTTTAGTAAGAAAACGTATAATAGATTGAAAATTCATGTTCAACAATTTCTACCAATAGACGAGAACATACATGAATTGTTTTGTACAGCGCTGTTTATTAACTACCTACAGATTTTATACACGCCACATATTAAGCTAAAATTTAATTCAGTCTAAAACACGGTTAAAACTACTAAAATCACACTTCCAGAAATTATCATCTACAGGCGGCCATGAATCCATTTCTTTGCATGGCAGTGTATATAATATAACTTTATTTATGTTCTATAAACATCTCTTAATATACTAAATATAGTTCAGCTTGAAAATGCATAACTTAGTCAAAAGCAACTTTTAAACATTTCACACTCATACTAAGTAATACTTATGAATTCTCTTTTGCCGCCTTGTTTACGATTTATAGCATTTACACACACCGGATTGTATGTGAAAATTTCGTCAAACTTATAAACGCATAACGTACTTCCAGCAATATTCACTATAAGACAGTACTTCACATACAGTAGTATATTCGAAATCTTTTGTGTGTCTCTGTAAATGACCGATAAATGATATTCACATCGTATTCTATGACAAGTATCTTGTAATAAACCTCAGTAATTTATATCAATTTCATTATTTTTGAAATATGTAAAATAATTAAAAGTACGCTGCAAAATAGTTTTTCTATGTAGACCATTATGTAATTGAATTCTTTTGTGTGTACTTGTAAATGTATAATAAATACTTTCCACCCCAATCTGCAGAATGTATATTTTAGCGCATTTCATAAATGTATATTAATTTCAGTAAAATGCATTTGAAACGATTTTTTTTCAATCAGCCGTAAAGTAAATTAATACTTCTGATTGTCTCTGTAAGCAAACTATAAATGCTACACACTTTTTTTTCAATATTGGTCGTATAAACGTCAATAACATATCAAAATTACAAGGTATAGAGCACGGACAGACGTGTAGGGAAAACGAATTCATAAACACTTTTCAACTATGTTCGTAAGCGTTAAAAAGAACGTTTTTAACAGTTTGAGATAAACCAATTTAAAGCCTTCATTTAATCATTGCTTACAGTAACAATTGACATATTTGTAGTCATTACTAGTGTAATTTGAGGAATTTTTTCGTTAGGATTGTTTTAAAATGCTTCAAAAAATTGTTAACTCATACAAATGTTTTCGAGAAGATGTTTTTTTTGAAGATTTAACAGCCGTATACCTCATTAAATCATTATACACAAGAAAAATATAATTTTTTTTAATGTATGCATAAATACTGTAGAACCTCGATTATCCGAAGTAATTGGAACTGACCATCTTTCGGAATATCGAAATTTTCGGATAATCGAGAATGCTTCAATTTTAAGATGAAGGAGAAATATATGCAATGTTTCTTATTATGGTAACAAGTGCTTATAGTCCAGGCAATAGGGGATTTTACCTGGCAAAACTAAAGTTAGTTCTGGAAATCGCCTTACTTTATGTTTTTTGGGTCGCTGAATCCGAATTTGTAACTTCCCACCAAATTTTTTCTCGGCACCTTCCTCCTCAAATTTTGGTAAAATGCCCTCAAAAAGGTTTTTATTAAAAAAATCAACTTTTTATTGTTTTAGGGGAAAAGTATCTAGAAATTCAGAAAGTAGACAAAATTTGCAACAAATAAGATCCATGACATTATGACGTAGGATGAATGGGGATGGGGGGATTTACCTCGGAAAATGCGCCGCGATGCTGCGTGGACTAAGTTGCGCAATTTCACATAATCACTCACATCCTTTACATTTGCCCTCCCGTCTGCACTCCGAACTTTCCTTATAAGGTTTACTTTAAGTTTTTTGGGTCGCTGAATCCGACTTTTCAATTTCCCCCCAAAATTCCACCCTCCCGCAACCGCCCCTCCCAAAATAGTTTTTTTTTAAATTAATTTTTTTATTATTTTAGGGGAAAAGTATCTAGAAATTCAGAAAGTAGACAAAATTTACAACAAATAGGATTTATATCATTATCACGGAAGATAAACGGGGAGAGGAGGGGGGGGGGGTGCTGCCTCGGAACATTCCCCGCGCGCTGTTCTCAAAAACTAAATTTTTTCAAAATATCAATTTTTTGGGCAGTTGCAATTTTGGTGGGAAGTTATAAATTCGGATTGAGCGACCCAAAAACATAAAGTGAGTCGAAATCCAGAACTAGTATTAATTTTGCCAGGTAAAATCCCCTATTGCCTGCACTTGCATAACTTAGTGCACGTAACGCCGCAGTGCATGTTCAGAGGCAACCCTCCCCCTCCCCGTTCATCCTACGTCATAATGTAACATATCCTATTTGTTGAAAATTTTGTGTACTTTTTGAATTTCTACATATATTTCCCCTAAAACAATAAAAAAATTAATTTAAAAGGAACTATTTTTTTTTTGGGGGGGGGGGGTTGCGAGAGGGAGAATTTTGAGGGGAAGTTAAAAATTCGGATTCAGAAAACCGAAAAACTTAAAGTAAACCTTATAGGGAAAGTTTGGAGAGGATACGGGAGGACGAATGTAAACGATGTGAGTGGTTAAGTGAAATTGCGCAACTTATTCCACGCAGCACCGCGGCGCATGTTCCGAGGCAGATCCCCCCTTCCCCTTCATCCTAAGTCATAACGTCATATATCTAATTTGTTGCAAATTTTGTCTACTTTCTGAATTTCTAGATACTTTTTCCCTAAAACAATAAAAAAATTGATTTTTTTTTTTTTAATAAAAACCTTTTTTGGGGACATTTTACCAAAATTTTGGGGGTTGCCGGGGAAAATTTTGGTGGGAAGTTAAAAATTCGGATTCAGTTACCCAAAAAACATATAGTAAGGCTTTTTCCAGAACTATCATGAATTTTGCTAGGTAGGGTCCATATACAGTCTCTATAATGAAAATAAAGGAATAGCAAAATCGCAACAAGAATAAGTTCCCTGAATTTTAATTTTGAAATTAGGTACCTTTTACATATATCAAAAGTGTTTGAAAATATGTTTTGTTTGTCGCAGTTTCGATTGTCTTTGCTTTGAAGCTCTATCACGGAGTTTTTAATATTATTAGTTCACCAGTTTAACAGTCTTTCTGCTGCTCTAGCTTTAAATAAACCTTTTGCAAAAGCTTCAGAATTGCTAATTTGTTCGGTTTCTTCGTTCCACTGCGCAGCTTACGGGAACTCAATTTAAATTGAACGAAACTCTAAGAAAAGGGATCGAAAATATTTATATGTACTCGTAGTTCGGAAACGACCGCTTGCACACAAGGAATATGATAGTTTAAAGAAAAAGGCTTTCAAAATGGATTTTGAACACAAGGAATGTGATAGCAAAAAAAAAAAAAAAAAAAAAGCTTTAAAAATGGATTTCGGTTAACCGAGAGTTTCGGTTAAAAGAGGTTTGGATAAAAGAGGTTCAACTGTAAATATTTTTTATTTAAAAAATTATTTTGTCGATTTACATTAAAAGACAAAAAATGCATTTATATCGTTACTTATTTATATTAAATATACTTTTTTAAAACACTTATTTTAAAATGATTGCTGGCTTCGTAAATGTAAGTCAGTCTTGGTTGATAGAGTTCTAGTTATCCCTTTCAAAGGCAAGGCATTTATGTTTCTAATATGTTGAAATGATAGAATGCCACCTGAATGTATAAGCAAACTGCATTTTAAATAAACTAGATAGTATTCATCAAGATTTGACTTGTAAATAACTTGAACGTTTCATTAGGAAAGCTCTTGATGTTTTAAATTAAATTTTGCTAAAATGCTTTTAAATTAAGTATTGGAATAGTGTGAAATTGCTGTATTGTACGAGTATAAGATATTACAATTGATTTAAGACGATAGATGGTGCTGTCAGTCAGGCCATTTCAATGAAATGAAAGAATTTTAAGTTAATAATTAAAACCAAATATGTTTGCTCTTTATCAGAAGTTTAACTAAAAATATTGGGTAAAGCATTTATTTTTAAATACTACGATTTCAATTTTTTTGAAAAAATAATAATATTTAGTATTTTTAAATTTTTTTTAATTCTTTAATTTATTATTATTATTATTATTATTATTATTTTATTTTAATTCATGACAATTAAAAGCTGTCATGAATTTTATTTTTATGAGTCTCATTCTATAAAAGACTAAATTTGAAACTTGATGCAGCTAACGATTTATAATATATGTATTTTTATTACTTGCATTGTATTTTACATTTTTATATATATTTTTAACTATTACACCATGAGCATCAAGGTAACTTCTTTTATAGTTCTTATATGAATATTTTTCTTTCTTTCCGTTTTCTTTTTCATTTTTACGGAAAAGAATAACAAACTTTTCTTTCTGACACGTACATATATATTTTTGATAACGTTCAGAAAATATAACAAAAATTGTAGATCAGCTCAATTTATCTAATTGATAATTTCATGTAAAACATTTTAGCTTAACTATTTTTAATATAAAATTATTATTTTTAAAAAATATTGTTGAATGTTAAATTTTATTTAATTATAAAGCATTCAAATAATAATAATAAAAAATACAAATCATGTAACTTCACCTGCTAATAAATATGTCATTATTGAAATGAATTATCGCAAAAAATAACACAAAAATCATTTTGCCGTTCGTTGGGATCGAACCCGCTTCCTCTACAAAAATTCAGAGCTTTAAACTGATTGATGCTTTCGACTACTTCGCTAACCGGAACTCTTCCCACTTTCCTCTAAATTGAAGAGGTTCTAAATTTATTTCAAGCATGCGCAATTGTGGCAGTTTTGCACTCAACTGATCTTAAAGAATATCCTTAACGTTTTAATATATATGTCGATAACTGCCTTTTTTAAGGTACATTGGGAGAGCTAAGTTTTAAACAAATATTCTAGTGCAATTGTGGCATTTGGATATTAAAATTAAGTGGTATAAATAATACACTACCGTCCTTCAAAGCGTTAACAGATATATACTTAAAAATGGTAAATGAGGCGAAAATATTTTGGTTGACTACAATATGTACCCTAAAAATAGTTGTTGCTTATATAATGTTCAGTTATCATTATAGAGTCACATAATTGTTTATTATCTGTGGACCGCAATTTCTTTTAAATGCATTTTATGACGTTGGGGCACTTTACATATTACTGAATTTAGAATTTAGAATGATGTTTTAGATATTTCAAAATTTTCTTGCATAAGGTGTTATTGTAATTCTAATAATTTTTATTTGAATTTCAAATAATTATACGAGGGCATTTCGAAAAGTAAAGATACAATGGCTCGCATTCCTTAAAAAAAAAAAAAAAAAAAAAAAAAAAAAAAAAAAAAAAAAAACATTTATTTAGAAAACGTAAGTTACATCTTACTAACTGGATTATTTGTTATTTTTCGACATAATCACCCCCGTTATGCAAACATTTGTTAAGTCGGGGCACAAGATTTTGTATCCCACAGCCATAGAAGGTTTCTGCCTGTTGTCGGAACCACATTTCAACTTCATCTTTGATCTCAACATCGTCGTGGAATGATTTTCCTCCAAGATGTGACTTCAAGTAACAGGAGACGTATATTCGCACGAATTGCTTCCTCCGTTCTCTGAAGAAGGGCATCAGAGATCACAGATGGCCGACCTGTTCTTTGTTCGTCATGAACATCGGTCCTACCTTCAGAGAAATGACGACACCATTTCGTTACATTTTGTCGATTCATAATGTTCCCATAAACAGAAACAATTTCTTTGTGAATATCCGCTGGTCGCTGACCTCTTGCATGAAGGAAACGTATGACGGAGCGCACTTCGCATTTGGCGGGATTCTGAATCGGCGGATCCATTTTAAACACGACCTACTCCAACCAGAATCAACGTTGAAATGCCGAACGACCGCGAGGGGAAAGCTAACGGTTCAAGGTTAACACCTGTGTTGCCAACTTGCTTGCCAAAACTTTTCTTTTCCTCCGGCGTACGATGTATCTTTACTTTTCTAAATGCCCTCGTACAAATGATTATCACCTTCCGATAATGTTTTTTTTTATTATTATTTATACTAAATAATCTATTTACATTAAATATATTTAAAAATATAAAATGAGTAACCGGGGCTAACTGATTTAAATTTTAAAAGAGTTTTTCATATTAATGTTTTCTTTAGTATCCAAAATTAAATTGTAAACAAGAGGTCAAGTAATTTAAGCAATTTATTTTTATTAAACATATTTTAATATGTGAAATTATTCTGGGAATTTTGGACTAATAATTTTAAATCTCAAATGAATTTTTCACATGATTAATATGTTAATACCGGAAAGGATTATTAGTTTATTACATAAATTAATTATCAATTTATTAGTTAAACTGCTTAGTGCAGTAAAGGGATGATTTAAGAGACAGGTTTGTAATAAACATAAAATCTCCGCAAATTAGCCATCAAAATTTCTTTTAACGTAATCGATAAATAACAAAATGAAAAAAATCAAGCATTTGTGGCAACTATTTTGTTTCAAAATACTATACAAGGTGATTTTAAAATGATTAAAACTTTAAGAAATGGCAGTGTACAGTATAACAAACATTTTTTTCTATAGGAAACCAGGGTCACAATCCATTTATTGAGTCAAATGTACAGGGTATCATACTCGAAACCTAATTCAGATTTTTGTTCAAAAATTTAAGAATAATGGAGAATGAAATTTGAAACTGACTGACATTTGTATGAAATGTAAAGATATCAGATATTGCTTAAATTACTTCACCTCTTGTTTACAATTTAATTTTGGATACTAAAGAAAATATTAATATGAATAACTCTTTTAAAATTCAAATCAGCTAGCTCCGGTTATTCATTCTTATTTTATATTTTTAAATATATTTAATGTAAATAGATTATTTAGTATATATAAAAAAAAAAAAACATCATCGGAAGGTGATAATCATTTGTAAAATTATTTGAAATTCAAATAAAAATTATTGGAATTACAATAACACCTTATGCAAGAAAATTTTGAAATATCTAAAAAGTCATTCTAAATTCTAAATTGATAAATGGCAGAAGTGGTTCACACCCTTACTCGAATAGTCCTCAGTTAGACACTCCAGATTTCCGAATGTAATTGACAGAGCTCACGGTTTCACGAACCATAAAGGTGTACAAATCGATAACTTTTCATGAAATTATTGCATTTGAAACAAAACACATTTTGTCTGTCGAAAGCTGCTTGCAGATATTTTAATGCATTTAAATTTATAAACAATCCTTACGTTCGATTTGAATTGAAACGATATATGTAAAGATATCTTGATAAATGGAAAAAGTGGTTACCATCCATACTCAGATAGTTCTGAGCTAGACGTTCCAGATTTCCGAATGTAATTGGCAGTGCACATGGTTTCGTATACTATAAAGCTATACTTATCCATAACTTCTCATGATATTATTACATTCCAAACACAACATAGTATGTCTGCCAAAAATTGCGTGCAAATACGAAGGCAGTTTAATAATTATTGCCCAAAGTGTGTATAAAATATTTGTACTGCGATGACTGATGTGAAATATTGAAGCCTGATGTCTTAGATGCCTATATCAGAACCATAGCTGCTATATTAACATATTTTTTTCGTTTTACGTATGAGAGGTGTCACCTAGCTGGAAAAGGGGGGGATGGGGGATGAGGCTGGTTTGCAGCTGATGGGGCTAGATATGTGACAGTGGATAAGACGTGGCTACATCACTATGATCCCGAGTCCAAGCGACAGTAGCCACGCCTCATACACTCTCACAAATCTAGCCTCATAAGCTCCAAACCAGCCCCCCCCCCCCTTTTCAAGCTAGGTTCACCTCTCACATCTAAAAAAAAAATGTTAATATAGCAGCTACGGTTCTAAAATTGAGCATAGAGGCATCTAAGACAATAGGCTTCAATATTCCACGTCAATCATTGTAGTACAAATATTTTATACACACTCGGAACAATAATTATTGAACCACTCTCATATTTTAAATCAGTTAAATTTATAAACGATATATGTTTCATTTGATTTGAAACACCTTGTATTTTTGAGTGAAAAAATGGATTACCACTCGGAGTTCCTGTAGAAAAATTATTTATTTTTGTATGTACTGCCACGCGTAAAGTTTGTCAAATCTGTTTTCAATCACCCTTAATACAGCAAATTCTGTTTTACACGATATATACATTGCCAAGACTGCTTGTAAAAAATTTCTCATAAAAGAATGCATTACATCTATTTGGAAATAAAAGACTGTTTTCAGAAATAAAATAACAGAAAATGGAAACCTCTGGAAAATTCTCATAATCAGACCTTTTCTCAATCTCACATTCATCTCGATAACATAACTATTTAATATTTAGAAAGAATTTTCGGAAGAAGTTTCACAATTGCATGAATGCAAAAATTAAGCGAAATAATCTGTTTTGCAAACAAAATATTTGTTTTGTTTAATAATTCTTTCTGTCAAACAACTGTTATTATGCTTACTTTATATTTGTCTGTACAAGTTTGTATTTATTTCCTTTTGTTTATGCATACATAGGTGAAACGTCTCCATGGACTGTAAAAAGCAATGAAATCAGGCCAGGTCCAATTTCTACAAAAAATCGTCATTTCTTAGTGAACCTTATCATACAATTAAAAATTTTAATAAAGAATATTGCATTTTTATTTTTTATCTATCCATAATTAAAATACAGTATTTGTCACGTTTATGGTTGTAAGTCATTCAAAAAGAAATAACAACTTACATGATCACATGGAGAGTTACATTCAAATAAAGTTCATTAAAACGTTTTATGAATTTTAGACAGAAATATAAAATAAATTGGTTTAAAAAATCATAATTTTTAAACTCTATACAGAAGTAATAGTTGTTTTTTCAAAATATATCTTTTTTTTTTTTTTTAATTAAAATAATTTTCTAATGATTTCCTTAACCCGTTCAACAGCGGCATCTTTTACACGAATTTTATTCGTTTCGCACCACTTTTTATTAATTATTTGACTTAACTTTATAAATCACGAAAGTGTCGTAATTAAATAAAATCAATTTTACTTTTCTTTTTTAATGGTATCAAACTCAAACGTTTTAAGCACTTTCTGAGGGTGCATAAGCACCCTCAGAAACAGAAAGTGCTTACATGCACCCATGGTCCCGAACGAGTTAATAAATGTACAATATTGATATTATATTTGTTTATAACATTACTATTTTTTGCCGGTCCACCGCGGCGCAGAAAGAATGAGGTCCAGGACTAGTTCGGATCCATTCTGAGAAACAAATAGACCCTGAACCAGTCCGAGTCTGTGGGAGAAAAGTAAGCCCAGACTAGGGTTTTTGCCATATCCGGGACTAAGCAGTCCTAGAGGTACAAGTACGCAATGTAAATTGTAGTGGTTACTGGTCAATGGTTTCGACTTTTGTAACGACTCCATTGGTCATGTGTGAGCGTTTCTCTGACACTACTGTTTTATGTTTTGTGAGCAATGTGCGGAATGAAAATAGTTATAAAAGTCCCTGCCGGCTCGGCTTACAGGTGCGGCTAGATTTCGAAGTTAAGTGCTGATTTCCACAACAAAAACTAAATCGGAAATAGAAATAAACGCACTTTAACAATTTTATCTGGCCGCTTTTGACGACTTTTTATTTCATTTTTATATAAGGGAGATTCTCAAAAGGTGGGATCATTAAACGTTAACAGTATGTAATTTTTAAAATTTTCAAATTTAAGGCCAATTTTTCTTTAATAGTATAGTATTTTGTCTATAAATATAATATATTAATATTTTTAATAATATGTCTACAAAATTATACACAAACATTAAAAGACAGCAACTATTCTGGAAAATTAATGATTAAAGCATTTAATTAGCAGTTGTGTACACTACAAATTTTGGACATTTTTTCGCACGTACGTTACAGATTTTGGACGTTGCGCTTAGTATTTAAAAGTTCTTAAGACTAAAAATGTAGTAAATGTGTCCTATAATTGTATGTGTATACATATATATATATGTATAATTAACTTTTTGTTATCCAGTAATAATAATAATAAAATCAAATGTTTTGTCGCGTACATTACTTTCGGCCGTAACAAAATACAAAAAAATTCTTTATAGAAAAGTCCTTCTATCCTCAAAAAAGCAATAAATCAGCCTGCCATTTCTTAACGAAATTATCAAAAAAATATTCGTTTCCTTTATGCATTCGTTGTTTACCATTAGAACCACCTGGAAAAAAGTTAAAACTCTTTTTCTTGGTGGTACATTGGAGCAGTTAACGTTGTGAATGTCCGAAATTGGCCTCTTTAGCATAAAATAATAAAATTTTAAGATATTTATGCAAAGCTTTTACAATAAATTATGTGATATTCTGTCTCTGAATAGAATTAAAAACTCAGTGTAAAAAAAAAAAAAATAGAGTCAATGATAATTAAAGTTATGTTTGAAAGGCTTAAAGTTATGACGTGTGTCCAGTGCCCACCTTTTGAGAATCGCCCATAAGAGATGGTTTTATCAGAATCATGTTAAGGCAGTATTAAAAAAAAAATATTTTTCCATGCTCAACAACTCAAAATTTTCTGGCACATTTTCAGATTCATTTTAAAAAGAAAAAATATGAAACTTACTGACGTGATTTTTGAAGAGATTTATAAGCGACCTGTGTTTTTATTTTTCGTTCAATTAATTAAAACTTGATCTATAAACAATTATTTTTGGCTGTAATGTAATATTTTTTGTTTCAAACAAAATCGCTTCGTAAAATTCGGTTCAAAATGCCCACTTTGACATCATTTTTTGGAAAAAATTCTGCCTCTATCAAAAAATCGACCATTACGGTACATTATACAATTTCTGAATAAGAGAATCTACCAATTGGATGCGTTTGAGTACGAAAATGAATTTAAAAATGAGTCTAGAAAATAAGCAGTTTGGATTTGAATACGCCCTTAATACGATGATTATTTTTTCTTCAACCGCTATGTATTTTTAATGTATTTTTGCTGTAAGAATTGGTCCTACCAAAAACGTGTCAATAAAAATGCTGTAGATAATATTAAGAAGGTATATAATAAATTCATGCGGATTTTATATCTTGTGAATTGGAGAAGTTTTGGATTTTTTTCTTCTTCAACACCCCGTTTTTGTTTTAGTTTTTAATTTTTTTTGCGGTACGAATTGGTCCTATCAAAAACTTCTCAATGTAAAGGTTTTAGATAATATTAAGAGGATTTATAATAAAATTAATTGGATTTGATATCTTGAGAATTAGCGAAGTTATGAATTTTTTTCTCCCAAAAACTCTATTTTTTGCGCCCTTTGAGCACATTTTTAATTTTATAAAAAATCTCTGATATATAAATTTTTGGTCCTATTTTTAGAAGTAATAAAGACTTTAAACTGATTTGATATGTACAAAAATTAAGAAGTTATGGCGTTTATTCAGTTTTCACAAAACCCCTCCCATTTCCATCCCCTTGCTCTGATTTTGCCCATTAACGAACTTGACCGAGATTTTATGCCCCTTGATTTTATGTATCAGTTTGGAAGAGACTTGTGCAGAATTACGGAAATTATTGTGCCCATAAAAAGTGATATATATATGTATATATATATATATATATATATAGTTTTTTACTGAGGGTGGTTTTGGGTTCTAGGGGTCATGATCGGTGTAGATCTGCAAACTTTTTTCAGAAATTCCAACATAGGGGAGAATGTAATAGGTAGTATTTCATACGAAATCTACATAAAATCTTTTTTTACATGAAATACAACAGATTTTTTTTTTATATTGAAAGAAGGATTTTTTTTTATGAAATTGAGTTATCACATACTTTTTATCACATAAATTCTATAGTTATAGCTCGCATGGATAAAACTAGCACGGCTGTTCCGTTAAATAGGAGTGATTTATGTTAGCCAAGTATAGTCCGGATAGCTCAATAGGTTAACACGGGAAGCCAAGATATCCAGGTTTGATCCCTGGTCTGGACATTCCTGGTCTTCAATAAATCTCAATTGTGTCACTCCAGTCTTGAACATGAATACATCAAAATTTTTATTTAAAAGAGCAAGGAAATAAAATATTGTGATCTCCAAAATCCTTTCTGAATTAAATACACGCTTTTTCAGATTATCATGAGAGAATTCCTTACAGTGCGACGAACGACTCGTTAAAATAAGGAGAAAACAAGATTACGTCAAGGATTCTTCCATTAATTAAAAAAAAATGCACTTTTGAGATTTTTATGCTAGTTCCTCTGCAGAATTGGTCAATTGGAAATGTTTCCCCTTTGTTCCAAAAAGACCAATACGAAAGACTCCACACTTCTATATTTAATATTAACTAAACTATAGTAAAAGTAAAAGTTGATTTTCTTCACATTCGCGTATTATTTAGCCGTATTAACAGTACAAATAGTGACTATTCACAAAATCATGATAGCGATTTTTACCTCAAAAATATGATAAGAAGCGTGAAAAATTGGACCAAAAACACATTTAAATCAGTCACTATGCAGGCAGGAATCATAAAAAGAAATAGATAAAATTTTAAATCTTGGAAAAAAATCTTTAAAAATTTTTCAATTTTTTTAAAAAATCTTCAATACACAACTGAGTTCTTCAAATAATGTTTCTGTAAATGATTTGGAGTTTTTCAACCGCATATGAGTTATCGCTTGTGCTTTCTATTTAATGCGTAATATCAGAGTTTTACATTTATAATTTGATATACGGTCCTCATTCACAACAGTCAAATTATAATTAAACGTAACTCATACAATGAAATAATAAAACTTTGTATAAATCACCATACAATCTAAAAAACGCACAGGACGCGTTACGAGCGGAAAATTATAACAGCTCGTCACCAGCCAATGTAAACACGTGTCCGTAAAGTACTCTTCACAAATGAACAGAAAGGGGAAAGAGAAGAGCTTACAAATGGACAGGTGGCGCTAGCTGTAAGTTAAACACCAATCATGGAGAAGCACATGCAGAAGAGGAAAGTGTTGCTACAATGATAAAAAAGAAACAAAAAAGAAAAGAGAAAAGGAAATAAAAGTAAACAAAATAAAAATATAAAAAGTAAATTAAAAAAATAAATAAAAATAAATAAATAATTAAATAAATAAATAAATAAATAATAATAATAATAAAAGAAAAACAAAAGAAATAAAAGATTTTATTTTATTATTGTTTTTATTTATTTATTTGTTATTTTTTACCATAATAAAATTAAAAGAGACAAGAAAAGAAGGGAAAGAATTAAAAAAGTAATTTCTGAACTGAAGAGAGAAAAGGAGATGATGAAAAATCATTGACTAGCTTATAATTTCCAGTTCTAAATGCGTCTTGTGTGTTCTTTAAATGTTATGGTGATTTATGCTCAATTTTCTTATTTCATTGTTATTTTTCAGTGCTGTTGTAACTATAACTCATTTAAGTTTAAAGATACAAGTGAATCATTTTTTGTAATAATCTTTTTGCACAAAAGGAAGCACTTTTGAATTGACCAATTTTGTCTACAAGGATCGTATAATTTTTTTTTCAAGTGTAAGTTTAAGGAAATGAGTGGCATTACTAATTAGTTAAAATAATCCAATTTCCTACTTTTTAACACTTTTCCAATTAATACTACCTACTAACCTTCAACCTAAAGTTCGTTTCAATCTTCTTGGGGCATTTTGTAGATGTGCAACAACAACAAAAATCCTGATACTTGAGTCAGACGCACTAAATCAAAACATCTACATATTTAAAAAACATGGCTATTTTTTTTTTTTTCGTCATCTGCCCTGAGCATTCTACTGAACCAGTTTTACTAATTATTATTTTTTAAATGAAAGCTGTTGATCTGTAGATGTGCCCGCACTAGCTACATTTTATTAAAAATTCCCATTTTTATATTTTAAATCTAACTTTAAATTAAATTAAATATTTTTATGAAATTTCTTCAAAATGGAGGAAATCGGATTGCATCCATAGTTGAAAAAACAAAACAAAACAAAACAACAACAACAAAAAAAAAAACAATCAGTGTTATTTATCTTTGTCAATTATATCTTTTATGATGCAATTTTCTCATTACAATTAAAAATAACTCAAAAAAAATTGTGAACTGAAAATGACGTCATACTATAAAAATTCACACTTTCCTTGTTACATTTCAATATTTTTGCTATTCCACGATACTGAGTTTGAAACTCGAGGCGAAATGGTTTACTGAGTAAAAATGACATTAACGATCATTTTCTTCCATAAAACTAAATATTTTACCACGAATGCGCCTAAGAGATATGAATTTAGGAATTTTTACTCACCGGTATTGAGGTTAGAGCCTAAAGTCAAGAGTGTGAATACCAAGTTGTAGCGGGTGTAGCTGACAAGCGCGATTTCAAAATTGGAAATATATTTGCTCATAACCTATTGCACGTTAAAATATTTTTAAAGGGTGAATACGGATATGAGAGCTGTCTGTGTAAATTTTGAGACTATGAAAATGGTGTTAGGTTTAGAATTCACGAAGGAAAAATTCTATGATTGTGTCATAATGAAATAATTTTTGCTGATTTTTCATTCTGTAATACGAAGCATAAGAGCCTCAATTGCATCAAAATTACTGATCTTGATTACATGTTACTGATACGAATCAAGTTTTATTTCAATAATTTGAATAGTTGAAGATTATGAAAATAGTGTTTCGTTAACTTCGGGTTAAAAATATATTTGTTTTAAAACTTTAACAACGTAAGATGGATTTTTTATTGTAAATTAATTCTGTAGGTTTATTATAAATCAATGTAACAGTTCTTTTTTAAACATTTTCTATCGTCGAAATTCGACGGGTTTCAACTAATATTGTGTAAAACGATAATGATTCGAAAAGAAACAATTTTGTTAAATTAAAATTATTTAAAATATAATAATGTAGAATGCGATTTTGATCTAAAAATAAAAGTTTTAAAAGAGGAAAATTCCTGCCGGCCCGGCCTACAGGCGGAGGTAGATTTCGAAGTTAAGTATACTAATTTCACCAACAACAAATAGTATCACGATTAGAGATAAACCCACTTTAACAATTTTATCTGGCCGATTTTAACGAGTTTTTATTTCATTTTTAAATAAGAGCTGCTTTTATCAGAATTATGTTAAGGCGGCATTAAAAAAAAAAAAAAAAAAAAAAAAAACTTTTCCATACTCAACAACTCGAAATTTTTTGGCACATTTTCGGATTTATTTTTAATTAAAAAAATGTGAAACATGCAGACGTGATTTTTGAAGAGATTTATAAACTACCTGTGTTAATATTTTTCGTTCAATTAATTAAAACTTGATTTATAAACAATTATTTTCTCAGTAGGACAATATTTTTCGATTCTATAACACAATCGCTTCGGAAAATTCTGTTCAAAATGCTTTGATAACATTTTTTGAAATATATTCTGCCTCTATCAAAAAATCGATCATTACGGTGCATCATATCGTTTCTGAATAAGAGAATCTACCAATTGAATGCGTCTGAGAGCAAAAATGAATTAAAAAATGAGTCACAAAATAAGCAGTTTGGATTTGAATACACACTTAACCCGGCAGGACGTGCGCCGTGAAACGTAACACGGGAACGGGCATGGGGTGTCAGCATACCCCAAATATATTAACTGGCCTAAATATGAGAAAAAAACTTTAGAACTCTGTCTGTTAGTGAAATTCGTGATAATTACTCTCTTTCTCGTGAAAAATGATAGCTGAAATGTAAAATTATCGTTAATTAAAAAAAAAGTAATAAACAATAAATTAGAAGCACTCACCGACAACAAACGAATATTTTCGGGCATGGGGTGTCGAAACACCCCGCAGCCGTCCTGCCGGATTAATACGATGATTTTTTTCTTCAACCGCTATGTATTTGTAATTTGTTTTTGCTGTAAGAATTGGTCCTATTAATAAAAACTTGTCAATGTAAATGTTGTAGATAATATTAAGAAGATATATAATAAATTCATGCGGATTTTATATCTTGTGAATTGACGATGATATGGATATTTCTTCTTCAACACCCTCTTTTTGTTTTTGTTTTTAATTTTTTTTTCAGTGCGAATTGATCCTATCAAAAACTTGTCAGTATAAAAGTTGTAGATAATATTAAGAAGATTTATAATAAATTTAATTGGATTTCATATCTTGAGATTTGACGAAGTTATGAATTTTTTCTCCCCAAAACCCTACTCTTTGCGCCCCTTGAGCCCATTTTTTATTTTTATCAAAAATCTGTGATACATAAATTTTTGGCCCAATTTTTAGAAGCAATAAAAACTTTAAACTTTATATACAAAAATTAAGAAGTTATGGGGGTTTTTCGGTTTTCACAAAACAGCTCCCTATTTCCATCCCCTTAGTCCGATTTTGCCCATTAACGAACTTGATAGAGATTTTATGTTCCTTGATTTTATATATCAGTTCCTAAGAAATTTGTGCAGAATTATGGAAGTTATCGTGTCCAGAAGAAAATGATATATTTATAGATAGATAGATATATTATATATAAAGTTTTTTACTGGGGGTAGTTTTGGGTTCTAGGGGTCATGATCGGTGTAGATCTGCAAAAATTTTTCAGAAATTCCAACATAGCACAGTGGGGCAAGAAGCCTTCAAATCTGGCAAAAAATCGAAAAAATGAAATTCTAGTTTGAACTTCCCACATACGTCACTTTAATAGAGCAGATGTCAGTAGACATCTGCCTAGTATTAAAAAGTGTGCAAAGTTATCTTGGTCGTCACTAAAGTAAGAAGTTAAACTGCATATCGCAGAACGATAATAAATGAAAAAGAAAATCAATAATTTTTTTTTTCAACATTCGTTATTTAATTACGCTGTAATAATTCCAAAATAATATTTTTTGACTATGAAACCTTCAACTTCAGGTATCTAACTAAAATACAATAACTTTTACTTTTTTTATATGATTTTTATAGACAGAGTGACACTTAGAATATATAGTAGTGAAATTTATAAAAAAAAAATTAACAGTGTCTACAAACACTGAAGGTTTTAGTTATGAGTTAAAGCGGGTTAAGTGTCAACTATAATTTTTTCTACTAGGTTTGAGTTTCAGGATGGTTAATATGTCAGAAAATTTTGCTCCTTTTTGCCCCTTTTTTAATTGTATGGTCCTTTATATAGTTAATCATCCTCAATTATTTGTTAGTGTACATACATAAACATGATTACAAATTGTTTTTTATTTTAGAGACGAATTTAAGTACATTATATATTACCAGAAGAGAACTTCTGAATATTATGAAACATTCGAAAGAAAAAACTTTTGAAAAGCAATATGATTTTTTAGTAAAAGACCTCTAGAATAGGGCAAACTGCGAACGTAGTAGTTCTATAGACTTAAAAAAGAAGCTAAAATATTTTTAATTTCAATATAATTTCCGATTAACAAAAGCCTGTCGAGACAAGGATAATGCAGTCGGTAAAGGAAAAGATTTTAGGATTAATAAGGAGTGGCTTGAAAAATCGCTTTCATTTCCTCGATTTGAAATGAAAAGCAAACGTGGCCGGCTTCATATTCCTTTTGAAAGATGTTCTGAACGTTTAAAAAGATTAAGAGCGAAATGATTATGCGATTCTAGTTAGACATCTACTTTAGTATACGCGACATGTATGAGTTTAAGATCTGAAGGACAGATTCAGGCTTCAAACACCTCAAAGTCCAAGAGAGCTTCCAAATATCAAAAGGCTTATACAAAAACTGTAAAATTACAGCAGCCTTTGTCAGGAGAAGATGCTCTCACTGTATTAATAGACGTGAAATTATCTCGCGAACAGTTTAATGTCATTAGAAGTCCCCAGAAAAATTTCCCGCTGACAAAACTGTGCAAGAGGCAAAAAAAGAATGTTATCCTAAAAACATCGCAATAACAGAAATTAGTGCATCAGTTACATTATAGGCTCTTCTAGATCATACTTCAGAGCGCTTGTTACAAATACTAGAACCTGTTATCGAATCGCTTGAAAATGAATAATTAAAGCAGTTGTGCCTTATATCAAAGTGGGGTTTTGATGGGTCTTCGGGACATAGCTCATACAAACAATCTTTGTGAGTCGGAAGGCAGTGATTCAGCCGTATTTATTACATCTCTAGTTCCACTTCGAATGATATCTGAAAAAAGAGTTATACCAGTCCAGTTTTTTTGCATTTTTACGGCGATATTATGGATGATTTATAAATATTTAACTTGTAAGAAACTATCTTGCTTTCTTGTTTTTAACTTATTTTTGTACAGAAATTATTTGAAAAAGCTTTGTAAATTAATTAACCCTTTAGTGCGCAGTAGTTTTGCATATATGCAAACATCAGTGTTTTGAATTTTATAGATTTTTTTTTTATTCGTATATACCTAATTCACACCAGAAAATTAAAATAGCAATATTTGCTTTAATCAATAATAGACATTCCGTATTTAAGTAAAGGGAAATTAACCATTGAAACTTTTCTGGTGTAAAGTCAGATTTTCTGAACTACGTAATTTCTAGAACGTATACTATCATGGGAATTAAAGGGTTAAAGGTTAAGTTTTATAAAATAAATAATTATATAAAATAAGGTATTTGGAGACATACGTAATAAAATATTTACTAATTTGCAATATTGCTCATGTGCAACACAAGCAAAGATTGACGTATTATATGAAAAATGTATCTCTATTTTTTCTTCATCATTTTTTTCCTGTGCAATAAATCTTTCAGAGATTCATATATAATTTTTTCGAAACAAAATAAAAAATCGCGCATTTAAGGGTTAATAAATTACGCTATAGCTTAATGTAAAAGTTTTAAGTTTTACTACGTAAAATATATAAAAGAATGCATGATGTGCTTTTTTTGTTCAAAGTAAATTTTATTTATTGCCAACTTTGGTGGCTTCCTGCCCCACTGTGCATAGGGGAGAATGTAATAGGTAGTATTTCATACGAAATCTACCTAATTTTGTGCAAACAAAATTGTAGAAAATTGGCCGAAAAAATTAAGAAAAAAAATTGAAACAAATTGTTTAAACTTTTAAAGGTGAAAACTAGACATATTTACTTTTTTTATGGTTAGTGCTCCCTTAAGTACAATTTAGATCATGGAAAAATAAAACACTGTTTAAATTTTGAATCGTTTAGGATTCTCGCTTACGTTTTCCAAAGAATAATGCTTATGTGCATTATTTAAAATTTTCGTGTTTTCCTCGAAAATAATTTCCTTTGTAAGGAAGTTCATGCTATTATTAAGCAGTACATTTAAATTAGTAAAATAGTGATAAACAATGCAACAGGCAATTAAGATTGTTTTAGATTCAAAACATTAGTTTTTAACTTGCACATTTTAAAGAATTATATCGTATTTACACGTGCCTAAAGTATGTGAGAGTACAAAACGTAACATGTTTCTAATAAGGAACAAAGGAAAAAAAATACCCTATATGCCGGCGTATATCACACACTTTTGAAATAGGAAAACAAAAAAGTAAAACAATGCGTTAAGCATATAATATGAAACACTTTCCAACACTTCTAGAATACTCTAACAAAACTTCGTTATTCAGTTAAACAAGATAAATGAGATAGTAAACATTTTAGAAAACTTATAAAGCGTTTAAAAACTGATTTCAGCAATTACAGCCCATAGCCAAATATGTATTTCAGTTCTTTTGTACAGCCCCTGTATTTGACCTATAGGATGGTATATAGTCTATATAGCATGTAGAAATTTTATTTTAGCAAGAAAACGCATATTGTGTTGAAATTTCACTTTCAACAATTTATACCAATAGTCGGAAACATACTTGAAGATTTTTGTAGAACCCTGTATTTTACATATTACCGTTATATACACGGCACTATTTAGCTAAAGTTTTAATTCAGACTAATGCGCGCTTAAAACTACTGAAGTCACACTTCTAGAAATTATCATCCATAGACGGCTATGTATTCAATTTCTTTGCGTAGCCCTATATATCATTTTATCTATATTCTACAAACATCTCTTAGTATTCTAAATGTAATTTAGCGTAAAAATGCATAACTCATTTAAAAGATAAATTTAAACAATTTACGCTCATACGCAGTAACCCTTTAGAATTCTTTCGTGTAGCTTTATATATGATTTATAGCATTTATACACATAGTATACAAAGATACATACAACACTAATACAACAACGAAAAAGTCCTTCCGGCCAGTGCCGGGAGGAAGAGGTAGCTTCCAAATTCCTTATTTTAAAAAAGCAAACTTATATTATTCAAACACACGAAGCTCAATTTAGTGGAAACCGAATATAGGAGATTCAATACTAATTTTTATCAATACTAAATCATTATGAATGAGAATTTCGCGAAATTAGTCAGCTTTATCCAAGCTGCTTTTATTTAAAGTAACTTATATTTGGCTGAGATGTTGATGTATACTATCCACATGCTTTCTTACATGGAAATAGGCGAATACGTGTGTTATCGCGTGACAAATACAAGATCGTTTCAAAATGTTAGCCATACTAGAAATTCAAAGTGCTATAATTCAACCATTTTTTAAGATATAAACAAAAGAACAAATTTTCAGAAACAAAATCTGCTCCGGAATCCTTGTATCAAGGCCAAACACATAAAAAAATATTTCATTTTCCAATTTTTTCATACCTCATTTTAAATTTTAAATTAAATTTTTTTTAATGACAACCCTTTTGAAACAAGATGGCGAATGAAGCTGGCCAACGAACTCGGTCGAGACATTGGTATGTACTATGTACAGACCAAGTAACATCCAAATCGGTTCATAAATACGCTTGTTATCGCGTGACAAAAATCAGGTCGTTTTAAAATGTCAGCCACAATAGAAATTCAAAATGCTATAACTCAGCCATTTTTTTAGATATAGACGAAACAAAAACTGTTCTGGAATCTTCGTATTAAGGTCAAACACATACGAAAAAAATCTTTTTCATTTTCCAATTTTTTGGTATCTCATTTTAAATTTTAAATTTTTAAAATTTTTTTAAATGGCCGCCATTTTGAAACAAGATGGCGGATGAAGCTGGCAAACGAACTCGGTCGAGATATTTGTATGTACTATGTACACACCAAGGTACATCCAAATCGGTTCATAAATACGCCTTTTATCGCGTGACAAAATTCAGGACGTTTCAAAATGTCAGCCACGCTAGAAATTCAAAATGCTATAACTCAGCCATTTTTTAAGATATAGATGAAACAAAAACTGCTCCGGAATCTTTGTATAAAGGTCAAATACATAAGAAAAACATATTTTTCCATTTTCAATTCTTTGGTACAACATTTCAAATTTCAAATTTAAAAAAAAAATTAAATGGCCGCCATTTTGAAACAAAATGGCGGAGGAAGCTGGCCAACGAACTCGGTCGAGACATTGGTATGCACTATGTACATACCGAATTACATCCAAATCGGTTCATAAATTCGAGAGCTACAGTATGACAAATGTCAGATATATATATATATATATATATATGGATATATATATATATATATATATATATATATATATATGGATATATATATATATATATATGGATATATATATATATATATATATATATATCAACTTTTGAACGGAGGGTGGTTTCGGTGTCTGGGGGTCATGATCGATGAAAATATACCAAAATTTTTTGAAATCTCTTTCCTCCAAACGGCTGCAGTAGGTAGCTTTTTGTAATGAAAGCTACCTAAAAGCTTTATTAAACTTAAAAACGCATATCATAACTAAAAATGCACTTCCAGCAATAAACACTGTTATACAGTTCTTTGAATACAGTATAGTATCCGAAGCTTCTGTGTGTGTTCCTGTAGATACAATGTGCTTCATATTTGATTTGATAGCCTAAGAGAGACTCCTCAGACCAGAATCTAGTCCGTAGAGCATGGTATCCCTGCTGGTCCTCTTTATTAAGGTTTAAAAAATACAATGAAAAAATTACAGTGTTCAGCCGGAGTGGAACCCTCCGTTCAACGAGACAAAGGTCGGGTTTGAAAATAATTTGGCTTAAGAAAAAAATAAAAATTACAAACTATGGTCAAAGGCCAGATCGCCTCCGCGAAGGAAACACCCTCAACGCGGCAGGGGGCTGAGACTGAGAAGAAGTTCTGCGTTGGTAATTGCAGCTGATGGCTACTAGGTAACGTTTGAGAGACCTCTCAGAAAAATGTATAATTTAAGTTATTTTCTATTTAGGGTATTGCGAAGCCATTCCCTGGGAGGGATAACTGTCTTCTTAATATGCCACTCTGCTCTTAGCGGTAGGTGAAGTAGTAATGAGAGGGCAACGCCGCTGCGCCACACTCGCAAAGGAATGTGTCTGCGCATTTAAATTTGTGGAGGTAAATTCGAAAGGGACCATGCCCCGTGAGAAACGCCGTTGTGTGTGGGGAGAGGTTGTAATGGGTTACTGAGACTTTCAGCATTAGATTATATCTATGTCTGCCTTTGTCGGTGTTGTCCCAGATTAATTGCCATTCCTTATTTTATCTTTTACCGAACGTTTTCTGTATGTGGGTGGAAATGGGAGATGGATGTCTATATGAGATTTAGCTGTTGCTTCCTTTGTGAGCTCGTCCACTGTTTCATTACTCCGAACGTCCGTGTGCGCTGACACGTTGCCAAGGGCTACTAAGTTTTAGAGGGACTTTAGATTAACTTTCATATCGAGGATTAGCGAATGCTTTGCACTATGAGCATAGATAGCTTTCAGACCAGATAGACTATCACAATGAATTCGGTCGAAGGAATGTGTGGTGTTTATCTGAATCCAGGCCAGAGCTTTTAAAACTGCATAGAGTTCTGCCTGATAAACAGAGTTGTGATCGTCTAGTCATCAAGCTCACTGATGGATAACGGCGCCCCTTTCCATAGCAAAGAATGCCGCTGTTACGCCGATGGCTGTTTCGGACCCATCAGTAAAAAGATTAATAATGGGGGATAGGGAGAAATAATTAAGTTTGGTGTTTATTTGGAAGTGGCTTGTTTCATCAGAGGTGTGTATCTGTCAACTTGGAACTTTTTGTTGTATTGTGATGTATGGAAAGAATTCACTTGCAGTTGATTCGTGTTTGAGGTGGAGAATACGTCACTTGATATATTCATATGTGAGTATTGTGTTGATCGGTGGTATGCGTGTTATAGTATTTATTATGTCCGTGGAGATTGTTTTTTACCCTCGTGAGATTTGAAACAGACACATTCGCTGTAGTAAAATTAATTTGGTTATTATTTGTTTTGTTAGGTGTCTCCCCCATATGCTTGCGCCGTAAGTTATTATTTTTTCTACTATAGTGCGATACCATATTTTAAGCATTAAGTTGCTAATGCCCCATGTTTTTGACGTCATTTTTGCGAATTGTGGTGAAAAGCCATGAATTTTAGTTTAAGATGATGTAGATGTGTTAGCGAATTTTGATGCATATAGATTGTTATGCCTAAAAGTTTGAGGTACGGGACATGGTGGACACTGATCCCGTTGACGCAAATAACTGGATTCCTGCACTGCAGGGGGCGTTGTTTTGCAAATGTCAAGGCTTGAGGTTTGACTGATGAGAGTTATAGGGGTAAGGATTCCAGTAGCTGGCAGAATGACACCAGTTCAGCTTTCCGAGGATTCATCCTCCAAAGTTCTGAACGCGCGCAATTCTGCTTACATCCATCGGTATTTTGATGAGACGAGTTGCTTTATAGCATCGTATGGCGTTGTTTTCTGAGCAGAAGCATTGAGGCTGAGAGAGAAAAAAAAAATAGTACATGCAGCAAAATTTTCTCAGAGTACCAGCCACAGACAGATGGGACGTACCTTTCGAAAATATTTATTTATACATTTTAATGCTTCTGAGATTGTCATATAAGAAACAAAATAGATTTTGACTACAAATTTGAATGTTTTAGAACTACGAGGAATGTTTTATCAGTTATTTAAAAATTTAATTAGAACACCGTAAAAATAAATATTTTTTTTATTTTGAATTTATAGATATTTATCTTCGAAAGCTGCAGGATCGGTCAAGTAACCAGGTGATCAAGCTGTTAAGAAATACAGCTTGAGAAGAAATAAAATACGCTAATTGGCTATTAAGAGCAACCACTTGCCCATAGATCACTTCATTTGATTTTACCGATATTTAGAGCCCAAATAAGCATTTTTGAGAACAAGGACACACATTCGACTCTATTTTCGATTAGTAAGTTTTACCTTATTTATGAAATCGCTCAAATGAGGCAATGAATACTATTCCAAAATAATGGTATTGCCTAGACGGTGCCGCCCCGTGTAATTGCGACTTAACTTGACACTGCACGTTTTAAAGTGTCCTAATGGGGATAATTTAATAATATTTAATTTTTAACATGCTTCTACTAAACTTATTTTCATTCATTAATGCAAATATATGCGTTTTCTAATCGATTTTGTTCTCACTTCCCGATGCGCTAGAATTATAGAGAATGTGGACATTTATGCGTTTTCCGATGACAATGGAATATTTTCATATTTTGAGAACTTAATTATCAATTAAGCGAGCGATTAATCTTAACTAAATTCAGCTATAATAATTCCACCCAACAATAAAAAAAAAGTATAAAACCAAAGATTGGCGTTGAAGTACATAAATGTGTTTATTTCAACAATTTAATATATTCATGAATTTCACTTTTTGAAGAAATAAATGATGGAAGAGTTTTAGTGAAATATTAATACCATACTAATTACAGTAGTGTATTATGAAATCTTCTAAATACTAAAAAATAGAAAGTAAAATAAAAGTAATATATATATATATATATATACATATACATATACATATATACAACATATACAACATATATATATATACGTATATGTTACATTTTGCTATCGACTTTTGTGACATTTCGGCGACACTAGTATATCTCGAAGTAAATGTAGTAGAGTAATCAAGGCAAACACTCCGTTATCATGACAATATCGGAGTGCAGTCAGGGTGGCTAGTATAAGACAGGTTCCATAAACATTGAGAAATTTCTCATGGCATAATTAATAGAGTCATCGTAACTTTAAACGTTGTTTATTTGACAAAAACATATCGAAATATTTCCAGTAGCTTGTCCATCAACTGTCGAATAATCGATCACCCACTTCATAAAACTGAAGATGTTACAAGTATTAGGATTTGCACATAAGAGTCGTTCACCCCAAGGGACGTAGATTTATTAAACAACCGGAAAAAGGTAAAATCACACGCTCCGTCCTCGATGTAACAGTATAAGTACTCAAATAAACAGGGCGCGGACGGATACATTATTAGTGGAGAACCAATTCCAGCAGCGAGATGGGGAGGAACGGGACAGGAGACAGGCTACGATTCGATGGGAAGGGAGGTGAAAGTATGACGTCGATAATGAACTCTTTATACGGCGTCAGTATTAAAGTGCAATAGAATGCTGGCGGGAGCTTGCAAGGAATTGTGGGAAAAGAACATCATCGAATAAATGCAAAACATTCGAAACAAAAAGAATTTAGTTATAGAATAAAATGAAAAAGTAATTTAATGCGTTTTAAGATTAGACGAATGGATTAAGGTTTTTTGGAATAATAAAAGAATACGCAGATTTAAATGCATGAAATAAAAGACAAAAGATATTAAGATATTATTAAAAATAGGTAAAAAAGAAAAAAATATTAAGAATTTGGAATAGTTTTACTAAGATAAAAGGGTGAAAATTTTTATTATTACATAAATATAAAAAAACATGCTTTCACTAGGATGCTGTAAATGGGATTTCTTGATTTACTTTTCACCAAGAACACTGTCATAAATTTTACAAAACGCGCTTTTCGTACATTTTGGTCTCTCATATGGCACCGAAATTAAAAATGAATTTTTAGGGGCGTTTGTAATTATATAAGGACGTAGCACCTATAGTCGTTGCCTCGTCCATCCTTCTGTGAAAAACATCCCAAACGAATGGTTTGAAATTTAATACATATGATCATCAATAACATTCACGTTCACAAATTTCCATTTTTAATAATGCAGTTAATTTCATTATGCTTGTGTTCGCGACATTTTTGTTTTTGTTTACTAGTTTTTTGTTTACTAGTCTTTTTGCGAAAATATGTTTATCATTTTAGTTTCTGGAGAATGTTGCCGTCGGATGTAAATAAATAAAGGTAAACATGTCGAAATGTAAATAAATAAGGGCATTTTTGCCTTTTAAAAATTTATTTTTATCACTTATAGCAATGGACTATATTCAAAATCTGGGTTCGAGGCTGAAAAAAGTCACGTGGTACCGGTAATTTACCCAAAGAATTTCTAACTGATAAGAAAGGAGGCTACTACTGCTTTTCCTCGTGAACTGTTTCACTGGCTGGCGAGGATTTACATTACGTCTACGGAGAATTCCCTTCTTTACGCTAGAAGTTTTTACCTTGATCACGTGATCATAACGTAGAATAAATATCCTCCATTATAGCCCATTATAGAGTACTTATAGAGATTTTTACATATAGTTTATAACATATAACCATTGCAGAATTTTATCGAGTCATTTCAAATTTTCTGAAAATCGAATCAAAAATTAAAAAGATATTAAGATAAGTTTTCTTCATTCTATTAAATCCTATCATGCGTCATTAATTCAATGATATCCCACGATAGGTTCCATGGATGGTGCTTGGTTGCCATAATGATTGCGTCCTATTTAAGATAGAGTCATGTTATCTTCGTATTACTGAATTTAATACATGTAAGCGTAATAAATGTTTTAGTCATGCATTTTTACATAAGAGTGCAACAGATATGCACCAAAAGAATATTTATAAAACTAGATATAGTACGAACGTACCACATTTGCCACGTTTGACGTATATTTTTCGACTTGTTATTTTTTATATGTATAATAATTTTTTTTTGATTTGTCTCTTATTACTATAGTAAAATATCTTGTATTAACCCGATAAATATTCAGCGCAAAAATACAATACGTGCCTAATCTTTAAAAAATAGAGAAATGTTTCTGGATCTACCAAATCTTTGCAGTAATCTAGTATAATCTCTTCTAAGTTATCCGCGATTCTAAAAAAGCGTTCGTTTATCTTTACGAACTTCAGAAACCAATAGGTTTTATAGATTTAAAATAATAATTTTTAATAAAAAGTTTATTATTATTATTATTACTAATTGCTGCCCGTTAAAAAAATAATAATAAACAAGGAAAAGGGAAACTTGAAACTGACTGTAAAATAGTCAATGAAACATTGTCTTCATTTTGAAAGACCTATCCAATGTTGTGCCACTCAATAGGCTGCGTAAATTTTTTTTCGTGTCTACCGCCATTTTGTATTTATAAAAACAAAACTTAGCCTATAACCATCGGGCGGTTAAGACGAATTGATAGAGACCTCATTCATTAAAATCCATCCAGCCGTTGAGATGTTTCGAGGGTATAAAGAAATCCACATACCCAGATACGCGTGAAACACATAACCCTTCTTGTCAGTCGGGTAATAAAAGAAGACCTCATAAGGCTCTTCAGTTAGTAGCGGCACTTACCGGATAGTTTGAAACATATCGCGGATGGGCCAACCCAACGTGCCCGTATGGTCAAAATGAATCCGGCTACCCTAATTCAAAAAAAAAAAAAAAAAAAAAAAAGAAAGAAAGAAAGAATTTGGAGCGCGCCCGCAGAAGGATAAAGCAGAAAGAAAATCAATGACAAAATTAGTAATTGTTTTTTAGGTTAAAAAACATTTTGTGCATTTACAAGAACTACAAAACCTCTCAACATGAAGCTTATTCAAATTTTAAAAAATCAGTATTAAATTTGATAATGCATGTTAAAAAAAGAATTTCGGTCCATGAATATGTTCTGCTTTATTTCATGCGTCTAAAATCTTTACGCTCAGTTACACATATTACGGTTTAATTGAGCTAAAAATATTTAAATATAAATAAAATGTAAGAAGCAACAATTTAGATTTAATGAAGCAATAATTAAATATATAGGGCACTGAATTTAATATATTGTGTAACGAAATTATTTTTAAATGCGTTTGGAACATTACGTATAAATTTCGTATTAAAAAAACTTAAATAAAAAAAACTACAGGAGACATTCTTTGAACGAAAGTACAGAAATGACATGTACTTGTGATGTTATCATGTGATATGGTTATTTTTTTATTACTTTTTCAAAATCAATAGTAAATATTTTAATAACTAAATATTTCGTAGGCATTTAAAAAACTTTAATTGTCTGTGGTTGGAGAGAATGTTAAATATTTTTTGAAAGTTAAATCACTACATTTTATAAAAGTTTCTCTTCTTATATCGTCGCTACCATGTCAAATTATCCAATGTGAAAAAATGTATTTTTCAAATTTTGTGCCATTTTATTCTACTGTGAGTGATACGTACTAAGCAAAATCGGCACGTCTCTAGCTTGCTTAGAAACTTAGATAATGACTGTTTCAAAGTATCTAATATGCACTTTTTTCTAAAATTTACAATATCAAACTGTCCAATATGGCATATTCGATCCTTTGCCGCACATGTTTGAATATTTTTCTTTTTCTAAGCATCTGTACCATGTCAAACTATCCAATATGAAAATAGTATTTTTATCAGGAAGACAAAAACTGTTTTATTTATGTATTGAAATTTCACGCAATTGACATATGTTTTTGATGTTTACTATAGCATATGTTTTCTATTGTTAAAGGAATGTGAGAATTTTTAGTTCATTTATGGTATTACTCAAAAGAATACCATTACATTACACTTAATAGGGAAAAAGAGCGATGTCTTTTAATGGCGTTACGATATTTAAAATATAATGAAATTAATATGGATTTATCAAGTGTATTAAAACATGCTTTATGCAGAATATGGTGTGTTATTATTTACATTTATTATTATGTACAGATTTATACGAAAGAATTTTGTTGTATAATGATTTATAGTTTAAAAAAATGTTTGAAGCATATGTTAGTAATGTTAAAATATTCCAAACCAAGTGAAATTGACATCCGTAATTGATTTACATTACAAGTTGCTTACTGTAGAATATGACATGTGCGATAGTTATCGTTAATTTACAGGGACACACAAAATTTCTGCTACGCTGCTGTCTATTAGCGACAGTTGTTTGAAGTGCGTTTTCAATTATAGTATTAGTTTTTAACTATTTGAATATTACGTGGTGCGTATAAATTGTATAGATCATATACAGGGCTATACAAAAGAATTTGTAAGCATTACTTTGTATGAGCGTGAATTTCTTAAAGGAGATTTTTAATTGAGTTGTACAATTTTAGTCTTTTATTTCTTTTTAATATACTAAAATATGTTAGAAGAATTTCCTAATATGCAGGGCTACGCAAAGAACTGAAAACATTGCCGGCTATGACTGGCAATTTCTAGAAGTGTGTTTATAACAGTTTTTTGCCTGAATTAAATTTTACCTTATGCAATTTAATTAACATGTATAAAAATCTGTAAATAATATACAGGGCCGTACCAGAAGGTCGGGTATATTTCCGTTTATTGGCGGAAATTTCTAAAGGTGGAAAGTGTAAATTGCGTTACGCGTTTCCTAATTAAACTAAATTGTCGCATACTATCTAGATTATATAAAAATCTGTAGATCATTTACAGGGCTTCACAAACTGATTCGAGTACTTTTTCTGTCTAATGACGGTAATTGTTTTTTAGTGAATTCTTTTGTGCAGCCCTGTATACGAGATATAGAATTTTTATACAACATGCAAAAAAAATACTTATATTTAAAAGCGCATACCAAAATTCAAAAACGCACTTCCAGCAATTATTGCTCAAAGACAGTACTTTAACCCATTTCTTTTGTGTGTCCCTGTAAATGAATGACAAATGCTACGAATGCATGCCTTATTCTGTCGTAATCTTCCTGTAATGAAATTCAGTGATATAGCGCAATGTCATTAAAATACTCCCCAAATGATTTTCCCCGAATATACCATAATGTAATGGAAATCTTTTGAGTGCCCCTGTAAATGAACTATTAATGTTACACATTTCATGTGCAATACTGAACATGCCATTTTAAGCAACATTAATATTTTTTAATTGCATGAAAATCCAAGTATATTTACGTGAGTTAGAGTGTGGACAGACAAACCGAATTCATACACACTGTTCAACCTTGTTGGAATGTGTTAAAAAGTATAATAGGTTGAAAATTCACATTCAGTAATTTCTACCAATAGACGAGCATAACTGAATTGCTTTGTACAACCCTGTATATTACCTACAGATTTTTATACATGCCGCATAATGAGCTAAAAATTTAATGCAAGCTAAAAGACACTTAAAACCACTAAAATAATACTTCCAGAAATTATCATCCATAACTGCCCATATTTCTAGTTTTTTGATCCTGTATATGATTTTGGCCTTATATATGATTTAACTTATGTTCCACAAACATCTCATATACTAATAATAGTCTAGTTTTGAAATGCATAACACAATTAAAAACTACGTTTAAGCAGTTCAGAATCATACTAATTAATACTAACTAATTATTTTAGGTAGTCCTGTATACAATCTACAGAATTTATACATACCACGTAGTATGCACATAGATTTAAAACGCATACCCTAAAGTAAAACGCATTTCCAGCAATTATCGCTAATAGATTGTACTTTAACCCTCTCACTCCCAGTGAGTCCAAATGGCATCAGAATGTTAGTGGATTTTTTAATTCGGATATTTAAAATTCATACCAGAAAATTAAAATAGCAATATTTGGTTTATTTAATAATAGACCAGTGTGTATTTAAATAAAGTGAAATTTATCATTGAAATTTTCTGGTGTAAAATCGGATTTTCTGAACTACGTAATTTCTAGAACGTATTCTACCATGGGAATGAAAGGCTTAACAGAAATCTTTTGTGTGTCGCTGTAAATGAACGATAACTGTTGTACACCTCAATTCTAACATAAGCATGTTTCTGTGCAACTCAATAATGTATATAAATTTAGTTATGTTAGAAATAGTGTAATATAATTAAACTAAACCACAAACCGGAAAGGGTTAATGGGAGATTAACCCATTAAAGACTGACGTTGCGTTTTCGCAACATTTTATTTGTGGTTTTTTAAATCTTTTTGATACCGGTAAAAGAGAAAAGTAAAGTTTGCCTTATTTAATTAACACATTTCAGTGATTCCTAAAGTAAAAGCAAGTGTTTATCAAAAAGTGGTGCAAAATGAATAAAATTCCTGTAAAACATGCTGGTCCTTAATGGGTTAAATAAATCAAAGATTTATATTCGAAAATAATGGTGGAAAGCGGCCCATGAGTTTCTTAGAATTAATAGCGCAAAGATTACTATTCATAATTATGGGTATGAAGTGCCTGTTGTTGCCCACCCCATTATTTGAGATATTTTTGTTATCTTATGTTTTATAAAATTAACAGAATATTTAAAAAACAGCTTTTATCTTTATTAATTTACCGTATGTTCGTTATTAAAATTATTAAAGAAAAATCTTAAGAGAATGAATCTTAAGAGTATTGAATATGTAAATGCCAAAATTTTTACAAATTAAACTATTGAATACGACACATTTGCTACTATGAAACGGAGAATCTGGGAAAAGCACAAAATTTTTACAAGTCAAACTATCCAATATGGCATATTCGCTACTATGGAATGGCGAACCTGGAAAAAGCACATAATTTTTACAAGTGAAACTATCCAATGTGGCATATTGGACAGTTTGAAGCTGAAAAAGTTCAACGAAGCTGAAAAGGTACATATAATCATACCATATCATACTGTCCAATGTGATTTTTTGGCGAGTAAAATTATTCAAAAGATTTATCTCAATAGCATGCTTAAATAGGATATAAAACAACACCCGAAAAATATAATAATTGTTTACTGCTGCTTGGCGCTGATTTTGAATCCTCAATTAAAACAGTTTTTTCGCCCTCCTGAAAAGCGGCTATTTTCACATTGGATAGTTTGACATGGTACCGACGATATGCCAATAATAATTTTGTTTTATACAGTTTAAAGATGATTTTGTTTTTCCTAGAAATGGTAATTTTAACGGATGACTAAAGTTATACTGCATAATATATTAGTCATTCTGTAATATACTTCACCCCAGTAGCGACACTGAATCATTTTAGTAAAGAACAAATATGAAGTATTCAATTATTATGTTTAAATTTTTAACATAGTAGTTTTCAAAAATATTTTGATATGTTTAATATAAAACGTAACTATATTCAATGCTACACTATTTTTTTATGTATTTAGAAGCATATTTTTTAGTAAAAGGAAATATTAACAAATTTTATGTAATTTACTATATTTGTGAATATTTTCAAAAAATAAGATTTTGTCGCTAACATACAAGTAAGGTCAAAAATCCCCGGACTAGATCAATTACAAATTACACTGTCAACAAATTTGAACTTTTGCTCTGTCCTAAAACAGAAATTAGTTGTTTTTTATGCTGATTCCGAATTTAGTTTTAGATTTACTCCAGCACGTCAAGTTTGAGAGATATTTGCATATTTCAATGTATGCAAATTTAGTAAATTTTATACAACTATTTGCAAATTTAAGGTATAAAGCAATATCATACAGGGTTTTTTGTTTTATGTTATGATTACTACCTAATTTACTTCACAAAAACGTTGTTTCTGAGATTATACTGACATGTGACTGTGAAATATTGTACCTAATTTGCATATTTTTCATGTGTTTCTAATAATGTTTCTTGACGTTCAAATATTTCTGCCGCACGAGTACGCTAATATGCTTCTAAACCAGTTTTTTGAGCTGATTTCAAATCTTGTATCTGTTTTCTTCTATCACGTCTAGTTTTTGAAAAAAGTGAAATTTTAGTTTTTGGTCAAAAAAGCCAGAAATAGCTTTTTATGATACTTTGTATGATAAACTTCAACTAGTTAGGATAGATCTACTACTTATTTTTTTTCGATTATATAAATTTTTGTTTATGTCTCTGATATGAATCTGACCCTGTTCATCTTCTTGTCAATGAATTACACACCCCTAAAAAGCATCTTATATCAAACCTGTGTTAATGCCGTGCAAAAGTAGAAATTCAACTTACTCAAAAACTAGATATGACATAAGAAAACAGACTGCAGATTTGAAATCAGCATAAAAATCTAGTCTAGAAAAACATTACGTCAATTCTGTGGCAACTATTTTAAAGTTAATAGGGATGTAAACATTACACCATTGAAAAATATGCAAATTAGGCTTAATAACTGATAAATAAATGTTAAGAATATGCAAATCGTGACATTTATCTGAAGCAAATAGTCAAGTAATCATTATCTAGAAAACGTAATTAGATGTGACATATATTGTATCTAAAATTTGCATAAAATAGCACAAAAAGCTTAAACTTGCATAAATTTAAATATGCAAATTTCTCAAAACGTGAACCACCTAGAGATAAACGGAAAGCATGTTCGGAATCAGCGCCAAAAACTGATCTAGAATCAGTTCTAGGACAAAACCACTGTTGTTCAGTGTTATTAAACAATAGAACAATAATTTTACCTTATTGTTCTACAAAGTACTTTCCGCCTACATCCACATCCTTTTAGCGTTCGTATAACTGTTCAAAACACACCTTGAATCCATTTTTAAGACGTCCTTCAGTAGCTTTGTCGCATTTTCGATCACCTGACCTGAATCCATAAAACGGTGTCCCTTCAATTTCATTTTCAGCCGGGGAAACAGGTAAAAATCTGTTGGTGCTAGACCGAGGGAATAAGGTGGGTGTTCCAGTGTGGTAACACTGTGTCTGGCAAGGTAATTTTTCAAAATCAGAACGCGATGTGGTGAAGCACTGCCGTGTAAAAGAAACGTTGTTTATTGCACATTTTCAGGTCGTTTTCGTCTGATTGCATCTCGTAGTCGTTTAAGGATCTCAAGGTAAAGTTCTTTATTGACAGTTTGGCCTTCAGGAACAAATTCGTAGTGAATGACGCCCTCATACACGCTCGACGCCCTCGCACAAGCTCAACATTTTAATCTGCGGTGGAAGAGGAGGGGCGACCAATCCATTGATGTTTGTACAATCTTCACGAAAACGCTTATGCCAACCGTACTCAACCTTTTTTTTTTTTTTTCATGTCATCGTTTCCGTATGCGTTCTTCAGCAATCCGAGCGTCCCAGAAGGAGATTTCTCGAGCAAAAAGCAGAATTTGATGCTTGCACGCTACTCTAAAGACGACATTTCAAAATCCGACGAATGAAAAATTCGCTTTGTCAGAAACGATCCGAAGCTAATGACAACAGTACAGGAAATAAATTCCCAGATGCCTGTGTATTTTTCTTATCAGTGTTGCCAACCTCCGAAAAGATATTTCACCCTCAACGAACACCTGCGTCAATGTAGGCGACCAGTCCGGGAATTTATTGACTGTACCTAGTATTAAAAAGCAGAAAAAACCAACATTTAAATTGCACAAATAATACATAAAAAGCAGCAAACAGCTGTTTCGAATCTACTAACGAGATTCTCCTACAGTACAAGATAGGGAAAAGGAACAGGTGCTAGAGAAAGCAAGGCTGAGCAAAATCATAGGCAGGGACTCGCTGGCTTATATACCCTATGCGGGAAGCGGAAGCGCCAAAAACAACCAATGAGAGAGAAGCAGTGGAAACGACCGCGTAGACAAGTAGCGACATCTACCGGAGAAAAAGAGAAAAAGAAACCAAAAAAGGGGAACTTAAATTAATGCTTTCCGAATACTTGGAAAATCAGGAGTAATAGATAAGTCATTGACTAAAGAGTGAGAATTTTTAATCACTCTTTAGTCGATTCGAAACAGCTGTTTGCTGCTATTTATGTATTATTTGTGCATTTTAAACGTTGGTTTTTTCTGCTTTTTAATATTGTTGCACAAAGGCTTTATTTGCTATTTTTATGTACCTAGTATATTGAATGTCAACTCCATGGAAATATCTGTTATGTTCGAATAGGCATAAAAATAAATTTGCTATATTATATAATGTTACATAATAGCCTTAAACGTCTTATCTAATTTTTCATTCCATTGGAATATTACAAATAAACAGGAAAAGTAACATGTGCGAGAAAATTTTAAGAAATTTTGGGGGAAATTTTTGAGCTGGAAGTCCGATTTAGGGGAGGGTGATAATGAATAGACATTTTTTCTTTTTTTTTTCATATGTTATATTTGAAATGCAGGGGATATTTTACTTTTGCCTTCATTATTAGAATATTTGAAATGCATGTTTACATATTAAAACGATTTTACTAATGTTATTCATAATATTTCTTTTTTTTTTTTTTTTCAATTTTTAATTCTATTAACTTTAAGTGTAATAGTCAACAATGGAAATTCATTCCTTTTAAATTCTAATTGTGAAAACATTCATGTATTCATAATGATTTTAACTATCTTAATGTCGTGATACATTTTATAAATACGTTTTAAAGCGAACTTAATGGATATAATGTCTTGACATTTATCTTTATTACAAAATAGTTTAACTCTATTCTAAAAATAAAAAATGATGCAGATTATACTTCAGGGAGGAACATTTGAAAAATCAAAATAATTGAAAATAAACACTCTAAGTAATGTATTTCTGTAAAATGCACAGGGTAACCATCATAATAGAAAATCATTATTTTAGTTTTTCACATCACAGTACTGAATATATGATAACACAGTCGGTTGATTTGAATAATATAGTTTAAAAAAATATTTTTGAATATTTGATCACTGTTTTTACAATGATCTTGACATATTAAATTGACAAATTATTTGTTTGACCAATTTTATCTAGGGCAGTCGTGTAAAAGGGAAAAATTTTTTTTTTTAAAAATCACTGGAGGGCTACTTTTGAACATAAACTTATAGACCGGGAAGCGGTTGTACTAACCATCACCTCATCGATTTGATGGCTGAAATTCTAGGATTAGTTAAAACTCGATTCGCATATTAAAATGCAACTGATCTGCCAAGTCATCTCTTGGTGGAAAATACCTTCAAACCAGATCTTTGTGGCTGAATGGTAATTTTACCATCGTGTTTTTCCTCTAGTCTTCCATGATTTCATACTTTTTGGTGCAGGAAAACCCATTGACAAACCTACAGATCAACCACTAAAATCGGGTTTACAAGTGGTTTCCACCAAGATATGATTTGGCAGATCAGTTGCAATTTAATATGCTAATAGATTTCTGTCTAATCCTGAAGTTTCAGCGGTCAACTCGATGAGGTCTGTGCAGCCACCAACTGCTCTATTACTGCTACCTTATTTTGAACATTTTTGGAATTCACACTGCCTATTAACGTCCAGCACGTAAAATTTAATCTTTTTGTGATACCTCGTATATAAAAATTGCTGCCAACCTCTCACTAATCCTTCGTAATATGAGGATAAATTTGACCCAAGTTAATCACGTTTCGAAATAGAAGATGTATTTGATGAATTTTTATTTATTTTATTTAATGGTTCTAAGTGTAATTTATTTATTTTCATTTCTTAAAAAAATTACTGGTCCAAATTAATAAAGTCGAACCTCTATTTAAGGAAGTCGCTAAATCCTGGAAAAAAGTTCGTTATATGGAAAATTCGTTAAATAGAGATTCACCGTTTAAAATATTTTAATCTACATAAAACAGATTTTAAATTCATAAACACTAAATATTTTTAATAAAAGTAATTAATCACACTATTTTTTATAAATTATTTCCATTTGTTTTATTCATTTTACCCATCAATACCTTTCATCAAATCATTTTTTCTATGTGTTTAAATCTTTGAAATCTGCGAGCAAAACAAAACATTGTCCGGGAATACATTGTATTTTTAGTTTAATATAAATAGATTTACATTAAAATTAAAGAATTTTAATGACATTATTGTATTCAATATTATTATAACAAATAATTTTAACCATGCATTACCACATGCATCCTTAAATTTAATTTCTGAAAAACTCTGTTAATTTTACTCGAGCTTTTCATTTTACAAAGTGCTTTTCTTCATAATACGTTTCGCATCTTTGCAATCCACCAAAACCCCCTTCATGCGTATTTTTTTTAAACTGTAATCCGCGTCGGACTGTTTCAAATGATTTTAGCATTTCATCATACGAAGTTTTGTTAATTCCTGCATCATGATCATTTCCATCTTCATCACATTCGTCTTCATCGCAATTCATTGCTGTATTGTTTTTATTTTTTACACTGTCGAAAATATCCAATTGGGTGAGTTTCCGATGTCTCAATCTCAGAATTAAATGACATACAATCATCAATCGGCACATCATAGTTAATTTCTTCTTTTTTCTCAGCTGTATCCACATTTTTTAAAGTTACTCTAAGGAACTATCGTCTTCGTCCTCCGTACTTACCGAATTCTCACTGCTGGCAAAGAAGGCGCCTGGTAAAACCAGTTCAAGACCATTGAACATCATCAAATGTGTTAAAAGAAAGAATAAGTTTGAAATGTTCAGAAATATTTTGAGAAATAGGGAAAAAAAAAATTTAGATCACAAGAAAAAGTTCCGTAAGTAGAGAATGCACTTCGCTATTTGGAGATTATTTTACGAAAAAATTCGCAAAATGTTCTTGGTTCCAAGGAAAAGTTCGCAAAATGGAGAAATTCGCAAAATAGAGATTCGTTAAATAGAGGTCCGACTGTATCACGAGAGATCAGCGGGAACTTGCCACCTATGTAAAGAGATTTTTTGTGCCGTATAATTTACAACACTTTTAGGAAATGTGTAATTTATGTTAATAATTATAGTTCCATTTTATTCATAGAAGATTTCTTTCTTACTTTTAAGTCTCTTCAAGACTTTGAACCGGAACCAAACCGAAAGTCGGAATCCAGAGAAAACCGTTATTTCTGATGCGATGGAAGCTGGAACCAAACAATAAACCATTATTTTAAATGAAAAAAAGGCAAAACAGAACAGAAATATTTATTTTAACTGACCTGAAACAATAACTGGTATTAAATTTACTGTTAATTTCTTGTATAAATAATTTTCAAATTCAACAATAACATGTCGGAAATTATTACGTCAAACATGTCAAATGAGTTGCGTTCGTACTACGTAACTAGTTTTAAAAATATTCAGTTCTTGGCAAACAGCTGTTGAACTCTTATGCAAAAATGCATTAATACAAAATTTATTACGATTATATATATTATACGCATTGAATTTTTCCGTTTGAGCGAAAAAATGCCCAAGCCGGGAATCGAACCTAGATCCTTGGCTTACATTGCCCATGCTCCGCCATTCAAGCTAATAGTATCATTACAAATAAGGTTATCTGAGCGAAATATGCTCGCCGGTTGTCAAACTAGATAGCTTAAACGGTTGAGCATTTGCGATGTAAGCCAAGGATCTGGGTTTGATTCCCCGCTTGGGCATGTTTTCGCTCACACTGAAAAATTCAATACGTATAATAACTTTACCAGTATGAGTGTGTTAAAATAATAGTACATATATATTAAATTCAGTAACAAGGAAATAATTGGAATTCATCTTAAATAGGATGTAATCACCATGGCAATTTAGAATGATCACCTATCATGGGACATCACTGATTTAATTACATATGATAGGATTTAATAGAATGGAGAAAATTTTTATTAATATCTTTTAAAGTTTTGTTTCGATTTTCATAAAATTTGAAACGACTCGACAAAATTCTGCTTTGATTATATATATTAAATTTCAAACCATTCGGTTGGGTAGTTTTAGCGCTTTTTTATGCGGACAGATGAACAGACAGACGGATGGACCAGACGACGACTATCGGTTCTGTGTATTTATATATGTCGTAGGCTAATTGAGAAATCCGGCTCTTTGCAAACATCCTAGGATCTTTGCAAAGAGTCGGGCTAATTGGAGAATCCATCTCCCTTTTTCCAATTAGCCTAATATTTTTCAGGCTTATTGCAAAGAGCCTAGAAAGCGTTAGGCTAATTGAAAAATGACCACTTATTATCCGATCAGGGTGATATTTTTAGCTCACATGCTATCAAAGCCTGAGAGCTTATGTGCCCGCCGATTCTGTATGTACGTGTGTACGTAAGTACGTACGTATGTACGTAACACGATAACTCTTGGTAGAAATATCCGATTTGCTTCAATTTTTTTTTCTAGGTTCATTCTGATAAGGTGCTTCCCTGATTAGTTTTTGGGGTTCATTGGTTAAGGATAAAGGAGGGCTATCCCCCCCCCCTTAATTTATATAAATGGGTTTTTCATGCAGAAATATTCGATTTCCTCCAAATTTGGTATACCGGTTTATTGTGTTAATGAGCTTCCCTGATTAGATTTGGAAGCTCATTATTTAAGTATAAAGTGGGCTACCCCCCTTAATTTAGATAAATCGGTTTGTCATGATGAATTATTCGATTTGCTCCAAATTTGGTATACCGGTTTATTAAGTTGAGGAGCTGCCTTGATTAGATTTGGAGGTTCGTTAGTTGCATATAAAGGGAGGAAAGGGGGGTATGCCCCCCGCAATTTAGATAAATGGGTTTTTCATGCAGAAATATGCGATTTGCAATAAATTTGGTATACCGGTTAATTATGTTAAGCAGCTTCCCTGATTACATTTGGAAGATCATTATTATGTATAAAGGGGGTAAGGGGGGCAATTGCCTCTCCCCTTAATTTAGATAAATTCGTTTTTCATGTAGAAATATTCGGTTAGCTCAAATTTGGTATACTGATTTATTATGTTAAGGAGATAGCTTGATTAGATTTGGAGGTTCATTAGTTAAATATAAAGGGAGGAAAGGGAGGGCTACCCCCCACCCTTAATTTAGGTAAATGGGTTTTTAATGCAAAATTATTCGATTTGCTCCAACTTTGGTATACTGGTTTATTATGTTAAGGAGCTTCCCTGTTTAGATTTGGAAGTTCCTTAGTTAAGTATAAAGGGAGGAAAGGGGGTCTAGACCCCCTCCTTAATTTAGATAAATGGGTTATTCATGCAGAGTTATTCGATCTGCTCCAAATTTCGTATACTGGTTTATTATGTTAAGGAGCTTCCCTGATTAGATTTGGAGGTTCATTAGTTAAGTATAAAGGGAGGGAAGGGGGCTAGAGCCCCCCCCCCCCTACACTTTATTTAGATAAATAGGTTTTCCATGCAGAGTTATTCGATTTGCTCCAAATTTCGTATACCGGTTTATTATGTTAAGGAGCTGTCTTGATTAGATTTGGAGATTTATTGGTTAAGTATAAAGGAGGGACAGGGGCTAGTGTCCCCTTAATTTAGATAAATGGGTTTTTCATACAGAATTATTCGATTTGCTTCAAATTTGATATACCAGTTTATTACGATATGGCTTCTTTCATTTGATTTGGAGGTTCATTGGTTAAGTATAAAAGGGGGGAATTGCCCCCCCCCTTAATTTAGATAAATGGGTTTTCCTGCAGAATTATCTGATTTAGTTTAATTTTTTTTCAATCGGGCCCGAACTTGAAGGTTCCGTTTGAAGTCAACCCGAAAACCGACCACAACCAGGTTTCGGATTGAGCTCAATTAGAGCTTTCAGGTTCGGATCGGGTTACCGGTAGACGGAGATTATTTTGTCTGGCTTGCATCGGGTTATAGTTCTTTGGAATATTTTTGTCGGTTAAGATTTGGTTCGAGACGGGTTTCAGTTTGACTTCGAATGGAATTTTTAGGTTCTGGTAGCATTGCGTGTCCACGGAAACTAATTTGTCTTGTTCGGATCCGGTTATGGATCTTTGGAATATTTTTGTCGGTTATCAGATTTGGTTCGGGATTTCGAGTTTTTTCAAATGGGACTCTCAGGTTCGGGTCGGGTTTCAAGTTAACTTCGAATGGAATTTTTAATCTCTGGTAGCGTTGCGTGTCCACGAAAACTAATTTGTCTTGTTCGGATCCGGTTATGGATCTTTGGAATATTTTTGTCGGTTATCAGATTTGTTTCGGGATTTCGGGTTTTTTCAAATGAAACTCTCAGGTTCGGGTCGGGTTGCATGTAGACTGAAATTATTTTGTCTTGCTCGTATCGGGGTATGGTCTGTTGTAATTTATTTTTCGGGTTTGAGTAGGGTTATGCGTTAATAAACCTAATAAAAAGAAAAATGCCCAGTTAAACTGATAGCATTGAGCTCACAGGCTATTCACACTAATTGTATATTATACTCTTATTTCAAAGAATAATGCCCCTCGAAAAATAAATGAAGGTATTAGTCACCGTTGCCCCCCTTTCTACTTAACCAAAGAACCTCCAAATCTAATCAGGGAAGCTACTTAACATAATAAACTGGTATACCAAATTTGAAGCAAATCAGATAATTCTGCATGAAAAAAACATTTCACTAAATTAAGGGGGGGGGGGTATTAGCTCCCCCATTTCTCCCTTTATGCTGAACCAATGAACTTTCAAATCTAATCAGAAAACCCCCTTTCCCCCTTTCCTACCCCTCTTTCCCCCTTTCCTACCCCCCTTTCCTCCTTTTACACTTAACTAATGAACCTCCAAATCTAATCAAGCCATCTCCTTAACATAATAAACCAGTATACCAAATTTGAGCTAATCGAATAATTCTACATGAAAAACGCATTTATCTAAATTAAGGGGAGAGGCAATTGCCCCCCTTACCCCCCTTTATACATAATAATGATCTTCCAAATGTTATCAGGGAAGCTGCTTAACATAATTAACCGGTATACCAAATTTATTGTAAATCGCATATTTCTGCATGAAAAACCCATTTATCTAAATTAGGGGGGATAGCCCCCCTTTCCCCCCTTTATACTTAAATAATGAGCTTCCAAATCTAATCAGGGAAGCTCCTTAACACAATAAACCGGTATACCAAATTTGGAGCAAATCGAATATTTCTGCATGAAAAACCCATTTATATAAATTAAGGGGTGGGGTGGACTAGCCCCTCTTTTTCCCCTTTATCCTTAACCAATGAACCCCCAAAAATAATCAGGGAAGCACCTTATCAGAATGAATCTAGAAAAACAAATTGAAGCAAATCGGATATTTCTATTAAGAGTTATCGCGTTACGTACATACGTACGTACGTACACACGTACATACAGAATCGGAGGGCACATAAGCTCTCAGGCTTTGATAGCCTGTGACCCTGTGAGCTAAAAATATCACCCTGATTGGATAATAAGTGGTCATTTTTCAATTATCCTAACGCTTTCTAGGCTCTTTGCAATAAGCCTGAAAAATATCAGGCTAATTGGAAAAAGGGAGATGGATTCTCCAATTAGCCCGGCTCTTTGCAAAGAGCCTAGGCTGTTTGCAAAGAGCCGGATTTCTCAATTAGCCTACGACATATATATATACGAACGCACCCAGTAAAACCTTTTTTTTTTGCGAGATATCGTGTAATAGATTTTCATTCACAATTTAATTTGTTCTCATTAAAAGTTAATTTTTTTGCGTCAATATTTTCCATTGAAAAATATTTATAAAATGGAATGACTAAAATACACAAATAATTTAACAAATGAATAAATAAGATAATTAAAAAAAAACCTTTTTTAATAATATAGACAGAAGTGTATTAAAAATGTGCAAGAACAAATCCTTTAAAAATGCAAATTTTTAGATTAGACAATACAAGAACATACGACAAGTTTCAAGGGAGATTAAATTATTTTAAGCTTAATTTTTAAGTTTTTATGTAAACGAAAAATAAATAATTTTCTTTAGAAAAATGTTTCTTAACACCCTTTATCTTTCCTTGACATAAGATAATTTTATGATTGATGACTTTAAATCCATTGAGAAAGGTGCTTATTGATTTAAACATCAGAGGTAGATTTTAGTCTTATATTCAACACAAAATAGATGAAGTTCAAAGAGGTTAAATACTAATATAGCTGTTAAAGTTGATGTTATTCATCGTATAAATTATCATTGGAAAAAAGATAAAAACGTCTGTTTAAATTTCTCTGTTTATACAAAAGAGATGTAATAAGTATACAACAAACCATTCGATAAAAAATAAGGAATTTGATAGTCAATTTCAAAGGAATTCGATGTAAAAACGTAAATTGTAAATGCGTTGATTTTTTTTTTTATAATAACCGGAAATTATTTAGAGTTGTAGAAATAAAATTTAGCAAAAAGAACTAAAAATAGAGTAACAGTCGAACCCTGTTAAAATACTCACAGTTAATACGCGATCCCGCTTAATACACGATTTTTCCCCCGATCCCTAAGAACGTCGGTCATAAGGCTAATGCAAAAATATCACGTTAAATACGGGAACGGTTATCACGCCATCCCACTTAATACGCGATAAATTTTCGGTCCTTTGAGGACAAAAAAACCCACTTAACCCTTAATTGCATGAATTATTCTTTTAGAATTGTGTTTTTAATTTTTATATAAAGGATCAGACACCAGAAATTTTAAGATAGATTTTTAACTTTATTTAGTAGCATATTTTTGTAATTTTTAGAGGATTAATATTTCTATATAAATATAGTGGTTGGAAGAATTTAATCTATGTATTAAAAATTAAATAAAAAGGTGATGGGAATTTACATCTCTATGCAATCAAGGGTTAAGACGCAACTTCACAAGTCAAAATGCGAATTTTTCCGCTCTTCTCGAGTGTTGCTAATTTAGCGGATTATTTTTATTCAGATAAAAAACACTATTTCTGAATGGTGTTATTTAATTTATTCAGTAACAGATTAGTTAAGGTGAAAATTACTAATCGGAAATAGTGGTAGATATTTGAATAAAACAAAACCCCGCTAAATTAGCAAAATTGTGATTCTTCTTTGATACCACCTTCTAACATTCTTTGTCTCTCGCTTCCTGTATGTTTTTACTATAGTACAGTAATACAGACGAATTCAGATTACTCAGATACGTCATAGCAATTATTATGATTAGAGATGAACCTAGTTGTCACCTACCTGTTGTTAGTGAAGTTTAAAAATCACGTTATGTGACTAATATGTTTTATAATGCATATTATAGGCAAGAAAAAAATGAAACTCGTAAAGATGAAGGAAATACGACTGCTGTTGGATAATTCTTTTATGTTTCCTTTTGCTCTGCTAGCAGTAATTTTTACACAAAGATAAATAAGAATAGTTTTTTCATAGATTAAAAAGAAGGATCGATTATAATGGTTCACATGGTACTCATTATTAAAAATATTAAGTAAGTTTTTACAAAATGGAATAAATTTTTATTTTCCATTATTATTCAGTCGATCCTATAAAAAAGAACAATGAGTTCAAGTAGAATATAATCAAATTTTAATGTAAATATACATAAAAGACACAATTTTTGAACATAAGCATGGAAATGAAAAGCGCATTTAGTATCTAAAGTGTATTTAGAGGATTAAATATGTAAATGAGACCAGTTCCTACAACATTCTGCAAATCGCGTTTAATACGCGATCCTGCTTAAGGGGCTTCTTCAGTCAAGTGAAACGACCCGCTCGCTAATGCTATTCCTGTGGAAGATTTTTTTAAAGATGCGTTTGCATTTCAATATTTTTGAATTATATTTTTTGCGTTAGATAGCTGAGGTCGAACTATACAAAGGCCGTTTTTTACGTTTTCGATTTTGTTTGTAGATTCTTTTTATGAGGACGCTTTCGCTTTCGAAACCGGTTCCGAAAGTAATAGAGTCCTAATTACAAAATACTTGAAAACAAAAACGAAAAAGTAAAAAACGGCGGATGTAGAGATCTATTTTAGCTATCCAATGCAACAAAAATCATTTAAAAATATTAAAATGCAAACGAGATATCTTTAAAATATTTCCCCATTAGATTAACATTAGCGAACAGGTGTTTTCACCTGACTGAAGTACCCTCTTAATACGAGACTTTTGTCCACGCCCTTCAAACGAGTCTTAACCGGGTTCGACTGTATTTTTATAGACTGGTCACTTACCTTTAAAGTATTATTATTGGAAGAACCTATTATTTTCGCTCGTAAAAGAAAATTCCTCATTTAAAAAAAATACACAGAATGCTGATAACGGATTTTCCCTTTCAGTTTAAATGCATTTTCCTTACATTTGATTTAAGTTTTTAAGAGATTCCTCAATTGGAAGATTCATTAGTACAAAGTGCCAAGTCAAAAGAATTTCCAAGGAGTATAGCACCACAATTTCAGATGAGAAATTTTCTATTTAGAAATTTAAATAGCAGAATTTTTAATATATTTTTGTAATTAAATGAGACGGAACATTACATAACAGATTTGCAGTTGAAATGTATGCACCCTGTTATCAGCAATACAGCGATCACATATTCATTTGTTTAAAAAGGTAAAAAAGTGCAATTAGAACTATAAAATAGAAATCCCCATTCATTTATGTTCTTTATGATATCCGAACTTTAAAAAATAAACGCCCTGTCAATTTTTTAGTCGACAATGACTACTCTTTTTTTAAACTGGACTATATAATATGGAAACAGACCGACTCGTCAAATATCTATATAATAAATGTACCTAGAGCAATCTAAATATGGAGCAAGCTCGCCCATTGTTCTGTCATGCCAGAATTGTAATTTGTTCAGCAGAATTACCTTGTTTAAGTGTAGCAGACTCAGCTATTATTTTTGTATAAATAGTGATGATAAAGTATTGTGCCATTATTAGCTGAGCATCTCCTATGTAGCTATCATATGAGTACTTTCCAAAAACTTCCCTGTATATATCCTTGTATTATAGACAAGAACTTTTATTAAAAATCCATGAAAAGCATATGAAACTTTCATATATATTACGATAACACTCGTCTTTATTAATCAATTTAAAGCTTTTAAATGTAAATGTGTACAGGGCTTACGAATGTCACAACCGAGAATGATGGCCAGTTTCACCGTAGTCTTGTTTCAATATGATGTCCACTTAAAGATTTAAAATTAAAAAGGATGCAGAAAAAAATTAGAAATCCTGAAAGTTAAATGTTTGGCTGTACACACAGATTTAGGCACATCTTTCCATTTTCTTTCTTTGTTGTAACCATTGTTCCACCTCTCAAACGATTAAAACTATGATTGTATGACGTTAGAGCGCCTGCATTATGTTGAATAGATCCCCTGTACAACATTGACGAATAAAGATAGATAAGAATTTCCCTCAACCTTTCAGATATTAAGGATTAAATTAAGGTAAAGGGTAAAGGTAATCTCAGAGGAAATCTTAACTACATCTTCGCTACCTCATCAAACTATTTCGCGACTTTTTCCCCCAAAAGATGGGAAGAATTTTCTGATTAAAGAAAAACAATTCATAAAGAAAAAACAAGAAACTTTTCTGAATTCTTCTTTGTAAATTTGAGAAAATTTAATATTAAATTTAAATATATTTCACACGTATGCTAAAAAAATAACTCTGAAAATTCTACGTATTTGTAAAAAGATTATTATGCATTAGAAAACTAACCTATTTTAAACAGGGGAAACTATAAATTATGATATTAGAATAACTGTCATGATGCTGGAAATTTTCACATTTTTTAAGCAGTTTGTTCTTTACAAAATGGAATTTGATTCGCATCACATCTGAAATCAAAGGATCAAACTAATTGCTAAAAAATTAAATTTTCAAACTAATTGCTATAAACTGGTCTGCCGCCTGGGCCTGAATATCCAAAAGGCACATGAAGCACATGCTTCCCCTCTAAAATTTAAGGGGGAAGGACAGGCGCCCAAAATGATTACAAAATAGACCTCTAATTTCCGTTTCCATTTTTTTGCATTTCATTTTTAGTTGTTTTGAAAGGAAAAAATTTCTTAATGCAAGAGAAAACCCACGCACTACTTCAGGAAACATATTTAACCGGGAAATACGAATGAGATATATAGGATTTTAATTTATCCTACAGCATCTTGATGTGCTGGTTAGAAACAACCCAGGTAATTGAGCATACAGTTATATGTACTAAATATATCTAATCTGCAGGGAATATTAAATAGCAGTTTAATAAAATATATGTGAGCTCGGCTAAGCCATCTCCTTGAATAATATTAGTATCATTGGTAAGTTTTCGTGCAGGAAGAATTTAGAAAATAGACCTGGAAACGGCAGCACACACAATCACCTCATCGAGTTCAAGGCTGATATTCCAGAAGTAGTTAAAACTAGATTCGCATATTAAAATGCAATCGGTCTGCCAAGTCATATCTTGGTGGAAAACCCAGAAAACCCGATTTTAGCGGTTGACCCATAGGTTTACTATACTATTGTGTTTTTCTGCGCCCAAAGGTACGAACCCATGGAGGACTTGGTGCAGGAAAATACAATGGTAAAACTTAGTCAACGGCTAAATTTGGGTTTTCGGGTGTGTTTTACCAAGATATGACTTGGCAGACCAATTGCGTTTTAATATGCTAATCGATTTTTAACTAATTCTGTAATTTAAGCCGTGAACTCGATGAGGTAATTGTCCGTGCTGCCGCCTCCACGGTCTAAAACTTTTATCTAATGAAAGGGGACCCAGAATGATATCGCGCTTCTGCTAGATTGAGAGGTTAATCGGACCTTGTCTGCCGCAATCTGAGTATAAATTTAAAATTTGACGTTTAACATTATTTAATAAACTTTGAACGTTTTTAGAAATTTTAATACAATTGAATATCTGAAGATTTGAAACAAAACTGTACTTGGCAGATACAGTTTTATCCTATGAGCATTTTGCCGCATAAAACAAAATTAGTAACTTTAGAAAGTGCCAGTTAAATAAACTCATATAAAAATTACATTTAGTCCGGAATTTCTATACGGTTTTTAATATATTGAATTTAAACTCTGTCTGTTTAAACGATAAAATTGGCGGGATCAGCAACAAATTAAACAGAAATTGTGTAGAAAATAGAATGATTTTTTTTTTTTTTTTTTTTTTTTTTTTTTTTGTCCAGAATTTTAGAAAAATTCCAATTTATTACTTTGAATAATAAAATTACAAATAAAGGAAACTTATTTTGTTGTATACCACAAATATCTGTAAGGGTTATACTTAAACCGCGAAAATTTATGATCTCAGAAAAATTTTCAATGTATATGTTATGTGAAAAACTGCATTTACAGGAAATTAAGTTTTTTCGAAATCTTTAATTGAAATAAGTCAGAAAAGTTTAAAAAATAAAAGGTATAAATCATAACAAAATAATAAAATAATTCTTGTTTAAATTTTTATATTCACATTCGCTAGTGTCCAATTATTGCCAAGCATGGCAAAACAAGAAGAAATATCGTCAAATTATTAGAACGAAAAATAAATCGAAATAAATGAAACAAACTTCACTATAGTTGACTAATTTGGCGAAATTCTCATTTAAATTAAAATTTGAGAAAACTAGAAATGAATCTTCCACTATCGGGTTTCTTCTTTTAGGTAGCTTTCTTTACAAAAAGCTACCTATTGCAGCCGTTCGGGGGAAAGCGATTTCAAAAATTTTGGTATATTTTCATCGATCATGACCTCCAGACCCCGAAACCACCCTCCGTTCAAAATTGATATATATATATATATATATATATATATCAATACATATATATATATATCTATATCTATATCTATATATATATATATATATCAATATATATATATATATATATATCTGACCTATGTCACACTGTAACTCTCGTATTTATGAACCGATTTGGATGTAATTCGGTGTGTACATAGTACATACCAATGTCTCAACCGAGTTCGTTGGCCAGCTTCATCCGCCATTTTGTTTCAAAATGGCGGCCATTTAAAAATTTTAAAAAAATTTAAAATTTGAAATGTGGTACCAAAAAATTGAAAATGGAAAAATATTTTTTTCTTATGTATTTGATCTTTATACAAAGACTCCGCAGCAGTTTTTGTTTCGTCTATATCTTAAAAAATGGCTGAGTTATAGCATTTTGATTTTCTAGCGAAGCTGACATTTTGAAACGTCCTGAATTTTGTCACGCGATAAAAGGCGTATTTATGAACCGATTTGGATGTAACTTCGTTTATACATAGTACAGACCAATGTCTCGACCGAGTTCGTTGGCCAGCTTCATCCGCCATTTTGTATAAAAATGGCGGCCATTTAAAATTTTAAGAAAAATTTTAATTTGAAATGTGGTACCAAGAAATTGAAAATTGAAAAAATATTTTTTTCTTATGTGTTTGACCTCGATAAAAAGATTCGGGAGCAGTTTTTGTTTCGTCTATACCTTAAAAAATGGCTGAGTATTTTGAATTTCTAGTGTGGCTGACATTTTGAAACGCCCTGATTTTTGCCACGTGATAACAGACGTATTTATGAACCGATTTGGATGTACCTTGGTGTGTACATAGTACATACAAATATCTCGACCGTGTTCGTTGGCCAGCTTCATCCGCCACCTTGTTTCAAAATGGCGGCCATTTTAAAAAAATTAAGAAAAATTAAATTTAAAATAAGTTACCAAAAAATTGGAAAATGAAAAAGAGTTTTTTCGTATGTGTTTGACCTTAATACAAAGATTCCGGAACAGGTTTTTTTTCGTCTATATCTAAAAAAATGGCTGAGTTATAACATTTTGAATTTCTATTGTGGCTGACATTTTAAAACGACCTGATTTTTGTCACGCGATAACAGGCGTATTTATGAACCGATTTGAATTTAACTTGGTTTGTACATAGTACATACCAATGTCTCGACCGAGTTCGTTGGCCAGCTTCATTCGCCATCTTGTTTCAAAAGGGTTGCCATTTAAAAAAAAAAAATGTAATTTAAAATTTAAAATGAGGTATTAAAAAATTGGAAAATGAAAAAGATTTTTTTAATGTGTTTGGCCTTGATACAAAGATTCTGGAGCAGTTTTTGTTTCTGAAAATTTGTTCTTTTGTTTATATCTTAAAATGTGGTTGAATTATAGCACTTTGAATTTCTATCATGGCTAACACTTTGAAACGATCTTGTATTTGTCTCGCGATACCACACGTATTCGCCTATTTCGATGGAAGAAGGCATGTGGATAGTATACATCAATATCTCGACCAAGTTCGCTGGCCAGCTTCATCAGTCATCTTGTTTCAAAATGGCGGCCATTAAATTAAAAAATATATATATTTAAAGTGAGGTGCAAAAAAATTAGAAATTGAAAAAGGTTTCTTTCTTAAGTATTTGACCTTGATATAAGGATTCCGGAGCATTTTTTGTTTGTCTTTATCTTAAAAAATGTCTCAGATATAGCAGTTTCAATTTCTAACGTGGGTGACATTTTGAAAAATCTGATGTTTTGCCTGCGACAGCACTCGTATATATCAACCGATTCCGATGTGAGTGAGCATGTGCACAGCAATTACTAAGGTCTCGACCAAGTTCACTGGTTAGCCTCATTCACCATGTTGTCTTAAAATGGCAGGCACTTTAAGAAATCGCCGAATTTGGCAGCCAAATATAAGTTACTTTAAATAAAAGCAGCTTGGATAAAGCTGACTAATTTCGCGAAATTCTCATTCATAATGATTTAGTATTGATAAAAATTAGTATTGAATCTCCTACATTCGGTTTCCACTTAATTGAGCTTCGTGTGTTTGAATAATATAAGTTGGCTTTTTTAAAATAAGGAATATGAAAGCTACCTCTTCCTTCCGTCACTGGCCGGAAGGACTTTTTACTTTCTTCTATCTTCAATAGAAGAAAGTATTGTAATCAAAATTTTTTTCGACTTCCGGTTTTCGACGGATTTACACGTTTTAGGAGTCAGAGATCACAAAAAACATGTTTATACAAAGTGTCTGTCTGTCCGTGTCCGTAACCGTATGTCCGTGTGTCGCCATTGTACGATCAAAAATTGTATTAAGTTATGCACAGAATTGAACCAAATTTTTTTTTTAAGTTTTTGGCTATGGCAACCAGGTCCTCTCTGAATTTGGGAAAAATCCGCCGGTAGGGGACACTCTAATAGCGATTTTTGTGCATTTTGAATATTGTACCATCGAAAAGGGTATGAAGTTATGCATAGAATTGAACCAAAAGTTTTGTGTATGTTTTTGGCTATGGCAAGAAGCAGTGGCGTGGCGTCCGGTCATCGCTGGATGCGGCGATGACCAAGCAATATTTTAAAACTCTTAATAAGCTTTTAAAACTCTACGATCCAGTTTTAGCAGAACATTTGGAGTTCATGTATAAGTGAAGGTAAGATTTAAAGTTTCTTTTTTGAACATTCAACCATTGAATTTTAGAGTTAATAATTTTTCACCACAAACTTAAATAATTGCGATGACCACCGAAAATTTTCACGCCACGCCACTGGCAAGAAGGTCCTCCCTGAATTTGGAAAAATTCCGCCGGCAGGGGGCGCTGTAATAGCGATTTTTGTGCAATTTTTGCGCATTTTGAATATTGTACCATCGAAATGTGGATGAAGTTATGCATAGAATGGAACCAAATTTTTTGTGTATGTTTTTAGCCATGGCAAGAAGGTCCTCCCTGAATTTGGAAAAAAATCTGCCGGTAGGGGGCGCTGTAATAACGGTTTTTATGCAGTTTGAATATTGTACCATCGAAAAGTCTATGAAGTTATACATAGAAGTGAACCAAATTTTTACTTTCTTCTATCTTCAATAGAAGAAAGTATTGTAATCGATATTTTTTTCGACTTCCGGTTTTCGACGGATTTGCATGTTTTAGGGGTCAGAGATTCCAAAAAACATGTTTATAGAAAATGTCTGTCTGTCTGTGTGTCCGTTTGTCCGTCTGTCCGTCTGTCCGTCCGTCCGTCTGTCCGTCCGTCCGTCTGTCCATCCGTCCGTCTGTCCGTCTGTCTGTCGCCATTGTACCATCAAAAAGTGTATGAAGTTATGTATAGAATTAAACCAAAATTTTATTATAAGTTTTTGGCTATGGCAAGCAGGTCTTCCCGGAATTTGGAAAAAATTCGCCGGTAGGGGGCGCTGATACAACAATTTTTGTGCGATTTTGAATATTGTACCATCCAAAAGTGTATGGAGTTATGCATAGAATTGAACCAAATTTTTAGTTTAAGTTTTTGGATATGACAAGCAGGTCCTATCTGAATTTGGAAAAAAATCGCCGGTAGGGGGCGCTGTAAATGCGTTTTTTGTGCGATTTTGAATATTGTACCATCGAAAAGTGTATGAAGTTATGCATAGAATTGAACCAAATTTTTATTTTAAGTTTTTGGCTAAGGCAAGCAGGTCCTCCCTGAATTTGGAAAAAATTCGCCGGTAGGGGGCGCTGTAATAGCGATTTTGAATATTGTACCGTCCAAAAGTGTATGAAGTTATGCATAGAATTAAACCAAATTTTTATTTTGAGTTTTTGGCTATGGCAAGCAGGTCCTCCCTGAATTTGGAAAAAATTCGCCATTAGGGGGCGCTGTAATAGTGATTTTTGTGCGATTTTGAATATTGTACCGTCCAAAAGTGTATGAACTTATGCATAGAATTAAACCAAATTTTTATTTTAAGTTTTTGGATATAACAAGCAGGTCCTCCATGAATTTGCAAAAAATTCGCCGTTAGGGGGCGCTGTAATAGTGATTTTTGTGCGATTTTGAATATTGCACCATCGAAAAGTGTATGAAGTTATGCATAGAATTGAACCAAAAAAAAATTTAAGTTCTTGGCTATGGCAAGGTTGTCCTCCCTTAATTTGTAAAAAAATCGCTCGTAGAGGGCGCTGTAATAGCGATTTTTGTACAATTTTTGTGCCATTTTGAATATTGTACCGCCGAAAAGTGTGTGAAGTTATGCATAGAATTGAACCAAATTTTATGTGTTTATTTTTGGTCATGTCACGAAGGTCCTCCCTGAATTTGGAAAAATTCTGCCGGAAGGGGGCACTATAATTGCGATGTCTGTACCATTTTCATTATTGTACCATCGAAAAGTGTATGAAGTTATCCATATAATTGAACCAAGTTTTTTGTGCATGTTTCTGGCTATGGCAAACAAGTCCTCCCTGAACATGAAAAAATTCCGAAAGAAGGGGGCGCTATAATTCCGATCTCTGTGCCATTTTCATTATTGTACCATCGAACAGCGTATAAAATTATGCATACAATTGAACCAAAATGTTTGTGCTTGTTTTTGGCTTTGGCCGACAGGTTCTCCTTGAATTTGGAAATATTGCGCGGTAAAGGGGCTCCGTGCTAGCGATTTTTGTATACTTTTCTTGATTTTTCGTAGTTCTATTGTGCATCGGCGGCTCATGCAGCGGCGGGAACTCGCTTCCTGCTATGCCGGCTATTCGCAAACAGCTGATAACGACAGAATAAGGAAAGATTAATAATTTTAACAAATATCATGATATAGATTAACTCGTTTTTAGTCCGTTTAATTGACTTGAGCAGAAATTTAAGATGAAAATTAAAGTTGGTATAGTATTGAACTATAATATTGAAGTATTAACATGTGTAACTAGGTTTTGAAATGTTAAGATGTATAAGATAGAAGAAAGTTTTGGGATTGGCACATCCAACTAGTTTGTGTATGTTTTTGGCCATGGCAAGAAGGTCGTCCCTGAATTTAGAAAAATTCCGCCTGAAGGGTGCGCTGTAATAGTAATTTTTGTGTAATTTTCAATATTGTACCATCGAAAAGTGTATGAAATTATGTATAATTCTAATGAAAATACTAATAAAACTAATTAAAATGAAATATTGACATGAGATAGAAGAAAGTTTTGGGATTGGCACATCCAACTAGTTTAACTTTGTGTATTGGAGCAAAATTAACTAAAATTTTAAATTCCTTCACGACACTAGTTTTAGTGCAGCGTTTTGACTCTATTTAAATTTTAAAACCAAGAAATAGGGAGATTGCCTTTTCTTCCCACTACAGGCCAGAAGGACTTTTGTGGGGAAGAGTTCCGTATCCTGCTCCGGTAGGCGCGATTGGCGAAGGAATCCAAAATGGCGCCACTTGTCCGTTTTAGCATCTAACCAATTTTTTTAAGAAGGAGGAAAAACATGGTTTTTAAATATTTATAAACGTTATATATATGTATTAGTATTATGTATATTATACAGGCAATTGCATATAGATGTACATATATAAATACATATTATATACATCTTCAAATAAATATCGAATTTTATATATTTATTATACACGTGAAATTAAAACATAACATTATATTATAAACGTTAATTTTACGTACCTCTTAAACATATAAAAATGCACAAAAAATATATTTACATAATATTACATTTAAGAAAAGTAGGGTAAAGTGCCCATATTTCGTCCCCTCTCCTAATTTCGTCCCCCTGAACTTCTCCACTTCTGCGAAAGTGACGCCACTTATGACACAAGAACAGGGGATGGGAGGCAAAAGAGGTCAGTGTTGAAAGTTTTGTTCGCTAAGACGCATACATAAATTAAAGACACCGGATTCCCTATTTTTAGAAGTCTTGAGTTCTTATTACGTTGCTTGTAGAACGTTATTTACTGTACTGTAAGTATTTATTTCTTATTCATTGCATGTATTTTACGTTGGTAAGATGCTGACAGTAGCATACAGTGAGTTTTAGGACGTTCAGTTCATTTTAAAGGAACTGAAGCTCCGTCATATTGGGAAGTAGCGTGGTCCCAATTTCGTCCCCCTTGCAGTTCTTATTTTCGTCCCGGGGACCAAATTAGGAATGTTTTTTCATGACATTTTTTTTCAATTTTTTCCTCGTGTTTGGATGGCTAATGTTTCGTTATGTTATTCTTCCAATGACAATTAGTAAAATTCTTTGCGCCTTACTTTAATGTAAATTAAATTACTTACTCATTTAGAAATAAATTTTGATTTAGTTATAAGTTAAGCTTCGGCGTATTGGATTTTTTGGGGGGACGAAATTGGGACCATTTTTTTTTTCTTTTGCATTTTTTAGATACTTCCGAAAAAACAATTTTTCGCATTGTTAAAAATATTTTGTACAATATTTGCCTATGTTTCTATGTGCGTGGGTAGTTAGTCTATGTAAAATCCAAATTTGGGAGATTTTCACTAAAAATTACAACGTCCAAAGGCCTAACAATGACTGGGGGATGGTAATAGGGCACCTTACCCTATCGTTTAAAAAAATACCGCAAAATTATTAGTTTAAAAAATCGTTTAAAAACCCCGGGAAATTATTAATTTAAAAAAAATATTAAAAAAATAATTTAAAAAAAGTATTCAAAGTTATTACTTATCCACCAGTAGCATTCAAGTAATAAAAAAAGCAACCACAAATATTGGCGATGGCAACAACCACATCGAAACATCTATCGCCAAAATAAGCTTGCCATAAAAACAGGAACAGGATATGGAACTCTTCCCATTTAGTGTTCTGATTTCTGAGTGATTTCGTAAAAAAATCTCTAAGCATTAAGAGCTATTTGCTGAAAAACTACACATGTCTTTGTCATGCTTGAATACAAAACTGTGTTTTGTGCTCTTTTATCAATTATTGTTGAGATAGCAACTTTCTTAATAACTTTCTAGTCATTTATTTAGTGCTTACGTTAAAACATGATAATAATTTTTCTGGATTATTGGAATTTCTTTTTGAATGATAAAAATGTTATTAGGATATCGGGAACATAATATCAAAATGATTTTAAAACAGGAATTTTTTAGAGAAAATTTCTATTTTTAATATAAAATTTTTGAAATGTAAAACAACATTTTTTTTTTAAGATTAAAAGAATTCCATCTCCGACAGATCGACATTTAATCCAAACCAAAGTAAGTGTATAATATTTCTAATGAAATACCCTTAAAACGTAAATATATAAAGAAGGAGCGAAACAAATTTTATATTGAATTGTGATAAGATTATTTATAAAAATATTTTTACGGCTACATTTTTTACTTAAAAAGAATTTTTCGAGAATTTTCTTTTCAATACTCGCAAAAATTTTCTTTGAAAAAAATTCCAACCCACATGCTTTCTTCTGTGTACAGATAACAAGATTATTTTTCAGTTATATTTTTCAGGTATGGATCGCTGCTTTCAATTTGAAATAAAAATAAAGCATGTGGCATTTAAATTTCAGGAATTCATATGTAAATGATAATACTAACATATTTCTTTTCTATATATATATCTAAGTCTACATGTATTTTTTCTCGGGAGATGAATGGTGTTTTATCCTACATATACTATAGATAATAAATGCATCTTTAGAATTTGTATTCTCCAGTTGGAAATGAACGGGTAATCTTGCAAATTTATTAAGCTTGTATCATGACGTCATTGATTTTAGTTATTCTCTGTTCTCATACAGTGTGTTAAAAAAATTATCTAAAAAAAAATATAACCGGTCAAGTGCGAGTATTACTCGCGCACAGAGGGTTCCGTACAATAAATATAGGAATTAGTAACTTATTGCATTACACAAATATATAATTAAAAGTTGTCATCTAAGCTTTAAAAATCGATGGCACATAAAGTACGACGTGTCTTTATCCATGTCTTTATGTATGTCCCAACCATCTGTGGGCTAATTACGAACAATCTTTTTCGAAAATCATTATCAATAATTATTTTATTCTTCTGAGACAATAAGTACCTCTAGCGCCCCTCAACACCTTTACTGAATGCCCGCAAATCGAAATCTGAGTGTAACGAAAAATGCGATTTCTAAAAAATTATGCGACCAAGGGTAATCGTTATTATTTTCCTACAAGGTGCAAATTGACTTCTACAACCCATAATTTTTTCATAATTTTAGTTTCAGTAGATTCGGAAGTAGAGGAGGGGGGTATATATTTTTGCATTACATTTTCGACCAAATTTCTGAAAATGTAGTACCTAAAATTAATCAGTCTTATTTCAGTAGATTTTCAAACTCCCTCTCTCTATTTTTTCTTTTAATTACTGTTGAGAAACCTCGTTAATTTACAATTGAAATTTCAACTAGTAGTTAAAAATTTTATTACTAATTGAGGAATATGGAGTGTCGCATTTTATAAATGAAGGCAACTTAGTTTACCTCATTTTGTGAAAAATATCCATGTTAAAAATTAAGTGAGTATTCTATAGTAAAGACCGTATATGGCTTTTATATTAATTAGTGTAAAGTTATAATTCAAGAAATCTAGCCATGTGATAATTGAAATACATACACAATTTATACGAGTATAAATGCGAAAAATAGTTATTTAAAAAAAAAAAGAGAGAAAAGAAAAAATAATGAAAAATAATTTTAAGAGGTAATAAACAAATCTTTATACATTCAAAGAAAATGCATTAATTTTTATCTTTCAAATTGACTCGCGCTTTAATAGAATCGACGCTTAATTTTAGCGAAATAAAAGAATAATCCTGAAAAGCTATGAAAAGTAGACCGTCTAAATGAAAAATAAAAATGAATAAAAATATGAGAAGAACACTTTACTGCCTTTGATTTCCCGAACTGTTTTATTATTTGCCATTTCATTCACCGAAAGAAAGCCACAGTGAGAAAAGAATCCTTTATACACTGCTCAAAACAATTAAAGGATATTGCAGTTTTAGGTGGATTTTGTATCTGGTAAACTGTTTAGCTGATTGATACATGGTCGACAGACATAGTAGGTTATATGAGAATAAATTACACATGTTTGGCAGAAAAAAATGCATTTTATTGCGCATTTGTGTACTAAAGGAAAAAAACACAATTTGTGAATATGAGAAAAAAAGAATAAGAAAAGGTGTTTTCGTCAAAGAAAATCATTTTCAGTAGGGGGTATGGTTTCCACGGGCGGCCAGCAACGTTGAACACCTTTGAGGCATGGACTCAATGACGCTATTAATGACGAGTTGGGGTATTCTGTCCCATTCTTCCAGAAGAGCTCTTTCCAGTTCTTGGAGAGTTTGTGGGGGTTGTTGGCGGCCAGAAACTCGTCTTCCTAGAGCGTCCCAAACGTGCTCGATTGGATTCATGTCTGGAGAACACGCTGGCCATTCCATTCGATCGATTCCTTCCTCGAAAAGGAAATCCTCCACCAGGTTTGCACGATGTGGCCTGCAGTTATCGTCCATTACAATGAAGTTATCTCCGATTGCTGCAGCGTAAGGGACTACAATAGGTCTGAGGATCTCATCCCTATATCAGCGACCAGTCAGAGCTCCATCTCGAATGATGTAGAGGTCAGTGCGCCCGTCAATGGAGATGCCACCATACACCAACACTCCTCCACCGCCAAATCTGACACTTTCGTGCACGAACGCAGGATTATTCCTACTGTCACGGTCCCTCCAGATGAAAATACGCCTATTATCCGGATGCACAGAAAAACGGGACTCGTCAGAAAACAGAATATTGCTCCATTCATTTCTCCTCCAGTTGACATGCTCGGTTGCTCACTCCCTGCGGTCGCGACGATACCTTGATGTTAATCTAACACATACCATCGGTCGGCGAGCATACAGACCTACAGCATGGAGCCGGTTTCGGACAGTCTGAGTTGAAATCGTGGTGCCTGTAGCCGAGCGAAGGTGTTGTTGGAGAAGAGTAGCGTTCATGGTTCGGTGTCTCCGAGCTGTTAACGCTAAATACCGATCTTCATTGGGCGTTGTTGCCCGTCTACGACCTTGCCCTGGTCTTCGGCCTGCACATCCACTCTCCAAAAAACGGTTCCAGATCCTGGAAATGACACTTTGTGACACTCCAATGGCTTGCGCTACTTCGGCTTGAGTTTGGCCCCCTTCTAACCTACCAACAATTATCAAAGCTTCTGAATCTGTCAAATGACTTCGCTGAGACATCGTACTCATCGAAACAAAGCAATCACTGAATGCCGATCATCCTTGTCTTCATTCTCTTTTATCCAGTTGAAAGTCAAATTTCATTCGCTGCCGCTGATTCGACGTTTTTGACGTCGAACTCAAAATTTGCATACTCCACAGTTTGAAAACCAGAAAAATTTGCATTTGTGATTCTCTTCTTCTATTTTCGGCAAAAAAAATTTCGTTTATATCTTTATTTTATATAAAACTTCAAATATCCTTTAATTGTTTTGAGCAGTGTATTTCATTTTCTAAAATAAAATGTATCAATAAACTAAACGCTACGAATAAATGCGATTGTGGTAACCTTTTTGAACTCGTTGAAGTTATTGTCGATTCGATGGATTAAAGAATATTTTGTATGTCTGAAACGAATTTACATTCATATCCAAGCATAAATCTGGAATTTGATTAATCTTCGGTATGCAATGGTAGAATATTTGATAACGACGGTTTATTAAATGATGGTGTATAAATTTGAAGTTCCTCCTATGGTCGTCACATATGCACAAATATTTGAATTTCTTAAACTTAGTTACACTTTCAGAAAATATTTTAAAGTCAGGATGACTTTTTAGATATTGAGTATGTTAACAAAGTGAGATATGATTATTACTGTTAGGATAGGGATTTGAAAGCATTTTGAAAAATAATTCTAGATCTTATTTTTAGATTAGATTATTTTCGGGAAAAAATGGAAGTGATAAATAGTGATTTTTTTGGAAAATAAAGGGTATTATACCGATCTCAAAAAAGTATTCTTCAACAGAAACATTGCATTGTAGCGTTACAAATGGTACGGTATTGACTTAGACGATGCACCTATTTTAAATTTCTCTGTAATAATTTTTAGTAACTTGCAAAATTAATAGATTAAAGGAATCTGTTACCAAGCTATTGAGGAACGATGGAACCATATGAGAGGAAAGTAACTACTTTTCCTATGCCTACTAAATATGTACTTATATGTTCATATATGTACTAAAACAAAGGTTTCCAACAGATGACATTTCTGTCAATCCAACTAAATGCAATAGGAACATCCACATAGTTACACAATATGTATATATGGAAGAAAAATAGAGTTTTCAGATTAGATAGTTCATCTTTAATATCAATGGTGTTTGTAATCATGCTAGATTAATCTTCGGTATACAATGGTAGAATATTTGATAACGATGGTGTATAAATTTGAAGTTCCTCCTATAATCGCCACATATGTACAAATGTTTAAATTTCTTAATACACGTGATGACTTAGTATGTTAAATTGCGACTAATTTCTTATAACTGACCAGAAATAAACTGACCAATAAAAACATCGATGTATAGCACAAAAACAATCAATTGAAAAGAAACAACTTGTCAATTAATTCATCTTAATTTAGAGGAAAATCTGCATATTTGACTGACACAGTTGAAGCCAAAAATCGATTATTTGTAGCAAGGGAAAACAAGCCCAGTTTCAGACTGATGTCTACAGATTTTTAAAAATCGGAACAGTGCATCATTGTGTATTATTACAACTTTATTGAGAAGAAATAAATTTGTTATGGCTCTAACTACTTTGTTATGACTGCCAGAAAAAAATATTGATCATCAAGAACATTGATGCGTGAAACGAAAATAATCACTTGAAAACAAACAGTGCAACAATGAAATCATATTAATTTAGAGGAAGATCTGCAATGTGACTGAAACATTTTAAATAAAACTTCGATCGTATGTAGCAATGCAAAACAAGCCCAGGCTATAGACAGATTTATACAAATATTAAAAAATTGGAACAGCGCATCATTGCATATTATTACGACTTTACCTAGGAAAAATAAATTTGTTATTATTAACCATAAAAAAATATTGATCACTAAGAACAACTATGTAAGCACAAAAATAATCAATTGAAAAGAAACAGTGCGTTAATGAAATCATTCTAATCTATAGGACAATCTGCGTATGGGACTGACACAGTAGAAAATAAATATCCATTGTTTGCAACAATGCAAAAGAAGCTGTGGTTTTCAACTGAAGCATACATTAAGAAAAAAGTTGGAAATTACTCGTCAAACGTGGCAAATGATGTGCGATCGTACTATAACTAGTTTTATAATAATTTTTTGCACCGCATATTGTACTGAATGTATATTTTAGTGCACTTTATAAGTGCATATCAATTTCATTCTGTTCGAAAGGCTGTAACATCATTAAAATGCACTTGCAATAATTTTTCCCCATTGGCTGTATGTAACGGAAAAATTTTGACTGTCCCTGTAATTAAACTATACATCCAATTTTCATAAAATATTAAATGAGTCGGCAAAATTTTGCAACAATTATACGTTTAAAAATTTCAGACCATTCGGAAGGCTGTAACATCATTAAAATGCACTTGCAATATTTTTTCCCCATTGGCCGTAATGTAACGGAAAACTTTTGACTGCCCCTGTAATTAAACTATAGATCCGATTTTCATGAAATTTGAAATGACTCGACAAAATTTTGCAGCAATAACATATTTAAAATTTCAGACCATTCGGTTGGGTAGTTTTTGCTCTGTTATATGCGGACAGACAGACGGACAGCCGGACGGACAGACAGACGGACTGAACGACGACTGTAGGTGCTACGTATTTATATAATTACGAACGCACCTAAAAATGGAAAAGTGTGTCATTGTATATTTTTTCGGCTGAAAAGAAATAAATTTCTGGTAAAAACTCTGTTCAGATATTATTTACATTATTTTCACAAAATGCTTTAAGTAATGATTTTCGATCTTTAGTTGCAATTTTCTTAACATAGTACATCATGCCCTACTGGAATTATTACTTTGTAAGAAAAATAATGCTAATAGCTATTGATTGTTGAACATTAAACTCTTATGCGTATTCTAGAGAGGCTGAGGGAAGTGCAACGTATTAGTCTAAATTACAACAGACACTACGTCTTGCTTTGTTCTGATCCGTCCCAGAAAAATATAATCACCATCAGAAACAAAGTAGACATGAAGGTAACTTTCAGGCACATGCTTCAAAATGGTCTTTTTTTTTACCCCTTGAAGGAAGGTGTGACATAATATATCCCACTTAATTTTAATTCCGAAATGTCACAATGGCACCGGAATTTTGGAATGAAATTTTGCTTTTATAATTATACGGAAAAAAATATTTTACTTATTTTCAAATAATTTTGTTCTTAAATGCCTGTATGAATTAATGATTTCAACATTTAAATAACATAAGTACTGTGCCCCTGAAAGGGTTAATTCTATGGAATTTTAAAATTGAACAACATTCAAGAGGGAAAGACAAACAATGAAAAATCATTTAGTATTTGTAAATAGATTGCAATGTATAGAATGTAAAAAATAAATGAGAAAGCAACTCACAGTATCTGTTCTAAACTTCGCAGAATAAAGAATGAATTGAACTCCAGTTTTTGTGTATAATTTTCTATATTTATAAGAAATACAAACATATCAGAATTTAAACTACTAAAGCTTTCTGTAAAGACAAAATCAGAAAAACATATTTACCATATAGTCATCATAAGCTCGAAATTTGAAAATAGAATGTGATTTTCGATTTGAAAAGTCTCTGAGTAAATAAGAACGTTTTTCTTGAATATGTCGTAAATATTTATGTATTCTAGTAGTCTAGTAATATAAAGTACATTTTATTCCAAAGATTTCGAAATCTGATCTCATGAATTCATAACGATCATTTTCCGTTTAACTTCGAGTGGGTTTTTCTACGAGTAGATTTCAGATTAAATATAACAGTGTCCCACATGCACACATCAACAAATATTTCATATCTGAACACACGATATGAAATGCTTTTCATTGACTTAATCTGTTAGAGAATTCCTTTTTTCACATCGTTTCTCAACAAAAGGATCCACAGAAATTCAGACTTTTTAATTTTATAATTACAAACTTTACTACTACCACCCTACTTAAATTTGGCAATTCGTTTTCACAACAAGTGTCAAAATGTATTGTGATGATGAAAGTAACATATCATCACATATCATTATTTATACCCTTTTTAGGTGCTTTCGTAATTATATAAATACGTAGCACCTATAGTCGTCGTTCAGTCCGTTTCAAATTTCATGAAAATCGGATGTATAGTTTAATTACAGGGACAGTCAGAAATTTTCAGTTACATTACGGTCAATGGGGAAGAATTATTGCAAGTGCATTTTAATAATGTTACAGCCTTCCGAATGGTCTGAAATTTTAAATGTATAATTGTTTAAAATTTTGTCGAGTCATTTCAAATTTTATGAAAATCGGATGTATAGTTTAATTACACGGACAGTCTAAAGTTTTCCGTTACAATACGGCCAATGGGAAAAAAATATTTCAAGTGCATTTTAATGACGTTATATTCTTTCGAACAGAATGAAATTGATAGGCACTTATAAAGTGCACTAAAATATACATTCAGTACAATAAAAAAGCGGTGCAAAAAATATTTATAAAACTAATTGCAGTACGAACGCACCTCATTCGCCACGTTTGACGAGCAATTTCCAACTTGTTACTATTAAATTCCCCCTTTCATAATTATAAATTGAATAAAAAAATGCCTTCCCTTTATAAAATACTAGCAGACCCACCCGGCGTTGCCCGGGCCCGTGATGAATTAACCTCAAATTTGTATGATTTTGTACCTTTAATTCCCTTTTGTCTGAATTTATATTTTTAAATATAAAAAATAGCAAGAAAAATATTAAATTGAAGATACGTACTATTTTGCGTAAGTTGATTTTGGGAGTCTATGCGTTCCAAAAACAAGCGGAACTGCGACAAAACACTCAGGTTTTTACTGGTTTCGTGGACATTTTCAGACATTTTGCTTTGTAAAAAATGTTTATACCCCTCCGAACGTTTCAAAAATTTTATAGGAGATGTGAATCTGGTCTATTTAGATGCTTCGATAAACATTGTGTTAAAATAAGGACGTTGACTAAAATAATAAATTAAGAAATATGCTTAATTTACTATTCAAAAATAGTGGGTAGTGCAACCTTCCACCGACAGGGAGCGCAATATGTTATATACAAATATTGCTCTACGAAACAGTGGTCAAACGGCTGTTATAACTTACGTGAAAATTTCAAGTCGATCGGTTAGTTCGTTTTCCAAATTTTAACGAATTCGCGTTCATTCTCTACTAAAAAAGCGTTTCTTTTTCTTTTTAAAAGTCAATTTTTTTTTGAATTTCAAACAAAAAGTTCTGAATCAATTTTTTTAAATTTACATACTCTTAATTAGTCTACAAATATAGGCCGAGAATCTAAAGTTTAAAATCAGTAAATGCTGTATTTTTAAAATTTTGGTTTAAATTTGAACTCCCATTAAAATTTTACCCTATGATTTTTATCTACTCTCCAAAAGAAAAGTAGGTGTTTTAAAAAGCAGAGATAATGTCTGTAACTTTTAATAAGTAGCATATATCTCATGACTCCCTCCAAAAACAGCATATAAAAAGTCAGAAAGGCTAATTTTTAAAAAAGAAATCTAGAGCCTCTCCCTCCCACCCTGGAACTTCACGCACCATTCTTTTTTACACTTTATCTTTTGCGTTATAAACGTTCTTAAAGTTTCAAACAGATTGCCTTGCTAGATTTCCTAATTTTAACAAAATCGCGTTATGTTAGTTCCACATTCCAGCACCAGGGGCGCACTTTATTCTTAACAAAAGCTCCTTTACACAACCTATCAGTAGATATGTTACTCGAGGAGGTGGCGGTCTTCAGCAAGAATTTAAGATATTTGTTGAAATTACTATTCGGAAATAGTGGTAACTTAACTTTTGTCACATTTATATGTACTAATTAGCATGTTTCTGAGGACTCCGTCAAAAAACCGCACCTGAAACGGTATGAAACGCAAAGTTAAAAAAAAAAGAAATATTTCGCCCCTCCCCTCCCCCCACCCACCTGCCCGAAATTTCACGCGCCATTTTTTATAAACTTTTTCTAATGTGTTATAAACTATCTTAAAGTTTCAAGCAGATCGCTTTTTCAGATTTCCTACTTTAAATGAAATCGCGGTCTCTTAGTTCCACTTTCCACCACCAGGTAGAGCACTGTATTTTTAACAAAACTGTATCTGAACGTAACTCCGTTACACAACCTATCAGTAGATATGTTACTCGAGGGGGTGGAAGTCTTAAGCAAGAAATTAAGATATTTTTAAAATTACTATTCGGAAATAGTGGTAACAAATTTTTGACATTTTTATATTTAATAAGACTCATTTATCTCAGGACTCCGTCAAAAAACCACACCGGAAATGGTAAGAAACGCTAAAGTTTAAAAAAAAAGAAATCTATCGCCCCTCCTCCACTCCCCACCTTCCCGAAATTTCACGCGCCGTTCTTATATAAACTTTTTCTAATGTGTTATAAACTATCTTGAAGTTTCAAACAGATCGCCTTCTTAGATTCCCTACTTTAAATGAAATCGCGGTCTATTACTTCTACAATCCACCACCAGGGAGCGCACTCTATTCTTAGAAAAAGCTTCTATGAACGAAACCTCTTCACGCAACCTACCCGTAGATACATGGATGGGGGGGGGGGAGGGCGGGGGTTCTTAACCAAGAATTTAAGATATTTGCTGAAATTACTTTTCGAAAATAGTGGTATCAAGACTTCTGAAATTTTTATCTCGAATAAGTAACATTTATGCTGTATTTTTACAAATCGCACGCCGTTCTGAAGAATACTACAATGAAACGTAACGTGACTATCGTTTAAAATAAGCATATAAAAGAAATGTACCAATTAGTGGAATTAGCGCAGCCCACTCATAAATCATGGGTGCAAAAGTTCTGTACGAACATCCGACATGAGTTCCCACTGCTTGCGGCACTATATAGTAGGCGGGGGATAAATTCGGAACATTTTTCTGTATTTAAAACATAAAAGAGAGCAATTAAAAAATGCATTAAAAATGTCTTTAAAAAACACATCTGAAAAAAAAGTTATTATCAGTATCAAAAATGAGAATTTAAATTCTATTAAAACTGTTGCTACCCGCTACAGCAGCAGAAAGCATTAGAATGCAAGGACATATTGTTGCCAATTTCTAATTTCTAGTAGTAAAAGAGCCAGTAAGGAGTATTCTAATCTTTTATTTAACGTTTAAAAAACACATTTCTTGCTATCTAAATAAATCAGCATCAAACAGGCACCTCCAATTTTCCGTAAACCAACCAACATCGCCGATTTTTTAGCAGATATTATCGCTCAACCAAACAAAGTAGGAAAAAAAAACAGAAAACAGTGTGGCAAACAAAATGCCTGACAGGTTGTCAAGCTGGTTGCTAGGTTATGACGTCATTTGAAACTAATCCCTTCTCTTAAACGCTCATTATTATTAAATATGTTTTCAAAGCATGTGTTTCACCTTCATGCTAAAATTTAATGTTTAGTTGAAAAAACAGTCACTCTTGAAACATTAAGCACTCAAATTGCTTTATTTAATTGTATCCCAGTTTACTTAATTATTTCTGCGATAGCTTTATACAACCAACCAACCGAAAGCAAGCGGAAGCAAAGAAACGCGTTTTTGATGAGCGATGCTTTATGAACCAGCCAACCGAAAGTAATCTGAGGGGAAAAAAGCGTACTTTTGATGAGAGTGATGTCCGAATATTAATTAATTACTCAGCTAATAATTAGAATATTAAAATTCTGAGGATATGGTGCATTAGAAGAGGCCTTGGACTCTTTTCAAAAAAATTTTGAACCTCGTACGTGCCGTAGATTTTGCTAGCCATCGCACACAGACAGACACACAGACAGACAGAGCGATTTGTTCTTTTATTAGCATAGATATTCAGTTTGATAGTCATAAAAAATGCCTTTTCGGGTCTGAAATCTATCCTGTTTATATTAAACTCAGCGCCAGTCATTGATTAATGTCTGTGCTGCTTCTTCTAAATATGAGTTTCGCATTGCCTAGCTTTGGCATATCATATTGTTCGTTAAAATTTCAATTACGTAAGCTAATGCATCGTTGGGTTGATTTTGAATTCAAAATTTACGTTAAGTGACATATTCTTTTGGGGTTATAATTGTGCAAAGTTCAAACATTTGCGGCTCAATGCACTTACAATCAAATCCGTCTGGCGGTATTCTATCTCTGACCGGATGGATGTAGCGCAGTCCTTGAGCTTGTTCAGCAACCACGACCACTTCGCCGGGGCGCGAAGGAGACAGATGCATATGGAAGGGGATATATTTTAAGCGTATAGTTACGGTGAACTTGTGAGCTAAATACTCAGCAGCTTTGTGTTACCCTCAGAGTAAAGATAATAAGAGATTATATGATAAGTCTGTGGTATTACCTAACTTTTTTATTAGATAAAAATAAGGCAGTGTTCCGCAGAGTGTTTTTAAAAGAGAATAGCAATATATGCACAGAACGAATGTTCAGTTCCAAAGTTTTTGTCCAATCTATGGCAGCCTGGCAGAGTTTAGAGCAGAGAGCCTTTTCCTTCGCTTTAAAAATACTGCTTTTTTACAATTATAACTTTCAATTTGATGCATTTTCTGATAGAAATTTTGATGAGTACTTTATAATTGTTGAATATTTGCTAAATAAATTACGTCTTTTGGTAGTAAACAGCATATTAAAGCACATATTTTCCTTTTTCTCTGCATTTAAATATAAAATTTTTTTATTCATTATTTTATAACGTTGGAAATTATTTTTTAAATCTATGTGTGGCACATTATTTTTCTTGAAACTTGAGAAAAAAGTCTTTAGGGAGTACAACTGCTTGTTAAGTTATTTGAATCCCACCACTGTTTTTTTTTATGATGTAGTTTGTTTTTTTGTCGAGCTGTTCAACCAAAACGACTGAAAACATACACAAAAAAGCCCAAGCATGTCATCATAACGACCACATATTTTTTGTGGGCTAGGTGAGCGAAGACCGGGCGTAAAATTTGCTGCTGATCGGATTTATATCGGATCACGTGATACTTTTCATGAATGTTTTGATTTTGTCTGAGTGCGTATAGACATGTATTCCTATTACGAGAGACATTGTTTGGAAAGATAAGAAGATTTAATCATTGGTTTCACCTCTTTCGAACCATAAAATTACAAAATAATTAAATTATTTCGAAATTCCTTACTTTTTGAAGACCACTCCATGAGGTATATCTCCCTGCGTCCGGTCGGCCCGATTTGCGTCGCTGAACAAGCTCTTAGTCTCTCTCTGGTTCCGGGGTCACCCCGCGGAAATATTGCATTGCTCGCCTATCTTTAATAAAATGCCACATGGCAATCTTGGATTTATTATTATCTCCCGGTCTGAATTTTTTCATCCACGCAAAGTACTTAAAAAACAGATACGGCTGATTTTATATACCGGGTGACATAAAAAGGACTGATTGATTTTAAAATTCAATAACTTGCAAACGGTGACAGATATTTAAAAAATTCTTGCAGGAGGGTTATGCATGAGGTCAAAAGTTTTTTTACAGTGATTTTCGATTTTAGTTCGAATTACAAACATTAGATGGTGCTGCGATCAATAGACGCTAATTTCAGGCTTGATTTTTGGTCCAATACATTTTAATCTCCTCTTTCCGCATGGAAGATGAGATCGGCCAAAAAATTGAGCCTGTATTTAGCGCCTATTGCTTACTGCGCAATCTGTTTTTTGTAATTACAACTAAAATTGAAAATCACTGTAAAAAAAATCTTCGAGGTTAGGCATAACCCTCCTGCAAGAATTTTTTAAATGTCTGTCACCGTTGGCAAGTTATTGAATTTTAAAATCAGTCAGTCCTTTTTAGGACAACCAGTAGATAAAATAACGACTTAAATCTAAAGCAACATCTCTTTAAAAGGATCAATATTTTGACTGCCTAAAGAGAACTGCTCATACGTGGAAACTACGTCTGTAGAGGATAGATGTTCCCCCCGAACATCTTATAAATAAAATCTCTAGTACATTATCTTAAGATAAATGTTCAGAGCGAAGTCAAATTAAAGTATATGGAATTGTGGTGATTTTGAGTACTACTGATATTGAGAAATAAATATGTAACGTATAGGTGCTCACATGAAGTGTACATTTCTTAAAGATTAAAAAAATTCAAATGTTTTTGGTTCCTTCTTATTTTATCAAAATTTTACTTCCGAAAACAAATCGATATAACCACTACGCTGATTATTTCTATTAATATTCCCTAATTTTCTCTTATTTCCTCTCAGTTGTTGTAATCATTTAACTCTTTAAAAGATACTTTAAAGAGAAAAAAATATTTATCTACGAATGCATTCATACTTTAACACCGTGCGTCGGAATCATAAACAGTATTTCAAATTTTGAAATGCTATAAAAAGACGCCACTTCCCCAAATGAACACAGAGTCTTAAATTGGTTTCACTTGATTCGGAATCGGTTCAGACCTGTAATCATAAAAGTCCTTCAGGCCAGTGCCGGGAGGAAGGGGTAGCTTTCATATTCCTTATTTTTAAAAAGCTAGCATATGTTATTCAAACACGCGAAGCTCAATTTAGAGGAAACCGATTATAGAAGATTAAATACTAACTTTTTATCAATACTAAATTATTATGAATAAGAATTTCGCGAAATTAGTCAGCTTTATCCGAGCTGCTTTCATTTAAAGTCACTTATATTTGGTTGCCAAATTCGGCGATATTTTGAAGTGCTTGCCATTTTAAGACAACATGGTGGATGAGGCTAACCAGTGAACTTGGTCGAGACCTTAGTAATTCTTGTGCACATGCTCGCTGAATCGGTTGATATACACGAGTGCTGTCGCAGGCAAAAAATCAGATTTTTCAAAATGTCACCCACATAAAGAAATTCAAACTGCTATATCTGAGTCATTTTTTAAGATAAAGACAAAACAAAAAATGCTCCGGAATCCTTATATCAAGGTCAAATACTTAAGAAAGAAACCTTTTTCAATTTCTAATTTTTTTGCACCTCACTTTAAATATAATTTTTTTGTTAATTTTATGGCCGCCATTTTGAAACAAGATGGCGGATGAGGCTGGCCAGAGAAAGAGAACTTGGTCGAGACATTGCTATATACTATCCACATGCCTTCTTATATTCAAATAAGTTAATAAATACGTTGTTATAGCGTGACAAATATCAGATCGTTTCAAAATGTCAGCAACGCTAGAAATTCAAAGCGCTATAACTCAGCCATTTTTTAAGATATAGACGAAACAAAAACTGCTCCGGAATCTTTGTATCAAGGTCAAACGCATGAAAAAATCTTTTTCATTTTCCAATTTTTTGATACCTCATTTTAAATTTTAAATAAAAAAAATTAAATGTTCCCTTTTGAAACAAGATGGCGAATGAAGTTGGCGAACGAACTTGATCGAGACATTGGTATGTACACTGTAAATTAAAATGTCTGAAAATCAAACTCTTAAGTGTCTGAAACGGAGTGTTCAATTTTCAGACATTTTAAAATGTCTGAATTTTTTCAGACACTTTTTGCGTCTGAATTTTTTCAGACACTTTTTGCGTCTGAATTTCAGACACTTCAAACGTCTTAATAGCATCCATTTTTTTTTGTAAGCATCATACGTAGCCATGTTTGACCGCGTTGAACCCTGTAAAAATATTTGGCTGGGGTCTTGCCCCCTCCACACGCCCTCCCCCTCCCCCCGCAGCCTGATTTTTTTGGTGCTCCTAATTTTGGTATGCAATTTTCGTTAAGCTGTTTATTTAAATCTTTTACGACATTTTACTGATTATAATCAATATTTTGAACTTCAGGAATAGAACAAGATTAAAGCAAAAAATATTTATCTAAATATTTGTTTTGATGATAAATATGATTTTGAATATGATTTTTTTTTAAATCTTATTTTACTTTAAAAGTTCAAAACATCGATTATATTCTGTACAATTTCGAAACGGATTTAAAATATAAGCTTTACAAATATTGCACATTAAATTTGGTGGCACTTAAATCGTAGGGGGACGGGACACTGCTTTAATCAAGTTCAGACATGCTTTAATCAAGAAGTTCTCTTGCAAAAAATGCAACCCTACACTATGGTTATCTAAATAGAGATGTCCGGTACTCGGGAGTATCCATTGTGGAGGTTAATGGACATTCACGAATAGCGGACACCTCTATTTAGCGAATACTTTTTTAATCCGCAAAGCACACGCATACATATTTGTATATTTTTACCTCACAAAAGCAGACATCTCCGATCATCAGACAAATTCCGCGATCCCGAAGTTTCCGCTATTAAGGGCTTTTAAGATACATGTATAAATATATTTTTATAATCTTGTCCTATTCTAAAAGTTTAAAATATTTATTATACTCGGTTGAATGTCGAAAGAGATTTAAAATGTCAGATGTACGAAAATTGCAAATAAAATCCCCCCATCTCCCCAAAAGAGGAAAATTCATATAATTTAAAAATTAGATTAAAAAAAATTATATTGACACATAGGCAATTTTACATATCTATCAGATGATAATCACAACAGCTATTTAACTATGAGTAAAAAAATTAAAAAATAAATATTCCACTTTAATAACATTAAGAAAAAAATTACTTCGGTATTTTGTTAAATATATTTTGTGTTTTTAATCTTGCCCTACTCTAAAAGTTCAAAACTTTCATTATAATCAGTGCAATATCGAAAAGGATTTATGATATCAGCTTTACGAAAATTGAATACAAAATCCCCCTCCCCCCACCTCCCTTCCCGAAAAAAATTTTAAATTCTTATCATTTAAAAATTAAATTAAAAAAAAATTATATTGCCACATGCCACTTCAGCAAGTTTTTATGTAGATCACAGGGTAATCACAAAAGCTATTCATCTATCAATAAAAATAAATAAATAAATATCCTACATTAATAGCAAGAAGAAAAAATAACTTATAGTTTCCAAGCTTCATTTGTCTTAAATATATATCTTAACATCTAATTGTCATTCTTGTAATTTTCGTATAAGTGTATATAAATACAGTTACAAAAATCACAATATTAAGTACAAAATCTAGTTATAGCTTTTTACTTTTTCCCATTATAAATTTCAAATTACTTTTCTACTAAAAATAATCAAAAAATAAATATTATACTTGATTTCAAATCAAATACTTATGTATATTTTTACTGGCAGTTTTAAAATTAAGGAGCACATAATAGATGAATCATGACAACGTCATAGGTTTTCATGCACTTTATTTATCTTATTTTTTAATCTGCGGTTTTACGTTAGGAAGAAAGATCTTTCCAAAGCTTTTTTTTCTTTCATTGTGGTCGTTACGTGAGATAAAAATTAACCATTGCAACGAAACTGCGATTGAAAGCAAGAGAATGAATATTCAACTTAAAATGTCTCTCTTTTAGTGATATTATTACTTTAAATTTGGGAAAAAAAAGATGAAAATTCAGAATATATAAATTGTAATAAAAGACAACGTCATAAGTTTAAAAATATATACTTCTAGAATTAATGGGTTTTTTCGCAAACAGATTCAAAACTAATTGAATTTCACGCAAGATTTTGTTTATACTATAAATAAAATCATAAAAGACACTAATTTCAGTACTATAAAGAAATTATGACACTTACTTCAATCGACGTTGCAAGCGGTCAGAAAAATTCCTCGATTTGAAATTTCAAAAACTACCCCAGTGAAGGAGAAGGGCTTGCATCATTTTAGTACGAAATTCCATAATATATCCGACTAGCCATATTTAAAGAATGAAATGTTTCATCCTTAAAATAGGACCCGCCAGACAAAAGTTTCTTTTTTTTTTGCTATCTTCGACAGGACAAAGATGAATAACACAATATTATTGATATAAATTAATACGAATTAACACTAAGTCCATTGCACACGCTTTGTAGAATTTCCGGGTGTAATCTTCAAACGGCGTCGTCTACTTCTGTTCTGTGTCCATCCCGCCCTTATATGGACGACAGCTTCTAAGAGACATTTGATGTCAAGCACACACGTCAGATGTATGTATTCAATAAATAAATAATCCAAGTGAATACGAATTTAAATCACAGAACTTCACATTCCGCGAAAAACGAATTAAAATACACGCGTACATAAAAACAAACTTCGTTTGAATTACAACGTATACCAACTTTGAACGAAGACATCTAAAACGCATGCGCGACTGGCAGTGCCCCAGTGCCCCCTGGTGGTTATTGCGTCGGAAGAATCAAAACGTCTTAAATTAAGACACGTTTGAAGCAACGAAGTGTCTTAAAATAAGACGTTTGTGGATATTTTAGACACTATTCTCAGTTCATTTACACCATGATCATACTAAGACACTTATGTATCTTAAATTAAGACATCTATAATGTCTTAATTTTCAGATTAAGACACTTAAGTGTCTAAAATTCTTTTTCAGTCACCTATGTGTCTAAATTTAAGACGCCTCTATTTGCAGTGTACTAGGTACACACCAAGTTCCATCCAAATCGGTTCATAAATACGCCTGTTATCGCATGACAAAAATCAGGTTGCTTCAAAATGTCAGCCACAATAGAAATTGAAAATGCTATAACTCAGTCATTTTTTTTAGATATAGACGAAACAAAAACTGTTCCAGAATCTTTGTATTAAGATCAAACACATAAGAAAAAAATATTTTTCATTTTCCAATATTTTGTACCTTATTTTAATTTTTTTAATTTTTAAATTATTTTAGATGGCCCCCATTTTGAAACAAGATGGCGGATGAAGCTGGCCAACGAACTCGGTCGAGACATTGGTATATACTATGTACACACGAAGGTACATCCATAGCGGTTCATAAATACGCCTGTTATCGCGTTACAAAAATCAAGACGTTTCAAAATGTCAGCTACGCTAGAAAATCAAAGCGCTATAACTCAGCCATTTATTAAGATATAGACGAAACAAAAACTGCTACGGAATCTTTGTATCAAGGTCAAACACATAAGAAAAAAATATTTTTCCATTTTCAATTTTTTGGTACCGCATTTCAAATTTTAAATTTTTTTTAAATTTTTAAATGGCTGCCATTTTGAAACAAGATGACGGATGAAGCTGGCAAACGAACTGGGTCGAGACAGTGGTGTGTACTATGTACAAACCGAGTTCCATCCAAATCGGTTCATAAATACGAGAGTTACAGTGTGACAAATTTCTGATATATATGTATATATATCAACATTTGAACGGAGGGTGGATTGGGGGTTTGGGGGTCATGATCGATGAAAATATACCAAAAGTTTTTGAAATCGCTTTTCTCCGAACGGTTGCAATATGTAGCTTTTTGTAATGAAAGCTACCTAAAAATTAAATATTCTCTGAAGAGAGAAACAGAAATATAAATTTATCAAACTTATTCTCATCATTCTATCTAAAATTTAACTCTGAAAACAAAATGTGACTTTCGATTTGAAGAATCTCTGATTAAGTACGGATTTATATCAAGAATTATTCCAAAAGATTTTTGTATTATAGAGTTTTAAATGTATATCTTATTCCAAAGATTCTGAAATGTGATCACATGAATTCATAATGATTATGTTTTACTCAAATTCCAGAGTTATTTTTAGAAGCAGCTTTTATATTAAAAAATATTTTGTTCTAACTGCACACAACATGGACAGAGATGACAGCCCCTAGAACCCAGCTTTCGCTTTAGAGTTGTAGTGTAATTCCGGGAGGAAAGGGATACAATTAAGTGTCTTGAGTTTAACATGGTTTAAGTTAAGTTGACAATTCACCAAACAAAGTGTTTCTGAGTTAACTATAACATCCAGAAGCTCTTCGGTCATTTTTTAACAGATAACCGCCAATTTCTACGGATTAGATAATTTGATACAGAGTTTAATGTTGCACATGACAACTTTGCCTAACCGACAGAATATCTGTGGTGATTTTTCAAATGCTATTGTCTAACGGGCGATAAGCGCGCCAGTCTGTTAGTGGCACGGCAACCCCTCCAATGTGGCAACCCTCCAGAGTACAGGTGGAATTGAAATAAGTTTGTTGTTCGAATGTGCAGAATGAAAAAAGTAGTAGTGAATTGTTTGATGCAAGAAATAAAAATGTAATATTTAATTTAAGATATGAGTCAGATAATAGATTTATTGAAATAGTTACTGAGTAATCACCTTAATATATATTTCCTTAAAAAACAAATGTATAGTACTACAACTGCATAAAATTATTGATATTGAAAAGACCAAAACTACTATACAATGCAAATACTAGAGGAAAAGGTCCAAATACCGGCTACCACTTTTGTTTTCAATCTAGATCATACTTTTTTCAAAATTAATGAAATAAAAAGTAACAGCAGGGTACCTTGACACGTCTTACACCTGTTTAGAGGAAAACAATCAGTTTAAAAGGCGTTTTCTGTTTATAAGAAGCAAAATTCCGAAAGTCTTCAAATTTTGAGTTTTTAAAATGGGGTCTAAATACCGGCTACCTAAGTTTTTTTTTTTCCAAAAGATCACATAAATAGAACTAATGACAATTATTAAGCAATAAGAACATTATTTTAATAAATTGCATTGATTAATAACATTTCTTATGCACAGAAAAAATTAGCAATTTTTAATAAATAAGTATTTTTGTAAAATTTCTAAAATTCTTTACGACTATCTCTCACATTCTTCTTCCCATTATGCTTCTAATTTTGTTTTTAACGTGTAAAACAAACAAAAAAACAGCTTGCTGATTGAAATGAGAATTATTTTATCTGAAAAAATTAAAAGCATAATATCACTCTCTACGTCGGTATAGTCCCTATCAACCCACATATCGCATTCTTAACATTGAACCCAGAATCCCCTCCCCCATTCTTGCCGGGGCCGTCGCGAAACAACTTTCTTCTCTTACGGGCCTGATTTAAGATCGCAAACAGGAGAAGTGAGTCATCCACGAGATCTGACTTTCCTTTCACCCCTGGCCTACTTGACCACTTCACCCTCTATGAACTTTTGGCTCGTGCTCGTGAGGAACAATCGCCATTAGTATTGAGTGTAAATTTTAGATAATTTTAAGCTACGTGTAATACAAGTTCTGTTATAAGGATATTTTTAAAAATGTGCATTTTCTGTGGATAAAGGATTAACATAAATCAGTAAGTACTTTTTTTTTAATCTCATTATTTAAAATGCATTATAAATATCTATACCGCTCCCACGTGGGCTTACATGTGATGGGAATTGTGAGGTTTTATTTTGAAGTAGGGTAGTAAACATAGTTTAGAATCATCTAAAAGATAAAAGAGTAATAAGAAAGCCCTTTTTTGTTCTGTTTTGTGTCTAGAATTTCTGTTTTCAATTCAGTTTACATAAATCGGAAAGAATTAAAACATTAATAGTACCGAGTTCTTATGCATATGGATAGGTGAAAAAAAAAGTTTAATGAATATCGTTTGAAAAAATAAATATCAAACTTTTTTGTAAAGGGTTTTTTGTTTTTGTAATTTCGTTATTAAAATATAATTCTACTTTAAATAAATAAAAAAAAATATCTATATGTAACATTAATCTTAATTTTTTATTTAAATATTCTTAATTACTAATAAATATTATCTAATTTGTAGACTATGGGCCAGAAATGCTGTTCACCGAATTGCCGTTCAAATTATGACAATGTAAAGGAATACACAACTGTTTTTAAATTTCCATCAGATCCTGAAAAAAAGAAAATATGGATTAATAAGATACCCAGGGAAAATTTTATCCCCAGTTCAACTGTTGTTGTGTGTATTAAACAATTTGAAGAGCGTTTCATAATTAGAGAAGATAGATTTAAACTCTCAGATGGAACTGAATTAGTTGTCCCAAGGAAAAAAGTTATTCTTTTACCGGAAGCATTTCCTACTATATTTCCTAATGCGCCAAAATATCTTACTGAAAAATTGCCTCCGAAAAGAAAAGATCCTGCTGAACGTATGTTAAAAATTGAAAAAAGAGATTTAGAGCAATTCAATGAATGGTGCCAAAAGGATATCATATTATCCTTCGAAGATTTCACTCAAAAATTTGAGAGCAAAATTGACAATAAGTGGTTACATTTATTTAGGGATGATCATATATTGTTTTACAAATTGAAAGAAACAGATATTCCAGAAATTAATGTTTGCTTTAAAGTCTTCAGGAATTTGACAGTAAAAATATATTATGAAAATAATTTAATTGATTTAAATTCTTTTAACTAGACCTTAAATGCGATAAATGGAGCAAGTTTGAGAATATTTTAAATAAATTGAATTGCTATAATGAATATTCAATGACATTAAGTGAAAATTTAACTTTTGCTATGAAATAGCTGGAAAAAATGCATAAACGATGATCAATGCAGTGAGGAAAATAATCTTGTGTTAAAATTTGTAAATCAACAATTGTCACTCGTGCTAATGAAAAAAACTGAAATATGCGATTGACCTTATATATTGGTCCGCAGAAATGTACTTTAGCTACCCTGCAGCATACAATTTAATTAGAAACAGCAAGGTTTTAATATTACCGCATCCTTCATACTTAAGAAAATTAACATATTTATGTTCTACAAATTCGTGTCAAAGCCTTAAATTGTATCTTAACCCTCTAAGCGTTTGGGGCGTAATATTCCGTTCACTAAGCTCCAGGTTTCACAGCAATACAAGCAATATTTAAGATAATATTATTCTATAGATTTAATGAATTTTAAATACATTGAAGAATGATTAATACTCTCAAGGATTACATTCATATTTGTAATTGAGTTTTTTTTTATAATGTTGGAAGAATCATATTTTCTTAGCATTTAAAACAAAATGCAAAGAAAACAACATTACAATTTTACCCTTTTGCAAGACGCTCGGAGGGTTAAAAATAAAGCTGATAACCTAGAAGAGAATGAGAAAACAGTGAACCTTTTGCTAGATGAGATATATATAAATCCCTCTCTTAATTATAAAGCTGGTTATGTGATTGGTATGTCTGAAAATTCAAAATCTGAAGCTACCACGATTCAGACCTTTATGATTACATCAGTCATGTCTAAATATAAGGATGTAGTTTCATTATTTCCAGTACGCAATCTAAATGCTGATACACTTCTTACATATACTAATAAAGTGCTAGAAATGCTCCACGAGTGTTGTTTTACAGTTTTTTCACTGATATCCGATAACAACAGGATAAACAGAAACATGTTTACAAAAATGTGTGGTGGAGAATTAATACCATACATACGCAATCCTTACAATCCAGATAAAAGAATATTTTTCTTATTTGATTCTGTTCATATAATTAAAGCAGTACGAAATAACTGGCTAAATCAAACTACCCCTGAGAAAAAAAATATATTTTCCCAATCCTGATAATAAAGATATCATGTGTGCCAGTTTACAAAATTTAATAGATGTGTATGAAAAAGAAAAAGATGCAGTTATAAAGTTAGCTCCTAAACTTTCCAAAAAGTATTATTTCCCAACTGTATTGAAAGACAGAATGTTAAATATGCATTGAATTTATTTGATGAAACTAATTCCATTGCTTTGGACATGTCGGTAGATAAGTTGGATGATAATGCATTAAGCACAAAATTATTTATTGATTTACTTTCCAAGTGGTGGCAAATTGTGAATGTAAAGCATCCTGAGAAAGCAACAGTGGTGATATAGAGATAAAAAATGAAACAATGTCTGTATTGACTTTTAGAGCTGGTTACATTGGATACAAAGTTTCCCACAAATTAAAATGTTGTGAGTGTATTAACATATTAGTCAAAGAAAAAACTTTAGAAATAGACTCTTCGAATGAAGTGTATAAATACTTGATGTTAGCAGATGGGGGTCAATTTAAATGGCCCCAGGAAATTTTATTATTTCTAATTGTAAATGCCTTTCAAATTTTTCAAAAACTAATCAATCATAATTATGAAAGCACTTTTCTAAAATTTCCAGAACCCCAAAAACTTATTATGCAACTCACTATTGAAAAGACTGAACTTTTAGATCTGGATTTTATAAGTAAATGCAAATGTGGAAACCAATTTTCATATTTATTTAAGTTGTGTTTGTCAGGAATTGCAAATATCTTGTTAAATAACTATACGAAAGTAAAAAATGACAGTAGAAAATTCACTTCTAATAAAAGAAAATTATCCGTATTAACAAACATGTAAGTGTCATCGACAAATTTCATGATATTTTAGCTTCCTTAATATTAATTAAGTTTAATTGCTTTCTGTGAGGTAATATTAAATGCTATATTTGTTGTTAATTAAATGAAAGTACATAGTACTAGTGAAAAATTATTTTTTACTAAAAGTTAATCATACATTATGAAATTTAAAATTTTAATTGGATAAGTAGAATTTTTGCATTCTGATATTTACAATTTTAAATTAAGGCATATTTATTTTTAAACGGAATTTTAATTATTTTTTGCTAAAATTATGCAACTTTAATATATGATTTCTATTGCCATAAATTTATATTTCAAGTTAAAGTCTCTGAAAAAAGTAATATTCTTATTTATGAGTTTATGTAATAACAATTCTGATATTTACAATTTTAAATTAAGGTATATTTATTTTTAAACGGAATTTTAATTATTTTCTGCTAAAATTATGCAATTTTAATATGTGATTTCTCCTGCCATAAATTTATATTTCAAGTTAAAGTCTCTGAAAAAAAAAATAATATTCTTATTTATGAGTTTATGTAATAACAATTCTGATATTTACAATTTTAAATTAAGGCATGTTTATTTTTTAAAGGAATTTTAATTATTTGCTGCTAAAATTATGCAATTTTAATGTATGATTTCTCCTGCCATAAATTTATATTTCAAATTAAAATCTTTGGCAAAAACTATGAATCAAATGTATTTGAAATGAAAGAGCAAATATGGATTTGAAATAAAGCAAAAAAAAAAAAAAAAAAAAAAAAAAAAACTTGTTTACTGAACCTTGGGTGTTTAATTATTGATGTATAATTCAAACAGATCTTTAACAAACACAAATTTCTCAACAAAATATGATAAAATGGAAATTTATAACCCTGTTTTTAATGCACACATACAATTATTCTATAAGTTTAGTTTGCTACTAAGATCTCTTGCGTGACGTCATCCTCACTTCGAATCAGGCCCGTAAGAGAAGAAAGTTGTTTCGCGACGGCCCCGTTCTTGCCCACAGAGAAAGCACCCATGCAGAAGACACAAATTTATCATCTTCCTCTGTTGGATATTTTCCTTTTTCACTTTTTTAGCCCTCTCGCTGCATAATTGTTTTATGAAAATAGCTTAAAAATTGCGCATTTAACCCCTTCGCGACGAGCGTCTTTTAAGAATTTTTATTCTTTTGTTACCGGTTCTTCAAAACAAAAGTTTTTGTCTAATTTAACCGGAAAAATGCTCCGATTAAATAAGGCATAATTTACAATAAAAAAAAATAAATGGTGGGAATAATCAAGGAAGGTTAATTAGACGGAAAAAAATGCATCCCCAAGGAAATCTCGAGTTGCGCAAATTTTGCTACTCTTACGATACCCAAGGAAATCTCGGGTTGCGCAGCGAGAGGATTAAATCAAATTTCTGCCTCTTTCGCCTGGTTTACTCCGTCATTTGTTTTCTTTCTCTTCACATTTATTACAGGCAATTTTGTAGTGTCCAACAGCTATTTTTTGGAAAGTGATCCGGTAACCAGTGTCGGTCTTGAAGAATTACGGCCATGATAGCTTTTTTCATATTGCGAAATAGGACGGGGACTATTTCTGAACCATTTAAATTAATTTATTAATTATGGAACTATTTAAATTAATTTATTTTCCTGCCCTTCAAGCATAGGTCCAAATACCGGCTAGCCGGTATTTAGACCACTCTAGGTAGCCGGTATTCGGACCACTGCTATGCTTAAGTTAAAACCGGTATTACTCATTCATATAATAAAATACTAATACTGTGCGCGTGGCAATTGAGAGCTAAATATGTCTAGAAAATAACTTAATCAACAATTCAAGCCAATATACAATCAGTATATTTAAAAAAAAATGAGAAACACATATCTGAAAAACTTTTGATGTACCAGATTACGTAGATTCGACACTTTTGCATTTACTATTTGTAAATGACACAGACTTCAGCGACGTACTTTTCGTAACTTTCTTCTCTCAATTAAAGTTACAAACTCTGCCTATCACCGCTAGGCTACGCTGCGCTCAGTTCTCAGAACACCTAGTAGCCGGTATTTGGACCATAGCCGGTATTTGGACCATAGCCGGTATTTGGTCCTTCTCCTCTATATAACATTTCAGGTAACAAAATGAAATAAAATGAAATGAACTGATGTGCAGTGACTTTAGAAGTGGTTTCTTTTTTTAATAGACGCATAGAATAAGGTGCGAACGAAAAAATATAATTATATGAATGCACATACACTTTAATACTGATATCAATAGCAATACAACAATACAGTAAGTACACAATTTGCAACTGGATACTGAGCTTTGAAACCAATTTTAATTTACAGAAGACATAATACCAATTTAAAACAAAAATCATCAGACTTATATACTGTGTCATTATAAGTTGTTTGTAACTGTTTATCTCTGTTCATCTCTGCACACAACAGGAAAAAATCCATTTTTGAAAATGCAAAATGAAATGTTTCGCAAAGTATTGTGTTCAATAGATCTGTTTGCGAATTCCTTACTTAAACTATCTCTCAATTTAGAGCTCCAGTAGTTCAGGGTCCACAATTTTATAAACATGAACGTCACTACAACCAACCTCAATATTTCTTGCAAATCGTTTTCAAAATAATTCCTATGAGAAATGTTTCGAAATACAAAAATCTTTCACATTTAGTCTTCCCAAATATGCCACGAAGAGAAAGTCAAAAGTATAAATTCAGCAAATTATAGTCCAATAAAATTTGAAATCTAAAATAGAATACGATATTCGATTGGAAGAATCCCTAAGTAAATAAAAATTTATTTCATAAATTTTTCGAAAACATGGATGAATTTTAGTACTTTAATATAAAGTATACTTTATTCTAAACATTCTGGGATCTCATAGCATGAATTCATAACGATGACATTCTATTCACTTTTAAGAGGTATACTTACAGAAATATTTACGATTAGTATAATCGCTGTTCATACTGCATCATGCCATCAAAAATTACATTTTGAAAAATAAATAAAGTTATATTTCAAAGTATTAATAAATAGATGTAATACGTCTATTTCTTCTATAAACCATGTCTCAACATGAGTAACCCTGGGATTTAGGGTCCTCAGTTTTATAAACATGAATTTGTTAGTTACAATCTTTCATAGTTGTAGAAAACATTTACAAACGTCAAAACATTTCTTGTGAAAAACATTTAGAAATATAAAAATATATATGAAATTTTAGTCTATGAAAAAATATCAGAAAAATAAATTCATGGAATTATTGTCTTCGTTAATATGAAATTTAAAAACCAAAGTAATTATGGATTAAAAATTAATTTAAGTAAGAAAACAAATTATGTTTAAAATGTTCTGACACCTCAATATTTTTACTTTTTTCTATCTTCACTAGAAGAAAGTATTGTAATCGAAATTTTTTTCGACTTCCGGTTTTCGACGGATTTACACATTTTAGGGGTCAGAGATCCCAAAAACCATGTTTATAGAAAATGTCTGTCTGACCGTGTGTCCGTCTGCCTGTCACCATTGTACTACCAAAAAGTGTATGAAGTTATGCATAGAAATGAACGAATTTTTTTTTAACTATGGCAAGCAGATCCTTCCTTCATTTGGAAAAAATCCGCCGGAAGAGGGTTCTGTAATAGCGATTTTTGGGCGATTTTTAATATTGTACCATCGAAAAGTGTAAGAAGTTATGCACAGAATTGAACTAATTTTTTAAAAAAGTTTTTGACTATAGCAAGCATGTCCTCCCTTAATTTTGAAAAAATTCTCGGGAAGGGGGCGCTGTAATAGCGATTTTTGTGCGATTTTGAATATTGTACCATCGAAAAGTGTATGAAGTTATGCATATAATTTATCCAATTTTTTTAAGTTCTTGGCTATGGCAAGCAGGTCCTTCCTTAATTTGGAAATAATCCGCCGGTAGGGGGCGCTGTAATAGCGATTTTTGTGCCATCTTGAATATTGTATCATCAAAAAGTGTATGAAGTTATGCATAGAATTGAACGAAATTTTTATTTTAAATTTTTGATTATGGCAAGCAGGTCCACCCTGAATTTGGAAAAAATACGCCGGTAGGGGGCGCTGTAATATCGATTTTTGTGCGATTTTGAATATTGTACCGTCAAAAAGTGTATGAAGTTATGCATAGAATTGAACGAAATTTTTATTTTAAGTTTCTGATTATGGCAAGCAGGTCCTCCCTGAATTTCGAAAAAATTCGACGGTAGTGGGAGCTGTAATATCGATTTTTGTGCGATTTTGAATATTGTACCATCGAAAAGTGTATGAAGTTATGCATATAATTGAACTAATTTTTTAAAAAAGTTTTTGGCTATAGCAAGCAGGTCCTCCCTTAATTTGGAAAAAATCCGCCAGTAGGGGCGCTGTAATAGCGATTTTTGTGCCATTTTGAATATTGTATCATCTAAAAGTGTATGAAGTTATGCATAGAATTGAACCAATTTTTTTTAGTATGTTTTTGGTCGTGGCAAAAAGGACCTCCCTGAATTTGGAAAAAAATCCACCGGAAGGGAGCGCTGTAAAAGCTATTTTTGTGCTGTTTTCAATATTATACCTTCGAAAAGTGTATCAAGTTATGCATAGAATTGAACCAAATTTTTTATGTATGTTTTTGGCCATAGCAAGAAGGTCTTCCCTGAATGTGGAAAAATTCTGCCGGAAAAGGGCGCTGTAATAGCGATTTTTGTGTAATCTTCTTAATTTTTCGTAGTTCTGTTGTACACCAGTGGCTTCGTGAATTGAATATCAGGATCGAGATTAACTCGCTTTTACTCCGATTAATTGACTGAAGCAGAAATTTAAGATGAAAGTCAAAGTTGATATAGCATTGAACTAATAAAAATGAAATATTGACATCTGTAAGAACATTTTAAAATATTAAAATATATGAGACAGAAGAAAGTTTTGGTATTGGCACATCCAACTAGTTTATTCCGAAAACAAATATACGATTTTCAGTTACAATGAAATTGTAATATTTTAATATATTGTAATAAATTTATCACGTATTGTTTAATTTCCGAGTTATAAAATAATTGTAAAACTTATATTTTCATACCTTTGATTCCTCTTTATTATTGATTTTAAGGTATCTATCTGCAGGTAATATGGCCACCCTAAGGGTTAAAATTTTTTAAACGGGTATTATTAAATGATGTTTAAAAAATAAATATCAAAGCAGACTTTTTTAGCATTAGAAAAAGAAATAAGTATTTAAAATTTATACCTATCGCAGTTTGTTTAACACAAATGAGAGTTGATGAAGCTGATATGGCCATATACAGGTAATATGACCATAGGTGAGATAAAACGAAAAAGTTTATATTTAACACATAAAAAACAATAATTACTACAAAAACAAATTTATTTTTTTTTAAAATTACAAAAATAATGAAAAAACAAAATAACCAAGATTTTTTTTTTTAAACAATTGAAAGCAATTTCCCATAAGCACGTGACATAAAAAAATCCTTATTTAAATAAAAGACAAATGAAATATTCTTTCAAGTGTTATTAAATAGATTTGTTGGAGGATTCCTCCTTTCAGCTATGTCTTAACTTCAACACCAGGAATCCCAGATATTCATGGTCCTGAATTTATAAACAAGAACTTGATTACCAGCAGTCTCCCTAGTTTTGGAAAACGCAATTGTCAAAATAGATCCCGTCAATAATATTCAGAAATACGAAAATTATCAAAATTTAGCCTTCTAAAATATGTTGGTAAGTGAAATGATAAGTATAAAATCAAATGTGATTTTAGACTTATAGACAGTATCTAAGTAAAAGAGAATTTATTTCAAGAATTTTAATTAAATATTCACTGTAAAAAAAAAAAAAAAAAAAAAAAAAAAAAAAAAAAAAAAGGATTAAAATACGGAAATACTACTGGCAAATTCTGTTAAAATACGGAAATACTACTTTCCGTATTTTAACGGAACTTTTTCCTGGTAAATTACAAAAATTTTCCTTTATTTGGGATTTACGGAAAAATTTCCGTTAAAATACGGAAATATTACTGGCGTCTCGATTGCCAGTAGTATTTCCGTATTTTAGGCTCCTTTTTTTACAGTATTTATGTATTCTGATACTTTAATATAAAGAAAATTTTATCTCAAAGACTGTAAAATCTGACTGCATGAAGTCATAACAATCATGTGCTGTCCAATTACAGTATTTATTATGATGAGCACGTTCCCATTAAAAAAAGTCCTTCCGGCCAGTGCCGGGAGGAAGAGGTAGCTTTCATATTCCTTATTTTAAAAAAGCCAACTTATATTATTCAAACACACGAAGCTCAATTTAGTGGAAACCGAATATAGAAGATTCAATACTAATTTTTATCAATACTAAATCATTATGAATGAGAATTTCGCGAAATTAGCCAGCTTTATCCAAGCTGAATTTATTTAAGGTAACTTATATTTGGCTGCCAAATTCGGCGATTTTTTAAAGTGCCTGCCATTTTAAGACAACATGGTGGATGAGGCTAACCAGTGAACTTGGTCGAGACCTTAGTAATTGCTGTGCAAATGCTCACTCACATCTGAATCGGTTGATATATACGAGTGCTGTCGGAAGCAAAAAATCAGATTTTTCAAAATATCACCCACATTAGAAATTGAAACTGGTATATCTGAGCCATTTTTTAAGATAAAGACAAACAAAAAATGCTCCTGAATCCTAATATCAAGGTAAAATACTTAAGAAAGAAACCTTTTTCAATTTCTATATTTTTTGCACCTCACTTTAAATATAATTTTTTTTTTTAATTTGATGGCCGCCATTTTGAAACAAGATGGCTGATGAAGCTGGCCAGCGAACTTGGTCGAGATATTGATGTATACTATCCACATGCCTTCTTACATCGAAATAGGCGAATACGTGTGTTATCGCGTGACAAATACAAGATCGTTTCAAAGTGTTAGCCATGCTAGAAATTCAAAGTGCTATAATTCAACCATTTTTTAAGATATAAACAAAAGAACAAATTTTCAGAAACAAAAACTGCTCCAGAATCTTTGTATCAAGGCCAAACACATAAAAAAAATCTTTTTCATTTTCCAATTTTTTAATACCTTAAATTAAATTTTTTTTAATGGCAACCCTTTTGAAACAAGATGGCTAATGAAACTGGCCAACGAACTCGGTCGAGACATTGGTATGTACTATGTACAGAGACAGACCAAGTTACATCCAAATCGGTTCATAAATACGTCTGTTATCGCGTGACAAAAATCCGGTCGTTTTAAAATGTCAGCAAAATAGAAATTCAAAATGCTATAACTCACCATTTTTTTAGATATAGACGAAACAAAACCTTTTCCGGAATCTTTGTATTATGGTAAAACACATAGAAGAAAAATCTTTTTCATTTTCTAATTTTTTGGTATCTCATTTTAAATTTAAAATTTTTAAAAATTTTTTAAATGGCCGCCATTTTGAAACTAGATGGCAGATGAAGCTGGCCAACGAACTCGGTCGAAATATTTGTATGTACTATGTACACGCCAAGGTACATCCAAATCGGTTCATAAATACTCCTGTTATCACGTGACAAAAATCAGGACGTTTCAAAATGTCAGCCACGCTAGAAATTCAAAATGCTATAACTCAGCCATTTTTTAAGATATAGACGAAACAAAAACTGCTCCCGAATCTTTTTATCAAGGTCAAATACATAAGAAAAAAATATTTTTTCAATTTTCAGTTTTTTAGTACCACATTTCAAATTTTAAATTAAAAAAAAAATTTAAATGGCCGCCATTTTGAAACAAAATGGCGGATGAAGCTGGCCAACGAACTCGGTCGAGACATTGGTATTTACTATGTATAAACGAAGTTACATGCAAATCCGTTCATAAATACTCCTTTACTCCTTTTATCGCGTGACAAAATCCAGGACGTTTCAAAATGTCAGACATGCTAGAAATTCAAAATGCTATAACTCAGCCATTTTTTAAGATATAGACGAAACAAAAACTGCTCCGGAGTCTTTGTGTAAAGGTCAAATACATAAGAAAAATATATTTTTCCATTTTCAAAATTTTGGTACCACATTTCAAATTTAAAATTTTTTTAAAAAAATTTAAATGGCCGCCATTTTGAAACAAAATGGCGGATGAAGCTGGCCAACGAACTCGGTCGAGACATTGGTATGTACTATGTACACACCGAATTACATCCAAATCAGTTCATAAATACGAGAGTTACAGTATGACAAAGGTCAGATATATATATATATATATATTGATCTATATATATATATATATTGATCTATATATATATATATATATATATATATATCAATTTTGAACGGAGGGTGGTTTCGGGGTCTGGGGGTCATGATCGATGAAAATATACCAAAATTTTTTGAAATCGCTTTCCTCCGAACGGCTGCAATAGGTAGCTTTTTGTAATGAAAGCTACCTAATAAATTTTGTTCTAAGAACAGACAACACAAAAAATTTCAAGTTTGAGAAAGTAATTTTAAATATTTTCCCAAGTATTATAAAATAGATGTGTTACAGAATTTTTTCTATAAACCATGTCTAAGCGTGAGAAGTCACAGTACATTTGGTTCGCGAATTGATAGCCGGCCGATGATGTTCCCCAACTTGGTTTATTAGTGAAAAATTGCCGAGCTAGCTACGTCGGCCAGGTTGGCCTACTATGGTACGCTGTGGACCCGGGTTCGATTCTTGGTACCGGCTAATTTTTCACTCATGTTGAAATTATTGTATTAATTGTATTTGTCTGTTATAACATACGTGTACCTAAAAAATAAACTTGTTTATCATTTCTAACTTTCATTGTGGAAATCAAATTGCAGAAAAATTGGCGAAACATTTCTATGAGAAATGTTGAAAAATATAAAAATGAGCAAAATTTAGTCTTCGAAAATATGTTGTAAAGAGAAATTATAAATACAGATTTACCAAACTATAGTTGTAACAAACTTAAAGTCACACAATAAAGTGCGGTTTTAGATTTAATGATGTCTAAATAGGAACTATTTTCGTGAATTTCTGTAAAATATGTCTGTATTCGTAAATTTTAATACATTATATTCCGCCCCATAACGCTCACCTACTATTTGAAAGTGCTTTTTTCTATTCTTAAATATATTCGCCGTATGATGCGTATCCCCCCTTTTTTTTCAAAGAAATTTTCATTAGATATGTAGTATGAAAATACAAAAAGAGCATTACTAGTATAATAATTAGTACAGGCATAAAGAAAATTAGCAAATGCGAACTGAGGACATTTGCTACTACCAAGTCTATCCACATAAAGCCTTTGGAAACGTACTCTAGCTCATTAAAATAATCACTCCTTCTTTTCTTCTTCGCTAATATAAAAATCACGATTTTTATGCTTAATACAGGGTGTCCGGGCTAAAAGTATCCATAAGTTATTACTTATTTTTACGGAAGTACTAATTAGATTTAAAAAAAATTATTTAAATAAAAATAGCATCTCACAAAATTTTAATACCAATAGATTTCGATGTGTGTACCTTTGTTAGCACGACAAATGCCTAAACGGTAATCCATTTCTCCCCAAATGTTTCGTAGCATATCAGGAGTTATTAGACAAATTGCTTCTATGATACGCTTTTACCACTCATCCAAAGTTTCATTTCTTTGTTTTGTTCGCTATTTTAAAAACTCAGAGGAGTTTCCAATCCACAGAGTTGAAGTTTATTATATTCTAATGTGTAGTTCCGTAATAATAAGCCATAACTTTTGGATACTTATACCCCGGACACCCTGTATTTAAGCTCTAGTTTTTATACATGGCGTATGACGTGCACCGGTAAATTTAAACGAATTTTACTGTTTCAAAAGTCGGAATTACATGCTGGAATATACGATACATAGTATAATTTATTTCAAAGTCTCCGTCATTACATCGCATGAATTCATAACGATAGTTTTCCATTCAATTCAGAGATTTTATTTTATAATAATATTAATGATACTTTTATAATAGTATTTACAATTTTACAATAATATTTATAAACTTTGTTCCTGCTACCTCATACTATCAAAAATTCCGTTTTTGAGAAATCAATTAACAATCTTTCATATAGTTGCAGAAACACTTTTACACGTCAAAAAATTTCCCAAGAAAAATATTTACAAATATAATATATTTCAGAGAGTTAATTTTACGAATATAAATATTATAAATATAACCATTGTCCATGCTGCACAGACCATCAAAAATTCTATTGTTAAGAAAGTAATAAACCTATCTTTCTAAGTTTTATTAAACAGATCTAGTATAAGTTCTTCGTTTATATAGCACGCCCCGCCAGGTAAAACTTCAAGTCTTTAAGATACTTAATTTTATAAATATGAACTTGACTACCCCGACTTTCCATAGCTGTAGAAAATAGTTTCCAACCCCATTAAACATTTTACGGGAAATGATCAGAAATATAAATACTTGAAACTTTGAACTTTGAACTTTTAACTTTTTTTCCCATGATAAAATAAATCAGGAATATAAATTCATCGTACTGTTACGCTCTCTTAGGCTAATGTCAGATGGACGTCTTTTTGCACGCTTTTTTACTTACGTGTTTTACCTACACAATGCTAGCGGCATTGTGTAGGCATAATACGTAAGTATAAAAGCGTGCAAAAAGACGTCCGCCTGACATTAGCCTTAAGGAGCTACATCAATCGCGCGGAAAGACCCGCTCGTTAATGCTAATCCTATGGAAGACATCTATTAAGGTATCTCGTTTGCATTCTAATAATTTTAAATGATTTTTTCGCATTGAAAAGCTGAGACTAATCTATACAAAGACCGTTATTTACTTTTTCGATTTTGTTTACAGGTATTTTCATTAGGACACTTTCATTTCCTTAACCGGTTACGAAAGTGAAAGCATTCTCATAAAAATACCTATAAAAACATCAAAAAAGTAAAAAATGGCCTTTGTACAGATCCATCTCATCTATCTAATGCAATAAAAATAATAATAAATAAAAATAAAAAATATTCAAATGCTATCTAGATGTCTTAAAAAATTTCTGCCATTGGCTTAACATTAGCGAATAGGTGTTTTCGTCTGACTGAAGAAGCCTCTTAACTATGACTTCTAAATCAGAATGTGATTTTTGTATAAAAATTCTTTTAAGTAAAAATTGAAAGAACACAAATATTTCTAACAGATTTATGTATTATAATACCTTAGCATAACGCTTATCTTTTTACAAAGAGTCTGGTATACAATCGTATAAATTCTCAAAGATCATGTTTTATTCAAGTACAAGAGTTATTTTGAAAAGAAACTTTTCTGATTACATAATACTATTGCTCGCACGTAGAACAACTCTCCCATACTATTACACCCGAAATTCGGTTCAAAAAGCCAACATTGGTAGTCTTTTCTAAAACATATTCCGCTTTTATCGAAAAATGGAAGAAAAAAACTGTTTGCTTACACATTTTCTGAATAAGAGTAAGGGTAAATCCGGGATTTATGCCGCACATTTGTTTGAACTTGTGTATAAAGTCCCATGGTGGACATAAAAAAAAAATCATGCTGTGCTATTTAAAGTTAAACGTACAACGCGTGTACTGCGACAAAAAATTTCAAAACAAGTTATTAATATTTTTTAAGAATTTTTTTCTAAAACATTACACTGCGGCGCGTCACCCGTACATTCAGGCAGAGACGCCGCACTTGTGCGGTATATATGCCGCGCTTGTAATAAGAACAGAATGAAAAAAAATCATATCTGGACTATAATTAACGATGTAATAACAAAATGACACTAAATGAGTACAATGAAATGTATTAGTAGATTCAAATTAATAATTGTTGCCTACTATCACTATAAATATTATCGACTTGTTTTTTTTACATTAAATTTTAATTGTCATTTCAGCGACAACGTAACAACAATGTATTAGAAAGGGGAAAGAAAAAGTAAAATCGTGTTTACATAATTTATTTCTTAACCCTTTCGGAACCGGTGTCTTTTACACAAATTTTATTCGGTTGGTACCATTTTTAAAAAAAAAGTTACCTTTACTTAAATAATCAAGAAAATGCTCCAATTAAGCAAAGCAAATATTACTTTTCTTTTTTACTGGTGCTAGAAACAAATTTTGTAAGCTTTTTATGAAGGTGCTTATATGCACCTATGGCCCTGAATGGTTAAGAGAGCTGTTTTTTCGACTACAATCTATAGAAAAAGTGTCGAAAAAGTACAGTCTCTATGTAACTACATTTAAACACATGATGCAACGAAGCCAATTTTGTAAGCTTTTTATGAAGGTGCTTATATGCACCTATGGCCCTGAATGGGTTAAGAGAGCTGTTTTTTCGACTACAATCTATAGAAAAAGTGTCGAAAAAGTACAGTCTCTATGTAACTACATTTAAACACATGATGCAACGAAGCCAATTACACTTCCTCTTTTTTGGAGTAGTTTTCTAAACATTCCTTGCAAAGAACGTCTACGTTACGAGTAATTCAATTTTTCATTATTATCATCTTGACTTGCATCTTTCTTGCCCTTCTTACTTTTTATTTCCCCCTTTTTCTCCTTTGGTTTTAGTAAACTTGATAACATGCATAACATGGTTAGTCTGTGCAAAAAGAAAATGAAAAGTTAATAACACTTAATCATCCAGTACAAAAGAAACTGCGGCATGTATACTGGAATAGCAGTGCGGCATGTATCCCATTTTGCATGGTGCAGACGTCGGTTAGCGATGACAGTTACCTGTCATCGCTAAGGGGACATACGCACAGTACTCTATACAAACGCTACACTTAGTTTTGACTTCGAAATCATGCATGCATTTAGTAATTAATGTATGAAAGGCATTTAAACATAACGTGTTTAAAAGTTTGGACAGTGAAATCATTCACTTACGTCAAATTAAGGACTGTACTTCTACAAGTAAACATCGAAATGGGACTCACGCTATATACAGGTTAAAATAATCTCCTTGCGCACCTATACTGTGCGTTTGATGACCAACTATCGATAATTACAAGAAATACAAGGGGTGAGGCATCTATCCCGTATGCGGCGATTCTTCCGGAGTTACCCTACCTGGCATATTCATGTGTTTGCGGAAAAAAAAATAAAAAATGGGTATCAGGATGTACCAAGTTTGGATTTTAGAACAACCTTAAACACATGATATAAAAAATGTTCAGAAAAATAAAATTCATCAAAATATTCTTCAAAATGCAGAAAATCTTACTTAAGCGTCTTTCATTTATATGACTCTCGCAATTATACGCCGATTTTTTCAAGTCACAACTGCGGCTTATGTGGAAATAATGTGAAAAAATACATAAGGTGTACCGGAAGGTTCTGTCCGATAATGTTATTTCACGCCTACTTTTTTAAAATTCAGATTTCTTCATTGGTACCTCTTTTTTGAAATGATAAAATTCCCACTGTTCTCACATTTCACATTAAGGCGAAAACAATATGAATTTTACAATTTCAGAAAAGTGGTGCCAATGAAGAAACCTGAATTTTAAAAAAGTAGGCGTGAAATAACATTATCGGACAGAAGTTTCCGGTATACCTAATATGTGCTATTTTCCATCACTTATGCGGTGCTAAAGTAATTTTTCACTGTCCTTTTTTTTCATAAATTTAGCAGATTTACTTTATTTAAATTTAATTTCTTAATTATTTTTATATCAGTTCTTAGGGGAGAGTAGCCTTATTTGGAGCGACGCTTTAATTGGACCGTTGCCATTCTGCCGTTAATTACAGCAAGAGACACCGTCTACCGCTGAAATCCTTGTAAATCAGAATGACGTCACTTACAATTAGAAGAAGCAACCGCCTACCGGTTTATTATGTTAAGGAATTTCCCTGATTAGGTTTGGGGGTTCATTGGTTAAGGATAAAGGGGGAAAAACGGGGTTAGTCCAACCCTTAATTCTGATAAATGGGTTTTTCATGAAAAATCATTCGATTTGCTCCGAATTTGGTATACCGGTTTATTATGTTAACGAACTTCCCTGATTAGTTTTGGGGGTTCATTGGTTAAGGCTAAAGGGGGAAAAGGGGGGTTAGTCCACCCCTTAATTCAGATAAATGGGTTTTTCATGAAAAATCATTCGATTTGCTCCGAATTTGGTATACCGGTTTATTATGTTAAGGAACTTCCCTGATTAGTTTTGGAGAATCATTGGTTAAGGATAAAGGGGGAAAAGGATGGTTAGTCCACCCCTTTTAATTCAGATAAATGGGTTTTTCATGCAGAATCATTCGATTTGCTCCGAATTTGGTATACCGGTTTATTATGTTAAGGAACTTCCCTGATTAGTTTTGGGGGTTCACTGGTTAAGGATAAAGGGGGAAAAGGGAGGTTAGCCTGCCCCTCTTAATTTAGATAAATGCGTTTTTCATGCAGAATGATTCGATTTGCTCCGAAGTTGGTATACCGGTTTATTATGTTAAGGATCTTCCCTGATTAGTTTTGGGGGTTCATTGGTTAAGGATAAAGGGGGAAAGGGGATAGTCCACCCCCTTAATTTATATAAACGGGTTTTTCATGCATAATTATTCGCTTTGCTCCAAATTTGGTATACCGGTTTATTATGTTAAGGAGCTTCCCTGATTCGTTTTGGGGATTCACTGGTTAAGGATAAAGGGGGGCTAGTCCACCCCCTTAATTTAGATAAATGGGTTTTTTTTGCAGGATTATTCTATTTGCTCCAAATTTATTATACCGGTTTATTATGATAAGGAGCTTTCCTGATTAGATTTGGAGGTTCACTGGTTAAGTATAAAGGGGGAAACGGGGGCTAATTCCCCTTCACTTATTTTTTTGAAGGGCATTATTCTTTAAAATAAGAGTATAATATACAATTATTGTGAATAGACTGTGAGCTCAATGCCATCAGTTTAGCTGGGCACTTTTCTTTTTTATTATTACCGCTAACCAAAATCGTCTAAAAAATGTGCGAGCAGCCTCTGTATATATATTATAAACTCCATTTAATATTTAATATATTATATCATGAATTATTAATTTTAATAGATGTATTGCATAATTATATATGTATGGAGTGAAATTTATATAATATGATAAGTTATCGATTATACGACTGTCTCAGTTCAACGGTTTTTATCTTCCGTCTCTTAAGAGTGGTGAAAGGTCACTGTATGTGATGAAGATAATAAACTCATCAAATTATAGTTTTATTAAATTAAATTTGAAGTCAAACCATAAAATGCGATTTTAGATTTAACCCCTTGAGGGGCACTGGTATTTTTATGAAACCACTTAATTTTAATTCCCAGACGACACAATGGCACCAGAATTTTAATTTTAAAAAATTCGGTTTTTATATATATGCGAGTTATCGATTTTTCTTATTTAGAAATAAATTTGTTTTCAAATTTCGGTGTCATTCATTAATTTCAACGCTTTAGCAATGAAATTGCTTTGCCCCTGAAAGGGTTAAAGATCTCTAAGACAACAAGAATTTATTTTACGAATTTTCCTTTAAAATTTATGCACTTCTATATTTTAAGATAAAGTGTATTTTATTTCAAATGCTCTGAAATCTAATCGCATGAATTCATAACGATCATCTTCTATTCAATTCCAAGAGATATTTTTACGAGCAGCTTTCCGATTACATATAACCGTTGTTTCAGCGCACAACATCAAAAATTCCATTTTTGAAATAGAAAAGATTCTTGGAAGCATTATGAAACAGGGATACGTTAAACGAACTCCTTTTCCAAACTGGTTCTTGATTACGACGAGAAACAATTCCACTGAGAAAATAATAAAAAAATCATTGAAGAAATTCAATGTCACGTTTTATTACGATTTATCTTATTTTCAAGTCTCATCCTACTTATTTTATTCCATTTCAATAGGTATATGAAATGCATTTATGACATGACATATATGAAATGTATTTATTAGCTTTGTACTTTAAAGAAGACTTTTGCATTTTGGGACAAAAAAATATTTTCTTTTACATTTCTTGTTTTTTGCATAGTATTTAAAACAGTCGTAGCTACAAAAGTAAGTATAAGTTGTAATTTTTCAACTGGGAAAAAAAGACCGGACCAGGATTCGAACAAGAGATCTCTCGGCTAAAGTTGCCAATGATCTGCTAACTGATTATCCCGGACGAATCTAGTGAACCTAATTCAACCAGCTAACCTTATTGATCATAGCATCTGGTCTGATATATGAATCAGCTCCACAGAATAACTCATTTGATTTATTTACCAATTAGAATGACTGTGTTAAAATTAATCTAGTAGTACATAAATAGATGTTCGTTAGAGAAATACAACGTGATAAATGTTTTGATTCAGTAAAGAGGCCGAAAAACGTTTATTATTAAAGGACAAAGCTACTTATTGCTTTCAATACATTTAAAAATATAATTCTTAAATTTTCATGTGTTAATATTTGTGAAAAATGGGAAATACAAAATAAAATGTTAAAAAATATCCTGGAAATATAAAAAATTGTCAGGAATGAAACAAAAACCACATAATTGACACAGGGCATTAGAAATTTATTTTTGCCTCAGAATACCATTAAGATGAATAAATACTGTTAAGTAGCTTCCATTACAAGAAGTAGGAAGTTACCAACTGCTGCCGTCCAAACGAAAGCATTCCCAGAAAATTTTGAAAATTTTCTCCCCAGCACGACCGTTTGAATGATTTATTTATATAGATATATTGGGTGATTACAAAAGTTCCTGTCCGATTTCCGGTGTTGCCGCATCTGGCGGATTTCTAATTTAGAGATATTAAATTTTCAGCAGAAAATTTTGAATAGCAATTTCTTTTATTTTATTTATGCAATAGTTATCATCTTATAAACATACATCATAGTTATCATCATATAAACTACCGTAGAGCGCCGATTATCCGAACAAGTTGAGACTGACACTAGTTCGGATAAACAAACGTTTGGATAAATGGACAGACAATTTAAAGGATGTTCTTGACTATACTAAAACCTTCACACTATATCCAGGCTTAGGACTGCCAGTACCATTTAGTGCTGGCGGGTTTAATTTTTTTTTTTTTTTTTTACATTTTTTTTGTCTTTTTAATTTTTTTGCTTACTTTTTATCATTTAAATTTTTTTTCTATTTTTATCATTTTCTGAATTTCAGAGATTATAATTTAAGCAAGAAAGATTTCGATTGCAGCTCGCTTCAAAGAAAACATTCTTTTCAATGCGGCCATATCTCGAATTCTTCTTAAATACGTTAGTTGAATAGGATCAACGATCTTCTACCGATCGAACCATTTCATAGCTGTTTCCGAACATTCAAAGGTTTCGACGTGGGACCTGGTGGGAGCTGTGTCATTTTCAGAGGATTCGTTTTCAATTTCTTCAATTTGTTTTTCATCTTGAATCTCATCGACAATCTCATGACCATTTAAAATCTGATATCCCGAATCATGTACGTCACTATTTAACAACACTTTAATTTCATTTTTTTTTCATAGCTTAGGATTCTTCCATCTCCTTTATTGTTAACATTCCACATTTTCTGATGCACTATCGTTTTTCCTCTATTTAAAATTTTATTCCAAGATTTTTTTAATGTTGAGGATTTTACTAGATTCCAGGAATCAGAAGACATTATGCAACAATCTTTCAAATCAGTTTTTATGGTATCTTGGGAATACGATCTTCCTGTTTCATCTGATAAAAAAGAGCATTCTTAATATTTACTATCTCTATCACACTTTCATCCGTGGGTTGGATTACAAATGTCACATTAGGTAGCAAGAACTTTACCCGAAAAATGAGAGAAATAGGGTGTATGGAAAATTGGATGTTTGGTTTAAAAAAAATTTGAGAGAAATGGGCTATGCGGATAATTGTAACCCAATAATCGGAGTTCCGATAATCGGCGCTCTACGGTATTTAAACTTATGGATGAGAATTCGTAATGCCTAAATTAAAAAAAATCAGCCAGATGCGGCATTACTGCCGATTTTCGACAAATCGAATTTCGAAGTATACCAAAGTTGTTTTAAAGGGCAAATTGCTTTCGAATTGTCAACATTTAGTCTCTCAGCCATCTCTTCAGTAGTAATCTGTGGATTATTATTCACTAAATCACGGATTAAGTCAGTATCAATGCCAGAAGATCTTCAGAGCTAATTTTATCGTTTAGATTGAAATCACCATTTCGAAATCGACGAAAACACTTTTTAACTGTCCTAAGACCGGAAGCACAATCCAAATAAACGTCTTCAATATTTTTTGCAGCGCGTTCAACACTCCTTTTTTAAACTCATATAAGATAACATGGCGAAAATGTAACTTTTCATCATCCATTTTGATTATTAACCTGGCGCACAAATTAATTTGAAAAACTTCTCACGACACATGTAATACGTGTTAGTTAATAATGTGGTTATAAAAGAAACACCAGCATAGACAAATTGCAAACTTCTGGCATCTATGAAATCAGGCACGGACATTTGCAATCACCCAATATAACTGATATTTGCCATTTGATAGCACTCATATTTATGAACGGATTTAGAGGTGACTAAGCTTGTCTGTAGGACATACCAAAATTTCTACCGAGTTCGTTGGCCAGTTTTATCCAACATCTTATTTGAGAATGGCTGACACTCAAAGATTCCAAACTCCAAAAGATAGCGTCAGGAGGGGTAATAATTACACTTTGTATATTTTTAACATTGTTATTATTTTTTATTTTATCTATTTAGAAAACTGGTGTTTCTAGTACAATGAAGGAACTTTGACCCTTTAAGAACACCTTATAAAAGTTTTAATTGTCATAGCTGTTTCTTTTTAAGTTAAAAGGATGGTTATAATTACTCCATCAAAAACTCACAATCAGAAAATTGTGGGGTAATTAAGAACACTAGTGGGGAAATTATGACCACTATATTTTCTCTTTATACTTGCCTATACACATTTGTTTGGGGTAATTGAGACCACTTTGAACTCCAAAGTGACAAGTACGTTTCAAATTGCTGTTCGGATCTCAAAAAGGCTTCAGACTAGTCATAAAGATTACCTATCATACAAATTTCAAGATTTTTGGATCAGTTGTTAAGATCGCCGCAAATATGTCTCTCATTGTCAGTTGTTAATATATTTGTTGTATAATGCGCACCTGACAAATATCTCCATAACTATAACAATCGACATAATACTAACCCAACTTTGGGCATCATTAGTAATCAGGTTGCCCTTCATTTCACATTGAAGCTAGGTTTGCGATGTTGCTATGGTAACCCATCCTTCCCGCTGATGATCCAACTGACTGGCAGATTCATTATGCTTATCGTCTAATCTATCATATACATCAAAATCATTGACACTAAAATTGCTTGCAAAACTGTGACTTTACCCCAGGTCTATTCAGTTGTTCAAAGGCTGACAATCGTTGCAAAAAAGGTTTGTTTACATGATCGGGGTATTTATTATCATAAATGACGCGACATTTCTCCGGCGAGTTTTGACAATAAAGATCGTCATGTCATTGTGTCATTAAAATGTCCTATAATATCAAAACAGGGGAAAATATGCAGGTGCTATATACAGTATGCCCACTAAATCCCCTTGGCACCTTCTTAACTTCAAAACGGCTGCTGCTATAATCATAAAAGTGGTGTCTAGGTATAGTAAACTAGCCATGTGCTATTGAATGAAACAGCGTCCAGCGCCATCTGGTGGGAAGCTACTGAGTTAGTATTCCTATCTCGAAAAAGGAAAGAGATAGGGAGAAAAGTGATTTACAAAGATGTAGAGCATCATCGATTTAGTACGAAAAAAACATTTTGTGGACGTTATTGGGAAAAAATGAACGGTTAAAACGCGCATTTGTTCTTTTGGGATTTCCTACACTGTGACGCCACGAAACTTTAACGGAAGGAGAAATGAATATCTTTGGGACAAATGTGCATTGCAGCTGACAGTGAGAAGTTTGAAAATCTCAAATAAAGGTATATTGTTATAACTAGTTTTTTATTTCTTTCAAAGATCGTTTTGCCACGTCATAGTGTAGGAAATCACGATAAAACAAATGCGTGTTTTAGCCGTTCTATTAGTCCACAATTATGTCCACAAGGTATCTTTTCGCACTAAATCGATGATTCTCTACAGCTTTGTAAATCATTTCCCCACTATCTCTTTCCGTTTTCGAGATAGGAATTATAACACCGTAGTTTTCCACCAGATGGCGCCGTAGGCGGTTTAATTCAGTAGCGCATGGCTAATTTACTATACCTTGACCTCCCACTTTTAAGAGGATGGCAAGGGATTTTATTCGGCATACTGTATATGTATTTAGGGTTTAGTTATATCTATGATAATCAAGCAAATTTTTAAAAAAGGCATTTATACGGTCTACACTTGACTAAAGATAAAAATAACACCAAATTTTGTAAAATAAATGCAACAGGTGGAAAAAGAGTATATCTTAAGCAATCATTTAATTTTTGAGCGGATGTAGGTACAGTTATAAAAATTCTGTCTATGCAAGCGAAAGTGGGTATGCGCAATGAGATTACTTCCAGTGATCTAGCAGTGAAATACAGAAATGTTACTAAGTTATTCAGCGTTAGTAAGATTTGATATTTCATGTGCATGAATAGCGTATATCGAAAGAGAAAAAGGAATATCTATTGGTATAATTTGTGCATTGCTGCGGCCAGAACGATCAATTTGTAGTCGATGGTAAACAGTTCAACGTAGGCAATAAAATTTTGATTATCCTGCCTTAAACATTTTGCTACTGGCATCCTTGCTCAAGAGCATACTTTTTTTAAAAATTATCATGAAATTTAATTTAATTTTTAAAAAGTTTACAAATTTTGTCTGCATTTTTAAGCATTTCCCTACAAAAAAGCACAAATATTTAAAAATCAAACGAAGACATGAGAGCAAATTTTTTAAGAGAAATTTCACCAAGAATTTTTTTAATGAAGATTTCGTCCAGAGAAGCCTTTTCAAAATCACATAATTTTGATATAATTTAAGCCTTAACAGTCGAAGCTTTTTGCCCGTTGATCGGTATTTTTTTCACAAATAAAAATTACGTTAACACTAGCAAAACGAGAAATTTTACTCAATTTTCATAAAATTATTTCACCCAGAATTTTTATTTAGAACTGTTAAACTTATTTATTGAATTTTTTTTTATTTGTATCTTTCAAACTTATTTTATATAGCAATTTCTGGTTCGAACCAAACTATACTCATTTGGTACCGGTCAAAATGACGGCTCATCTTCCTTCTAGTTCATTTATTGTTCACGTGCCTGAGAGGAGTTCTTCGACTAGAACGCCAAACTTTACTTGCTCCTAGACGGAGTACTTCGACAGTTAAGGGTTAATATCAGAAGTAGCTAAATATATTTTTTCTTTCGATAAGAAAACTCGAAATATTGATTTAAACTTTTTGTGATAGTTCTAAGTAATTATAATTTTGTTATAGAATTATTTTACAAAGCGCGTCAATGATGTTTGCCCATTCTCTAACAAAAACATTACCTACTCAATAGAATCTGGCGCGGGATGCTTTACAAATTAAAAAACAATAACATAAAATAATTCATGCTTAGAGATGACCAAGTTATTGAAACTCCTGTTTTCATTAGACCTGTGATTTCTTGATTTTTGTTTAACGAGTTAATTTCCAAATTTTTACAAAACCATTTCATTTATCAATATTGATCTTGAAAAACATCGTCGATTGTGTGTACGAAACATGTATATATGTTCATTAAAAGGTATTTTAAAACTTTTGAGTGTACTGTTATCACTTTTATCGTATATATTTTTATTTAAAAAATTATCGTAAAGAATTTTTTAAAAGTTGTTTTTAGCCCTTTGGAAACATTATTATTAACTTAATACTTTTTATTTAATTTTTCAATGTTGTTAGGGAAAGGGTTGTTTGATTGCAATTTCCAGATCTTCTTTTCTCATTATTTTTTTCTTAAACGAATTCAACGTTCTAGTGTTTACGTGAATTGGACAATTTAAATTAAATTTTTTGCTGTCGGTTTAGACTATTTTTACCCATAGAGTGTCATTTCTTTAAAAATTCACGACGCTCAATAATTGTTTGACATTTTCCTCACTATACCTCCAGCAGGTTTCGATTTAGTTAAATTTCACTCCTTGACATTGACATTAGGGGAGCTGAATGTGATCTCATTGTGTAGACATTCTCACTTTCCATGGCACCACTTTATAACTGTATCCGTCAGGGCTCTAAAAATCACATGCCCGCCATCAGTGTTGCTATTTTTATTTAAATTTTATTGGCACCCATTTTTTGGAATGGTTAAATTTGCTTTATTTAACCGCAGATTAATTATTAAATTTTATTGGCACCACTTTTTTTGGAATGGTTAGATTTGCTTTATTTAATGGTAGATTAATTCAGGCGCAGTTCACTAATTAAATTACTTCGTAACTTATACACTTTCTGGTGTGATATCATATACAGTGATGTTGGAATATTTAAAAAATAACTCAGAAAGAGCTATTGTAAAAACACATTCATGTTTTTCTTGAAAACAATTCGCATATAATATTTACGTCATAAGGGAAACTGCCCCAGAATGATATACTTATAGTGTTCGTACGGGTCCTTGAATTTCCAGACTAAGAAATTCTTCGGTACCAGTATTTTCTTTTGAAAAATCTCTGCTTAAATAAGGCGAAATTTCGTCCGTTTAAACTAGATTCATTTTTCTGTAAAAAAAATCAGATACTAGGCCTTGAAAATAACGGTACCCGTACGAACCCTGGACTTAGGTATAATGACATACCTTATGTTTCTTAATATTGTTGCTAGAGGACAACACTTAACGGTAAGCAGTTATATTCTAGAATCGATCAGCAACGATAAGCATTTAACGGCGAAAGTTTCAAGTTTGAATTTTTCATTGTTTACAAAAAAACTGTTTTCACCTTCGTCAGAAATTTCTTGGAACTATCTTCTTGGTGCTAATTCACGTCTTTTTTATTTTAGTAATTACATATCTGATGTATAAGGTGAGTACTTATTTCTTTTTAGATTATTTTCCGTATATGTATAAATTTACAAATGCATGTGTTTTTGAATACTGTCTCTGTATATACAATACAGCGATTGTAGGTAAAATGACATGTCATTTTTTGAAAAACGGAATCAATCCCATGAACCCAGACATCTTTCTCAATCATGCTAATTGTACTTCAGTTGCGACAGAAAGTCCACTGGAAAATATGGAAAGCAACAACAGCAACACATGCTCTACAGATAACAGCATATATAGACCTAATCCGCCAATTTCCACTGTTTCAATGTCGCCTTCTCCAATTTCAGCGCCAGCAACATCTGTTTCCGATAGTCCGAAGACGTGTGTATCTTTTCAATGGGCGGCATCTTCAAGTTCATCATCGCCATTTACCAGGCCACTTGATGTATCTTCACTTCCTTCTGCACCTCATGTTAGATAATTCTCTATAAAGAGGAAGAATGAAGGTGAATAAGTTCTGACTAAAAGTCCCAATATTGCCAAAACAAACGCAAAATCTGCGGAGAAATATAATTCACAGTCAAGACTTTACAACACTACAGGATAAGAAGAAAATTCGTTTTGTTACATCCAAGGCTGACGACAAAGAAATGGATCTTTCTGACGATGATGATGATGAAGCCTGTCTTTATTGCAATGCTTTATTCAGTCACTCAAAATCGAAGAAGTAATGGATAAAATGTGTTAAGAGCTTACTTCAGGGACGGCAAGAAAGGAAAACGCTAATGTAAAGTCTATGGGCGCGTTATTTTCAAATTTCTCGCTTTGATTTTAATATTTCTGATGATTTTGTTTTGCATAGGATAGCTTAGGAAGATCTAAAACCGGACTAGTTTTTATTTTTTCGATTTTGGTTATAGTTTTTTTTTTTTAAATTAGGATAGTTTTAATTTGAGAACCGGTTTCGAAAGTTGAAGTAATTTTTAAAAAAATCTGAAAACAAAATCGGAAATGTAAAAACTTACCCGGTTGTAGCTCATCCTCAGCTATCCTATGCAAAAAAAATCATTCAAAAATATTAAAATCAAAGCGAGAAACTTGAAAATAACTCCCTCATAGACTTTACATTAGCCTTCGAGTTCATCCGCATAACTAGTGTGGACTCTTAAGAGCTCTAAGTGGGTACATAGCGAATGTGCCGGTGTTTCTTGGTGTGCAAAATAATTTATTTGTGATTCAAGTAAATTTAATAACAACTTAAGGGTGTGTAGATAAAATGACATTCACTGTAGATAAAATGACATGGTGCAGCATTTTATACAAATCATTATTAAGACAGTGGACTTTATTTGTTACTTTTTAAAGGCACAATTGCATTTTACATACTTAGCAAAGTTAGTTTGTAAAAAATAAAGGTCATGAGAAAAACTTCGTATGAATAGAAGCATTTTTTCCTTAGGGTATATCATTTTAGTACAGTTTTATATTCGTGGAATGAAAAAAAAAAGTTCTTATTATGATTTTATCTGTTCTTTAAATATATTAAAATGTTCATTTCCAAACAATAAATTGTTCGTGAATAATGAAATGACGATAAATATATGGCGATTAATTATTGAGTAATAACATTGGTGATATAGTGAAAGTCATACTAGTAATATGGAAAACTAAAATCTTTTTTCAAAGCTTATTCCATACTATAATCACCTCAAAATTTTGATTTTTAAACAGTACAAGAGTTGCGACAAATAAACATTAATATAATAGTTTATGGAAAAGCAACAACTTTTAAACTTACTTGAATATATATTATATTTTTATTTTCATAATCTTTAAACGTATAAAATAACATATGCAATTAAAGATCTTTGTACGGATTCTTTTTCCAATAGTTATAAAATGCAATTAGAAATAACAAAATAAAAATGAAAAACAAAACAAAACATGTAGATTGAAAAAAATTAGAATACCCCCCGTACAAAGTACGCCGCAAATGACCGTATAAATGGTGACTGGTACCAATAATTAATAACGTCTATTAATCAATGTTATAATTAAATTTTGATTAAGGACTCGTCTACATATATAAATTAAACAAATGTGTAAAATTTTTAATACTAACACCTAATTTTGAGATCTAAATGGGTTATTCAGTAAATTTTTTTCTTAGGATACCCAAAGGGAAAATCATTCAATCAAGAAGTTTAGAAATTATTCAGGCTTAAAGTTTGGAACTCCTAATCTTACATTACTTTTTAATCGTTGCTGTGGATAGTGTTTTAAGCATAACTATAAAATTACGTGGCGCAATGAGCTGTTAGTCTGAATTTTAGAAGCAATTTTTGATTAAAAATTCATAAGTTAAAATTTAAATATTTCTCAAAAATTAACTTCAAAATGCAAGCATTTTCGAAATTAATTTTCGAAAAATAAATTAATTAAACCTTTTTTTCCCCCAGAAAAGGCGATTTTTAGAAACTTCAAATACGTTGATCTAAAAATACAGTTTAATAAGCTGAGTAGTTTTAGAGTTATGCTTAAAAAACTACTTACATTGAAACTTGTTTTGCAACCATTAAAAAGGAATTTAACATTCGGATTTCCAAACTTTAAATCTGCATAATTCCTATATTATTTGATCGAATGACTTCTCGTTTAGTATCTGAAAGTATAACTTCAGGACGAGGCCAAACAATGTATTAAAATTACGTGTTAGTATTTTATGTTTGATACGATATCTATAACAGCGACCCCTAAGCAATAATTAAATATAGTATTAAGGTATCTGCCTACGTTCGAAGAGCTTTTCTTTTAATTTTATGTATAGTATTGAATAAATACACATATTTTTAGTTCAATTGTAATACAGAATGTTGAAAAAACATAAAATTCTAGCTATATTTGTACTTATACTATACCATATCTTCAGGCATTATTACCATAATAGGGGGCTACCACAGTATAGACATTTTTCCATTATCTGTTATTCAAATTATTAAAACCATCTCCTACAAAAAATGTAAGAAAATCTTGCATAGAAACATTGTATACATTTCTCCTGGTCTTTCTGCGCCCACTTCTGGTATTTGACTGATTAGTTCCTTATGAAATTGGCCACAACTCCTCTTACTATAATCGTAGGAATAAAATTACGAGGATGGTTCAATAATTATTGTCCCGAGTGTGTATAAAATATTTGTACTGCGATGGTTGATGTGAAATATTGCAGCTTAATGTCTTAGATGCCTACATGCTCAATTTCAGAATTGTAGCTGCCATATAAACATTTTTTTTTCGTTTTAAGTGTAAGAGGGGGCACGTAGCTTGAAAAGGGGGGTGGGGGAAAGGCTGGTTTGGAGCTTATGAGGTCAGACCTGCAGCAGTTCTGTAATAAATTTGTGACAGTGGATGAGACGGTGCACAAATCTATCACATAACTGCTTCAGGTCTGGCCCCATTAGCCTTTCTCCCACAATCTCTCCTTTCAAGCTAAGTGCCACCTCTCACACTTAAACAAATATATATATAACCATTAATTAAACATTACCGACCATCATCAAAAACCACAATATTGTGAATGAATTGACAATAAAAATGGATGCCACAAACGTATAATATAGAACTGAATGTATAAAATAAAGTGCCTTATACTTAATTACAAGAATTAATATGGAAGAAAAAAAGAAGAATATGGATTCCGTATATATATATATATATATATATATATATATATATATATATATATATATGTATGTATGTATGTATGTACAGTGAAACCCCGATCTATCGTTCCCGCATCCATTGTTTTCCCGCATTGATCGTTTTATTTCTATGGTCCCTGCACAAATTATATTTAAATAATGTTAACGAAACCCGCCTGCGTCGTTCTTCGAAAAGTCGTTTTCCCGCATTCATCGTTGTAAAATTTTTCTCCGCACCGAAATGAAATTGCATTTCAAGCGGAGCCATATGACATACAAACTGTAATTACTTCTTTTATGCTAAAATAACTCATTTGTGCTGTTTTAGGGGGGGGGGGGGGGGCAGGGATTATCTCTGATATTGTGACACGTATGTACGTGTGAATAACTAAATGCGGATAGGCGTTCAGGTTTGGAGAATGGGTTATTCTATTCTGTGTAAGGGGGAAGATGGATGGATTTTCTTCGGCCAGCTGCCACATTTTTTCACAATCCTGTCTAATCTGTTGTTTGCAGTGCGACTTTTTTTATTTTCAAGAGTGCGAGCTTTCAGTTTAATGCGTTCAGTGAATTTTAAGAATGGCAAAACAAATCTGAACCTTGGAAGGAAAGCTTCACATCATAGATGAGGTGGAAAGAATCCTTTTGTGAAAAAAATAACATCGCTAAACATTTTGATATACCATCGTCAACCCTGAATTCGATAATTTCGAAAAAGAAAGAAATTAAAGAGCAAGCTAATAACTATGGAGCTTCTGCAAAAAAGAGAAAAATTAGCAAAATGCCTACTTACAGTGAGTTGAAAAGACTTCTCTTCGCTTGATACGAGTAGGCTCGCGCCTCAAATATTCTATGGATGGGAATATTCAACAAGAGAAGGCACTTGAAACAGCTGCCTCATATGGCGTGGATTCTTTTTCTCTGTATCAAATGGGTGGATTTCGCGCTTTGAAATTCGCCATGAATTTTAAATCCAGGAAATTATGTTGCGAAAGTACTTCAGTAGTAAATACTGATGCCATAGAAATGTGGTTCTAAAAACTTTCGAAGTCACCGGAAAGATACCTGGATTGTGACCTCTATAAAGCAGAAGAAACAGGCCCCTTTTATAAATGCTTGTCAGAGAGAACGCTAGCATTCAAAGGAGAGTTTTGTCATGGTGATAAACATTCCAAAGAACGATTCCTAGACTTCGATGCTTCATGACTGTAAAGACACTGCCAGTAGTCTACTATTTGAATGCCAAAGCATGGATGAAAAATGATATTTTTACAAAATTTCTCAATGACTTTAATAGATTAGTGGGCGCCCCCGCAAAAAAAGAAAATCATTCTATTTATTGACAATTGTTCAGCTCATTCACTAGATATGTCGTCTTTGAAAAATATAAAAGTCAGTTTTTTCCCAGCTAATTGTACATCTGTCTTACAACCTCTTGATGCCGGGATAATCAATTGTTTTAAGCAATTTTGCAGGAGAAAGCTATTGAAAAGATCTTTATGTTTCATGGAACAAGCAAAAGAACCTACTCCAAAAATAGACCTTCTGCAGGCTATTCATTTTGTACTTTCAGCATGGCATGAAGTAACCTCTTCAGCAATCCAGAATTGTTTCGTGAAATGCGGTTATGTGTGAAATATTGATGAAGAATGCTCAACAGAAGAGAAAGAAAATAATGATGATGGTTACGATAATGCAGATGAAGTGTGGTTGCGTGTAGAAGAGGATGTATATGTGTGAAATTTAGCGATTATATTTTCATTGATCAAGATGTTGCGACATGTGGTGTCCTAAGCACAGAAGAAATGTGTGATGATGTAAAAAGTGAAAATAATGGCGAAGAAGCAGAGAATAATGCTCATGCTGATGAAGGTGAACTGCACCACTGCCAGGATGCAATTACGGCATTTGAAGCTGTACGAACTTTTATATATGCACATGAAATCACACAAAATGGCCAGAAAAATGTTGTACATCTTGAAAATTTGTTGCTTAATTTTTAAAATGACCGAAAATCCCCACATAAAATTACTGATCTTTTAAAATAAATATCAATTTTCTACAACTTCGATTTATTTCTTTTACAGTTTAGTAAGTAAGAAATTAGTATTTATTAGTATACTGTATACATTGCATGAATTTGTAATTCATAAACATTTTTTCTTTTTGTGTGTGCTTTGATGTTAACCCGCATTTATCGTTTTCCCGCATTCATCGTTTTTTGTACGCACCCCTTGAAAAACGATGGATCGAGGTTCTACTGTATATATATATATACAGGGTGCATAGGAAAGTCCCTTTAACCTGAAAATACTTGCGAACGGGGAGAGCTATAGCTATGCAAGTGAGGTAACGGTATAGTAAAACGACTATGCCCGACCTAATGCAAACGACAGCAGCGCCCTTAGTGGTGAAATTTGGAAGGTAGCCATTGCAAATCGAAAACGAAAAGAGATAGAGCAAAATTTTCAATTAGAAAGTTTTAGAGCATCAATTAATTAGTACGAAACGAAACTTGGTTTACATGGATAAGATAAATATTCGCCTGTATACACAAAAATGTCCGAAATCTATGCACACCATTTTGTCTAAACTTTTACATGGAATAGCCAGAAGTATGAAGAAATACGCCCAATTTATTGTATAAACACGTACTTATCTCAATGCATTTTGACAACATCACACACACACGCAAAAAAGACAAACTGTCTCACAGTGATAAAAAGTTAATATTCAGTAGATTCGAAAAGTTCGCCATTGCTCACGATACACGTTTGTAATTCTGCATGCACATTTCTCAGCATGAAACGTCTATTGCAAGCCTCTTCAATAGGACGACATAGATTTAAAACTTTCAAAGGCGGTGGCTAGACGGTACATCCACCTAATTTTAATTCGAAAACTGACAAATGGCACCAAGAATATTTTAATAAAATTTTGCTTTTGTAATGAATGCTCAAATTAGCGGGGTTTTATTTTCTAAAAAATTCGTTTGAATATTATGGTGTCAGTCAATTATTTCATCATTTTACGAATAGAATTCTCCTGCCCCTGAAAGGGTTAAACTAAAATTTTAAATGCATTGGAAATTACATTTTTATAGACATTGCAGTACAGTAGAACGTCACAATCTGCAATTGCGCACTGCTACATTTCCGAAATGTGAATATGCAAAGTAGAATTGCCACTCAACGATTTCGGATATTTTTGTGTATACAGGCGACGATTTATCTTATCCTTGTGAACCAAATATCGTTTCGTACTAATTAAGGGATGCTCTAAAACTTTCTAATTGGAAATTTTGCTCTATCTCTTTTCGTTTTCGATTTGCAATGGCTATCTTCGAAATTTCGCCACTAGGGGCGCTGCTGTTGTTTGCATTAGGTTGGGCGTAGTCGTTTTACTATACCGTTACCTCACTTGCATAGCTATAGCTCTCTCCGTTCGCAAGTATTTTCAGGTAAAAGGACTTTCCTATGCACCCTGTATATAGCAGCTACGGTTCTGAAATTGAGCACATAGGCATCTAAGACATTAGGCTTGGGGGATCAATTGCCATCGAGAGTTGCTGATATTATCATTCAAGGTGAATATTCGTTTGAGGGTAAAGATTAATACATAACAGGTTGAAAACATTTATAATTAATATGATTGTATTTGGTTTCTTGGTGATCAGTTGCCATCGATAGTTGCTGGGTCAATCCATTTCAAGTGGTCCAGAAAATGTCATATTCGTTGCTCGATCATTTTTTAAAAATCTGAAATTTTTTGTACAACAACCCTAACATGATGGAAGTTCAAAATAACTATTATTTTAATTTAATTATTTTTTGTTTGTGCATGGCGGCCATCTTTGTTTCATCGTCTGCAGCAATTTTCTCACAAGAAGGGTTTACGGAATTGTAAATAATTCATCGTTTATTTATCCAATTCAATTGCGGATTAAAGCAATTTGTACAGAATACACTGGGCTAAAAATCTGGTAATGGAGTAGTTTCCGAAACTAATTGCTCATTGGTAAAATTTAAGCATAAAGTTTCCATTTTTTTCCAAAATTTGTCCGTTTACAAGAGGAAATTTTTCTAGCAAGGAATGCTGTCAACATGACATAATTTTTTTTTTACAAATAGGCTGAAAGTACTTGTACTTACACGCCGAGTTCCAGATCTGGGACTTGCTTTCTCTTCGCTAAAAAAAATCCCAAATTCTTCAAAAATGACAAAAATCGCACTTTTCAGGCATCTCTTGTGGGCACGAGATAAAAATCTGAATTTTTTTTTATAAGAGTATTGTATGGTAGTGTTATGCACAAGAAATTTCAAGATGGAGATTTCACTACAAGCTGAGATATGGCAAGGGCAACATGTCAAAACAATACTGCCAAACTATTGTTTTGTTGTAGTCACAGCTAAGTATTTATCTCAGAGTGTCATTTAAATTTATGTTTTTGATTATCTTTAAATAATAGTAACAGAAAATAAAGCCCTTTGCAAAGCTTAGCAATTAATTAAAAAAAAATAATTATGCCTAAGGCCATACATTTTGTATGGTTTCAGTAATTTTTGTTGTAAGTAATTTTAGTAACTAAAAGAAACCTCAGCACTTTTACATAAAGAAAAAAAATATTTTTATACAAGACCTGAGACAAAAACAACATAGGGAGAAAGAAAAGCTGTTAATGTTGTCATACTTGTTGAGACATGATCAAACGTGTCAAAACACATTCTTGCTTGTTGGTTCAAAAACCACAATTTTGATCTTTCTCAAAATTTTATTTGTAGGAACCAAGTCTTGTCATCTCTTGATAACTTGATTGAAGATTTTGGCCCTGCTGGCTCATAGAAATATACTTCGAAATCACTATGTGCAAGTCTCAATTCATTAATAATTCCTAGCTTACTTCTTATGAAAAAATGTGATTTTTCTGCAGTATAAATTTTGAAAAGGCTTTGTGTATCTTTACTTTCTGAAAATTACTTGAGGCTGATGCATGGTAACATCCCATAAAGTTTCATTTACAGGAACATACTTATGGTAGGAACAAGTTTCAGGGAGTTGCAAGCAGCATTAAAATTGTGGTTTTTAAGCCAACAAGCAGGAATGTGTTTTGACACGTTTGATCATGTCTCAACAAGTATGCCAACATTAACAGCTTTTCTCTTTCCCTATTCTGTTTTTGTCTCAGGTCTTGTATATACCGGGTGTCCCAAAAAGGACTGACTGATTTTAAAATTCAATAACTTGCAAACGGTGACAGATATTAAAAAAATTCTTGCAGGAGGGTTATGCATAAGGTCAAAAGTTTTTTTACAGTGATTTTCAATTTTAGTTCGATTTACAAACAATAGATGGCGCTGTAAGCAATAGTCGCTAAATACAGGCTCGATTTTTGGTCCTTTATCTTGTTCCATGCAGAAAAAGGAGATGGAAATGTATTATCCGGGCCACGAAGTACCAAAAATCGAGCCTGAATTTAGCGTCTATTGATCGCAGCGCCATCTATTGTTTGTAATTCGAACTAAAATTGAAAATCTCTGTAGAAAAAACTTTTGACCTTATGCATAACCCTCCTGCAAGAATTTTTTAAATATCTGTCACCGTTTACAAGTTATTGAATTTTAAAATCAGTCAGTCCTTTTTAGGACACCCGGTATATATGTAAAAGTGCTGAGGTTTCTTTTAGTTACTAAAATTACAACAAAAATTACTGATACCATACAAAATGTAAGCTTAGGCGTAATTATTTTTTTAAATTACTTGCAAAAGATTTATTTTCTATTACTATTATTTAAAGATAATCTAAAAAATAAATTTAAATGACACTATGAGATAAATACTTAGCTGTGACTACAACAAAACAATAGTTTGGCAGTATTGTTTTGACATGTTGCCCTTGCCATATCTCAGATTGTAGTCAAATCTCCATCCTGAAATTTCTTGTGCATAACACTACCATACAATACTCTTACAAAAAAAAAAATCAGATTTTATCTCGTGCCCCACCAGAGATATCAAAGCCTGAAAAGTGCGATTTTTGTCATTTTTGAAAAATTTGGGATTTTTTTTTTTTGCGAAGAGAAAGGAAGTCCCAGATCTGGAACTCGGCGTGTGAGTACAAGTACTTTCGGCCTATTTGTAAAACAAAATTATCTCATGTTGGCAGTTTTCCTTGCTAGAAAAATCTCCTCTTGTAAATGGACAAATTTTGGAAAAAAACTGAAACTTTATGCTTAAATTTTACCAATAAGCAGTTAGTTTCGGAAAATACTCCATTACCAGATTTTTAGCCCATTGTAATCTGTACAAATTGCTTTAATCCGCACTTGAATTGGATAAATAAACGATGAATTATTTAAAATTCCGTAAACCCTTCTTGTGAGAAAATTGCTGCAGACGATGAAACAAAGATGGCCGCCATGCACAAACAAAAAATAATTAAATTAAAATAATAGTCATTTTGAACTTCCATCCTGTTAGGGTTGTTGTACAAAAAATTTCAGATTTTTAAAAAATGATCGAGCAACGAATATGACATTTTCTGGACCACTTGAAATGGATTGACCCTGCTGATTTGGGGGGTAAAAATCAATGAATAACAAGTTGAATATATTTTGTAATTGATACGATTTTATTTGGTTTCTAGGTGATCAATTGCCATCGAGAGTTACTGATATTATCATTCAAGGTAAATATTTAGTTGGGGGTAAAAATGGATACCTAACAAGTTCAATACACTTTTAATTAATATGATTTTATTTGGTTTCTTGGTGATCAATTGCGATCAAGAGTTGCTGATATTATCTTTCAATGTAAATATTGATTTGTGGTTAAAAATGAATTCATAACAAGTTGAATATATTTTTTAATTAATTATTTTATTTTTCAGAAAATCAAATTATGCAAGACCAATAACACAGCCGCAGAAACTAACGACAATGACGATGATGATGATAATAATGTTTATAATGATGACAGCAGGATCTTTCATTCTTTTATTTTACAGCTGTACATACTTCAAAAGATAGATACCTAAAACAAGAAAAAAAAAGGGAATTGAATTCGTAAAATTTCTTTTCATTTAATTTGTTAGGATGCGTAAAAATTATCATTCACTAAATAAATGATCTTTTTAACTACATGAAGTAGCATTTTCTTTTGAAAAATAAAATATTAAATAAAGATATCACATCTTACTGATTTCAAACCACATGTTACCGCAATGAAGTAAAAAAAAAAAACATTTTATATATTTATAGTTTTTAAAAAAATGTTTCTAGTTTTCATCGCACTTGATTTCTAGTTAAAAAATTAATTACTGAATTGCAAAAGAAATTATGTAAAAAAAAAAAATTGTTAGTGAAATGCCAAATCTAACATAATTAATCGCCATATTAGATTTAAACTAAAACGTTTTTTAAACATTAATATCAGTTAATAAAATATCTGAGGAGGTTAAATTTTTAGAAATAAAAAATGGTTCATTTTCATTAAAAAATAAAATATTGTATATATATATACAATATATTGTACATAATATACAATATTAGCATATTATACAATAATTGTATATATATAGAATATACAGGGTGTCCATAATTAAACGACCCTACTTTAACTCTTAAATGCCTGGTTTTTCAAAAATCATTGTAATAATGTTTTTCGGCTTTCATTTTTTAAATAAATCACGGAAAAAATACTTTAAAAAATCATGTTTTGTTTTAAGTATGGTTTACGGCTAAAAAACAGATTGTTACTAATCGGCAATACTGGTCTTTAATTGAAAAAATAATTTACCTTGATAAAATTCTATAACATTAAACAAACAAGAATTTTAGGAACTATAATATGAAATAAATTTTACTTGCTCACTGCAGAACAAAATAGTGTATTTCGCAAGCTTCCAAACAAAACAAAAAGAACAAGTAGCAACAATTGAAAAAATAAATCTATTTTTATTCTTAAACAGCACAAGTGTTGCCATCTACATGTTGAAAATCTATTTAATAATATTTTCAAAATGTATTTTATTGGCAACATTAGGCATTATAGCTTCAATATTATTCTAATAGCATTTTAGAGCCTAAATTGGGTATGTTGCCGAAAAGCAACACCCGGCATTTAAGGGTTAAAGATGTCTACAGACAAAATTATTGTTCGTAAAATTGTGAAATTTTATTAATGATATAATAAAGAGATGGGAATTTGTTTAAGCTAAAAAAAAATATATAAATAAAAATAGTACAAAATTTCACGACCAGGAGGCGATTTTTAATAAATTACACATTTAGCATTACGATAGTTTAGAAAATTTATATATTAACTTAATCTTATTCTAAAGACAGCATTTCACGGCATGTTCCTAGCATTTCCTAAAACACACTAAGGTCAATTGTGGAGCATGCTATCTCAGATTCCAGATGGTTTCTGAAAATGATGAAAGTCATGTAGAACATGTTTGGTTATAACAAAATTTGTTAAACTATTGTAAATGTATGCCAAATGTGTAATTAGTTAAAAAATGGCCCCCTAATTTTTTTTCGGTCAAATTCACATACTTTTATTATGTCCTCCAAAACATTTCACAACATTCTGAACAATAGTTTTGTCTGTAGACAACTTTAAAATAGGGTTGTTTAATAACAAACATCCTGTAAATAAAATTTCTAAACTATCGAAATGCTAAATGTGTAATTTATTAAAACTGCCCTCTGGTGGCGAAATTCTGAACTTTTTTTTTTTTTTTTTTTTTTAGCTTAAACAAATTCCCATCCCTTTATTATGTCTTTGACAAAATTTCACAGCTTTATGAACATATTTTATTACAGCTTTATTTTGTCTCTAGACAATTTTAAAGTAGGATCGTTTAATTATGGATACCCTGTATATACATTTTAAACACTATCTTAGTAAATAATAACTTATTTCAGTAAAAAAAGTATATATTTTTATGAATTTGAAATGCAAAAAAAAAAAAAAAAAAAAAAAAAAAAAAAAAAAAAAAAAAACGTAATTACAGATCCGTATAAGTTCTTTTCGCAAATTATTCAAATTTAACTAAAATTCGCTAAAAAAAAAAAAATAAAAAATAAAAAAATAAATAAATAAATAAATAAATAAATAAAAACTGATTGTTTATAAAAATAATTGTCAAGTCTTAAAGAATGGCTCTTTAAGCTTAAGGAATGTTGAACTGAATTCATAAATTCATAAATTTCGTTTAAACAGAATATGTAAAATTTTTTTAGTAAATAACGGTTTTTTAACCACTAGTTTAAACTGCACTTTGTTCGTAAAAAAGGGTAAATCGTAAGCGAGAAAAGATAAAGTAAATAAATAAATAAATAATTGCACGAGTTGAACACCAAATCTAATATAATTAGTTATCATATTATGTTAAACCCTAAAATAGAATACGGATTTTCGCATCTTATCAGTTCTTCAAATATTTGAAGATTTTAAACTTCAAACAATAAAAAAATCATGTATTTCGATTATGAAAGTTCGCGATAACACACTATTTTTTAATCAACATTTAAGAAATCTGTTCGCAAAAAAAAGTAAATAAATAAATAAAAATAGCCGCGATTTCCCAAAGTATCAAAAGCCGAACGTAATTAAAGATTCTTGTAAGAGTTCTTTTCAATACTTATTCAAATATAATTAGAATTCGCTGTAAAAAAATTGAAAACACTGAATGCTACTAAAAATGTATTTAATTTTAAAAAAATGTTTAAAAAAAAAATAATGAACTGCATTCATAAGTTTTCTTCAAACTTACTATTAGAAAACGTTAAAAAATCTAACTGAAAAACTGTTATTTTTAATTTTTCAAGTAGCATTATCTTTTTAATCAGAAAATGTGACCTCATTTAATATTCTCCCACTAATTCTAAAAACGTATCAAGCAACCAAATTTAAATATATATTTTTCTTTCACATTTAAAAACATATGTTTCATTTGAATTTTAGATTAATTTAATTTTCATAAAAAGCGTAATTACGTCTTTGTTTAGAATTTAAAAATAAATTTGCCTCATATTAAAATCCAACAACTGTAAAAAAACTGTCCTATGTAAGTTTTCATACGAAATTTCGAAATAATACTGTTATTCCTATAATGTAATTTAATAAATAAGTAAATAATGATTTAATAAAATAATACGTAAAATATATAATTTGAACATTAAAAAGGTCCACAATCTTACTTAAAAGGAGACTAAAGTAATGAAAAAGGTGTTACAAGTTTAAAATATACATTTTATTTAAAGCTTCTTGGTACTTTCAAGCCTTCCAAGCTCATCATCAGAGAATATCTTAACCCTTAAATGCCGAATGTTGCTTTCCAGCAACATACCCCATTTAGGCTTCTAAAATACTACTAGAATAACATTGAAGCTATAATACCTATGTTGCCAATAAAATACATTCTGAAAATATTATCAAATCGATTTTCAACATGTAGGTGGTAATGAAAAAGGTACCTGTGCTGTTTAAGAACCTGTGCTGTTTAAGAATAAAGATAGATTTACTTTTTCAACTGTTGCTACATGTTCTTTTTGTTTTGTTTGAAAACGTGCGAAATATCCTACTTTGTTCTGCAATGAGCAAGTAAAATTTATTTCTTATCATAGTTCTTAAAATTCTTGTGTGTTTAATACTGTGGAATTTTATCAAGGAAATTTATTTTTTCAGTTAAAGACCAGTATTGCCGATTAGTAAACAAACTGTTTTTTAGCCGTAAACCACACTTAAAACAAAATATGACTTTTTAAAATATTTTTCCCATGATTTATTTTAAAAAAGAAATCCGAAAAACATTTTTAAAATGATTTTTGAAAAATCAGTCATTTAAAAGTTAATAACTAAATGTTGTTCATTTATACAAATCCGTCACTTTGTTTTGAAAATGAGAGAGCCAATAATTACTAATGTTGAAAGTAGAAAACAAAGTGGACGTATTTGTATAAATAAACAACATTTAGTTATTAAGATATTCTCTGATGATGAACTTGGAAGGCTTGAAAGTACTAAGAAGTTTTAAATAAAATGTATATTTTAAACTTCTAACATATTTTTTATCACTTTAGTCACCTTTTAAGTAAGATTGTGGATCTTTTTAATGTTCACATTATATATTTTATGTTGAATGAATGTGAAAAATTGCGTTTCGTCCAATGATTTTAAAATAATACGTTTTTGTATCTATATTTATAAAAGGATAATGTTTGTTTCTTGCCGATTGCTAGACAAATGCATCACACGTATAGGTCTTTAAATCTGAATAAGGATGAACGAGGAATATACACCTGAGTGTAATTTAAAAATATATAATCAGATGAGATAAATACCCTCGTCAAACGGTAATAAAAGTGCTTCAATTGTCTTCAGCACGCCGCGTTACGACAGGTTTGTAACTCTTCTTTATTCATATATCACTTCACAAAGTTCGGAACATTGATTCGATTATGGTTACGTCAGCAATATGCGGTTCTGGAGGTAAAAATATCCGGGAAAACGTGTTCTTGCAAGCACATTATAGCACGAAAACGGGAGACAGACATTCCCTTTTTTGTGCACTTTAAAATCGCAATAGCCGTGGTGCGGGTGGAGATTTAAAAATTAAAAATACCTAAATTTAATCGATACATTCGTGGTACAGAGAGTATATTTCATTAAACAAAAGTGAATATTTATCATATAAAAAAATCCTAGTCTTTTTATGTTCCTTTTCTTGTATATTTTAAAGTCTCATTCGTCTAGACACGCATGTAGTTATAAAAAGACAATAATAATAATAATAATAATAATAAATGATAAATAAATAAATAATATATATATATATATATATATATATATATATATATATATATATATATATATATATATATCGATATATATATATATCGTGGTACTGAAGATATCGTTTATTATAAAAAAATATGGATATTTACTAGTTCAAAAAATATTTTCTTGAGGTCGTTTTCGTGTTTTTCTCTTTTTAAAAACTATGAATCACAATCGATAAAGTTAAAAAAAAAAAAATAAAGTTAAAAAAAATACCTACCTATTGTAGGTATCTTTGTGGTTGTGATAAAACTTTTGTTTAAAAAATATAAATATTTACTATTTAAATAAATATTTTTTTTCTTGAGGTCGTTTTCATATTTTTTCTTTTCTGGAGTTTCAAATTATGAGCTGCGTAGACAGGATGGAAATACAAAAGAAAATATAAGCACAGATAGAAGGTAGTTTTCTGCTTTTAACTATGCATTTCTTTAAAAAAAAATACGTGGTAAAAATACAGGGTGATTCAAAAAAGATGGGAAGAATTTTAAGGATAGTACACACCCAAACAAACATTTTGTATCAAAGAATGCATGGTTGAAAACTAAACGTAAAAAAGTTAGAGGGCGCCAAAAGTTATGTTCTTATACGAAGCAAAAACACGCAATGAACGATTAAGTTAAGTTACGAAAACAAATGTAATGGCATTTGATTACAATAATGGCTCAAAACATTGACAGGCAGCTGTTAATCACGCAGTACAACGGCGAAGAACAGATTGGCGAATTTTCTGAAACACACCAGGCACCACCGCGCTCGCCAGACCTTTCATGTCTCGATTTTTTTTTTTTTTTTTTTTTTTTTTTTTTTTTTTTTTTATGGGGACAGCTAAAGGATCTTGTGTATGAGACTCCCATTGAATCCGCAGAAGAAATTGTCGCCAAGCTTTCGGCTGCTGTAGGGGAAGTTCGCGATATGCCTGGTGTGTCAGAAAATTCGCCAATCTGTTCTTCGCCGTTGTACTGCGTGCATAACAGCTGCCGGTCAATGTTTTGAGCACTTATTGTAATCAAATGCCATTAAATTTGTTTTCTTAACTTAACTTAATCGTTCATTGTGTGTTTTTGCCTCGTATAAGAACATAACTTTTGGCGCCCTCTAACTTTTTTACGTTTAGTTTTCGACCATGCATTCTTTGATACAAAATGTTTGTTTGGGTGTGTACTATCACCTCTTAAAATTTTTCCCATCTTTTTTTAATCACCGTGTATACGTGGCTCGGATTGAAATATAGAAAACAAAGAACAGCCAGGAATAAACTGTACCTTTTTGTGGGTCTGAGCAATGCTGCGCTGTTTTAATATTTTACAAAAATATAAAAATTGGCCATTATATGCTGACCATTCTTATGTTTTCGAAAAATTTTTAACCAAAATTAAAATGACGTTGGCTATTTAAATGCTTGTTTTGCATCTTCGTAGTGCATTCTTTATAATAAACCCGCATGTATTTTGTCTTAGTAAATGCGAATCGTTGGTGCCTCAGCTAAATAAGCAGAATGACCGATTACGGCGTTTAGGACACTCTTGGCTCCTAATAATTATCCATTTCAGGCATTTTGAGCTTTTAGTATTAATTCGATTCACAATTTACAAGTAAAAAGAAAAGCAGTAAAAGTTACGAAGGAAAGGCCTCCGTAAAGTTTTAATCTTCCATTGAAATTTGGTGGAAACTGTTACATTCGCAATTCATTTTCAATCTTATTTAAATATGAATATTCAAACCCTTAAAAATTGTATTTATCTTTTCAATACATTTGGAGATACATTTTGAAAATCATAAGTTATTTGTTTATTTAAAAACAAATCATAATCAGTGGCCTTAGCGTTTAAACCTTAATATTAATTCGATATTGCGATAAAAGGAAAATTAACGTATGGAAATACGTAACACTTAAAACATGATGCATAATAAAAAATTACTTATTAAGATACAAAAAAGTTCCCTAACTTGTGTTGATTTAAATGTATATTCTCAGATATTAGTCCAGGGGAAATGTACCAAAAAAAGGAAGTCACCTTGCAAAAGGTCGGGTAAAAGATTTTTTTTCTGAATTATTTATAATAATGCCAACATGGAAAAACAAGTTTTCCAACAAAATTTCTTAAGACTAAATTTTCTGTGGCCAAAAAACAAGAAAATTTTGGGACGTTTCTTTTTTTTTTTAATATCCCGAGACCTGTTGATGTAGCATAGTATTTGTCATTTACAATATTAAAGAAGATAAAATTCGCTACAGCTTTCATATTTACAACTTCTTTATATACTCAATAGCAAGCGCAATACGCCATTTCCAAAATAGGTCAATTATTTTAATTTTCTTAAAAACCGTGGAAAACGCAGTTCTGCCCCGATTATTCAAATGTCTTCCGCCGATTTAATCGTGTATGTCAACTTCTATATATTAGCAGCAGTAAATTATGTGCTTCAAGGCTAAAACTAGCCTTTTTTGTACCCGTGGCAAACATGGATTTTAGCGCACCCTCCCCTCCCCCCTCCTCTTTAAAAAAATAATTACCACGGGAATTTTAATAAATCTCTAATAGCCGGATTTTGAAAATTTTAAGTGTGTAAGCATTAAATACGTAATGCTGAACTGCGTAATCAGCTTTGCCAAATATTGATTCATTAAAACCTTGAAAACCGTACCGAAAGGAACAGAAATATATTCCGCTTTAAACAGATTTCCATCTTAGCAGGTATAATTGTTCATATTCTTTCTCTTGAAAAAAATATATACTTTTTCTTTAAAGACCGAATTCCGTATATACAGATTTCATTTTCAAAGATTTTACGGTAGTTGTCGTACTGAGGCGTATAAAGTCACGGTTATATGAATTATGGGACTAAATTAGTCGCACGAAGACATTCGCAAGGTAATATTAAACCTATGGGAGCGTTCTTGACAAATATCTCGCACGCAGCACAAAGTATATATTATATCGCAGAAAAAATATATACTTTTTTTTTAAAGACCGAATTCCGTATATACAGATTTCATTTTCAAAGATTTTACGGTAGTTGTCGTACTGAGGCATATAAAGTCACGGTTATATGAATTATGGGACTAAATTAGTCACACGAAGACATTCGCATGGTAATATTAAACCTATGGGAGCGTTCTTGACAAATATCTCGCAAGCATTTTGTTACTTTTAAATAATATTTTTTTTCATGGGATACCTGAGATCAATATCTAATGTTGTGCTATTGTACATTTTCGGGTTTGGTAGCTTTTTCTTTTATATATATATATATTCGGACACTTTCATTTTTGGAAAACTGTTTGGAACCCATTTTGAAATTTAAAGTATCCTGTTTGAGCTTTAAAGCAATTAATAGATAATCTTAAAGTTTTATATATTTTTGCATGTTAAAATGATATAATCTCTTGTTATATTTATTGATATAAGTGGGAAAATATTGACAATATGTTTTAAAACTAATCTTTTAAATGTTTTTTATAAAACTAGTGATCTCAAATGTTTTATTAATAGAATTTATAAATTTTATAAGATGTAAATGCTAACATTAGTTAGTGAAATAATCAGGTGTCATTTTTATTATAGCTATTTTATAAGGTAAAAGTATTTCTTACATAAAAGATATTTATGTTTTGAGTACCCCCTTTTATATGGAGCTATAATTCAATGTTTGCTATTTTTAAAACAGTAAAACATTAAAACATATGTTATCAATAATTGGTAAATAAAATATACCATTATAGTGGAGAATAAAATATGTTTTTCGCAAATTTTCATACCTGGGTGATTTTCAAAAAAAGGTGTCATGTTTTACTGTCCATTCACATTCGCACAGAAAAATAGTTAAATATCATAATTTTAATTATTTCATTTTAACTACCATGTTCTTTAATGATAATTTATAGATATATTATTATTTATAAAAAATTTAAAAATAAGAAATATATTCTTTTGTAGTCAAAATGTCATTACCGTAGGTTGTCCCAACAAGCTATTTATTAGGTAAAGATTTGACAAAGTTTTATTTAAAACAGATGGTTATAATTTTTTATACATTTTCATTTATGAAGATGCTACTAATTAAAAAAATATTTATTTTCATTAATTAAACTTATCTATAATTCTTAATAATTTTTTTTAAACCGCGTCCCAAGAAAGAGTGTCATTGCCATGCTTCTAACAAAAAGTTCCTCTGGATTTTTTTAGAGGACAGCGCATGCCTTTTTATCAAGGCAAAAGTTTTCCTTAAAAGTCAACTTGTCAGGTTTAGGTGAATAGAGTAAATAGTTTTATAGTTTCAATAAAACAAGCAAAGACTGTTTTAGTGAGTATTCTTTTGTAAGTCATTACCGTACCCAATTCTAATTGATAATTAAATGAACTTTTATTTCTTAATCTGCTTTTATTATATGAGAAATAGGAAATCATTGTATGGGCCAGAAGATATAATGGCTGCCATTTATGCCTGGGGAAAAATAAAAATATTTTGCTTAATTTGTCATTACCGTAGCTGTTATTACCGTGTTCACTTATGTCATTATACCAAGTGCATTAAAATTTAAAAATTAGTTTTAAAATATTAAATTAGTAATTTGGTGTCTGCTGATGCTTGTATATGAGGTAAGGTAATTATTTACAAACAATTAAAACTTTCTGATTATTTCTAAAAATTTGATTTCTTATTCCAAAACATGGACAGATTTTGAAAATGACCCACCTATTCCATTGATACCTGGAAAAATATTTATGCATTATAAAAATTATAAAAGTTATTAAAATTAAGCAAGAAATCTTTTTTAATTGAAACTATCTTGTCAATAAGATTGAAAAATTCTTTTAAACAATGCTTTGAACATTGTATACACTTAAAATTATTGTCTAAATATGAAAATCGTCTCATTCATCTACACTCTGCCCTACTTTTAAAATTATATAAATTTATTGAATAAAAAATGTCTGTTGAGATGAAAATAAAGACGTGAGTGTGCAAATAATAGATAATTTACTGCTACCAATTTTTAGAAGTTGTCATACACAATTAAATCAGCGGGGTACATTTGAATAATCGCGGCAAAACTATGATATTCACGGTCTTTAAGAAAATTGAAAAAATTGTCCCATTTTTGAAATAGTACTGCGCTTGCTATTGAGTGTAAAAGAAGTTGTAAATATGAAAGTTGTAGAGAATGTTATACTCTTTAATATTGTAATTGACAAATGATATGCTACGGCAACGAGTCTCGGGATATTTCCAAAAAATCTAAAAATGTCCCAAAATTTTGTTGTTTTTCGGCCACAGAAAATTTAGCCTTAAGAAATTTTGTTAGAAAACTTGGCTTTTCCATGTTGGCATCATTATAGGCAATTTAGAAAAAAAATTTTCTACCTGACCTTTTGCAAGGTAAAATGTACATTTCCCCTGGACTATATATCAGATCAAATTTTATGTGTGATAGTTTTTAAAGGTGTAGCATTTTACAAAAATACAAAACAATTTTTATTTTATAATTTTAATAAAAAATTATTAAACAATGGAAGACAAAATAAATTCGGCTCACTGTTTCAAACAATCAAATCTACAGGGTGTCCCTAAACTCATGGTACATACGTTAGGAGATCATAGAACCCAACTAGACAAGCACAAATCACCATACAATCCATGATCAGATCGCAAGTCGTAAAGCACTAGAGGGTGCCTCTCAGCGACCGCAATAAAAAGGTTGTTAACCGCAGCTGCTTTCATTTGTTCTGTGGATCATCGATGAGATGGATGCGTACTCAAAGCAGGAGAAGGCCGAGATTAATTACATGCACGGAACGGCAGACGGCAATGCAAGGGAAGCCCAAAGGTTTGTACCAATCAACTGGCCGGCTCACTCACCCGATTTGTCATGTCTGGACTTTTCCTTCTGGGGTCACATGAAGAGCCTCATCTACGATGATGGTCCCATAGATTCCGTTGAAGACCTTGTTCCCTGGATATCCGTAGCTGGTGACATCATACGAGAAAGGCCTGGTGTTTTCGCCAATGTACGGCGGTCACTCCATAGACAGTGAGAAGCCTGCGTTACTGTTGGCGGTCGCAATTTTGAGCAGTTGCTGTGATGGAGGGGGGGGGGAGGGGGGCGTATGGGTTGATTACTGTCATTTTGTTGAATAAAATGTTTTTCTTCATATTATCGGTTTCCTTTCATTCCATCGCTGCGTATCTTCTTTCTCCTCATTTTATGCCACAGTATGTTTCGCGCTCTAGCTTTTTACCACTTGTGTTCCGACCATTGATTGTATGGTGATTTGTGCTTGTCTAGTTGTGTTTTATTACCCCCTAACGTATGTACCACGAGTTTAGGGACACCCTGCATTTACTCAGGTATTCCCTTTAGAGCCAAAAGACATATATCATTCCTAATTACTCACACTGTTGATGAATGATCGTACGGCAAAATAAACGCGAAAAACCAGACCAAAAAATACGTCGTTATCGGATGGACATTCACATACGGAGCAAAATTTCTCCCTCCAAATACGAGTCACTCCCCACCGTGAAAAAACCATTAGGACTTCTGCTAATTGAGATTTTCGGCGCAACGAAAAATAACTTGATATATACCCCCTGACCATGGCCACATACCTTCCTTATCCTATTTTTAAAGATTGTTCAGAACAAGATGCTAGAAATTAAGAAAAAAGTGAATATTTTTAGCATACCATCGTGTAACATTTGGTGCATACTTGTATGCCATAATACGGTTATAATATGGTTATTTTTCTTTAAAATTAATATTTATTAAACTATTAAACAGTATATTAGTCATCTTAAGATTGACCTAAGATAATTTCTAAATAGAGTTATTTATCTTATTATTGGAGAGCTGAAATAAAATAATGTTTAAAAAGTATAAAAATTGTAACAAATTTCACGTTTTCGTTAATGATAAGTATGACATGAATTTCATTTAGTATTTCAGCATTTATAGAAATATTTCTAAAAACTATTTTTATACCCTTTTATATAAAAATTTGCCTGTTTGTTTGTTTCACAATTCCTAGAGAATGTGAAAATCAGCGCGATGAAATTAACACTAATTATTCGCATGAATCCTGGAATGTCTTAATGACTCTCAGGACTTTAAACTTTTAAATAGTGTTCAAAATATTAACTACATTTTGCCATTATAACTTTTAACTGAGTTTCTCAGAAACACAAGTAAAATACTTCATTTTTGTGGAGGGAAAGGGGAAAATAATGCTATCCGAAATGATAAAAAAAAAAATATATTATTTTTGTTTTGTTTTAATAAATCGATTTAATGGCTTTTAGTTTACGTTTTCTTAAAAGAGTTATTTAAAGCATGATAATATGACTTCTACATTTATTAAAGATTTTATTAAAAAGCTGAAATTTTTTCATATTATTCATCTGTATGAGATAATATTTTCTGAATTTCTTTAAAATGTAAATAACATGTAAAACAGTAAATATCATATCATGACCATATAAATAACATGAAATTTTGAGCATGGATTGAACATACGTACAGGGTATATAATAAAAGATTTGTCTAAAACATAAGCAGAAGATTAGTCACATATAGAACTTGACCACAGTCAGATGGCCGAAGCTATTATCATCTCAGAACGACAATTTTTTTCCCTTTCCTGCACTGTCACGTCTAGAAATTCGAATCAAAACACCAAATTTAACTGCATATCTTAAAAATTCCTCTTTCTTTCTGAAAAAGGAAAACTGTTCGATTGCGTTGTTTCTAAATAAGTACACCTGCCAATTTGACACGTTTGCAAATAAAAATGAATTAGAAAATGTATCAGAAACTATCAAGTTTGCATTTCAGAAAAGTCTTAAATGAATCAGGCAAATAAGCAAACATTAACTTGACAATAGTGGCAAGCTCTCTAAATTTTTATCCAAAATTATCTAGATCGATCGAATTTTACTACCCGTATAACCTTTTACTATAAAGGCATTGTACTATTATTGCATCAAAATTAGGTAACTTGCAAGATATAATTTCCGTAATTTTCATATAATCTATATTGTAAATTCTAAGCATGATTACTTGATTATATTGAAATATTTATCCTAATTAACATTTTGAACCTTTTTTAAATGTAGAATTGAATTAAATTCCCCCCTCCTCATTCAAAAGGGAAAAAAAGAGAGGGAGAGAAAGATAGCATGCTATGGAAAATGCAACAAATCGGATGACTACGCCGGCTAGGATATTTTTAAAATGTGAAAAAATATTTATTTTTTTTACGTAGTATAAGCACACGTGTTGCGTAATATAATGTGATTGCATTCAGATAGTAAGCTTAAAATTTAGAATGTTTTCCAGTTCACATGAATAATCAAAACCCTACTAAAATCATTTTTTAAATTTTAAATAATAATAATAATTATTATTATTTACTATTGAGGAGCTGAGCTAACTCAATAACATTATACAAAAGAAAGCAAAAAGTTATATTTCTTGAAAATTTTTGTTTGTCAACAAGACCAAGAGGCATCTATCTGTATCTCACAAATAATATATTTGAATTTCATGATAATTGATCTTCTAATAAATATTAGATTTCCATAGAACAAAATTAGGGATGTAATAATGATCTATTAGAAGAAAAATTGAAAACTGAAAATGGCTTGTCTACATAGCTTACTTTATACATTAATGTTTGTTTATACAACCTATCTACTGACTTCAAGAATCGTGTTTTTAAAAAATCATTTTATTCATCGCCAGGTTTTATCAACATTACAATTAATTTGAATTATTAATAAAATTTTGAAGTGAAAATTCTATATGAAAAAACAAGAAAAAAAAATCACTTATGTTATTAGCCGCTGCATGAGTATATCTTTAAAATCGAAAGTTAAAGTTCAGATGAATTTTCAGAAAAAATAATTGGCAACTTGGGAAATAAATATATGAGAAATTATGAGTAAACTATATACATTTTGTGCAAGAAAATTAATTTTTAAATGTATTTAAGAGTGAATAAGTGTAATTATATTTCGGTCGTAATTTCTTTTTTTTTTAATCATTTAAAACATTATTTTTCTTATTTTAGTCAATTATGTCTGAAGTGGATTTTGTTTCATTTTAAAATTTTAATTGCAAAGTTTCCGTACTTTTTACTTTCTTATTTCGATAAAGATATTTTCGTTTTCCCCTACATAAATATTTCAAATATAATTAGGCAATTAATTTCTTACCTACATTCTTCAATTCTTCAGATATTTCCATAAGGTGGCTAAAGAATCTAAAAGCATTTTTTTACATTAATGTAAATGTTGTTTGCATTCGATTGTTACCTGATGAATAGTTTTAAGTTATTTTCCTGCCTCAAAAATTTTTTAAAAAATCAAATTTATTTTCTAAAAGGCGGTGTGTTTTTATAGAAAAATGGAAAAAATAATAACTAAAATTTAGAATTTTAATAAAAATGTATGAAAACTTGCGAATTTTTTTTTCACTGTAATCATTGATATTTTTTGCGGATACGTCTTTTCATTCATTTTTAATTAACCTATTCGCTGCCAACCACGAGTATACTCGTGGCTTTAATTTATTTATTACTTTGTCACCACTATTTTAGAATTAAAAATTGCTTTATTTATTGGCAGAAATTTTACTGTATTAGTAAAGCGAAATTTACATTTCTGAATTCGTGGTGGCATACGACTTTCAACAAGAAATTTGAATTTTTTTACTTTATAGTTTTGGCAGCGAATGGGTTAACAGCAATTTTCAAGAAAACAACGTGTTTTAGCGATATGTGAATGTACTCTTTAAAGTCTCTGTTGACAATTTTTTTTAATAATATCTTATCCATCGTCTGTGTTTTGTATGTGCTTATAAAAGGGGATGTTGACATTAGAAATAATATGTGACAGTATTCAGTATAGTTTAGAAATCACGAATGCGTTAGAAAGTAGCTATCTGAGATGACATTTAAGCTTGTTTTCAAAGCTAAACTGCCTAATTTCTGGCATAATTCCTAAATCCATTTTGGGTTGTTAAAGCTGGACTGATAGGTACTCAGCTTCAGCTACATTCTTGAATTGTTCAGATGTTTCCATAAGGTTGCTAAAGGCATTTTTTTACATTAATGTAAATGTCGTACGTGTTAATACAGGTACACACGATAGATACGCTATTCAGAAGCTAATCGTTTTCTGATTGTAAAATCATGAGACTGACAGGTGTATTTCTATTCAGAAGCTATGAAATCGAATATTTTTTTTCCTTTTTCAATAAAGGCTTGCGATTTTTTAGAAAATGCTGTCAAAGCTAGTGTTTTGAAACGAAATTCAGCGTCACAAAAATCGCATATCACTTAAAATATAATTCAGTTATCGAAAAATGAAAAATCTGTTTGAATCTAGATCACTTCAATTGTCATGTTTACTGATGTTTTGCTTTTTACGTCAAAGTTTAGAAAGCATTTATATTTTACTAAACATTTTGAAACATTATTAACCACTAGGTGGTCTCTGTCAAAATTCGACGACATAAAAGATTTTTAAAATGTCCTATCTAATAATCCCACGTCTGAAATTCATATTGTCCGGAGCGTAACCATTATTTTAAGCTAATCAATGTTTATATAAAAATGTATACATTTTTAACAATGATAATTGAAAATCTGTAGATGAGCCAGTTTTTTAATGTTTTCATTCTTTGTATAGTTCTTCATTTCCTTTCCATAATTCTGATTGGTTGTTCTTTTCTTATGGTCTGGAATCGCTTCCCTCTTATAAATTGGCATACATTGTCGAACTTAAAAATACAAACACACATGCACACATATACACTATATTGCCATTATTGACCGGCAACTTTCAATTTTAGACATTTTGTCGAATATTTAGAAATATACTTGACAGATTCTTCTGGAATTTCAGGATTGATCATCTTTCTGAATTTTTACGATATTTGACTAGATTTTTTTAGTGTTGCTCGATAGAGTTGACTATTAAACTATGTAAAATGATCCTTGTTATCGTTCGCGCATGCGCAGATAAAAATTATTTCATACAACTGCTCATATTTCTTAAAATATTTAATATATTTATATTCCATTTGCACTATATTGTTTCTACTGTATTTTGTCAATTTTTCTGAAATCGGTGTTAAATTTGGTTGAAAACCCTGCATGTAATAAGCAAAAAACATGCAAGAATTTTTTAATTATTTTAAATAAATCGCTATATCTCTGTTAATATACTTGCTATTCTTACACAAAATAATACACATATTACAGAATGTCTGTTTATTTATATTCGATAGCGGTAGATCATTTCGTGCATTTTATTTTACAGGGTGATCCCAAGTATTATTTTTTTCTTTGATTTTTTGTTGGCCCCCTAATTCCCCCCCCCCCCCCCCTTTAACAAATCGACATTGCTAAATATGAGGTCATACCTATTATTTTTTATCCTGAAATTCCAGAAGAATCTGTCAAGTATATTTATAAATATTCGACAAAATGTCTAAAATTGAAAGTTGCCGTCGCCGGTCATTAATGGCTATACAGTGTATATGTACATATATGTATATATAATTCCGAGCATATTCTGATGCAACATATTTGAACTAATTCAAATTAGCTTCATAATAATTTTATGTTCAACATAGAATGAAAATCTGGGTTTTTGTGACAAATTTCACTTTAATGCCAAAGTGCTATATCTAATGAGTGCTCTGATCTTATGATTAATCGGCTCTCTTTTTTTTTTCCTTCGTAAATAAATGTATAATATTTGATTAAATATCTGATTTACTATGTACTTTAATTTCCAACTGTGCAATTTTAAGTAATTTAAGGCCGAATGAATAAAATGTTTTAAATTAAAGTACTAGTTTTTACTTGTAGAAAGTCAAATTTTTAGTGTTAGGAAGTGTTAGAAAAATTTACTAGAAAGAGGTTTTAAAAAAATATTTTTCTCTGTTGAAGAACGCGAAACATTGATACGTTTTTTAAACATAAAGTGATACTTGCAGGCATGATTACTGAAGTGATTTGTAATTCAATATTTTCATTCTTCAATAAATTAATTGCGTTCTTGAGTTATAAGCGACTATTGTTTCAGAACGGCGGTTATTTCCCTTTCCTGCCTTGTCGTGTCCGGAAATTCGTATAAAATGCCACTTTTGACAGCACTTCTTGAAAAAAATTTTTTTTTACCGAAAAACGAGAAAAACTGTTGTATTATATAGTTTCTTAGCAATTATTACAAGCTTGCTAATTTCTTACATTTCCGAACAAAAATGATTTTAAAAATTGTGCCAGAAAATGGATTTGAGAACAACTCGTAAAAATTACTCATTAAATTTCGTATTTATCAATAGTGAGGCGAATGGTGTGTGTGTGAAGGGGGTAGGGGGTCGGGTTTAAAACCCATCCCAGACCTAAAAAATGCAATAATGGCTGGTTTTTTGAATCACTAATTAATCGTATTAGCCACTTTTATGAATAAAAATCAAGTGTTAGTGTTTTTAGATTAATCAAAATTTACCACTTTCTTGAATCATATTCCATTTAACGAAAATATTTCATTTAAACGGCTATTGTTATATTTAAAAATGAAGAAACACACAGTAGATATATGGGTTAAGTGAAAATTGTTCAACAGTTTCAAAAAAGGATAGCGGTCGCATTGTCGCGAATAACCTTAAGCTACATAAAGAATCAGATTGTTTCAAATCACTGTTAAAAATTCTACTTCATAGACAGGATATATTTTTGAGGAGGAGTGGGGGTGGGAAAGTTTCTGATAGGTTTTAGCGACAATGATTTTCTTTTAAATAACAGTGCAAAGGGTAGATAAGGGGGAAACTTAATTTGTTGAGACGAGATGAGGTCATGATTGCATTCATTAAAAATACTGATTCAATTAAACAATGACTAAAATATACTGTGACCACTGGACTAACTGTCAACAACTTACCTCCCACCTATCCCCTTAAGCCGAACTTTGACTGAGAAACTGATTATACTAAAAAAAAAAATCCCTGCCGGATCGGCCTACAGGCAGGGTAGATTTCGATGTTAAGTACTAATTTCACCAACAAAAGTAAAATCAAGATGAAAAATAAACCCAGTTTAATAATTTTATCTGGCGACTTTTGAAAGTTTTTAGTTTCATTTTTATGTAAGAGCTGATTTTATCAGAATCATGTTAACGTGGTATAAAAGAAATATTTTTCCACGCTCCACAATTCGAAATTTTCTGACACATTTTTAGGCCATTTTTAAAAGTAAAAACATGAAACTTGCGGACGTGATTTTTTGAAGAGATTTATAAGCGACCTCTATTTTATTTTTCATTCAAATTATCAGAACTTGGTTTACAAACAATTATTTTCTCAGTACGACCATTTTTTTTTCCGTTTTCAGCACTATCGCTTAGGGATATTCGGTTTAAAATGCCCATTTTGACAGCATTTTTTGAAATATATTCTACCTTTTATCCTAAAATCGATCAATGCAGCCCATTTATAATTTCTGAATAAGAGAACCTGCCCATTGGATGCGTTTGGGAGAAAAATGAATTTAAAAATGAGTCAGAAAATAAGGAGTTTGGATTTGAGTACAACCTTAATACGATAATTTTTTCGTCAAACCCTATTTTTGATTAATTTATTTTTGCTGTAAGAGTTGGTCCTATCAAAAACATGCCAATATAAAAGTGGTAGATAATATTAAGAAGGTGTAAATAAATTTAAGCGGATTGGATATCTTGTGAATAAAATGAAGTAATGAATTTTTTTCTTCTTAACCCCCCCCCCCCTTTTTTCTGCTAAGAGTTGGTCCTATCAAAACTTGTCAGTATAAAAGTTATAATTAGTATTAAGATCTATAGTATATTTAAGTGAATTTGATATCTTGTTAATTGACGAAGTTATGAATATTTTTCTCCCTAAAACCCTATTTTTTGCTCCCCTTCACACATTTTAAATTTTATCAAAAATCAGTGATACATAAATTTTTGGCCCTTTTCCTAGAAATAATAATAACTTTAAACTGATTTGATATATATTATAATTAAGACGTTATGGGTTTTTTTTTTTTTTTTTTTTTTTTTTTTTTTTTTTTTTTTTTGGTTTTCACAAAACCCCTCCCTATTTCCATCCCCGTGGTCCGATTTTGCGCATTAACGAACTTGACCGAAATTTTCTGCCACTTGATTTAATTTCTGCCACTTCATTTGAATAAATGTTTAGTCCTCCTTTTTCTTTTTTAACCATTTGGAAAAATGGTTATTGTCCTCGTCAGGGTAGGAAATCAAAAACATATCTGAAGCTTTTTATTGGTTGAATGGAATCCGCATTTTACTCGTTTTCTGATGGGTCTATACAGTAATCAGTATTTCCTTTACTTTCAACAGAGATGGATTCTTCTGTTGCCACTATGACAAAAAAATAATAGGAACTACAAAAAAAAAAAATAAAAATTAATAACTCAGAAACAAATTGAGATACAGCTTTCAAACAAATTGCATTTAAAAGTACATTTTTTTCTCTATAGGACGATGTAAAAAGTAATATTATGGAATGTTTAGAAGTTTAAAAATGAAATTTCCTTTAAAATTGGTCGTCATATTTCCAAGAAATCTGACGATGGAAAAGCCTTTTCAACAACAGCCAATGAAATGCTTGGATAATACATAAGTTTCAGGTGGATAATACGTAAGTTTCTGGAAATCTGACAAGTCGCCGGCGATTTTCGTCGCTTACAATTTTTGCGTGTAATAACACTATTAATGTTTAATTCATGGCGTTCGTAATGTATGATCAACTCCGTGCGATTTTTTATGTCTTAAATTTTAGTCTTTGAAAAAATAATTTTCCAAGTGGTCGTTGTAATTTGTTAAATTGCTTTTTTTTGTGTGTGTGTGTGTGTTTTTAATGCAGTTTTTAGCATTTGTTTTGTTCGCGCTCCTTAATGATTTTTTGACATAAGGGAAAGGAATTATGTTTTAAACTTTCAGCCTAATATAAAATATTATTCTCTATGATTTTTAATGCTGCTTTCAATGCATTTTTTAGCTACTTTTAGCATTTGTTCGCATTTCACGCGATTTTTTGACATTCTGAAAAAGAATTCGGTTTTGAACTTTTAGCCTTATAAAGTCTGTTTTGTCCTCCACGATTTTTGAATTTTTACTAATTTATTTAGAATTACTAAATTTCAGTGCTATTTTCAATGCGGTATTTAGAAGTTTATCGCGCCCCACAGTGATTTTTAAAAAGATTTCTTAATGGAATTTTTGTTTTAAAGTTTTAGCCTAATATAGAAAATTTTGTCCTGTGTGATTTTTGATTTTTTAGCATTTTTTTGCGTTCCGTAGTGATATTTGTCATTCTTAAGAAGAATTTGATTTCAAGCTTTTAGCCTAATATACTAATTTTCTTCGCGCTTTTTGAATATTTAGCGATTTTTAATAAAATTTATTGCATCTTTTTTTCTTTTCTTGTGTATTTTTTTTTCTTTTGACATTTGAAAACGAATTTGGTTTCAAACTTTTAGCCTTATATAGTAAATTTTGTCCTCCAAGATTTTTAATACGTTTTTTATAGCTTTTTTGCATTTCTCGACGATATTTTGACATTAGTGTACGAATTTCGATTTACAATGTTTTAGCTTACTGTAGAAAATTTTGCTATTTGCGATTTTTGAATTCTTACCGATTTTTAATGCGATTATTTTCTGGTTTTACTGACAATTTGCGGCTATTTTTTCACATTAGTAAAAGCAATCCGAATTTAATCTTTCAGCCCAATAATAAATTCTTTCTTGTTTTGAATAATATTTGTTCGTAATTCTTACAGACATTTTTGAAAATTTTTATGCTATTCACAGATATTTCGCGTTCTACTGCAATTTTTTTTTCACATTCATAAAAGAAATTCTGTTTTAATATTTTAGCCCAATGGTATTTTTTTTCCTCTGCGATTTTTTTAAATGTTAGCATTTTTTCATAATTTGCTGCGTTTTATCACATCAGTGAGATTAATCAGGTTTCAATCTTCTAATGCAATATAGTGCATTTTGTTATCTTTTCAATAAATGTTATATGAAATGGTATGAAATTCGTGCCGCTATTTTTTGCAATTTTTAGAGTTTTCTCGCGTTCATGCTATTTTTTACGGACCCGGCAAGACTCCCCGGGTTAGTTAGGATAAAATAAAACTGAATATTATTATTTAGGTCTTTAAGGGAAGTTCATTTTAAAAAGGTGTAAAATTAAAAACATTTTATGCTTTAAATAAATAAAATGTTTAATTTCTGATCTTGCTCTACGTTTTCGTTGAACATTTGAATTTTATTGTTTAAATATTAAAGTTTTTAAGTATTTAATTTAGGTGTGTGTAATGGGTAAGCATGGATCTGTTTAAGAAGAAATTGGGTCCTTTAAAGTAGGGATGCACAACCTGTGGCCCGTGGGCCAAAAGTGGCCTGCGACGGGTTATCAAGTGGCCCGCGAATTTCGTCAATTTATAATTGGCAAAAATTGAGATTTTTTACCATAGATTGCAGGAAAAAATCGTGACTTTCGTCAATTTGCCCCGGAAAACAAAAAATCGCGAATTTCATTAATCGCTCGGCCGATAACATTTGTATCAATATAGGAAATTCCCAAGTTTCTAATTTCGTCAGTCGCTAGTTGAAAAATACCTGGAATTTCATCGATTGGGCGCGGAAAAAATCGCGTGTTTCATCGATCGCGCGCGTAAAAGTCGCGAATTTTGTTGATCGTGCACGGGAAAATCGCGAGTTTCGTCAGTTTATCTGGAGAAAAAGTCGTGAATTTCGCCAATTTAACGCGGGAAAATTGCGAATTTCATCAGTCAATTAGGAATTACGAATTTCGTTGACTGAGCGTGAAAAATCGGGTTTCGTCGATTGGGCGCGAAAAAATCGTGAGTTTCTTCGATCGGGTGCGGTAAAATCAAGAGTTTCGTTGATTAGGCATGAAAAAAATCATGAGTATCTTCGATCGGCCGCTGAAAAATCGCGCGTTTTGTTGTTCGTGCGCAGAAAAGTCGAGCGTTTCGTTGACCGGGCGCGGAAATGTGACTGGTTTCGTCAGTTTATCGTTGGAAAAAACCGAATTTCGCCAATTTGCCGCGGGAAAATTGCAATTTTCGTCAGTCATATAAGATATGATAATTTCACCGATTGGGCTCGAAAAAATTGCAATTTTTGTTGATCGGGTGCGGAAAAATCGTGAGTTTTGTGGATTGGGCATGGAAAAATTACAAATTTAGTTTACTGGGTGCGGAAAAATCCCAGGTTTCGTCGATCGGGCGAGGAAAAATCGCGAGTTCTGTTGATAGGGCATGGAATAAATGCAAATTTTATTGATCGGCTGCGGAAAAATCGCGAGTTTCGTTAGTTTATTGCGAGAAAAAGTTGTGAATTTCGGCAATTTGTCGAGTGGAAAATTTCAATTTTCATCAATCAGTTAAGAATTTCGTCGATCGGGCACGAAAAAATCGCGAGTTCTGTCGATCGGGCGCAGAAAATTTTCGAATTTTGTCGATAGGGCGCGGAAAAATTGCGAATTTTGCCTATAAAAAGCGCGGAAAAATTGCGAAATTTGTCGATCGGGTGCGGAAAAATCGCAAATATCGTTGATCGAGCAGAGAAAAAATCGTGAATTTTTTCGATTAAGTGCGAAAAAATTGCTAATTTCTTCGATTAGCTAAGGTAAAATCGCGAGAAAAAGTTGTGAATTTCGACAATTCGTACGGGAAAATTTTTTTAATTTCGTCAGTCAGTTATCAATTGCGAATTTCGTTGACTGGGCGTGAAAAATTCGCAAATTCCGTTTATAAGGTGTGGAAAAATCGCGAATTTTGCCGATCAGGCGCGGGAAAATGTAAAATTTTGTTGATCGGCTGCAGAAAAATTGAGAGTTTCGTCAATTTAACTTCGATCGTAAAGTTCACTTTTTTTTTGGCACTGTCATGCATATGTTTATTTTTTACCACTTTTAATAAAGCAAAATTTAATCCCCCCGAATAAAGACAAGGAATATTTTCACTCTTTGAAAATAATTTTTGCTATATTTCTGTTATATATACAAACATAAGCTGCTGATATATCCTTGTCTGCTGAATTGGGTAGGCAAACCTAAAGGGGTAAAACTGCCACTTCTCTAAAATCTTGTTTTTTATAGGCCACAGATCTCCCCACCTCCCCGAAATAGAATGATCGCTGTGTTACTGATGCGGTCCTCGACAACCCAAACATTTTTGTAAGTGACCCTTCTCTTAAAAAGGTTGTGCACCCCTACTTTAAAGGATCACAAAATTTTTCATTTCAAAACAGGACCCTTCATAAATTTTTTCATCTCAAAACAGGACCCTTCACAAAACTTTTCATCTTAAAAAAGGACCTTTCACAAAATTCTTTGGTCTTAAAAATAGTCTTTTTACAAAAAATTTTCCCGTTCTAAACTGAATCTTTCACAAATTTAATCATTTAAAAGTAAAATCTGACCTGTCACTTTTACATATATAAAGAAAAAATATGTATTTGACATACATATATCTTCTTAAAAATATATCCCAACAAAAAGTTTTCGGTAAAAAAAAAAAAAAAAGCGCCAAGTTCTCCTTAATGTTTCGGCCAGAAAAAGTAGTGATATCATCTGAAGTTCGCACAAGTTAAAAGCCAAACATCCCAAATCTTTCATTGAAAATGGCTTCCTGCGACTTGGCCATTAATGCCTTCTACAGCGTTTCAAAATTAATGATTGGAAATTACGCATTTATGAATTATTTAAATATTAAAAGTAATATTAGAATGCAAAGAGGCAAATTCACATAAAGACATTATAAGTAAAATATTTCTGATAACTACCATTCAGTTTCAACAAACATTAATTTTGATTACAGATCATTTAGTCCACTTGCGGTTTAATTGCCATTTTGTACGGTCTAAAGCTAAAGACACTAACGTAAAACCCAAGAAATAAAACAAAATTTACTTACTTCATATCTCACAATATGTTACATTATATTTTATTGTATAATATTGAAATCTTGTGTATTGACGAAAGAGATTTTTTTCATTTGAACATTTATTATAGTTTGTTTGCAAACATTAAGAGGTATTCGATTTATAAACTGTTAAAAGCTGATATTAATTATGTTTTAGCAATCAGGGATATTATCTCCTGAATAGAAGTGTTTTGGGTACTTGTTAGTTATCCCGTCGATCAAATTACTGTCGCCAAATTGTAAGATTAAACGTCAATAATGGTTAATCGTAAATATCACATTCACTTGACAACACGTGTTTACATCATCAAGTGATTTTTATTTCGACGTTTTATTTGTAATTTTATTAATGTTATACTAATTTATTTGTTTTTTCGTTATTTAAAATAAAAATTATGCCAATTTGTATAATTTGGCGAGTGGTTTGGCGATTTATATAATTTGGCAAAATTGGTCGACGGGATAGCTAACAAGTACCGTATTTTGTTATTTTTAACTTCTAAGCATTTAAATAGACTGAAATTGCTTAAATGCTTTTTTCAAATGTGTATTTTATTTCTGTATTCTGTGTCACAAAATGCCTAAAATAATCAAAAAATGTAGTTGGCATGTAGCTCATTTGTACATATTTTAAAATTGAAAAACTCTCACGAAGGCATTAACGGCCAAGTCGCAGGAAGCCATTTTCAATGAAAGATTTGGGATGTTTGGCTTTTAACTTGTGCGAACTTCAGATGATATCACTACTTTTTCTGGCCGAAACATTAAGGAGAACTTGGCGCTTTTTTTTTTTTTTTTACCGAAAACTTTTTGTTGGGATATCACTACTTTTTGTATGTTTTTTCAAGTTTGTTATTCTAAACTATATTAATATGAAAAAACTTAAATTTCGGTACTTTTATGTTAGCCGGGAGCAAATCTCCTCATTAGCCTTTTGTTTTTTCGCCAATAGCAGTTTTCATTTTTCACATGTGTAAATTAGAAACAATGCTTTGATTTTCAAATAAAATATTTTGGTTTATGTTATTATTTCTTATTTATTTATTTATTTATTTCTATGTTAAATATTCTATTAAATAAAATGAGGGAAATGCATCTATTTTAAATGAGATGACTGAAAAGTATATATCTTTAAATGAAATGAATGCAATATGAACAATGGAGTTGGGAACAGTATTTGGCGATTTGCCACTTGCGCCCGGCTAACACAAAAATACCTAAATTTATTTTATTGAACTTTACAAATTTATACTTTATTTCTTTTTATATTAAAGTACTAGCCGCCTCTAGCAAGCAGTATTTACCGTATTACTTCCATGTTAAACGTTGCATCATGTTACTGTTATTGATAATTTAATTTACTTGCCCATTCTTTCGCCAATTCGGAAGCTTTTGATAGAGAAATCAACAACTCTTTACGATCATGGAAGCACATCATATATTTTAAGTTGTTATGTATTTCATCTTTTGTGACAAATATCTCTTAATTCACTTATGCATGTTTCCTTAGCAGTTACGATTCTTTTCATAATGCGGAAATTTTTAATCCTATTAAGTAATCTTTTCTATTGGGCTCACTGCCAATTGTTGTATTTTAACTGATACGACTGGGTACAAGTGAAATGGTTCATATGAAATCCTTTGACAATATCTGCATTTGCATTAAACCATATTGATGCTAATATCTTTTTGTTTCACGTTAACCTTTTCAATAGACTCGATTACGGAAGAATAGAAGGTCTACCGGCTGACTGCCATGATGCATTTGAAAATCTATCATTCTTCCAATCTGATCGTGTTGAAGAATTAGTCAATGTGCCATGGTTTTAAGATTTTAGCTAATTTTACTCGAAACCTGAAAACTAAAATGCGAGGAACCGGATTATAGAAGATTCATTCTAACGTACATATTGATTAAATGGTTACATATTATAGAATTATAATAATCATAAGGAGAACTGGCAGTTTCAATGCTTTAATAGTTTCCGTAAATTCCCTTTATATAATACAGAAATTTTAGCGGTGTAAAGGTTAACAACATAGTCACAGTAAGTATAATAACAGTACAATATAATAACTATAGCAGAGGTTTTGGGCAGTGACGAAACTATTAGCACTTTGGAAATATTAGTACGTCATATCATTTAACTATTCAGATGATATGCGGAAAAATAAAAATAGATGGCTTGCATTAATAATTAACTCATTGAAAAATAGCCACTAGCGTCAAATATTCGCCAAGCTTGGCGACATTTAGCAAAGTTTCGCCAAATTTGGTAATATATCATGTCAATTCTCAAATTTGGCGACAAAAAATGTTTTGTTTATTCTGACGTCATAATGATGCATATGTATTATGTATTATACACATATCTATATGTATGATGCAAATGTATTACGTATTATATGCATATGTATAATATGTATGATGCATATGCATAAGCTCATTAATATCACTAAAACGCAATTAAAGGAATAGTGTTCAATAAATAGTGGGGATAATTGCCAGATTGACCAGAGTGCTATTGAGATTAGAATACCAACATTTATAATAGACCGGGAGGCGTCTGTACACACCATCACCTCATCGAGTTTACAGCTGAAATTTTAGGATTAGTTAAAACTAGATTAGCATATTTAAATGCAACAGGTCTGTTAAGTCATATCTCGGTAGAAACCACCTGAAGACCTAATTTTAGTGGTTAACTGATAGGTTTACAATTGTATTTTCCTGCATCCAAAAGTTTGGAAACATGGAGGAATGGGTGCAGGAAAACACAATAGGAAAATTCACCAATCAACCCGTAAAATCGGGTCTGTAGGTGGTTTCCAAAAAGATATACCTTGGCAGACCAGTTACATTTCAATACGCTAATCGATGTTTAAATAATCCTAAAATTTCAGCCGTGAACTCGATGAGGTGATGATCTGTGCAGACGCCTCCCGGTCTTTAATAAAAATTGTTTTAAGGAAGTAAAAGATAGAAAGATGGACAGATAAACTGAAAGATTTGCCTTATTAAGATTTTTGTAAAAGCATATAAAAATTCATTCATCTTCAAATCATGTAACACCTTTATAACTCAGGCTAATTTTCTCTAATCGGGTTTTGGCGACCAACATATCTTATCTATAACTATAATCTTTCTTTTACAGATTTAAAATTAACAATAAATTAACAGTAAGTAGGCTAGTAATACAATATAATAACATTAGCAGCGGACTTCGGACGCTGCATCTGTCACAAATCGTTAAAGACAGTTTATTAGTTACACATTTCATTTAATTAAAAGGAGATTTTTAAACTTTCATATGGAATTAGGATATTTTTCCACTATAGGGACCTTGGCATTTTTTAAAAATCTTGGCGCAATTCGGACTTCAGAAACTGAGTTATGTTGCCAAATGATATAAACAACTACGAAAACAAACCTGATGAACGTTTATGGTATTTATATACATACTAGAAAGGTAGCCCGTCAAAAATGACGGAAATTTAGATATAAAGATATATACAACTCATGTGCAAGAATATGAGTTTTCTCCCTTGTTCCGCAGTGATAGATGAAAAAAAAACTTATTTATGAAAAACTGTGTACAGTAGAAGACCACTAATCTGCTCAGTTTGGTTCAAATTGTTAGGCAGATTTGAGGCTTTTTGAGGTCGTGTCTATTCAATCTTTGTTTACATTTTTTTTAAATTCATATATTGGATAATTTAGATTGTTGAGCCTTAAAAATAAATAAATAACACACTTGAAGTAAGGTTAAAAACTGTTAAATTATCGTATACGATTTCATGAAATGGTATTATATGGTATTATATATGTGTGCTTCACGATCTTGGTTACGACGTTGGCGAAATTGGCTGCAACTTGTCATAATCTTAATAGTGTGGGCCGCTATAACAAAAAAGTAACCAGTTTTTAGTAAAATTTCTGATATAAAGTAGCTTTCACAAACTTGTGTAAAATTGCAGGCCGTTCTCGTGTTATGTCAGTCCCAGGAATAATATTTCTAACACTGAAGATTTTCCATGTATATATGGAATTTAGAAAAGCTTCTCCAAAAGAAAGGTCCTGAAATGACATTGTAATTCCTCTAACTTGAAAGTTTAATCGGTCCCTGATGTTGATTACTGAAATCTAATAAATACAGTTATTTTGAATATTACAACAGAATTAAAGAGTTAAACTTATTTAACTTAAACCCGCTGTTACTTCCCGATGTTATTTTTTAGTATTAAGAAAGAAAATTATTTAAAATTTTCAAATCATGAATTTATGATTTTTTTCTGTCTTTAATAACTAAATAATGAAAAAATAAGCTTTTGTTCTGAGCTCATAAATATGACAATAAAATAATGTAACTAAGAGACATTCCAAAATTAAATCTTTGTGATTACAAACCATAAACAAACGATACCGCCACCATTTTACCTACTATGACGTCATTAGAATATTGCCCATTGATTGTTGGAGAATTTACTTTGTGAATGATTACCTTAATGATTTAATATTTTTGACATTTCACTATGAATGAATCACTTGTGTTTGTTTAGATTTATGGAATGAGATATTAAGCTGTGAACCTAATTTTAAGTTATCCAAGGATATATGTATTTTTAATCGAAATTAAAAACAATGCTTCTCGAAATAAAAAGTTTTAGTTTGTATAATTTGTTATTTCTGTTAATTATTTATTTAAGTACTTTTCCATTATAGCGCATTTTAAAAAAAAAGCTTGGCGCGATTCGGGCATCAGAAAATGAGATATGTTGCGAAAATATATAAACATCTATGAAAACAAATCTAATGAACTTTATCTTTGTTTATATATGCACTTATATACATAAAAAAAGTTTCTAAATATATATAATTTTTTTATATATACAAATTACGGCATAGACTTCAGATATGAACAGGGATACCTAACTGGCGCCAAAATGGTGTTATTTTGCCTGCTATGGTAACCCGGCTATTGTTTTTTATTTATTAATAAATTGTTTATTTACTTTTATTTTCTGTTTTTTAATTGCATAAACCGCTTTGTTCTATAGTTATTATTCAAACTTTTATTTATTTATAGTTATTTCCTTTTCAAAATGATAGCAAATAATTGAAAAATATATAAGTAACTGGTATTCGAAAGCGAGATTTCTGCCAAATTGGCGTCATAGAAAAATCATGCCAACCCCCATGCGTATATGACATCTGTGCAAAAATTACGGCACAGATGTCATATTCGCCCCATATTGGCGCGATTTTTTTCTGACGCCAATGTCATATACGCAATGTATACTTAACCGGCGCCAAAGTGTCATTATTTTGCTTGATATGGTAACCCGGATATTGTTGTTTATGCTGTTGATGTTTTCGCCAAATCGGCGTCGGAAAAAAATCGCGCCAATATGGGGAGAATATGACTTCTATGCCAAAATTACTTCTGTTTCTTTATAAAAATGGGTAAATAGCTTTTTTTATATTAAATTGTCGGCACAGATGTCATATACGCCCATATTGACATGATTTTTTTGACGCCGATGTTATATACGGACAGGTTACTTAACTGGCTCCAAAGTGTCGTTATTTTGCTTGTAATGGTAACCCGAATGTTGTTTATGCTGTTGATGTTTTCGCCAAATTGGCGTCAGAAAAAAAATCGCGTCAATATATGACATCTGTGCCAAATTGTGTACATGTGGAAAAAATTGCTTGTGAGTATGAAGCAGTAAATAGGTTGCCAGAAAATACGTTGGCAAACTTCTTTCTCGCCAAGAAACTTTTCTCCGAAGTATTGTGCATATGCAATGATTGCTACAAATGCATTTTTAATTATGATATGCGTTTTTATGTTTCACTACATTTATGCATACTATACTGTGTGTATAAATGCTACAGTTCATATGCAGGGCTACACAAAAGAATTCGTAAGGGTTAATGAGTATGAGAATAAATTGCTTAAAGGTGGTTTTTAAAGGAGTTATGAATTTTTAAGCTGAACTGCATTTAGTTTCCTAAGAAATGTATGTAGGATATAGATAAAATGATATACATGGTCACGCAAGGAATTGGATACATAACCGTCTGTGGATGATAATATCTGGAAATGTGATTTCAGTAGTTTTAAGAGTAGTTTAAATTAAATTTTAGCTAAATAGAGGCATGTAATAACGGTACTATTGGCTATGGACGGTAACTGCTGAAATCAATTTAATTTTTTTATGCGTTTTCTAAAATGTTTACTTAGTTATCTTGGTACTTCTTAGTTATCCCGTCGGCCAAATTACTGTCGCCAAATTGTAAGATTAATTGCCAATAATGGTTGTCATTAATTAATTAATTGTAAGATTAAATGCCAATAATGGCCAATAAAACCATTAATTAAACGTTTTATTTGTATTTTTGTTAATGTTTTACTATTGATTTGGCGATTTATAAAATTTGGTGAAATTGGTCGACGGGATATCTAAGAAGTAACGTTATACCTTATTTCCCTAAATAACGAAGTTTTGTTAAAGCATTCAGGATGTGTTGGAAAGTGTTTCATATTCTATGCTTAACGCATGATTTTTCTTTCTTCTTTAGTCTTCTTTTGCATTTATTTTATTCTTAATTTTTCAGTCTTATACTGCTTTATAGAAACTTTGACACAGTTGTCATATACGTTATCTTATCATATATTGGAGCGATTTTTTTCCGACGCATATTTGGCGAAAACATCAACAGCATAAACAACAACATCCGGATTACCATATCAAGCAAAATTACGACACTTTGGCGCCAGTTAAGTACCCGTTGTGTATATGACATTGGCGTCAGAAACAAATCGCGCCAATATGGGGCGTATATGACATCTGTGCCGAAACTTTAATATTTAATGTTTAAACTCTTCGCTCCACTCCCCTTGCATATAGTACAAACTATAACACGGATAGCGCAAAATAATAGACAGTTTGGTACTTAAGAACAAAAAACTTCTTAAAACACCATCAAAATGATGGTTTTTTAAGAAGTTTTTTGGGTACAGATGTCATATTCGCCCCATATTGGCGCGATTTTTTTCGGTTGCCAATTTGGCGAAAACATCAACAGCATAAACAATATAATCTGGGTTACCACATCAAGCAAAATAACGACACTTTGACGCAAGTTAAGTACCTGTTGCCTATATGATATTGGCGACAGAAAAAAATCGCGCCAATATGGGGCGAATATGACATCTGTTCAGTTTTTTGTTCTTATTCATTCACACCAGTTTTAACTTACTTTCTTAGTTTGGTACTTTTCCACTGTAGGGGCTTTGTCATTTTTTTAAAAAAGCTTGGTGTAATTTGGGCATCAGAAAGTGAGATTTAAATACTTTTCCGTTATGCGGACACCATTGTCGCCAAGCGTAATAGTTGGCGCAAAATCGTGAATTGAAGCATTTGAAAAATAAAAGAAAAACCATTGTCGATACTAAAGTGACCATTTAAAAAATATAATATTTGAAAATTCCAGGCTTTTACGAACTATTTCATCAAATCACAAATATATTCTTAAAATAAGTGAACAAATAGCTGCTATAAAATAAAGCAATAAAATAAAACTCATATTAAACTGCTGGCATAAAATTACAAATATCTTTTAGCATTTTGAAATAATTGGCGCATTAGCATACATTTTGGCATGCTGTCCGTATAACGGAAAAACATCGAGATTTGTTGTCAAATCATATAAACAGCTATGAAAACAAATTTGATGAGCGTTTTTGTTTGTTTTATATGTATATTATTGATGTTTTTATGTACAAATTACATATGTTTCTGTATAAAATTAGAGAAACGGCTTTTTTATGTTAAATAAATCGTATAAATATTGAAAAAAATGCGTGTGTATATAAAATGAAACAGTGAATAGGTTCCCGGAAAATATGTTACCAAATTTCCTTTTTCGCCAAGGCACCTATACTGGAAAAGTACCTAAAGCACATTAAAATCGCGCAGTTAGGAGCTCACACAGTACACCGTTGTCTATTGGCGGTTATTTTATTAGTAGCATCGGGAGGAAGATGTAAAGATGTACTTTAAATTCTAACTCATAGATTTTGAAAAATATCTTAAAAGAGTGGAGTTTAAATTAAATTTCGGTGACCTCCATTATGAAAGATTAATGGTTTTAAATGGGAATTTCGCCAAATTAGCAAGCTATCGCCAAGTTGGCTAACAGTTGGCGCTACTGTGGTAACCCTGCATTAATATTTTTCAACAATTACTCATTTCAATGAGGCGGTCCTACCGGAATAGTGAGGGACACACAGAGACTTGGATTTTATATAAATAGATAAACATTTTATTTATACATGCATAAAATATTATTTTTTATATACAGATTATTTATGTTGCTATATAAAAATAAATAAACGGGTTCCTTACATTAAATAAATCGTATACATATGGAAAAAATTGCTTGTGTATATGACACAGTAAATAGGTTGCCAGAAAATACGTTATTATCAAATTTCTTTTCTCGTCAAGGCTATTTTCTGTAATTCGCCAAGGCTACTATATCGGAAACGTACCGAATTGCGGTTATATTTTGTTAAATGTTTTATTGTTTTAATATCGTAAATATATCATAACCTATACTGATTAAAATTTTTAGGTATATTCATTTTTTCTATTTAACAAACATCTTTGGAAAAGCATATATATATAATGTTATTCTGCTTGAAATCACGTGACCGCCTTCAAAGCTTTGTAATCGAGTTTTGGCGACCAACATTGGCACAATTGAATGCGTAGGAACTGTTTACGGCTAAATGAACACCCCTTGTTTGAAGGGTTTAGAGGCGGAAATTCTGTGTTTTCAGATTTTTCTGGTTAATTGTGCTACAAACCCGACTTACTTGTGAAATTTCATAATTCTACGACTTTTAGAAGTACCTTAGTTATATGATGATGCGAAGTGAGTCAGTGACAAAAAAGCGCTTTTTCGGAATTTAATATTTCGAAAACTACTAAATATAGAAACATGAAATCGTGGAACCTTAGTTCAGTTCAACCATACGAACATGTGTATAAAAGAAAATTTTCTATATCTCTTCCTAAAACGATGTTATGAGGGGGTGAAAAGTATGCCGAAATGGTTCAGGAAAAGGTAGCTTACGGCTTGTGCGAACTTGGCGGACGCACTGCCGTGCTCCCAGATAAAAAAGAACCTTGAGTATAACGTTCGTTTCAAATTCTCAGAATTAGGACTAGAATTTTCACAAATGTAAAAAAGCTCTTCACAATTTCACAAAAACAGGACTTTGAGAGAAAAGTCTGGACAGATCCCTGGTAAGGTGGTGGTGGGAGGGGGGGTTATAGATTTGTAGAAAAGGGCCTCAAAACTCACCCCCCCCCCCTCCTTAGCCATAGAGCCCAAGTTACGCCTACGTATCAAATGTTTGTTTCGTATCTCAAATTTTAATATAATTTTAGAAAAAAAAATAATTTTTATGATTTGCTATTATAATTAATACAAAAATAGTTTTATCACTTCAGGCTAATTCCATGAAAACTTGTCATGTCTGTCACATATTACGATTTTTGACTACCAGTATTTTAGAACTGAGAAATGTGACTTATTTTATCGGATATATCTCATCAATTGAATAACGCGACGCAAACTTTTCGAAAATAACGGTGGACAACAAGCATAGCGATTTTCAGCTGTGTGACAGACATGACGAATTTTCATAGAATTAGCCTTTAGCTTCTATATCGTTAAGAAAGTATCATTAAAATTATCAACAAGAACGTAAAATCATGCGTTAAGCAGATTATGAAACATTTTTCAGTGCATTCAGATTACTATAATAAAACTTTATAGTTTAATAACGTGAAAAACGATGCATATTAATAATTATTAAAACGCATAACACGTTTGAAAACAAAATTTCCGCTTAAGACGAAAAATAACTGAAAATTTTGTACATCCCTGTATATGAATTTATCCCTGTATCATATAATGCATAATATGCTAAAACTTAGAACGGTTAGGGAACGCATAGCACAGTTAAAAATTCTTTTTCAGCAATTTCCGTCAATAAACGGAAATGTACTTGAAATTTTTTGTGGATCCCTGTATATCTATTTAATATATACACAATAGTATGCAATTAAAAAAAAAAATTAAAAACACGTTCCACAACTGAAAACGCACTTCCAGCAATTATTGTTCTTGGAGAGAAATCTAACTGATTAATTTTTTGACCTCTGTATATGAAAGATGAATTCAATGCATGTCAAATTCAATAGTAAGCATTTTACAGAACACCTTGGAGATATATATCAATTTAAATATGCATGAAATAGTGTAACATAAACAAAATACACTACAAACGATTTTTCTCCATAGACCATAATGTAACCGTAATTCTTTTTAGTGTCCCTGTAAATTGTAAATGATCGATAAATGCTATCCATACCATATTCTATAGCAAGCATTTTGTAGTGCACTTCATAAATATGTATATAAATTTTAGTGTGTTTGAAATTATGAAATATCATTAAAAACCACCGCAAACGATTTTCCCTTATAGGCCGTAATGTAATGAAATTCTTATGAATGTTCCTGTAACGAACATGACTGCTACTCGTTCATTTTGCAATACCAAACATACCGTTAGGAATATCTATACCATTTTTCAATTTCATGGAGATGCATGACGCCAAAAATAATTTTGGCCAGCTAGAATCGGTAAATCACCTGCAGCGGTAGATTTTTTTACTTTCTTCTACTGTCGCGTCCGAATCAAATAGCCAACTTTGACAAAATTTACTGAAAGTCGTCTACCTTTATGAAAAAGGGAAAAAAACGGTTTGATTACATAGTTCCTGAATAAGAATAACACCTGCATATTAATCATGCATTTCAAAGCAAAAACGAAATAAAAAATGTGTCAGAAAGTAGGTAGTTTGCATTTGGGAATCTCAATAAAATGTAATGCATTCTAAGGTAAAAGTTGTTTTAGACAGAAGTTCCGATTTCCTTTGCCGAGTGGTTTCAGAGTTATAAATATTTCAAAATTTTTTCAGTCCTTTATAATAAATACCCTTTACATAGTTTCGTTATAAATCTTTCCACGGATTATTACAAAGAAATCAAACACAAATACTGTGATTTGTAATTTTTTGAATTTAAATACCAATAATTTATAAAATTTATATATATATATATATATATACATACGTTTCACATACGTGTATGCTAAAAGTATAGCATTTTCATCCGAGTGGAGTGTAACTCGCTAACACAAAATCACAAGGGATAAGAAAAGATGCTTTTCAAAGTCTTTTACGTCTTAGCAGGGACACCGTTCGTTATACAGTGAATTATACAGTGAAAACAGCCTTAAGTAGAAATATTTCATGATAAAGGCGAAATAATACCTAATATAATGAAGGATTTTTTCATGTCCAACAAATAAGAGTGAAAAATATCAACCAGGTATCGTCCGGATAGCTCAATAGGTTGAGCAATAGCACAATAAGCTAAGGTATCCAGGTTTGAGTACTGGTCCGGACATTTTTCGCTCTGTTAGAGTAAACCTCAATTGTGCTATTTCCAACCTTGAACATAATATGTAACAATTATATCTGGTAAAATGGAAAATTATTTGAATACCTATAGTGATTCCGCCATAACAATTTTTATTCCATAAAAGATGGAATACGTTTATTTGCTAAGACGGAAGTCCTTCTAAAAGGAAACCTTTTTATTCATTCCCGATTTAATTTAGCAAGTTTTGTTTTTTATATACAAATATAGCTGAATCTTGTTAACATGAATCTGGGGGGCGGATTAAAATTTTGTTTATGATGTAAGTAGTTCACATTATCAGTAATTAAATCCTTGTGTAATTTTGACAGGGGATATGGACACAGTTTATGTTAAAAGTATTTTGCGTTAAGCTTAATACTTATATGAATATATTCTATGTTCATCTAAACGAGTTTCGTTAGTATATTGCAAATGTATATAGTATATGTAAGTTCATAACAATTGATAAAAAAGAATGTTTCTTTATACATGCTCCACACAAAATTTTCCTTTATATACTAGTCATTTTTCTCGAAGGCGAAAGAATGGGCTAAGAAAACTGCAAATAAAAAAAAAAGGCCCAGATATAAATGAAGTATAAAAGACCAACACAATTATGTATAATGAAGGAAGCATATGTTTTTATGTAATAGTTTGAAAAACTGGAAAAAAATTTTGATCCATTTAATTTGATCATTACAAGTAATATCGCTACCCCTAAAATTAAAAAATAATGAAAAATACAGCCATAAACCTCCAAAACTGACATTTTTGACAGAGTGATTCTACGAATATTTGACCACGATTCGATATTTGGCCCTTTTGACTAATATTTGGTTTGCTGGATACTTTGGATGTTTAACCGAATGGATTTGTGATTAAAGATTTTTGGATCTTGGATTTACAGCTTTTTCTTTCGTTTTTTTTTTTTTTTTTTTTAATCTCAGATCAAAACTTGATATTTTTTGATGCATTCAAATGATGATTAAATGCAAAGCATTTGCAGGTATATTTGTGTATGTAATAAAAAGTCGAATAGCCTTTTTCTGTTTTCGTTAAAGGCTAAGAAAGTTTTAAAAAATGGTGCCAAAGTTGTAGATTCTGAATGATGTTAAAAAGAAAAGTATTGGTAAACAACTGATTACAGATGAAATACATTTACAATAAAATAAAAAATACTGTGCAATTCTAAAGAATTTTAATACGATTACGAACAGTGTGTGCGAATTTCATGAACTTATAAAAAATACTTTGTTAATGTGCCAAGAAGATTCACACTGTTCAGCTGTATTATTATTAGTTAAAAAAAAAAAAAAGAACAGCCTTAAATATATATTTAATTCAAAATGTTGCAGAATAATAATTTAGTATATTAAGTAATTTCTTAATACTACTTCAATTTTAAATCGTATATAAGTCGCATTGTTAGTTTGATTAAGTATGAAATAAGTACAAATAATGATGTTACATAAGTAAAAGTTTTTTTTTTTTTTTTTTTTTTTTTTTTTGCTTCAGTTTTGCATTACGTATTTAAAGAGGCATTGTAACTTTAATTGATAAAACGCACAATACGAGTATACATACCGCATTTCTTGTTTTAAAGTGAGAGCGATTTTTTAACACACTAACTCCCTGCAACAAATTTTATTTGACGATGCGTATTTTAGGAGACATCTCATTGATCATGTGGGAAAGAAAATTTTATTGTAAGGAAGGATTAAAATATGAATGGATAGTAGAAATGAAGAATATTCTTTACATTTTAATGGAAATAACATACCATCTTGATGTGAAAGGAAAAAAAAAAAAACTAAATTTACAAAGTACGTATAATGGGCTCCTATTTTAGCTAAAGTGTATATGAATTATATTATTACGTATCTATACAGATAAATTATTCTATAAGTAATTTTAATTTAGTAGAAGACCTGTTTTATTAATTAGCATCAAAGTTTTTCAAATATTACAAAAATTACATAAAGTTGTTACTTTTTTTAACTAAAAAAAAAAATTACATCATTGAGCGGGGGAAAAAATATACAAAAGTATATTTTTTCCCCGCTCAATGATGTAATTTTTTGGGGGGGGAACCGCTTTAAAAATATGCTTATTATTCATAACTAAAATTATGCTTCTGAAAATTGTGAAAAAAACTATTCGATGACAAATAACTTCAATAATTCAAATTGCGTTTAAATCGCTTTTACACTTAAAAATGAAACAAAAAAAGTTCCAAAAAGTTTCCAGTTGTTGAACGGGGAAAAGTATTTTTTTCAGAATCACCTTAAACTGAACGTAAAACCTTTGTCAACATATGGTTTCCAGATGTTGACAAGTTGTCTTGAGGGGCCGTCCCTTTAATGAAAAAAGTAAACGACCTAGAGAAATCGCGTGCTTTTCAAAGGAGTAATCGATCATTCTGTAAATGAGCTATTTCCGTTGACAAAACCTAAGTCGTAGAGAAAGTATATAAAGCAACAAAATGGCGTTGCTTTTGCTTTTTCCAAATTCTGAAGAAGAGGCGTGTCGTCTACCTGCCACCTGCCAAGCCTAATGATCTTTTTGGCTCTAAAGCCACTGAATCGCATTTACTATTATTTAGTCTTAAAATAAAATGTTTCAAAGCTCTGCCTGCGTTAGCGAAAATGTTGGCGATTCACACTGGTAATGAATAACAAAATTGCGTGCTCGTCAGAAATGGTAGTGACAAGAATAACATAAAAAAAGAGACAACTATCGTACGTGCTGAATTGTTTAACTATTTTTCAGTATTTGTAAATGATTTAATAATGATATTATTTATAATTTCTTTTCTGCATGCTATGTCTGGTTAAATACCTACAAATTTTAGGTATACAGGTCATTTTCATGTCGATTTATTTCAGCATCTTTCTTAAACATTAATAACCAGGCTTTGACTAATGCGGTCGACATATTGTCACTAGCGACCAAATTATTTAAATTGGTGGTAATTTTTGTGTGTGTGCGTATGTGTGTGTGTGTGAGTGCAAAAATTGACCTAAGAAATGAGCGCAAACGGCATTTTTGCTCTTATCCACCACAACTCTTGCGCGGCAAGCACTTATCTTCCTCTTTGGGACTTTATATATTTAACGATATCACTTTATGGAGGAGGGGGTGTCTGGCACTTAATATCGTTTGATATCTCAGGGGGAAAGAGGGTGTCTTTCGATATCGTTATTTTTTTTGATCCAATCAAGATTTTCTTTTCTTTGGTAACTCTCTTTTTTAGATCAATATAGACTGATGATATTTTTTTTTAGTTTATTATTTTTTTAATGAAAATAAAAAGAAATTATTAAAACCATTAAATGATTATAAAAAAAATTCTTTCCAAAATATTTAATAGCCGAACTTTCATCATTCCTATTCTTCTACCATATACGCATATAATTCGTTATTAAAGAAACCAGCTTTGAAATGATGCTTCCCATGTTTACTAGTAAAAAATGGGGAAGTATGCTGCCCCCCTGTTTTGCTTATAAAAAGTTGTGCTTACCAGAATTCAGGGGATTGCAGGAAGTCAATATTACTGTTGAATGCTTTTATAACAAAAAAATATTATAAAATACTTTTAAATAGTATTTTTTAAAGTGTTATTTGATGTAAAGTTACTGCATATATTATAGTGATATTTTATTAACTTCTTTTCTTCATTTTAATCCGCAAAGTATGCGAATAATAAATGTATAACTATACCTGCATATTATTGCAAACGTCTTAAAAGAAAAAGAAAAAAAATTGTAAAAATAAAAAGAATATTTAGATATTGATAACGATATTGTTAGGGTAGGGGGGGGGGGTCGACGAATGATAACACATGATACTGTAAGGAGTGGGATCTAAAATTGCCAAAAAGTTGATAACGTTATATAAGTACAGCCCATTTTCTCTTACATGAAAAACCAAGTTTAAAAGGTATTCTCTATGTCATGCACAGAAAACGACATTCTTTTCTGTTCTAGCCAACAAGCATATCATGTGGTTAGAATGTGTAGGGTTTTCAATAAAACGGTCAGAAAAAGAGTCAATGATACAATGCTAAAAATGCTTAAGTTTTTTTTTTTTTTTTTTTTTTTTTTTTTTTGTTTGTTTCAAACCATAACTATTTGTTTAGAATTAAAACCGATTAATATCATATTCGTGTAAAGATTAGTAACGTATAAGTGATTATAAGTAATTGATTTGAAGTAAATCTACAAAGCTTCATTCAGTGCATTTTCCGTGATATTCATCACATATCATTTTACATAAAGTAAACTGTTGAAATTACCGGTAAAATAATGCGATCCAGCTTTCATATACAAAAGAAATATTTTTGTTTGTGAGCTATACTATAACCCACTAAAGTTTATCCCATGCTTTTAGAATCTATTTTTATTAAAATTTAGCTACATTAACGTAATACATATTTATAGCATAGCAACAGATGAAAGATAAAAAACAATAAATGCAAATTGTTATACGTTTTCTAAAACAATGTAATTACAAATAGGATTTTAAAAGAAAAATTTAGAAGTCGTTACATCTCTGCCCCTAGGCATAATTCCTATAGGAATAATTCTCAAAAATACCATACATATACTTATCTTTTAGCTTTTACAACTACTTAACGCAGTACATTTCGGTGGCTTCTTTTTGAAAATTAAAATTGATTTTTGTGTTATCCAAGAGATACAGTTTCTTGAAAATAAATTTATTGAGAAATAGTTTTTCTTTAAAATAAAACCACTTACATAAAGATTCAACAAAGAAAATATAACTTTTCTGTTCTTTTAGATAAAACAAAACTATTTTGGAGAATTAGTTATCGAAAACCTATAACTATAACAATTTAATACAATAAAACTTTTCGTTTAATCGAAATAAGTATATCAAATTTAGGTGTTTCAGCAAATTTAAAATTTTTTATTTCTTATATAATCAATGATTTTACTTTTATTATATCACATTTATTTATTTTTCAGATATTGAGAATTCGACAAGTGAGATCACAGAATTTGTTCAATTTTGTAAAATTTGTGTGATGGAGACATATTTCTGTTTTCTTGCCCCAGAAAGAAAAATTAAAAATATATACTTGCTTTAATCCCTTGGGGACGAGCGACCGGTATACGTGACACTTAAGGTGCTCAGAAGCCTTCATTATTCCTACCAGTTAATTTTAATTGTAAACTTTACCTTATTTAATCAGAGCTTTTTCGGCATTCAATTACAGAAATTTTTCTGTTTTAAAAAACCGGTGGTAAAACATTAAAAAATAAGCAAAGGGCTCTCGTCGCGAAGGGGTTAACTCCGGGTTTGAACCCAGGGCTTGCTTTAACCTACGAACTAGAGATGTAATGAGTATGTCCCGAAGTATCAAATGTTAGAGAATGTCAGAGAATCAAAAAATTTGTTAAAATATCGAGATTTTACTGTAGTTCAGGGTTGGCGAACCTATGGCACGCGTGCCGTAACTGGCGGGAAGATATTTTTGGCACGCCGTTTATTGAAATTTTAAATCAAAATTCATTCAAATTCCCAAAATTCTGCATCTCTTTATTCTTTTTTATTAATACACGAGCTGCATTGAAAATAGCTTTTGCTTTCTATAATAGGTACATGTGTACTTGTTATATCACTGAATTTCCCGCTTAGAAATATAACAGACCCTTCCCAACTCCCCATTTCCTCGATTTCGTTATGATGGCACCTATGATTCGCATAGAAAGAGAGAAAACTAGCAACAAATTATTCTTTGCTGTAATATTTCTGCATAATTTAACGCGCTTTGACCTGCACATGAGGCTTTATTTAAATTTTGCTAGAATATGTTAATTGATTTTTAATTTGTTAAAATGGTAAAAGTATTAATAAAAATAATAAAACATGACTTTTTTTCATAAGTTACGAAAAAATAATAATTTGATCGCTAAAACATTTGTAAAATGAAACGAAAACTATAATTATATTTTTCTATAATTATTTCTGCGATTAATTAATCTTTTCATGTGAAAGATGTTTTGGTTCGAGTTTTCTATACTATACATTGTTTAATTTAATGCGTATGTTGGTGTTATCCGCAGGTATGTTAGCTATATTTATAATAGTCTAATAATAATAAATAATTTCGACACTATTACTATTTATTATTATTAGAGAATTATACTAACTTACAATTCACTATCAAATTAATTTGCTATTTTTTTGCGAGAATGAGACGTAAGGGGGGGGGGGGGGTTGTTGGCACGCCATGTTCGGTTGAATTTATTTTGGAAAAATATTGGCAAGCAGATGTAAAAAGGTTCGCCGACCCTGCTGTAGTTTATTAAATTTGTAGGTTCCATAATATATTTATTGAAAATTGCGTCGTGATGATGTGAATATAACGTATTAATGGAAGAATTATATTATTGCATTTCCAGTATTGTGTTAAGGAAATTAAATGTTATACCAACTCCTGTGTATGTAAATATGTTCGACTATAAGTTAAATATCAAGTCAGTCGAGCCTGCTTACTGTGAGATAGGATGTAACAAAGTATTGGTTAATACGATTTTTTTCTTTCCCGTTGGATCTCCAATACTTTAATAACGTTAAAGAGAACGAACAACTGAAAACGTTATTATCGGATATTGCGAAGTTTTTCTGTTCGAGTACAAAACTATTTTGTTGTCATATAAGTGGGTCGGATAAGAGAAAAATTCTGGTTATCGGAAAAACTAAGAATCCTCGCTATCTCAAAAATGTTGAATTACCTGTAGAACATCGGAATAATCGAAAGGTATGGGTGACTTCTGAAATTTTTGGTAAATGGCTGAAAGAATTTGATAACGATTTGTCAAAGCAGGATAGACACATTTTGCTTTTAATTGATAAACATTACACAGTTTTCCACTGAATGCGCCATCAAAAATTCAACCTTTAGATTTGGGAATAAATAAATGCTTCAAAGGAAAACGCAGAGTGAAGATAATCCAATGTCTTTTGTTGAACCTTGAAATGGATCGGAGTGCTGTTGCTGATGTAAAAATTGCATGTGAATTTTTAGAAGATGAGTGGTATTCTATCGAACCCCCAAAAAATTCAAAATTGTTGGAAATATGAGGGATTTCTTGATGGAGAAAAAAACTTAGATGTCTCTCCAAAAATTGATCCAGAAGACAGTTTTATTTGTGATAGATTGAATGAAAGCAGAAATGTAACTAACAATATTACACTGACCTGATACAGCAACAGCGATAGCAACCTAGAAATAGAAGATCAGAAAACTGATGAAAACATCATCGCTGAAGTTCTAAATCCATCAGAATCTGATGAATCCGAAGATGACGACATGGAATTGGAACCTCTATATTTGGGAATAATAAAATGTTTCAAAGGAAAGAGCAGAATGAAAATAATCCAGCGACTTTTGTTGAACCTTGAATTGGATCGGAGTGCTGTAGCTGATGTAAAAATTGCATGTGAATTTTTAGAAGATGAGTGGTATTCTATCGAAACAAAAAAAAAAAAAAAAAAAAAAAAAACATTCAAAATTGTCGGAAACATGTGGGATTTCTTAATAGAGAAATAAACTTAGATGTCTCTCCAGAAATAGATCCTGAAGACATTTTTCTTTGTGATAGATTGAATGAAAACAGAAATGTAATTAGCAGTATTACACCCACGTGTTACAGTAACAGTGACAGCAACCTAGAAATAGAAGTTCAAGAAACTGTCGAAAATATCATTGCTGAAATTCTAAATCCATCAGAATCGGATGAATCCGAAGATGACAACATGGAATTGGAAAATAAAGAATCAATATCATCAAAATGTGCTGTGGACAGTTTAAAAAACTTTCAGGTATATTTTAAGGTACAGAATAATGACAATAAACATGATTTATATGCGATTGAAAAAGAATTGTGTAAATCAATTTTAACACATTTATGCCTGAATTTTTAGTTTCTCAAATTTGTTAGTAAAATCACTTTAAAATGTTGCAAAAGGAACTGGAAAAATATTTTTAAAAAATTACACTAAAATATTTTTGTATTTATTTGATAAAATGTTAATGTACTAAATATAGGAATATCCATATGTGGAAAATGCATAATTATATGTTTTGTCTAAATTTATTAAATCAAGCTTTTAAATTGTATATTATATACGAGGGTCGGCTGAAAAGTCCCGGAGCCGACAAAGAAAACAACATTTTTTTGTTTATTTTCCAACATAATCTCCAGAAAGGCTAATACAATTATCATATTGGTGTTCTAATTTAATTAAACCATCTCTATAATACGATTAGTCGAGCTCTTCAAAATAGTTGCTTACGGCATCATTAACTTCATCGTTGCTGTGAAATCTTCGTCCATCAAGTAATTTTTTTAGGTTAGGGAATAGGTGGTAGTCACTGGGTGCTAAATCTGGCGAATAAGGTGGATGTCAAGCTATTTGAACCTTAATTCGTTAATTTTACCCATTGCGATGACTGGCCGATGTGCTGGAGCATTGTCATGGTGGAACAAGATTTTTTTTTGCCAAATTAGGTCGTTTTTTTCTTACCTCGTCGCTCAAACATTGCAGTAAACTTGGGTAGTACTCACCGGTGATACTTTTACCCATTTCCAAGTAATCAATAAAAATATGCAGAAAACACTCGCCATAACCTTGTTAGCTGACAAAGTTGGCTTTTCCTTTTTCTGAGTTGGTTCATCTGGCGAAATCCACTGTTTTGGTTGTAATTTGCTTTCAGAAGTGCAATGGTGAATCCAAGTTTCATTCATAGTTATAAGCCGTCTCAAAAATTCTTTGAAAATTTTACGGTAGAGCTCCAAATTCTTACTTGAAACGGTTTTCCGCTGCAACATTTGGTCAGGTGTCAGCAAACGCGGCACCAACCATGCACAGACCTTGTGGAAGCCCAAAATATTCGTTAAAATATTACCTACACGTTCTTTTGATATGTGTACAGCCTCTGCTATCTCGAACAACTTTAATTTGCGGTCTTCCAGGACTGTTCGATGAAATTTTTTTTTTAACAATTTAAGGAGTTGCCACTACCGCAGGGCGTCCAGAGCGAGGCTAATCACTCGTGCTCGTCCGTCCCATTTTAAATTCTGCAAACCACCTTTTAACCATTGAATATGATGAGTCAGAGTCATTCAGTGTACTGCCCATTTCAACTTTGATTTCTTTATGTGTTAAACCCTTTAAATGGAGGTATTTCATTACCACTTTTTTTTTTCGAAATTTTCCATTTTCGAAAAAACTCTAAAATAGTCTTGATTTAACTGCTGTCAATCAAACAAAAACCAAGCTACTGATCTGAAACCGTGCATATAAGGTAGTCAGGGATAGTACTATGCAATGCTAGCGTATAACTGCCCTAGTGGTGCTATCTCTGTGTCGGGCCTGGGACTTTTTCAGTCGACCCTCGTACTATAATTTGTATTTTTATGAACTATTAAAAAAATATGTTAATTTTTTTACAGAGACTAATAACATTATAAGAATTATTAATAATAAATTAAAAATAATCGCATTTGAGGCTAAAAACCAATTTATTTCAAAATCATCCTGAAAAGGACTTTACATAAATAACTGACCCCCAAATGGCTAATAGAAATACGTACCCTTTTGCGGCAAGCGCCCTATATTTTGTACTTTGCGAACATGCACAGCAAACAGGCTTGAACATAAAATTTTGCATTTTTAAAAAGTACGTATTTCAAAGAAGTCTACAAGCTAAGATTGTGACTTATTTATTTGGATCCTTGATACAAAAAATGCAAATAAATTTACTTTTTACATTTCGATATCTTGGAAAATGAAAAATCTATAAACAACGAAAAAAGGCCTTCATTTAAGCAAATAAATATCAATCTTATGCTGTCGTCTCTCGGTAATAGATAAAGACATGTATAGACAATTACGTCATACAATTTGCATGTTGTAAAGAAGAAGAAAAGTAAATTATAAAACTTTATTAAAATCCGAAACATCCCAAAAATAGCACGGTAGGTATAAATGGGTTAAATTCAGCCGTTCTAAACATAATTTTAAGGGTTTTTTCCCTGAAATATAATAAAAGTTTAAAAGCAAATGAATAGTATTCTTGAGAAAACAAGGTAACTCGCTTTCTGTTATTTTTCCCTATTTTTTATGGTGTATCTGCTATTACGAATATCGGATATAGCGAATGATTTTCAAAGACCGGTCGACTTCGTAATATGCAGGCTCGACTACTTTGACACGACAGTTTGAAAAAGTCATCTAAGAGGAGCTCTAGGGATGTAAATATACCATTTTGTCAATGATTGTATTGATTTGAAAACGATGATTGCAACAAAGGTAAAGAATGGTGTAAAAGTGATAAAATGCCATTATTTAGATTAACGCTCGTTTAATCGCACAAACGGCGATATTTTCAAAATCATTCAGGACAGAAATATATTCGCAAACAAATTTTAAAAACAATAACTTTCTAAATAATGTCATGAGAGTTCATGCATAATGAAAATCCGTAGAAACTTAAAATAAAATGAATTTGGATATTTGTGAGCGTGGATTAATTTTTCTAAGTTAAATTAATTTTTGAGTTAAGCTAGCTACATACATATACATATAAATTCACGTATTTAAATACCACAAAAATTTTGTTTGCAAATGTAGAGCTCTTATAAATTTATCTGTGGTGCAAAATACCCCACCTCACCAGTTAGGGGTTAATCCAAGGACTTCAAATAAAACATCGAAAATGGCTGTTATCGTTTGAAGAATGAAAGGTGTTACAATTTTTAATATTTAGACGATCCCCAAAACACATATTATGCATAATATTACTATTTATTCGCATAATTTAAACATTAATTTATAGCGATTGTTCCAGGTTGACTTTTATCTGTTTTATACAATTATTAAAAGCAGAACTAGGGGTAAGTGATCTTTTTTTTCGCTCAGAGATGTATCTGCTACTTCCTAAAAGTTGTTAAAAAATGATACAGATTTAATTTTCTGGAAATCTGTACATATACAGTGGAGGTTTTACGAATCAAAATGATTCTTTTAAATAAATATATATAAGCTCCAAAAAGGTTAAAAATAAAAATAAAACTAAAAACAGACATGGAACGAGCATGGACAGAACACTAGATGTTGGTTATAGTTTTTGTGGCTGTGTGGCTCAGGTTTAGGTAAAATAATTTTTATTGCTGTTTTAGTGTATATAATAAATCTGGTTTAAATCAGCTGTATCTTCAGATTGAGAGATGTACTTTTTATTGTGGCGTCGGATCCGGTGGTGGAATGTTCGTGATATGCTTACAATTGTTTTTGTGCATTTGATTTATGAATTACGACACTCTGGTCGAAACCTATCGCCACTACTAAATAATAGTTTGTTGTATATGGTATTTAGTCTAAAATATTGCTGTGCTTTTAAAAAATACCCACTTTTGACGAGGCCACACCTTTTTAGTTTTGGTTTTCTTGTTCAGCTTATACTTGTCGAAATTTCTTTGATGTTTGTTGTTTATTCTGAGTTTCATTATGGTGCGAGACTCTGTGTCTGCCGAATGAATTTTATACATAATGTGCTATATATGGGCTATTCTCCTATAAGTGGGTAATTTGTGTCCTTTGGAGCTATAATCTACATTTTGGCATTTATATATTCTTTTTTAGCATAAAATGTGCTCATGGCTTTCTAGAACATCAAAAAGTATTTACAAGAAACTAACTGTAAAGTTTACTCCAATAGCATTTTAAGCATTTAAATTATCACTTCTGTCCTTTGTCTCACATAGTCCGAGAGCCGACAGCACAAAAACCTATGTTATCAAGCAGAAGAAAAAAAACCTTTATTTTATGGAAGAGTAGGTTACACTCGTAGGTTTATCATTGTATTTGTCCTACAAAAAAAGGTATGAAAACATGGAGGATAGTTGTAGGACAAACACAATGATAAACCTACGAGTCAACCACTGGTGGTATTAATTTTTGGCTTATGCACTTTTGCTAAACAACTTCGCTTCCGGCAGACATGGATCATTAGATTCCCCTACTTCTGCTCTCCCATAAAATAAAAGTTTTTTTCTTGTGCTTGATAGCATAGGTTTTTGTGCTGTCGACTCTTGGACTATCACCTCATACACCGATCTTCTTGAACAATTTTAAGTGCAATGGCAAGCTATTTTTTCAAATTTAAAATTCATGCTCTGAAGTATATAATGAAAAATTTTTATTGAAAATTAATTTGTTTTTAAAATTATTCTGCCTCACTGAAACCTTGTCCCTTAGTTTTTATGTCACTACTGCCCCTTGTATAAAACTGCTCATATGACCACCAGGTAGCCAGATAAATATTCGTGAACAAGTGCATTCAGTAGGAGCAGCCATCTGGATTGCTGTGAAAGTCACATGGTTTAATTATCTGGAATTCAAAAAAAGTTATAAGCTGCAAAATAGATAGAAAGATAAGAATATGTTTATTACCTTTCACTACTGTCGAGTACTTAAATATTCCTTATTATTATATTTATTTATTTTTCTTCTTGTCATGGTGTAACATGCTTTTGCTTAATTCAGAGTATCACATTGAAATCTTACCAAGTTTAACTTACTATGAGCACCGAAGCAATTTTTTTTTAAATTTTGACACTATTGTCTCCTTTCAATGAAATTGCATCAGCTCACAACTCTGTTGAAATTTTACTCAAACTTCATTAAAAACATATGCACCGGAATTTTTATTTAAAACTATTCAACATATTTATTGAACTTATTTCTTGATGGCTTTTATTTAATTTTAAATAACTTTATGAAAAAAATTAAATAACTTTATGAAGAAATTTCCCGTTAGAATAGAATACAATAGATTATAAAAACGGGTCGATTAGAGGTAGGTATGTTTAACCCTTTAGTCCGCAGCTTTGCATATATGCAAACAGCAGTGTTTTGATTTTAATAGATTTTTTTATTCATATATACCTAATTCATACCAGAAAATTAAAATAGCAATGTTTGCTTTAACACTAGAACGTGTGAAAATTGTACCCTATCTTAATGAAAACATTTTAACACCCAAATTTTTATTTAAAACAATTTCACTTATTTATTCAACCGAGTTTTCTATAGTTACAATTTAATTAATTTTACGAAAAAAATTCTGGTTCGAATCGACATTTTGTTAGTTGATCGGTGTCGATTTGGCACCATCTGGACGTTTTAGTGTTAATTAATAACAAACATTCCGTATTTAAATAAAGCGAAATTAACCATTGAAACTTTCTGGTGTAAATTCAGATTTTCTAAACTACGTAATTTCTAGAACGTATTCTATCATGGGAATTAAAGGGTTAAAGGTTAAGTTTTATAAATTAAATAATTATATAAAATAAGGTATTTGGAATCGTACTTATTAAAATATTTACTAATTTGCAATATTTTAGCGTAAAACAGCCACACGACAGTAGTTTTCACTTATATTGCAGATGTGCAACAGAAGAAAAGATTGACGTATTATATGAAAAATGTGCCTCTGATTTTTTTTTCATTATTTTTCCTGTGTAATAAACCTTTCAGAGAATCATATATAATTTTTTCGAAACAAAATAAAAAATCGCGCATTTAAGGGTAAAAAAAAATACTGTTTAATGTTTATGCCGAGATGTTGTAAATTACTCACAAACCTTGTGTCTTATCGATTTCTTAAAAATTTGCTTAAAACTTAACTTTTATTTTTTAATAAATCGCAGGTTAACCCTTTATTGAAGAATCACCCGTGTATTTATTTCTATTTATTTATTATACCCATGTAACTAAAACTAAATTTAATTCCAGCTTTTGGTTGTTTAATGCGTATTGTACATGAGAATTTTCTCCACATTTTTTTAAAATTTTTTTTGTAGAGATTTTCCTTCTAAGTAAATACATATTAAGTTTGTTTAGATGAAAAAATTCCATTGTAAAAGAAGCACAAGCCAAAACAAAAGAAAACTGTTTATCAAAAGGTTTTCAAATTTATGAATTCTTATGAAGTTATCTCTGAGAAAATATTATTAGAAAATGCAACCAAGTTTATTCTTGAAGTAAACAAACAGCAAGTTCCTTTTATCTAAGTAGCTGTATTTAAAACAAACAAACAAATAAACAAAAAGTTGCATTCTATACTACAAATTTGCCGAAGAAACGAAAATGAAAAAATAAGGCATAATGTGAGATTCCAAATTTATGAATTCTTTCAATATTATCTTCGAGAAAATATCTCATTGCGTTATTCCAGGCGAAATACTTTCTTCAATTTTTTGTAAGGCTCATAAACGCACGCGAAATACAATAAATGCAAAAACAAGAAACATAAAGCTTGAATAAATCACAAAAGATAAAAGAAAGGTGTTGAAATTCCGAAATAAACAATGAATACATAGGGTAACGAAAACTGTTGATATATAAAAGAAAAAGCTGAATAAATCGACGGAGTTTTTGACAAATACTCCGCCACGTTGTGAAATTGACGGCTGTCTAATATTGTTACTAGCCGTAAACCCGTTCTTCGCACTAAGAGAATGAAAAAAAGTACTCATCAACCATAAATATAGAAAGACGCATTGCTACGCTGTTAAAACTTTGCAGCATTCTGTCCAGTCATCCGACCGTTTTTTGAAAAAACGGTTTCATAACCATAATTTAACTATATTCTGACCATAAAATAGCCAATAATATGGTCAGAATAGTGTTAAATTACGGCTGTGTAACCGTTTTTGATAAAAACGGTCAAATGACTGGACAGAATGCTGCAAATTTTTAACAGTGTACCGTCTGTGAATATAACATTCATATGTAAATGGGAATTGAATAATTATTATAGTGTATTAATCAGTTTTCTCAACCAGCAATATCGGTTTTAGAATATTTTCTATTCTCAAACATTTTCAGCTGCTTAATTGAATTTATACATGCCAGAATAACTAATATATATAATTTTTCGTGTTAAGGGGTCTCAGGACTCTTAAAACTTCAAAATCTTCGAAATTTTAATTTTTTTAGGTGTTAAACTACTATCTATTCTGAACATTTTAATATAATTGTTTCCTTGAAATTCCCATTAGAGCAGAAGTTATGGCTTTTAGAATTATATCCGCTCAATAGCATTTCAAAACTTTGAAGTCATTTTTCTTCAAATGACGTTTTTGGGCATAACGCGCACGATATCTCAAAAACTTCTGAATATTTTTTCTTGAAAATTTCAAAACATATGGCTCATGTTAGTCTGTATAAACTTAACCTAAAATTTTCTTTTTATTATTCAAACAAATATTTTTTTAGGTAATTAAACTGTTGCAATTTTCAAAATTTTGCATTAGCTAAATACAACTTTGTATTAAAAATATAAAAATGCTTTAAATACAAATTTATTTAGGTTCCGGGTAATTATTATAATCTTAAGTATAAGTAGGCACCAAAATTTTTACTCTAGTTGCAAAAATTATTTCGTAATCCTGCGCGTAAGCTGTTATACCAATTTTTTGCTCTTCAAATGTCTGACAGTTTGGAGCCCTTTGTAAATGCTAATTCTGCATCTTGTAATTTTTTAAATACATGAAATGAAAGAACATATTTATATCTTTGATCCCAATAAAAATTTTGTTTTAAAATCATATACATTTTAACATATTAAATGTGGAAAATAGTCTTTTCTTCCAATTTTAAGAGCCCTAAAACCCTTTAATGCTAATCCATAATTTATCATGTATGTCTGCAAAACATGTTTGTAGAACATGAAAATGTTTACTTGCGATTTAATAGATAGCTTCCGAAAAACTTATGTTCTGAGTTGCGAAAGCTGATTTGCACATCTATATCTCTAAAATTTCATCATCTATCATCTCTATAATTCTTCTCTAATCTGTCAGCTCTAAAATTTAGGAATTTTTTTGTAGAAAATTTCAGATGCCATGAATTTAGTAAGTTTCAAATTTTAATTGCTTAAAGGGCGTAGAGCCAACAAAGTTAAAAAGTGTCCAATCCTGGAATCAAAACATGGTAATTGACTATACGCGTCAATGATTTGCCAGTAAGCTACATGGACGATGCTAAACCTAACAATGTTATATATGTAGATGTATTCACTTTCATCGATGCTGGATTCTCTTTCGTTTCATGTTTGCCCCAGGTTTGGTGGCTCACGAACATTATTCCATCGTGCGTTGCGGTTGTAGCTTTGCCAACAGATAAGTGTGACAGGTGCTAGTCTTGGCATCGTCCAGGTAGCTTAGTGGTAAAGCATTGGCGCGTATAGTCAATGACCCTGGTTCGATTCCAGAATTGGACACTTTTTCAATATGTTGGCTCTATGTCTTTTAAGCAATTAAAATTTGAAAATTACTGTTTAATACATTCTAAAAATTACTCGGAAACCTGTCCGAAAATCAGTAGCAACAAAAGAAACTTTTTTTTTCAAATGCCTTTAAATGTCGAAAATATATCGATTTTTGAGATTTCAAAAGTTAAAGAATGCTTTTCGGAATCATTAACCCTTTGCACACGAGAGGTAACTCTAATTCACGACTAGTGTTGCCAGGTGTCACGCGTAAATCAGGACTCCAAATTCTCTTGACACCACTTATTTTTTATAGCAGGGGTCAGCAAGTAATTTTAAATGGGATCCGAATAATTTTGAAAAAAAAATGTTTCGGGGTCCGGAAATAAACACATAAGTAACATAAGTACTTATTACTTTTAAATTTATATTTTTATGTTCACGATAAAATTGAAAAGTCAGGTATTCGTTCTGAAAAATTACTACATACACAGGTATACGTTCTGAAAATTTTTACCTATACATAATAAAATGGAAAAGGCAGGTATTCGTTGAAAAATAAATGCGAAAAATTATGCTTGCAGTCTTGAGCTAGTTTTTTATAGTTTGGTTCACGTTGTGAACATCTGATGCGACGAGTGTCTTCAAGATGGGCGTCCGTTAATCTCGAATATTATTTGTTCTTTAAAAAATTAATTTTGGAGAAAGTTGTTTCACATAGAGGACGTAGGTGAGGTTTGATACATAGGGAAGGTTGATACATTGACAAATTTTCTCAACAAATGGTATTAACAGCCATTCTAACACATGTGGAGGCTTCTTTTATTTGCTGAAGCCATCATTAGCTGGACTAATCAGTGAAGAACTGAAAACTTTTCTTTTCTTTTAATTTTGAAGGTTTTTGGAATGCCAATGTAAATTTATTCATTGGCTGATTTTCTTTCATAACTCTTATTATTGTGAAGATAATATCTTGTATTTTTTTTTATTTATAAAGCGCATTGTTAGGATTAGTTTTGCTAGAAAGTAGATTACCATTTTGCAACTGCATTTGTACAAAGTGATTGAAAATCCAATAAGGCATAATAGGGAGAAATGATACATTAGTATATTTGAAATTTAATGTATTTTTTAAGTTTGCAAACTAATATAGGACTGTAATATTCATTATTGTTTTACAGCAAGAGCTACTGAAATTGGTAAGGAAGAACAAAGAGACTATTCATACACATTATGTAGATTACATAAAAAAGCAGTGCGATGATGGATGGTTAGTTCGCTTTGCTCGTCATGTAGAAGGGAAAAAGTTTAAACGGCCTGAAAGAGAAAGTGTTTCTATAATTTACGAAGGGCAAATTGAAAAAACGTTAAATCTACCCGATTTTACTTATAAAAATGATAGAGTTATTAGTTTTTCTTTTAACCGTTTCACGGGTGGTGGTATGTTTATGAAACCACTTAATTTTAATTCCCAAACGCCACATTTGCACCAGAACTTGGGTAAAATATTTTTCATTTAGTATGAAAGTGAAATATATATCTTTTCTTATTTCTAATTAAATTTGCTGGTAAATTCCGGTGCCATTCATTTATTCAACACTTTAGCATTGAAAATGCTTTGCCCCTGAAGGGGTTAAAGGAATCTTTAATGTGCTAAATTTATGTTAAATTGTTTGCAAATGAGCAATTTTAACCTCATTTTTCCTTGCAGCTAGATCTTTAGGGTTTTTTTTTTTTTCATTATTTATTTTCTAAAAAGGGTGTTAATAGGATTGTTTAAATAATAGCAATAGTTTAAATATTTTTGTAAAAAACACTTCTGAAACAAAAATATGTCAATGTCATTTCGCTTCAAATTTTACTTAAATATTTCGAGATTTATCATAAAAAAACTGTATGAAGCATTAATTAAAAAGTCTGCATTTTATTTTTCAATTTACATAACAATGTATCAAACCTCCCTTGCTAGTGTATCAATCCTCCCCAGTAATGGGGAGATTTTATACAGTAGTAACCATTCAAAATAATTGGGATATATTTTTTGAATGACTATTTTTTTAATTCACAATAATTTTAATAAATGAATAAAATGTCACTTTATAAGAAAACACGAAAAATTTGTTTAAAAATAGCTTTCTAAGGGTTAAAAAAAAAGTGTATCATACCTCCCCTACATATGTGGAACCAAACGTAGTAGCCATGCTACTAGCAAGATTTTGCGGTATTCATAAACGCAGCCGGTCAGTTCACTTCCTCCTACCACTTCGCCTGTGCTCAACCACAGTATTTTGCGTTTCGCATCATACCAACTGTGCATCACTATTAAAAAAATCAAATTAATCGCGTTATTACTTGTAAAATACAAGAAGCATTGATAAGACTATCACTCAAATGTATATATTATGTGTAAATATTAATAAATTATGTATTCAAATTGAAACATTTTGGCGGTCCTGGTTTGACCTTTCGCGATTTGGATGTGGACTACGGTCCGCCTGTTACGAACTGTGGTTTTATAGTTTATTTCTCCATCTTCAATCACAAGTAATTCTGCCATTAGATGAGACTAAAAAAATTTCTTTAAAATACTGACGTCCAGAGCATTTGGAGCTCTCATTTACGCAAGACCCCTGGCAGCCCTAGTGGTGAATGAGAGTCACCTCTCGAGTGGAAAGGGGTAATGAATCTGGAGATGTTATTGTAGGGTCAATCCATTTCAAGTGGTCTAGCACTGGTTGCTCGACCATTTTTAAAAAATCTGAAATTTTTTGTACAACAACCCTAATATGATGGAAGTTCAAAATGACCATTATTTTAATTTTATTAATTTTTGTCTGTGCATCGCGGCCATCTTTGTTTCATCGTCTGCAACAGTTTTCTCACATGAAGGGTTTACGGAATTGTGAATAATTCATCGTATATTTCTCCAATTCAAGTGCGGATTAAAGCAATTTGTACAGAATACATTGGGCTAAAAATTTGGTAATAGAGTAGTTTCCGAAACTAACTGCATATTGGTGAAATTTAATCATAAATTTTCAGGCTTTTTTCCAAAATTTGTCCGTTTACAAGAGGAAATTTTTCTAGCAAGCAAAACTGTGAACATGACGTAATTTTTTTTACAAATAGGCCGAAAGTACTTGTAGTCACACGCCAAGTTCCAGATCTGGGACTTGATTTCTCTTCGCTAAAAAAATCCCAAATTTTTCAAAAATGTCGAAAATCGCACTTTTGAGGCTTTGATATCTGTGGTGGGGCACAAGATAAAATGTAAAGTTCTGGTTTCTGAGAGCATCGTATGGTAGTGTTATGCACAAGAAATTTCAGGATGGAGATTTGACTACAAGCAAAGATATGGCAAGGGTAACATGCCAAAAAAATACTGCCAAACTAATGTTTTGTTGTAGTCACAGGTAAATATTTATCTCAGAGTGTCATTTAAATTTATTTTTCTTTATTATCTTTAAATAATAGTAACAGAAAATATAGCCTTTTGCTAAGCTTAGCAATTAATTAAAAAATAATTATTCCTAAGTCCTACATTTTGTAAGGTTTAGTAATTTTTGTTGTAATTTTAGTAACTAAAAGAAACCTCAGCACTTTTACATAACGAAAAAAATATTTTTATACAAGGCCTGAGACAAAACAGAATAGGGAAAGAGAAAAGCTGTTAATGTAGCGCATACTTGTTGAGATATGATAAAACGTGTCAAAACACATTCCTTGCTTCTTGGTTTATAAACCACAATTTCAATGCTGCTTGCCAGTCCCTGAAACGTGTTCCCACAATAAGTATATTCCTGTTAATGAAACAGTCTACGATGTTACCATGCATCAGCCTCAAGTAATTTTCAGAAAGTAAAGATATTCAAAGCCCCTTTAAAATTTATACTGCAGAAAAATGACTTTTTAGCATAAAAAGTAAGCTAGAAGTTATTAATGAAGTGAGACTTTCATATAGTGATTTCAAAGTTTATTTCTATGAGCCAGCCGGGCCAAGATGTTCAAACAAGTTATCAAGAGATGACAAGACTTGGTTTCTACAAATAAAATTTTGAGAAAGATCAAAATTGTGGTTTTGAAAGCAACAAGCAAGAATGTGTTTTGACACGTTTGATCATGTCTGAATGATCATGTCTTTCCAAAATTTTATTTGTAGGAACCAAGTCTTGTGATCTCTTGAGAACTTGATTGAAGTTCTTGACTCTGCTGGCTCATAAAAATGGACTTTGAAATCCCTATGTTCAAGTCTCACTTCATTAATAATTCGTAGCTTACACCATGCAACAATGTCATTTTTCTGCAGTATAATTTTTAAAAGGGCTTTGGATATATTTACATTCTGAAAATTACTTGAGGCTGATACATGGTAACATCGTATAAATGTTTTATTTACAGGAACATACTTATGGTACGGACAAGTTTCACGGACTGGTAAGCAGCATTAAAATTGTGGTTTTTAAACCAACAAGCAGGAATGTGTTTTGACACATTTGATCATGTCTCAACAAGTATGACAACATTAACAGCTTTTGTCTTTCCCTATTCTGTTCTTGTGTCAGGTCTTGTATAAAAATATTTTTTTTCTCATCATGTAAAAGTGCTGAGGTTTCTTTTAGTTACTAAAATGATTTACAACAAAAATTATTGAAACCATACAAAATATATGGCCTTAGGCATATTTATTTTTTTAATTAATTGCTCAGCTTTGCAAAGGGCTTTATTTTCTGTTACTATTATTTAAAGATATTCAAAAACATAAAATTAAGTGAAACTCTGAGATAAATACTTAGCTGTGACTACAACAAAACAATAGTTTGGCAGTAGTGTTTTGACATGTTGCCCTTGCCATATCTCAGCTTGTGGTCAAATCTTCATCGTGAAATCTCTTGTGCATAACACTACCATACAATACTGTCAGAAACCAGAACTTAAAATTTTTATCTCATGCCCCACCAGAGATATCAAAGCCTCAATAGTGCTATTTCTGACATTTTTGAAAAATTTGGGATTCTTTTTAACGAAGAGAAAGCAAGTCCCTGATCTTGAACTTGACGTGTAAGTACAAGTACTTTCGGCCTATTTGTAAAAAAAAAATTATGTCAAGTTCACAGTTTTCCTTGCTAGAAAAATTGCCTTTTGTAAACGGACAAATTTTGGAAAAAAACTGAAACTTTATGCTTAAATTTCACAAATAAGGATTTATTTTCGGAAACTACTCTATTATCAATATTTTAGCCTAATGTATGCTGTACAAATTGCTTTAATCCGTACTTGAATTTGAGAAATAAACAATGAATTATTTACAATTTAGTAAACCCTTCTTGCGAGAAAATTGCTACAGACGATAAAACAAGATGGCCGCCATACACAAACAAAAATTAATAAAATTAAAATAATAGTCATTTTGACAAAAAATTTCAAATTTTTAAAAATGGTCAAGCAACGAATACATGATTTTCTGGACCACTTGAAATGGATTAACCCTGTATATTTTCGTTCGTGGTTACATTACAATTTCCTAGATTAAAAAGTATATTGTACAGTTTTGTTATATTCAAACTTTTAATTGAATGCTTAGTACATTTTTACCTCTGAATAACGGACATCTCAGAAGCGTCGAATTTGACTGCCATTCGGAGGTACCAGCTGTTCAGAGGTAAAAATGTACAAATACATAGGTGTTGGGATAAAACAAGTTTGCGCTAACTAGAGGTGTCCGCAATTCGTGGGTGTCGGTTATGGAGGTTTTACTGTACATTTTTACCTCTGAATAACGGACATCTTGGGAGAGTAGAATTTATCTGCTATTCGGAGGTATACGCTGTTCAGAGGTAAAAATGTACAAATACATATGTGTACGGAGTCGAAAAAGTGTCTGCTAAATAGAGGTGTATGTTATGGAGGTTTTACTGTAAAATTATTTCGTTTCAGTTTTTTCTTTTTTTTGGGGAGGGGGATGCTGAGGATATAATGGAAGAACAGATTTTGTGGTCGCAGGGTCAAATTCTTGTGACAAATCTAAAAGCTCAATTCTTTCAGAAAATTCCATCTATTTGCAAGTTTTGTGGTGAAAATTGCACTCCAATAAGTCAATTTGTTACATTTTTATGAATACTGTAAATTTTATCTTATTTACGTGTTTCGTTAAGCTATTATTCTTTTGCCACAAAAGATTCGACTCTTTGAGAAGTTTCAGGGAGCATACAGCATACGACAGTATTCTAATTTTGTGTAAATTTTTATAACGTGAACTTACTTATGGGACATCCTATTATTTGGGTATATTAATAATTTTTGAGAGAAAATGTCCAGAATCATGTAAAAAAAAAAAAAAAAACCACTCTATAATGGTGAAAAATTACTGAAGATGACGTAGTAATTACAATGTTAAAAAACAATTGTTTGAAACACTGACATGTTGCAGTTTTAAATGGTTTTTTTCAAATGAGTAGGGGAGGTAGGGGAGGTATGATACACTTTTTTTTTTTACTAATTTTTTACAACCCTTAGAAATTTATTTTTAAACAAAATTTTCATGTTTTCTTATAATGTAACCTTTTATTCATTTATTAAAAATATTGTGAATTTAAAAAATAATCATTCAAAAAATATATCCTGAATGGTTACTACTGTACTATTATGAATGGTTACTACTGTATCAAACCTCCCCATTGCTGGGGAGGATTGATACACTAGCAAGGGAGATTTGATACATTGTTATGTAAATGGAAAAAAAAATTCAGACAATTCAATTTATGTGTCATACAGTTTTTTTTGTAATAAATCTTGAAATATTTAAGTAAAATTTAAAAAGAAATGACATTGACATATTCTTGTTTCAGAAATGTTTTTTACAAAAATATTTAAACAATTGCTACTATTTAAACAATTCTATTAACACACTTTTTAGAAAATAAATAATGAAAAAAACCCCTAGAGATCTTGCTGCAAGAAAAAATGAAGTGAACATTGCTGATTTGCAAACAATTTAACATAAATTTAGCCCATTTAAGATTTTTTTAACCCTTTCAGGACAAAGCATTTTCAATGGTAAAGTGTTGAATAAATGAATGGCACCGGAATTTGCCGACAGATTTAATTGGAAATAAGAAAAGGGCTTCACTTTCATATTAAATGGCAAATATTTTACCAAAATGGCTGTGCCAATGTGGCGTTTGGGAATGAAAATTAAGTGGTTTCATAAACATACCACCACCCCTGAAATGGTTAAAAGAAAAACTAATAACTCTATCATTTTGGTAAGTAAAATCGGGTAGATTTAATGTTTTTTTTTTTTAATTTGCTCTTCGTCAATTATAGGAAAATCTTCCCGTTCAGACCATTTAAACCCTTTTCCTTCTATATGACGAGCAAAGAGAACTAACCATCTATCATCGCACTGCTTTTCTATGTAACTTAGATAATGTCTATGAATAGTCTCTTTGTTCTTCCTTACCAATTTCAGTAGCTCTTGCTGTAAAGCAATAATGAATATTACAGTACTCTATTAGTTTACAACTTAAAAAAACTATGAAATTTCAAATATACAAGTGTATATTTTCTCCCCAGCACTAATGTATCATTTCTCCTTATCATGCCTTATTGGATTTTCAATCACTTTGTATAAATGCAATTGCAAAATGCCGATCTGCTTTCTGGTAAAACTCACCCTAACAATATGCTTTACAAATAAAAAAAAATTAAAAGATATTATCTTCACAATAATAAGAGTTATGAAATAAAATCAGTATTTAAAAAAATTTACATTGACATTCCAAAAGTCTTCAAAATTAAAAGAAAAAAAACGTTGTCAGTTCTTCACTGCTAAGTCCAGCTAATGATGGCCTCTGCTAATAAAAGAAGACTTTACATCTGTTACAATGGCTGTTAATGTATCAACTCTCCTTATGTATCAAACCTACCCTACCTCCCTACTTAAAACGGAAATGCTATTGTGGAACAAACTTATAATCTATATTTCTACAATATTTATGTCTCGAGACTTCAGCTCGAAATGTGGTTTTTATCGAAAGAAAATAGTGTTGTTATTGAACAACGAGTGTACTAATTACTACGTTAAAATGCAGCTAAGGAGATAAACAAAAATAACCACGAATTTGGTTTTCAAAGAATTTCATTTTAAGTGTCTGTTAAATGATCGAACACTTATTATATCGTAAAATCTTAGTGTTTGGCCTAAAGCTAAGGCCTAACTTTGGCCTAAGCAGTGTTTCCCAACGTGGGGCGTACGCCCCACAGGGGGGAAATATGACTTTTCAGGGGGCAATTTCAGATTTCTTACTAAGAAATTTTCTATCTTTTTTTCTAATGAAAGTAGTGTCGTAGTCTAAAAATAGAAATAATAGATAAAATTTTTTTTTAAATAACTGAATAAAAATTAATTTTTGAAGACTTCCCGTTTAAAAGTTACATCAGAATGTAACTAATAGTGTATGTAAAGAAGTGTATGTAATCAGAATGTAAAGGAATCAATGTAAATTTTATTTTTGATATTATGACACATTTTTTATATTCGAAGTATTTTCAATTTTTCTGGTTTTAATATTATTTTAGTAAAACGCATAGTGTAATATGCTCCATGAAGAAAAATTTACATATAGAATTTCGTACGGTATATATAAAATTGACTATTTGGACATGTGTAAAACAAATGGACATGCTTTGAATATTTGGACATGTTTCTAAAAAATGTTCTGAATTATCTAAATAAGGTATTACTTTTATGAAATTTATATAAAACCCCGTGCGCATCACCGTAGGAAATGAGTAACTATGGATAAAGTAAACTTTTCTGGCTGCAAATCACATGCACAATATATAAAAATACTTCATGACATATCCATTTTAAAATTTAAAATCGGAGAAAACATGTTGGCCATATAATAATAATACGAAAAAGATGCCCGCTATCAAAAAAGTTAAAGGAAAGAAAAATAGTTACTTAAAATGGATAAAAACGCCAATCCGGAAATTTTACGTGTGACTAAACCAAGTACTAAAATCTATTATAAAAAATATCAATTTTATCAGATGTAATATAAAATGTGAGAGAGATTTCAAGAAATTTTCCGAAGATAAAAATGTAGACTATTTATCACTTTAAAATTTGAGGTAAGATGCCAAAAATCAACGAATATGCCTAAAAGTAAAACAATAACAATGCGAACATCCATGGCCTCGTTGTATTCATAGAATAAAGTCATAGTAAGTTAAAAACATATTTGTAATAAAAAAAAAAATTTTTAATAAATTAAAGAATGTGAAATCATTTATCAGAGTTAATGCTATTTTCGGATCCTTCCTGGAAAATAAGTTTTTACTTATGTAATAAGATTTATATGATGTAGAGGGGAAGGGGGGGGGACATCATGATTTTAGATATGCTTAGGTGTGGCGCGGCCAAAAAAGGTTAGGAACCACTGCTCTAGAGCTATGGTTCTCAATGGGAGGCGTACGCTCCACAAGAGACAATTCCAAGATTTTACTGTCTCCATTACTTTCTTTTATTTACCTCTAAACTTTTCCTGGTTATTATATTTTACTATTTTTCGCAAAGCTTTCGATCGCATATTGAATGAGTGTTCAATTTATCTTCGCTGTGCTATAGGTCACATGAAGAAACTTTTACACGTGAAACGACTTAAAAGTATATATAAATCTGACTGTCTGGAACATATTTAACCTAAATAATATTTGAAATATCTAAACGAGGTACTACCAACTTCATAATTTTTTTTAAATCTTTATTAGCATTATAAAAGGAAATGGGTAGATCGTAAAAATCTATGGATCTAGTGCAGGCATACTACACAGTAAATAAATTTGCGTCATGGCATATAAATTTTAAAATTAGATAATATATGGCAGACAACTAAGGCTATGTTGAGAAAGGGGAAACAGATTGCATTGTGATGAGGGAATAATGGCTCTTTAAAATTGATAAAAAGACGAGTAAGAATCTTGAAATGCTTCTTGTGTATTGTGTTATCCATAGAAAGAAAATTTAGTGTCTAAAGCTTTTTCTCCACCTCTTAACCCTTTATGTACTGACGGTACTTATAAGTACCATTCAAATAACTTGTTATAAAATTCATTTGATACATCGATTAGTTGTAATACATTTTAGAAGGAATTATAGATAATAGATTACTTTAACTTGTTCCAAAAGCATTATTGGTTACACAAAACAAAACTATTTTTAAAAGGATGATTTCTTTTGCCTTTGCATCTTTTCAGCTTTGAGGGGGGGGGGGGGGGGGATTGATTTTTCAATTCGGAAATATTTATATATTTCTATTTCAAGGACATTATATTTGTACGTTTCCTAATTCTACAAAATACTAAGAAAAATATTTAAAATGAAATATTTGAGCGGGGTTATAAATATTGCACAAAATCCCTATAAATTAAAATTTAATTAATCCTTCTAAATCCTTCAATTCTGCTAAATTCCTTCTAAATTTTTTTAAATGATTATATCTAAATCTTATATTGTAGTTTAAACAATTCACGAAAAATGTTTTAGAAGATAAAATTTTCATGAATTCATAATTCAGTACATAAAGGGTTAATAAGTTACAAAAATGAATTATAAAGTATGTCATGTTATCAATTTTAGTACAAAATGTGAGAGTCTTTTCAAGACACGTTGTGAAGATGGAAATGCAGACCATATAACAATTTTCTTTAACGTTGGGTTAAATGGGAAAATAACAACAACACTCTTTTTGACCCAAAAATGATAGACCGGGAGCCGGTAGCACAGACACATGGCTCGTACGGATACCGTTATTTCTCCAGGAAAACTACCAGTATCTTTTTATAGAAAAAGAAATCTAGGTTAAACGCGCAAAATTTCGTCTTCGTTTGAGAAGAGATTATTGCCGAAACGTCAGTGAAGGCTTACTGTGGAGACACGAAAAGTTTTGATTTCCGTTTGTCTGTCTGTCTGTCTGTCTGTCTGTCTGTCCGTCTGTTCCGCGATAACTGCCGCAAAAAACATCCGATCGGCTTGAAATTAATGTGGCATGTTGATGAGGTACTCGGACTTAGCTGTATGGTTTTTGGTTAAATTTGGTTCATTCGTTCGGGAAATATAGAATATTTTATTTTGCTCTGTAATGCTTTTCAATGGCAAGTCAGACGATTTTCAAATTTTCATTTGTTGAAAGAAATGGCTCATATAAAAAATGGATTTAAATGGTAAATTTTTTATGCTGAAATTTTTAAATAAGAGTAGTAAATTATTCCTATTAGTTTGCAATTTTGTCAAAACATTTGTCAGAGCTTTTAAATTAGGTGTATAACTTATGATGGAATTTTATACATGTGTTCGAATAATATAAAACATTTTATTTTATGAATTTACTTATATTTCATTTTTTTTTTTTTTTTTTTTTTTTTTACCGTTGCGTAGCAACTATATCTCATCTAAAAATATCATAAATGTGAAAGTATGTATGGTTTTTAAAGTCAAATCAAATTTAAAAGGAATGAATTAATGAATGCCTTTGTATAGATATTTGCATATAAATTGATTTAAACGCAGAAATGAAAATAGTATTTATATACTATATAGAATAATATCTTTATTTATGTATTCAACTATTTTGATTATAAAGGAAAAAGTTCGTTATTTTCATACAGAATAAACTGACATTATTCTATTAAACTTTATTGTTGCCAAAAAAAAAAAAAAAAAAAAAAAAAAAAAGGGAATAACAATTTGTCCCAAAGAGTTCATTTTAATTTGTAAGATTTCCACGTGCAAAGGGAAAATGCAGCAAATTACAAATAATAAAAAAGATAAATAGGACAGGAATGAATACATATAAACATTTCACACCAAATACCACCTAAATTAATTTTTGTAGTGGTATTTTCCCACACTACGAAGAAAGATTCCTCGATTTACACGATTTTACTTGGCCTTTCTTTTCTCATTGGTTGCGATTTCATTTTCGCAATTGCGTATATTAATTGGCACAAAATTTTACATTTTTATGACTGAGGTATATGTAAGGCCATACAAATAAGAAATTCCGTATTGTTTCCTATAAAATGTGATAAAATGTTGGTTAACTATATATGTTTCTATTAAGAGGAGCAGGGCTGCCAAGCCTCCGGCGTTCTGGATACTAGTATTTTAATACAAAATATGTTACTTTATTTAATTGAAACATTTGCGCGATTTAAAAGAACAACATTTTCTGTAAGGTAATTGTGTTGTGCAAAAAGCCTGAGACTTGCCATGTCTGGTGGTGAGTGAAATGTTTTATTTAATGCATTTATCTCTATTTTAATGCTACGTGAACAACGTCCCGTGTAACAGCTTGTAGAGTGTAAAATAAATTATTAAAATAATCCCTATTACGAAAAATGAAACAAAATGCCCGGCTAAGGGAAATAAAAGGTTAGTTAACCTTTCGTAATTTGACCTGAACACAGGTGTGCATCAAATTTCAACGGTGTTTGTAACATCACGATTTTAAATTAAATGTGGATACTATTAAAAGGCTATTACAAAAAATACTTAACGGCGCCATATCACGTTTATCTATTTAGTCAATTGGAAGTGGACACGATGATGAATTATTAACCGTTAGGTTTAGAACTGCCCCTACTTTAGGGTGATTTTAGTAAGTTAATGGTATCGAGTACATTTTTAGATTAGATCTTAGATATAAATATTGCAGAATGGTAATCAAAATTATTATTAGATTTCTAAATTAGATGTCTCAGTTTACATTTCCAAAAGTTCTTTATCCATTAGATACAGATGTTTGTGGTTAGCAGGCAAGTAAATACTGCTGTATGGATATTAGGATAACGTAAAATGCTTGACCAAATTGTTGCTTATCCTTATAAATCGCAGTGTAAAAATGAATCTAAGATATAGGATAATCATTAACTCAATCAATAGAAAATTACAAATGCAAAATAAATTACACAACGGGGGGTTCAGGGGGGGCACCCCCCTGAAGAAATTTGCTTTATTATATAAAAATTACTAGAATAAGTAGCTCGTGAGAATTTCAGAATATCATTACATAACAACGTGTTTAATTTAACGCTTCTAATGTCTGAAACCATCGAAATATTTTTTTCTCCTTCTATAAATGTTTGTGTAGTTTAAAAGTTTAAATTTTGTTTTTGTAGAAAGATTAATATTAAGCAAAATTTGCTAAAAACAATAAGTTGCAGAGATGACGTTGAGGCTCTTGATCTGCAGATTTACTAGTCTATAAGATAATACTGGCGCCGAAAAATTTCTGGTCTGCAAAATTCAAGGAGGCGTACGAACCATGAGACAACCACCTCATCGAGTTGGAGGCTGAAATTCCAGATTTAGCTAAAACTCGATTCCCATACTAAAACGCAATCGGTCTACCAAGGTGGAAAACACATAAAAGCCCGATTTTACCGGTTGACTCGTAGGTTTACCATTGTGTTTTCCTGCTCCATGTCCGCGATGTTTTCATACGTTTGGGTGCAGGAAAAAGAAATGGTAAACCTATGAGTCGACCGCTAAAATCGAGTTTTTAGGTATTTTCTATCAAGATATGAATTGGCAGACCGATTGCGTTTTAATATGGGAATCGAGTTTTAGCTAATTCTGGAATATCAGCCTCCAACTCGATGAAGTGGTTGTCTCATGGATAAATGGTCTATCGATACAGGACTAGATCTATACTTATAATCGATTTGACCATAGATTATATCGATTATATCGATTTGCTATCGATTTTGCTCATATCGATACCTATAATCGATTTTACAACAGTAAATGCCTATATCGATACCTATAATCTATTTTACTATAGATAATGCCTAGATCGATACTTATAATCAATTTCACCATAGATTCGATCTGCCGGTTCCTGGTCTATGAAGGTGTATCAACGCCTCCTGACATTTATAGAATTATGTAAAAAACAGATTTGGAACAGAAGATTCACCTCTTTGATAAGTTAATAAATGTGAAACGAAAAGTTATTGTTAAGGCTCTGTTATACTTTCACTGTGTAATTAGAGTTATCTTTTTAAATAGTAGAAGACATACGCCACAGAGTCCGGGTTGGGGGGCATCGTGATTTTAGAGATGTTTGGTAGGCGTGGCCAATAACAGGTAGGGAACCACTGTATAAAGCAATCTCCATGACTAAAGTAAAGCGAAAACAAATATTTCACGAAGTTTTTTTTTTCTAAGACAATATTTTAAGGAGTACCTTATACCAATGTCTGATGTACTTAAAAAAAAAAAGCGAAAATTTCGTTTATTTTTTATACTAAAACTACGCAAAAATTCAAACAGATATTTCAGATTATATATATCGCGTGTTTCATAAAAGACTCCCTAATTTTAAAATTTAGTAATTCATTTACTATAAGAGATATAAAGATGAAATAAGTTACATATTATAAGGTAGCTGACAAATTTTAATTGTAGGAATTTTAGAAACTGCGTTTAAAACTTTTTCGTCTATAGACGGCGACACAGCGTTGTCCCAAACTATTAAAATGTTCAAATAAACTCAAAAATTTCAGAATACAAACTTACTTTTCAAATTACACTAGCTAAATAAAATAAAAATGCAAAATTGTGAGATGTACGATGCAATTTTACAAATTAATGTAAGCAAAATGATAAATTAAGATAGCGCAGTGGCATCTATTAATGGAATTTTGAACTATTTTTAAAATAACACCTAGTAAAATTGTTGAGCTACTCGATAAACATATCTCTAATTTAATGTTTATCTATACTAATATTATATAGAAGTAACTTTTTTTGTTTGTCTGTTTGTAGGGGGTAATCTCTGCAACTACTGAACCTATTTCAAAAGTAAAGGAAGCAAATTGATGCTGATAGTCCCTGTTCCAACATAGGCTATATTTTATGTCGGTGCCACTACCCCCAGGAGGCTGCAAGAGCAAAAAACTTTCTAAAAATGCAATTTTATTGATATTGAAAAGTCCAGAAACTTTAATTTAGTCTTGGTGTCTTGGTAGTTCTTTATAAGATGTAAATGCTCTCTAAACAGATTCTAAAAAAAAAAAAAAAAAAAAAAAAAAAAAAAAAAAACGAAATTTCAAAGTGTGAAAGGAGCGAAAAGCGTTCTAAAACTTTTCTAAATTTCGATACCTATGGAATAGTTAAAGACAGAAACTTGAAATTTGGCGTAGTAGATACTTATCAGATGTAAATGCTCTCTACGCAGCGAAATAAGCAAAAAGCCTTCTAAAAATGTTTTACACTTCGATTTCTATGGAATCTCAGTAAATACCAAGCCGACGCTCCTCATTTGCCATGTTTGATGTACAATTTCCGACTTAGTTATTATGTCTCTCTTATCGCAAAATGCGGTTAAAGCAAACACAAAACAAAGCTAAGAAATAATTCACGACATTTGTTTCTGAAGAATCCCAGTCGAAAAATCAATTAAACGATTATCCTGAATATCATTAAAGGTTGATCTGAAAGTTCAGAATTCTGGGCAGCTCTCTCGTTCAAATGAAACCATAACAACCATCTTCAAAATGTCTTCCTCCCCAGGAACATATTTCAGATAGCCCTTGAAAGTATCCTTCTGAAAAAAAAAAAAAAATCTATCTATATATATATATAAATTTCATTTATTCCTTCTATAAAATTTCCTTCTACATATTTCAGTTTATTGTTTTCAAAATGTATGCATCAAAAATTTAATTTTAGCACACAGACACACACACACAAATATATATATATATATCTGACCAATTATATTTAAAGTTATATATTGAGATATATCTGCAGGATTATTAAACATTTATTTAAGTGCTACAGCGCCACGTTTGAGTTTTTTCTAATACTCTTTATATAATAAATGACAAGCGAATCTTTTAAATTATCTGTAGATTTAATTTCGTCTCAATCGAAGCAGTGGAATGTGCGCTACAGCCCTTTGAAGTAAGTACCCTCTTGCGAAAACTGTATATCTCATTTATTTCTTCGACATATTTTCTTCTTCCTCGAAAATTCAGCTAGTTATTTAAAATATATGTATCGAGAATTCGCTTTTAACCGCAAGAAAATAATGATGTTATTTAATCACGCGTTTTTCACCAAGTACGCCAAAATGCATTTAGCGAAAACAAAAAATAAATCACGTATTTGAATTCCGAAAGATTCCAAAAGGAAAATCAATTTCCGCGGGAAGCAATAGATGGCGCAGCTACTGCATTCTATTGGAGTCTGGGAGCCAATGAATGCAGGTGGTCAGAGAGTGAAGGCATGGAAAATTCTTATTGCACTGGGAAGCATACAGCACAGGGGCTTGTGCTAATGTTAGTGATTTTTATTTTTATTTGTTGAAAGGAAAAAAAAAAATGCCTAAAGTTTGATTTCAAGTACTTCGCTCGGAAAAAAAGGAAAAAAAAAAGATCGTTTACATTTTGGATAGCAACTACACATGCGAAATGTTTGTTTTTTGAATGAAATTGTTTCGGATTTCTTGAATATTATTTGATAACTGTTCCAAGGGGCAAAAATTGAAGAAATTTCAGGTAAGAAATTTTATTTTGAATGAAAATAAATTTTTTTTCTAATAAGGAAAGATTTATATTGTTAAAGAAATTTTAAAATTAAATTATTGATAAAAATAATAAAACATAACTGTTAAAAAATGATTAATTATTTAAATGATGCAGAACTATAACTTAATATATAAAAAAATGTCAGTAATCAATATTTTTATAAGTCTGAGCTTTTAAAATATACAGGAAAGAATATGATTTTTTTTTGTTTTTCTACTTAAGTTTTTGTTAGCTGTTATTTTTCATTCTTTTTATTTCCATTTTTGAAAATACTTCACATTTTAATAATTCTGTTGCAACTAATATAATAAATAAAAAAAAATACATTTGAATTATTTTTAAACATTAAAAATATATATAAAAAATAATGTAACGTACTTTAAATAAAAGAAAAGACATAAAAAAAAATGAACAATGATTTTTTTATTATCTAATTATATAAGCAGAATTTTTAAAAAAATTAAAAATGTTTTGAAACAAGTGTAATACACAAATGCTAAGGCATTTTATATCTAGGGTATTTTTTTTTTCTCTCGGATTGTTATTATTTTTTAAATAAGAATGCTTATATTTCGTATTTCCTTATCTTGCACAAATGATTAAATTATGTACGCGAAAGATTTCAAGATTAATTGACTGAACAAGTGAAAATATTTGAAAATGTTTTGAAGCTTATCGACTGTTATGATTTATAAAAATGTTTCTTATAAAATATCGAAAATTATTTAATATTATAAGTGTTTTTGCAGTGATTTATCAAAATAAATAAATAAATAAATAAATATTAAAAAAAATGAACCTTTAAATTTTCACGATGAAAACATCACTGACTGAAAATGTCTGCAGGTATGTTTTAGTCCACTTAGGAAAAATTTTAACAACGATTTATGTATATATATATTTAATAGGCTTTCGTATTAGGATTATTATACCGCTAATGAAATACAAGTATAAATAGAGGAAACCTTTATTAATACGGTATAATTGGTGTTCTAAGTCTTCCGGACTGAAGAAAAAAAAAAGAAACATAAACTGATCAAAAGGTTAATAAAAACACGCTGTACAATTACAAAAAAAAGTTTATTTCACATCTGTAGTAATGCAAAAAGAAAATTAATCTATATTAACATTAAAAGAAAATACAAATATTTCTTAATCTAGAAAAATTTAACATGACCACGTATAAAATAACTATAAAATAACTTCTTCTTAATATAAAATAACGTCTTCTGAATTACAAACGCTTCCGAAAAAGCGTTCTTTATCTTTAGAATCCTCAGCAAACAATATATTTTAGAGATTGAAAGAAGCATCTATAACTAGAAAACAGGAATTCTGCTTTTTCAGAATTTAGTGTCGCCCCCGATGGGAACAAAATATATATGCATATAAATATCGATAGTACAAAACATATTTCAGTTTTAAGACTTAAAACACACGATTTTATTTTATATAAAATGACGTCATCAGCATCTGCTGAAGAATTCTTCATTTACGAACCAGTCTTAAACAACATCTACAGTAAAGTACGCATATGACGTCACTATCGCTGAATAATACACAAATCCAAAAAATAGATGCCGTCATTCAAGAAACTCGGCAAAAAAAGTTTATTTAATGATTTATATGCCTTCATTTGTTTGTAATATTAATATACACACATAAAATTAAATTTGGTTTATAATTGTTCCATGTTTTATCAGAAATCATTCATTTATTTTTTTTCAAAATAGCACGTATTTTAATTACATGTTTTAAGTTTTTATAGGAAAATGGCAACAAAAAGATATAATTACACTTTTCCAACTATTTTTCCTTTAATTTATGCAGAAATGGAGTATTTGAGTTGCCAAAATTAAACAAATGGCGCTAAAAACTACAAAAAACATTATATTTCAAAAATAAATTGAGAAGCAGTTTTCAAACAAATTGCGTTTAAAAGTACTTTTTTACCAATACTACGCGACGGTATAAAAATTGAAATTGTGCGATGCTTAGAAGTTAAAAAAATTCCTGTAGAGTACATAACAGTTCAGTGATACACCTGGTTTGTTTTACGTCTGGCTTATACAACGGAACGTTATTCTTTAGAGAGGACATTTTAATAGCTGGGAGAAAGAAGTAGCATACCGCGGGCTCAAATTCAGTTACACACTTGAAAATTCTTAATTGAGAATTGATAGCATCCCAGAAACAAATATTGAAAAACAAGAAAATTGATTAATACAATACAAAAATTACTCGGAAACGTTTCTGAAATCCAGTGTCAGAAAAGGAAGCTTTAAAAAAAAGCTAAATTTGAAAATATATTGGTTTCTTAGGTTTCTAAAGATAAAAAACGCTTTTCGGAGACGTTATTGTATACTTTTTTGTGGTTTTTAAGACGTTTCCCTACATTAAGAAACATCTGCATTTTTCAAAAGTGTATTGGGAAAATGTCAGTAGATATAACTTCCATGATATTTAGGTTCTTCCTTCTTCGTTGCATACTTGAACAACAGGTTAATCTACACTCGCGCCATTTGACAAGTTCAGTGGTTTGAAAATATTGATCTTCTGTTGTCTAATTTTACTTTTACTTTCTTGAACGCATTTTTTTTTCTCATTTACGCAAGAGTCTCAAATATTTTCCATATCCAAATATGTTTTCATTTTTGGTGTATTTGACATAATTAATAACGAAATTCTGATGTGCTAACAATGACTGTCCGAGTTGAAGAGTTCAGATCAGCAAGTGTTTTGCTGCATTTTATTTAATAACACCAGATTAATTTAAAAACACGTGTACAGTCTTTTTGAAATTTGCTATCAAGAAAAATAATTTATTACCTGATGCCGCAGTTTCTTGATACCGTTCTATCTCACCAGCAAAGTAAATCTCTAAACTGTGGCCACCAAAATTATGATTTTTTCATACATTAATGGTTTATATGGGTCAATATCTGAAAACCGGAAAATTACCTTCCAAATTTTTTATTTTTTAAAATTAATGTACCAACTATCACATGCAATTATAGACAATGATACATGTTTTGTCATTTAAGTGCTGTAGTGTTTTGATATCAAGGATGTATATTTTATGCGTGGGATAAACTTTTATGGAAGAAAGTGTCTGTAACATCATATTTAGTATCTACTAATTGGGATTGAAATGATGGGGATTGAGGTGATGTTTTTGTCTTAACAGCTGCACAACCATTTAGTTGAATCATTTTGCACATATGTAAATTATTAAATATGCCATGTAACATTTGTATGTTACATAAATAAAGTTGAAATATGCTTTTTTTATATAAATAGAAAGTTAAATATGGGGACATGAATGATTCTACAAAAAAATATTTATCCCTATTCAGAACAAAAACTAAATATTTCTAAATATGAAACAAAGAGAAGAACAACTTATGTTCATCCATGGTGGCCTGTTGAACTTTAGTTGTTGTTGCAATGGAAATAATTCTGCCAACGCCACCTAGTATCTGTTCACTTGAATGTGTTTTTAGAGGGACTGAGATGATGGTCAAACTCAGGGACAAATATATTTACAACAATATTTTACGATACAATCTATACTAATAAAGGAGAATTATATTTTCCCAAACTGTATGTATGTAGGTAAATGAGTATAGTATAAATAAATAATATAGTATAAATAAATAATATAGTATAAATAAATAATAGCAAAAGTTAATAATATTTATAGAAATGTTTGCAGCAAATATTTAATACTGGATACTTGTACCTGGGGACAAGGGCTGAAATGATGATTTCGTTTGTTTAAAGCTTAAAATTAATAATTTATAGATCACTATATGTCCATTTATCATTGGTAATTGTTATAACAAATGTTACAATATATTACCTTTTTCAGGTTTTGGTTTTAGTATTGTTAATGAAATATTATTGGCAATTTGGACGCAATTTGGAAAATTGGACGCAAACTGTCCAATTTTCAGATATTGACCCACATATCTTTAAAAAATAATGTTACAAACAATAATGTAGAAATTTTTTGCTTTAGTTGATCATCAATAATTGTAGGTAGGAAATATTTTTCAATTTATTGATCTAGACTTATTCATATTAAGCTTCGGTTTTAAAATGTTTCATATTTTTACGATTCTTAAGGGATTACATACATTTTAGGCGGCGAAAAATTGATATATTTTGGAAATTTTTCGTAGGAAGGGAGTAAAATTAACAGAAAAACTAATAATTCCACGTTATTTTATTTTATTGTTTCAAGTATTTAAAAATATTTTTTGTTGTTAAATTTGGAATTACATCGGAAACCTGCAGCCGCGTTGACCTGTACCTAAATATCCGAGTTCAATGAGCAGCATCCTAATTTCCAAAAAATTCCCAATTTAACAAAAAACTATTAAAATTTCAGTTTTTTCTTGTAAAATAAGATTGTAGCTAAGGGACATCGACTATTTTTTTTTAATTCTTAAAAAAATAAGAACATTGAGTATTTTGATTTTTTTTTTTTTTTTTAATTTTTTGCTTACAAGTTTGACCTTTAACCCTTAAATGCGCGATTTTTTATTTTGTTTCGAAAAAATTATATATGATTCTCTGAAAGGTTTATTACAAAGGAAAAATAATGAAAAAAAATCAGAGATACATTTTTTATATAATACATAAATCTTTTCTTCTGTTGGACATCTGCAATGCAAGTAAAAACTACTGTCGTATGGCTGTTTTACGCTAAAATATTGCAAATTAGTAAATATTTTAATAAGTATGTCTCCAAATACCTTATTTTATATAATTATATATTATATAAAACTTAACCTTTAACCCTTTAATTCACATAATAGAATACGTTCTAGAACTTACGTAGTTCAGAGAATCTGGTTTTACACCAGAAAGTTTCAATCGTTAATTTCGCTTTATTTAAATACGGAATGTCTGTTATTACTTAAAGCAAATATTGCTATTTTAATTTTTTGATGTGGATTAAGTATATACGAATAAAAAAATCTATTAAATTCAAAACACTGTTGTTTGCATATATGCAAAGCTGCGCGCTAAAGGGTTAAAATTATTGGACAAATATAAAAAATTAAAAATTTCAAAAAACGGTTCGATGGCCCTTAGACTGTTAATTATGTGTAGATGAGCGAAATTGTATCCAAAAATGGTAAAAATTGTTCCAGTTATCATGTTGGCTATGTTGAAAAATGTAGTTTCCAGAAAATCGCGCTTAAAATATTAGGATTCAATATATTTTGATCGTGCGCGCATGCACATTTTCGATCATATCTTTCTTAATAATTCAGATATCACTTTATATCTTTTTTCCCTTATTATAAAGAATATAAGGATTTAATTACCGTCAGAAATTAAAAATCAATTTTTTGAAAGTTAAGGACGTATGAAATCCCTTAACATTAAACTAGATTCTATAATTTCTACCCCGCCCTCTTCTTCTAAGTTTCAAACATGTTTTTATTTAATTTATATATATATATATATATTTCATATTTAGAGAAATACAAAGCATTTTATGTCCCCAATTTGTTTATTTTTTGCGAATTTATCGCGAACAGTTACAAATTACTTTTCATTTTTGTATTCAAGACTTTGATTGCATTTTCAATCAGATATTACATTCTCCAATATGAATATCTTATCAAACGGAAGTATTGAACGAGATTTCCAGTCTTTCTCCGAATATAATGCATTTTTAATTTTTGTCTTTTCTTACCTGGTGACCAACTGTTTTAGATAATCATATCTCGAAAATCCATTCGAAACACAAACTGCTATTACATTAAACGAAGCATTTTGCAATCTCTGTTTAATCGCCAAAGTTTATAGGTGTTCATCCATTAATTTATTACGTAATACCAAATTTATATTGTAAGCACTTCAGATATGTATAAATTCGTCAATTTTAGTTATTCAGTAGAAATTTTTATGAAGAAATTTTTTTTGCGGATTTATTAAATCTCTCTTATACATACTGCTTTTGAACTTTCAGTTTTTTACGCTTACCTCATTCATTCCAATTTCTTGAATTCTATACTTAATTCCTCCTTCCCCTCCCCCTTGCCTACATCTTTAATGGATCTTAATAGTTATGCTTATATATATATATATATATTGGTCTCGTATTTATTAAATACTGCTACTACTAATAATAATACTTTTTTTTATCTTAAGAGTGCACTTTTTAGATATTTTAAATATCAATAATACTAGTCAATGTGATACATTTACAAAATTCTTCCAAATGTATGTGCGTGAAATTTTCAATTTGATTCTTCATTAGTGCGTATATTTTCAATCAAATGCTAAAGGATCGGAAATTAAATTTTCTGTGTTTCTATATAAGAATACATCTTATATTTCATCGTTTGTAACCCGATCGCTACTTATTTCCCCCCAAAAGATTGAAAATGCCAACTTTTGAATTATTCTACGAAATTTGCATTACTTTAATAGGAAATTGTAAAGTGATGTTGGATTCCTTATAATTTTGCTAAAAATATCTGCTACATTCATTCATGTACGAATATAAATAATAACAAACTAGCCAATTTGCACTTAAAAATTCATAAAAATGAGATTTTAGTAAGAGGGATTATTTTGCTGCATAAATTCATTTAATAAAAAATACTAATGCATAAAGTATAAGATCTCGGCTTCTTAAAAAATATTTTTTTCGGGATCTCTTGAAAAAAAAAAAAAAATGCATGCACTTTCTTGAAAACGCAACTAAATAATATTCTGTCCACTACAGAGAAAACTGAAATATTATTATTAGTTTAGTGAAAATAAGCTATTGAGTCTCAGAAATTATAGCACCAACGAAAGTATTTTGAAATTTCTTCTTTGATTGTTAGCAAATATAATTTTAGCTTCGATTTGATAAAAGTATTAATGGAGGATTATGCTGACTCAACACGGCTTAATTAAACATAATATTTGCTTTAAACATCATTTTAATACAATATATGAAAAATGTCACGTAAACTTACCTCGTTAATCTCCTAAATGTCTCTACGCATTTACGGCAATCGGTATGTCGCTATTCAGTACCTGCAGAGAATGAAGTCTCCAAAATACGTAGACTAATTTAACGCCGAATCCAAAAACTGGTCGTCTTTTCTTCAGTTTAGCTGGTCATGTAACTGAAACAGACAACGCAACCGTTCGTAAGGTTATTTGATCTTCAAAGTAAAAAACGAAAATCTGTCAGCCAATTTCGGGAATTTTTGTCGCATTTACGAAACATGGGGGCGCTATAAAATGATTATTAAAATGTGTATTTGATTGAAAATTTCTTTAAAAAAAAGTTTTAAATGAAGAAAAATGTTTCGGCCAAAAGCTATTTTTTTTTTCAATTAACTGTTATAATTATTATATTCCAGTTTTTATGGTATTGCATTTGTATAGCATCTATTTAATATCTATATTTAAAAATCTGATAGTAACGTTTTCCATTATGAATCAAATTAAATTGAAATAAAAGAAATAAATCCATATATTATTTACTGGCACATCTATCCGAAGAAGTTTCCAAAAAAAACAATGATTAGAGGTGTTTTCTGTGCTTTATGATTTGCGACAAGGTGTCTCGTCTGCCATTTTTCTTACGAATCACTATTAAGATTTCACATATGGTTCAGGACAATTTTTTTAAGGGAGGTCCTACACGGCTTATTAATGTAAGTGAAACGGATCTTTTTAAAACTAGCATAAGTTATCGTTTCGCGTGAAAAAAAAAATTGTGCTCGTACGCGATATTTTATTCTTATTATTTTTATTTACAGTAACAAACCAAATATTTCTGAGAACGGCGTTCCCACCCAACTACAGCATTGATATATCACCAAAGGATGGTGCTGTGACATTATCGCATTCATGGCATCATTCTTACAATACGAGATTCCATATTGCTCTGTAAAAAATTGAAAGATGTTTCATAATCTACCAAAATGTGCAGTAATCACGAATAACAAATATATAATAATCTGTTCCGAGTCACCCAAGATACCAGAAAGTGTTAATTTATAATTTTAATTAATTTTTCAACTACTTTTCAGCAGTGAAATTACGCTTGAAAATATTGAATACTTTTCCATCTAGTGCTGCGGTTGCAGCCTTGCCGACTTATATAAGTGAGAGATGCTAAGTTGGGCATCGTCCTTGTTGTTTAGTGGTAGAGCACTGGAGATCTATTCCAGGGGCCCGGGTTCGATTCCCGGCTTGGACATTTTTCACTAAGTTGGTTTACGACTTGTTAGCAATGTGATTATTCACGTATTCAGTGTTAATTTATCTTTATAAATCTCAGAAAACAATTTATTTTCGAAATTTAAAGAAGAATTTACGAAAATAACTTTTTATTGGCTGCCCGTCATTTTCGGAAACGTTTACAATGCAATTGTAACAAAATAATGTTAATTTTCATGTTAATGTTAACGCTGTTAATATTGTATGTTTGTCTCTAAAATATGTTTTCTGAATATCAAAACATTTACCTGAGAATTGATAGCATCCGAAAAAGTGATGTTCCGATATGAGAAAACTGATTATCACACTGTAAAAGCTACTCAGAAACGTTTCCGAAAATGACAGGCAGCTAATAAAAATTTATTTCTCTAAATTCTTCTTTATATTTCGAAAATAAATAGTTTTCTGAGTTTTTTAAAGGTAAAGGGACGCTTTTCGGAATCTCCGGTGACTTGGAATAGGAATGTATATTTTCGTTCTTGATTATAGTACATTTTTTTTCAGATTAAGAAACATTGTCATTTTTTAGAGTGTGGTGTTATTGCTTATTCTCCACCAAGTATCTTTCGTGCATTTTTTTTTTACGTTCAGCTAACTGTACAAGAAGAAAGTATTGGATTCATTCAAAATTTCGATTTCCGGTTTTCGACAGATTTATTCTTTTTAGAAGGTCATGAATATCTTTGACTGCTTTTCGAAAATGGTCTTCCTTTGAGTCTAAGTATTTGTATGTATGTATGTATGTAACAGAAATTTTGTGGACGCTCTCTCTCAAAAACTAATTCAACATTTACTCAAACTTCAGACTGAGCTAAACCTTCACACAAATTAATGCTGATTAGTTTTGTGTGCATATCACCCAGCACGTGGCACTGGTAGACAGCATTTTTTATGATTTAAACGACAGCTATATCTCAAGTACTAATACACGAAATTTCATCAAATTTTAGATTCAGATCTTGACATAAATTAATGCTGATTAAGTTTGGGTGTATATCACCCAAAAAGTGGAGCTGCGACACTGATTTCTTTTTTATTTTATGATCACTGTAACTCCAATTTAAATTTAAAGAAATGTGCATTTCTTTAAAATTGTTTGCCTTAAAAAGCACTGTTTAAATTAATATACTAGAATAATACAAAAGAAAGTCTTGCGGTGTCCACAGCACGTTATTTATTATTATTATTTTGTTGTTGTTCTTTCGTGTTCATCAAAACCCAAATCACATTATAATGATGTGCAAAATTTATATTTTATTGTTTTAGTACGGCTGAGAAATTCTGCGATGTGAATGATTTTCATTAAAAAAAAAAAAAAAAAAATTGCTCATACAATGTGTTTCTTATAAGCAAAGTAATATTCTTTACACAGGGCAGGCGCAATCATTGGGCAAACGGGCGGTTGCTCGGAGCCCCGCGCCAATTGAGGTCTTGTTAGGGCCCTCGAATCTCTGGTTTACAATTTGAAATAAAGTTTCATCTGTATAAAATAATAATTGTTTTGCTCTAGAGCCCTTTAAAAAAAATTTTTTCGTGAGAAAAAAGTGTGTATTAATTTTTTTCCTTACTGGAAACGTTGATATAATTGTCAAGAAATGTATCGGTTTAATAATCTTGAAAGTCACCGCGAACGCAAAAAATAAATATTTAAGATATTTTAAAGGATATATGTTTTTGCGAAATAAAAAATGAATGCATTGAATGTGAAAGTAGAGATATTTTTCATACATTTTATTACCTATGTTATATATTATTCTATGACATATACAATTTAAAAATAAATTTCATTAGTCCAGTATTGCAATATACATTGGCCCCCACTAATTGCTTTATCAGAGACCCGCACGACGCTGCACCTCCCCAGTTTTTACAGCAGCTTTGTAAAAAAAATGCCAAAAAAAAAAACGGAATTTTTTCTGTAATTTACATTGAAAAAGGTTCCGTTAAATTACGGAAATAGTACTGACGTCTCGATTGCCAGTAGTATTACCGTATTTTAGTCCGTTTTTTTTTTTTTTTTTTTTTTTTACAGTGAAGGATTTACCGTTTACAAATTATTTATATTGTACATGCAAATGCCCATGTTCGAAAGAGGTAAAAATTGATCAGTTTATGTTAATTAGACACAATTTTAAAAGTAGGCAACTTTCCAAAAAATTATAGTCATGTGTGTACTTGATGAAAATTGCAGTTCATAGAAATTGGAGTGTAAGTTAGTACTATCTGCGTTAACAGTTATGTGAAATCAAGTTGTCCTCGTTATATTTCCAGATCTGCTTTTATTTATTTCAGTGTGGACTTTTAAATCTGTTCAAACTTTGTTACAGACTAAAAATCAATCGATTTTTTTTATTTCTTATAGATTTGAGAGAAAGATATGAGATCTTTCAAATGATATATTTTACATTAACCAGAATAACATCATTTCGTTACTGATAACAAAATTATTAAAACGTAGAAATTTTGAATACTTTAATACAAGATATTTTTAATTACTAAACTGTGACGTAGAACGTAACAGTCGTTCATTAAAATGAAAATTTTTAAGCACAAAATTTCATAATACAACATTTAAATTTATTTGAACAAATAAAAAAAAAATAATTGTCAAAAACTCAATTACGATTCAATAAAATTAAATTGACATAAATTTAGTTTATGTGATGTTGTTAATCTAATATTATATACATTTAAAATTTTCATTTAAAAAGTATTACCTTTAAATTAAAATTATATTAAAAATAAAGCGTGATTAACTACATTATATGTTTCTCTATAAAGAAATATGTTGCGTTGGTTATCACCTAACTATGTTAGATATTTATTGATATATATTGATATTTGCTGATCTCTATGTAATTCTATAAGCGAAATTGCGATGTAAAACACTATAAATACATAGTAAAACATGTAAAACAGGATGATAAAGGTAATTCTGGATGTGCATTGCAACTTCACTTGTTGCTTGGCGCTCTGGGTTTTACGATGCAAAACGTTTGCGTTACTCGAGTTATGTATTTCGTTATGGCCAAATTATCACGTTTAGTATAGTTTGAATAGCATTATGATGGTGTTTTACATTTCAGATAAATTTAAACGATACGTAATTGGAGTTCCCTGTACGTAGATAAACCTTAATGAAATTTTCCTAATTAACCATCAACATCTTTATCATAAATATTAAGGAAAGTACAGATTTCATTATTAAAAATTTCCATTTATAAAGATATAGCTTTTAATTAAAAACTGTTATGAAAATAACGTACAATTAACAACATCATAGCGTATTTTAAAATATACATGCCATAATTGTGTGTAAAAAAGAAGGGGATCAATATATATATATATATTTGCTGAAAAAAAAGAAGTCCGATATTTTGGAAGATTTCCCTTAAAAAATATTAAAAAAGCAAGATAAAAGATCTTAAAAAGAACAGAATTTGTTAAAAGATATTGTTACTCTGTTTTCCAATTTATACAAAAGAAAGTGTGAGAAAATATATAATTTCAGATTTTTATCTGACACAAGTTTTTTTACGTGCGTTCGTAATTATATAAATGTGTAGCACCTATAGTCGTCGTCTGCTCTGTCCGTCTGTCTGCCTGTCCGCGTATAATAGCGCTAAAACAATCCAACCAAATGGTTGGAAATTTAATATATATATAATCGTAGCTGAATTTTGTCGAGTCATTTCAATTTTTTTGAAAATCGAACCAAAACTTAAAAAGATATTAATAAAAACTTTCTTCATTCTATTAAATCCTATAATACGTAATTAATTCAATGATATTCCACGATAGGTAATGATTCTAGGTTGCCATGGTGATTACGTCCTATTGAAGATGGAGTCATATTATTTCCGTATTACTGAATTTAATATATATATAATCGTAATAAATTTTGTATTTATGCATTTTTGCATAACAGTGCAATAGTTATTGCACCAAAATCTGAATATTTATAAAACTAGTTATAATACGAACGCACCTCATTTGTCACGTTTTACGTGCTATTTCCAACTTTTTTTATTTAGATTTGCATGGCAAATTCTTGTGAGTTACTTACCGTCAGCACTTTATGTAAGATTTTATTAAGTAACGAAACAGTTCATGTGCGATGCGAAATATATTTTCGATTGAAAAGAATTTACTTATCCCCACTTTTCAGAGCCATACTTCGTCAGCGTAATTCATAAAACACTATTATAGTCCTACTTTTGGAATTCTTGAGAAAATGTTTTTTTTTTTTTTTTTTTTTTTTTTTCTAGGGGTGAAAATATTTTTTGACGTTTTCTGGGCGCATGAATTTTAGTATTATAAAAATTACTAAAACAAAGGCAGACATAAAAGCAAATAGTACAACAACAACAACAACAATTATAATAATATCTACTCGCACGAGACTAGTGGATGAAAAACCATTCACGGTTCTACAATTTACTTGCTAACGTATTCAACCATAAAATGTATATATCAAATGCAAATTAAACAACAAAAAATATCAATTCCAAATTTTAACGCAAAAACATTATTGCGATAAAGTTTATTTCATTCAATATAATTTCAGGTAGATTTCGTAAGAAATAATACCTATTACATTCTACACTATGTTGAAATTTCTGAAAATGTTTTGCAGATCTACGCCGATCATGACCCCTAGAACCTAAAACCACCCCCAGTTCAAAACTTTAGATCTATCTATCTATCTTATGGACATAATAACTTCCATAATATTGCACAAATCTCTTCCAAACTGATACATAAAATCAAGGGCATAAAATCTCGGTCAAGTTCGTTAATGGACAAAATCGAACCAAGGGGGTTGGAAATGGGGAGAGTTTTTGTGAAAACAGAAAAAAAAAACCGTAGCTTCTTAATGATGATGCATATCTAATCAGTTTAAAGTTATTATTACTTCTAGGAAAACAGCTAGAAATTTATGTATGATAGATTTTTGATATCATTAAAAATCTGGTTCAAGGGGTGCGAAAAATAGGGTTTTAAGAAGAAAAAAAAATCACAACTTCGTCAATTCACAAGATATAAAATCCACTTAATTGTTTTATAAATCTTCTTAATATTATCTACAACTTTTATATTGACAAGCTTTTGACGGGACCAACTCTTACAACAACAACAACAACAAAAAGGGGTGTATTGAAAAAGAAAAAATTCACAACTTCTGTAATTCTCAAGCTATCAAATTTATTGTAAATCTTCTTAATATTACCTACAACTTTTGTATTGACAAGTTTTTGATAGGACCAACTTTTAAGCAAAAACAATTAAAAAAAGAAGAGTGGAAGTGGTTGTAGAAAAAAAACACTTCGAAATCTACCTGCTACTGTTGGCCTAGCCGGCAGAGATTTTTTTTTTAAGTATAATATAGCTCTATAAGCTATAGGAAGAAAACTCAGCATGTATTAACCGTTTATCATGCACAAAAACATCATTCTCATTACAATCTTTTATAATTTATAAAATGGAAGAATCATCTTTCATAGCTTCATATATATATCAGAAATTAAAGCAATTTTCTAATAAATAATGAAAGTTTATAAGGAATAAATGTTTATTCCCGACCTAATACTACAGATTTTTCTTTATGGTGAAAATTCACAGTTATTATAAATATAAGAAAATATCGTTTCTATAATTATACAAAAATTTATGAAAATAACAGTTCTAACGATAAAATATGGTAAATTTTATTTTAAACAGTAAAGCGTGAAAATGGTATGGTTAATTTTTAAGGCTTATTTTTCACTTTTAATGCGTGATGTACGATTGTACACTATAAAAAAGAAAGAAAAAGAGAAATGTTCCTATATATGAGAAAAAATTACAAAAATATATCATAACCTGTCCCGAGAGAGCTACAATTTTGAAAGGCGTTCCTTTATATTCAAAACCCTCATAAACCAATATGTTCCCAAGATGTAAAGAAGGATTTGTCAAAAAAAATTTCATTTGCTGACTGTAAAAAAATAAAAAAATAAATAAAGAAAGAAATACCGGAAATGTTTTTGGGTACATTATAGAGTATTAATCAATTTTCTAAACATATAATATCTGTTTTTCGGATGCTATCAAATCCGAGAGAGCTGCAATTTTGAAAGGCGTTCCTTTGTCTTCAAAACCGTCATAAACCGATAGATTCCCAAGATGTAATGAAGGATTTGTCAAAAAAAAAAAAAAAGTTTAATTTGCTGAGTGTAAATAAATAAATAAATACCGGAAATGTTTCTGAGTACATTTTATAGTATATTAATCAATGTTCTTAATATATAATATCTCCTTTTTGGATGCTATCAAATCCGAGAGAGCTACAATTTTGAAAGGCGTTCCTTTATCTTCAAAACCCTCATAAACCAATAGATTCCAAGATGTAAAGAAGGATTTGTCAAAAAAAAAAAAAAAAAAAAAAAAGTTTCATTTGCTGACTGTAAATAAATAAATAAATACTGCAAAAGTTTTTGAGTACATTTTACAGTATATTAATCAATTTTCTTAACACATAATATCTATTTTCCGGATGCTATCAAATCCGAGAGAGTTACAATTTTGAAAGGCGTTCCTTTATCTTCAAAAACCTCATAAACCAATAGATTCCCAAGATGTAAAGAAGGATTTGTCAAAAAAAAAAAAAAAAAAGTTTCATTTGCTGACTGTAAATAAATAAATAAATAAATAAACAAATACCAGAAATGTTTCTGAGTACATTTTACAGTATATTAATCAATTTTCTAAACATATAATATCTGTTTTTCGGATGCTATCGAATCCGAGAGAGCTACAACTTTAAAAGGCGTTCCTTTATCTTTAAAACCAGTGATGGAAAATTGTCGCAGAGGAGGAGCCTATTGACACCACTAAATTTTAGAAATATTTTTCGGCTTATCTAATGACATAATTTCTTCGTTTTTATTAAGTTGAAGAATACTATAAAATGTTTGTGGTGTCAATAGGCTCCTCCTCTGTGCCAATTTTCCACCACTGTTAAAACCCTCATAAACCAATAGATTCCCAAGATGTAAAGAAGGATTTGTCAAAAAAAAGTTTCATTTGCTGACTGTAAAATAAATAAATAAATAAACAAATACCAGAGCTGTTTCTGAGTACATTTTACAGTATATTAATCGATTTTCTAAACATATATGTTTTTCGGATGCTATCAAATCCGAGAGAGCTACAACTTTGAAAGGCGTTCCTTTATCTTCAAAACGCTCACAAACCAATAGATTCCTAAGATATAAAGAAGGATTTGTCAAAAAAAAGTTTCGTTTACTGCCTGTAAAAAAATAAATAAATAAATAAATAACAATAATAATAAAAAGTACCGGAAATATTTCTGAGTAAATTTTATAGTATATTAATCAATTTTCTAAATATAAAATATCTGTTTTTCGGACACTATCAAATCTCAAATAAACATTTTTAGCTGCGTAACAGAATTTATGCAAGGAGAAAAAACCCATCTACGAGATCATTTTAACACAGCATACATTTTTTGTTCACAGTTAAAAAAGTTGTTAAAACAGAAAGCAGCACTACTTCTGATGTCTCGGATATGTCCATCGCGATTCAATATTAGAGACGTTAGCTATTAGAAACCTGAATTATAATTTACATATTAAATGATCTTTTTAAAAACGATTAAATTAAAATGTACAGAGAAAAATTAAAATTCATTCTGCGAAATAATCTTAGCGAGAAATGTATAACTGGAGAGGATTCTACAGAATCTAAAAGTTGTCAGTTAGAAAACTAATATAAATTGAGTTGAAATATGAAAAAATTATTTTACATTTTCAATATCTTTACAAATATTTAAAAAATGCTTGCTATAATTTTATATTAGGATATAAATTTAAAAATTACTTCGTTCAAGTTACCCTTTTCTAAAAGCATTAAATAACTTCCAGTGTTCGGTAATATATTATTCATAGATATATGAGGCCTTGAGTACCAAAGAGGACTATCCCGCATTTTTGTGAAAAATGAATTTGAAGTGCCAAAGCGTTGTACGTTATGCCATCTTTTGGCTGTATAATGAATTTTATTACTTTCGAAACTTTTCAAGTAATAGAGCTTTTTTAACAAATGGACCAACGTAACTTGGATATCAAGTTGCCAGTGCAAGACTAGATCAAGTGGTTTGGTCCACTTTGGCACTACCAACTTAATCACCATATGCTGGCTGAAGAACCTTTGTCTCTTCTGGCATTGGCAGAACTGGCCTAAAAGAGTTTGATAAAATTTTGGAAAGCATTTTACTCGAAGTAATAGCTGGCGAAGTTGGCCCACTATGGTTCCCAAAGACTCCTATATCCTGATAATATCATAATATATATCTGACATTTTTAAAATAACAAGATGTTTGATATTTTCATATGACTTCAAAAATCTGGTATCATCGGGACAGAGACTATGCCAGATTTTTGAACGTAGTACTACATTCTTAATGGTGCCTTTAACCATAATTTAATTCATTATAAGTGATAATTGTAAGAAAAAGAGAATTAAAAAAACTTACTTTAATTAATATTTTCTGTTACAAAAACAAAAAAATCCCCCAAAAAACCCCCTCTAATAAAGAGTGAAATTATTTCTTCTCTTGTAATTTCGGAAACATCGATGTCAATTTTGTTTGCTTCATTTTTTTTGGCCGTTCTTTAACAAGTGTTTTTTTTTTTTTTTTTTTTTTTTTTTTTTTTCATTTTATACAAATGAAAAATGTCTGTTTCGGAAATACAGTCTTATTCACAAAAGCATATATTAATTCTCCAGTCATATTTATGCATTTTTCTAGTGATACCTTTTCTTCGGCCGGTAGTTCATTCTCGTCCTCTGAGTTGGTACAAGCAATATCGGCGGTTCTATTTAGCACAGTGTCAGCGATCTCGCCGTCCGTTAAATTGTTCGTTCTTGATGCAATTGCTTCAATGCTTAGCTAAACATCTATATCGCTTTTTTCTACACTTAATGCATTTTAAGATTTTGCCTGTTCAATCAGCTCATAAAGTGCCGTCTTTTCATGGGAAATGTGAAAGTCTGAAATCATTCCTCATTATTGATGTCGCCGTAGCCGAAAATTTGTATAGCCATATACTATTGTGTTATGCATTCGCCAAAGTTGTCCCCAAAGTTGTTCCCTTTGCTAGGCAACGGTACAGCTCCCAGAAAATATGTTCAGAAAATAATCGCATCTGACAAATTAAAAAGTCAAATATTCTCTTTTTTCATTTTTACTTTCAGTCTTGAAGTTTTTAAATTCATTAAAATTGCTATTTTTTTTTTCACCCATAACTTGAAACTGTAAAAGAAAAAGGAAGGGAAAGATGGTTTTGATGCCGGATTTTTGAAGTTACACTGTATTTGATATTTTCATATATTTTATATTTATTTTCAAAATAGTCAAAACAAATGTAAATGAATTTTCGAATTGTTATTTACCGTGTTGTTATGTAGCCGAAGATCTTTTTTCTGTGCCAGTGACTTTTTTAACCAAAGAAGAAAATATTTACATTTTCTAAGCTTTACGCTAGAAGCTGATTTTTTAAATGCAGAACCAATAATTATTTGGGGCATTATTAATTCAGAACAACCATTGAAAGATTAACTGTCTAACTTACATAATCAGTTATTTACTGCTTCAATAGAAAAGAGTCTTTTCTGGTTTTGGTTTAGTTTAATTTAAACTACACAATATCATTTTAAATTCTCAAAATATTTTCAAACTAAAAAAAAAAAAAAAAAAAAAAAAAAAAAAAAAAAAAAAAAATGTATTATTTTATATTTGGGTATAAATTTAAAAATTAGTTCCTTCGATTTACTGTTTTCTAAAAGCTATGCATAACTTTACACCTTGAGGAAGTCTGCTTACCATTTTGTAAAAAAAAAAGTAGTATAAAATTTTCTTGAAGTTGTTTACTAAGAAAAATAATAAATTGAAACAATATTTTTTTTTTACTGTTTTTACTTTGAAATAAAGTAAAATAAATAGAAAAGTGTGTCCTCTGATGCTAGAAAAAAAAATTCTGCGGGCCAAAATGTAAATTTTAAGGAAATTATTATTATTAAATTCCCTATCTTAGTTTTTAGCCAAGTATTGAGATAAGATCGATTGTAGAAAAAAAATCCTAGATGTTCCAAAAGTAACGGAAAAAATAACAGACTGTTTTACAGACTGTTTTGGCTTTATAATCCTAGCTATAAAAACTTCTTGAAATAGTTTACTAAGAAAAACAATAAATTGAAACAAGTTTTTTTTTTTACTGCTTCTATTTTGAAATAAAGAAAAATAAATAGAAATGTTTGCCCTTTGATGCTAGAAAAAAAAAAACTTCCGCAGGCCAAAATGCAAATTTTAAGAAAATTATTAATTTCTCTATTTTAGTTTTTAGTTAAGTATTGTGATAAAACGACTTGTAGAAAAAAACTAGATGTTCCAAAAGTAACGGAAAAAATAAATAAGAATAACGCAAAGCATAGAAAATAGCATCATTTGGTTTCCATCTAAATGCACAGAAATTGTATTGATGAAAAACTCTATTGCTATTATCCGTTAAATTAAAAAAAAAAAAATGATGTGGCCCCGGAGTGTAAAAGGTTTAACACTCCTAATTTAAAACATAATGTGTCAGGAATTAGAGCAGAGAACTTCTTAAGCAGAATTTAAACTGCACAATATCATTTTAAATTCTCAAAATATTTTCAAATTAAAAAAAAAAGTATTATTTTGTATTTGAGTATAAATTTAAAAATTAGTTCCTTCAATTTACTGTTTTCTAAAAGCTATGCATAACTTTACACCTTGAGGGAGTCTGCTTACCATTTTGTAAAAAAAAAGTAGTATAAAAATTTCTTGAAATAGTTTACTAAGAAAAACAATAAATTGAAACAACAATTTTTTTTTACTGCTTTTACCTTGAAATAAAGAAAAATAAATTGAAAAGTGTGGCCTTTGATGCTAGAAAAAAAAAATAATAATAACTTCTGCAGGCTAAAATGTAAATTTTAAGAAAATTATTAATTTCTCTATCTTAGTTTTTAGTCAAGTATTGAGATAAAACCAGTTGTAGAAAGAAAAAAAAAACTAGATGTTCCAAAAGTAACGGAAAAAATAAATTTGAATAACGCGCAAAGCATAGAAAATATGTAGCATCATTTGGTTTCCATCTAAATGCACAGAAATTGTATTATTGAAAAATTTTATTGCTATTATCCGCTAAATTAGAAAAAAAAAATTAATGTGACTCCCGAGTGTGAAAGGTTTAAGATTCCTAATTTAAAATATCATGCGTCAAGAATTAGAGCAGAAAAATTTTAATGCTTTACAGACTGTTTAGCCTTTATAATCCTAGCTAAATTTTCAAGCCATTCATGCGCCGCCTGCTATTACTGCTTATTGCTTTAAACAAGAAATCGTCAAATTTACAATAATTAATGAAAATGACTTGTCTAAACTTTCTCGAAAAACAAATGTAGACTTTTACTGATGAACTTAAGAAGGAAAAAAATGAATAATAAACTGATGTTCCAATTTGAATATGACACATTAAAATTTACACAGAAAAATCAAATTTATGATTTATTAAAATCAGAGTTAACAAAAATAGAACAAATGTAAGTGCTTCATTTCATAATGAATTATCACAATACTCACACTATCTACCGATTATAAAATTTACTTTACCGCGAACTATACCATCTCTCCAATTAACTGTTCGCTTTAAGTATAATAATTAAATAAAAGAAAAATATTATTTTACTATTAATGATTTTATGTTATTTTTTCTTTTATAGATTATGGATTAGATATGTACAATTTTCAGTTATTATATCATTCATTTACATCAAGGAAATGTTTTTTAAATATTGAAAATTCTAAAAAATAAAATAAAAATAGCTAAGTAATACAATCAGTAGAAAAATCATAGAATAAAGGGACATGAGTATAAACGGTAGGTTGCATTATTATATACTTTAATTGGTTATGACACCTGCGAGCCTGAGAACAGAAAAAGGCCCAAATTTTCCATTATTATGGATGTCGAGGGACCTTGAGTTCTCCACTACTCTCTATTTTTTACTATATTAAACTCTATTATCACTTTCTTAACTTTTTATTAAAAAAATACTTTTATTATAACAATTACGATCTTATGAACATTATACCGTTACTTAGTAACAAAGAAAAAAAAAATGTATGGACCCTGAAAAGCGGCTTTGTTTTGTTTTACTGTGACATAACATCTGTCACACTCTTTGCCGACCTACCCTTACCAGCTTTGTCCGACAGCTTGTTTCTCTTAACTGTGCTTATATATTCTTAAACTTAACTTATTTACTTTTTTATTTTTCTATTTAATTTCTCTCTTAATTCTAAACAAGTAAGGTTTCTTACTATTTTACATTTATGATACCATTTTTCTTTAAAAGTAATTTTTACATTTTTTATATTTTTATTTTTATAAAATTATTACGTAGTATCTATACTACTATATTTATAATACTATTTATACTTCATTTTAGACACTCATGAATAGACTGGGCGTAAAGTTGAAGTCAACTCGGAAGCCCCTCAAAGTGGCAACACTGTTAAGCCACTGTTTATACTTTAACATTGCAATGCAACTTAACAGAAGTAAAATCGCTGCTTAATTGTTATGTATATAATGTCATAAAATTATTCTGTGCTTTTGAATGAGAAATGCAATTATAGAAAAACTTCAGTTATACAAACCCTGGATCGCGAAATATATATGGATCTAGAAATACATAGTTCTAGGTATCCCAGCTAAGCCGTGAATTCTTCTCTGTGTCGATTGAAAAATTACTGACACGATTGAAGAGTGGAAAACATAACTATTCTGGCCGCAAAATTTTCACTATTAAAAAAATGTATAACGTTTTTGTGTATTTCTATGAAAACCACAATAGGATATTCTCAATACTTTTTGAATTATTACTTTTCTGCAACGTTTGTATCACCCTGTATTTTCTAATTATATTATAGTATACCTACTAGATATGAATTCTGACTCTCTTTTCGGAACTCAAGTTTGCCAATTTGAAATGCAAACCCGAAAAAGGTCGTATCATCCCAGCTCGAATCCGGAACCGAAAGTACGGGATATAAAACTGTTAATAACATTTTACAATTCTTTACAAGAATAATTTCCTTATTGAAAAAATCTCTTCTTACATAGAAATAAGTATTAATACAAAATACTCCCTCATGATAACGTTTTCGTGATAATTATATCTTTAAAAATATGTTTAAAATAACAAATTTGTTATTTATACACAACTGGTAGAAATCTGCAAAAGTCACATTTGTCATTCTTTTATAATATCATTTAACAATTACTGCAGAAAGATATGAGTTCTTTTCAATAAATTTGAAAAAAGGCTTGAGTATTAAAACGAGGACAAACAAGGGATATCCCGCGGTTTCTTTATGATACTAACACTGGCTGTTCAAAGGTTTCAGATTAAGATAGAATATTTCTCTTTATATCCCATAAATAAAAATTCATTTCCATTTAAGGGGTCTCAGGACTCTTAAAGCTTCAAAATTATCGAAAATTTAGTTTTTAAAAAATGTTAAACTCCTATCTTTTCTGAACATTTTGATATAATTTTTTACTTGAAATTCGCATTAGGACAGAAGTTATGGCCTTTAAAATTATAACAGTTCAATAGCTGAAACGGCGCCTCCGAAACTTACAACTAATTTTTCTCCAAATGACGTTTTTGGACGTAACGTGCAAGATATTTCAAAAACTTCTGAATGTTTTTTCATGAAATTTTCGAAACATATGTATCATGTTAGTCTTCATAAACTGAACCTAAAATTCCCTTGTTATCCTTAAAATATATATATATATATATATATATATATATAGGTGATTATACTGTTGAATTTTCAAAAAAATTGTATTAGCTAAATGTAACTTTGTATTAAAAAGGCTCGAAGGTTGCTACAAAAATCGAGGACATATATTACCTACCAAAACTAATTTAAATCTAAGTTATATCTTTTAATAAACTACGTTGGATCAAATGCGGTAAACACATAATATTTTCAGGTTTCTATCTATTTTCCCGATCCAATTAAAAAATTGTTTAAAAATAACTATTGTGCCCAAAGCTTTCAAAGAGAATTTTTATCTTCCCATCTAAATAGTTATATTTCTAATAAGAGGGTTGCTATTTATATTTCTGCCCTTGGCAACAGGAAGTGTTACTAAGCGACCGCAGACGATTTCAATTGAAAGTTTGATATTTTTAACCATAAATGCTTCAGAACGATTTGCCATTTTAGCTTGATTTGTGTTAATTATACAGTAAATGAAAAAAATTCATCTTGTGCAAAAAATGGAATTCACTCGTGAACACATTCGTGCGATTATTTTTCATAATTTTCGACGTGGATTGTCAAGACAAGAGTCCTTCCATGAAGTTCATTCTTTATGCAGCGATAAAGCACCATCCTACAGCACTGTAAAGAACTGGTATAAACGAATTCAATCGTGGTCGATGTTTGCTCCAGGACGCATTTCGCGAAGGTCGTCCAAAATCGATTGTTGTACCAGAAAATATCGATGCTGTGCGTGAACTGATAAAGCAAGATCTTAATGTGACAAACCGTGAGATTGAGGGATCTTTGGAGATTAGTATGACAAGCATCAATAAGAAATTACATGAACACTTGGGAGTAAAAAAACTTGTTCGCGTTGGATCCCGCATAATCTGATAAACGCTCAAAAGAAGGCTCGTGTCGATTGGTGCAAGGAAATGTTGATAAAATACGTTCAAGGTTCATCAAAGGCTGTGTATAACATCTACGCAGGCGACGAATCATGGATCTGTGCATATAAGCCGGAAACAAAAAGAGCAATCGGCTGTATGTTTCTTCCAAGATAAGACAAATCCAATAAAAGTTGTTCGAGGAAGAAGTACATCGAAGCACATGGTTGCCCGTTTCTTCGGCATTACCGGTCACGTGGAGACAGTGGGGTTAGAACAACGCAGGACAGTCAATTCTGAATTTGTTTACCAGAAGTCTTCGGAGAAAGTAAAAAAAAAAAAGCAGAAGAACAGGTGAATAATTCTTCACGACAATGCGAGCTCTCACACATCAGCTCAAACAAATGAATTTCTGAAAGGCCAAAACATTCAATTGATGGATCATCCGCGCTACAGCCCTGATTTGACACACAATGATTTTTTTAAATTCCCACACATCAAAAATAAATTACGTGGACAACGATTTTCGACAGCCGAAGAAGCCGTTGATGCATTCAAAACGCATTTTTTGGAGTTACTTCCATCGGAGTGGAAACAGTGCTTCGAAAGAATACTTTGAAAAACAATAAATCCAATGTCGATCATAAATATTTGTTTTTTCATTACTAGGCCAGAAATATAAATAGGAACCCTCGTATAACGTAGCTTTTACAGGGTGCGTATACAGCCTCGGGGAATTTTAATACCAGTATTTTCGTTAATAACTATATACCTTATTTAATAAATAAATGCTGTATTTAAATATGGGGATCATTACTTTAAGAAAAATCCATTATTCAAATACCCTGAATCACTTGAGATACGAATTCTGTTTTATTAAAGATTAAAATTGTAAATTATTTCGTATTGTTTCTAGAATTCTACTTGCAAAAATTATCTTAATTTTAAACTGCATTATATGATAAATGATAAGGAAGAAAAAGCACATTTATGGGAATAAGCACATATGTTTCACATAAATCTCTACTTTTCCAACTACAAAAGAAAAAAAATTGAGAAACCTTAAAAAACAACTATCCTGAGCCTTTTAAATATATCAAGTATATATAATTCTAATAAAAAAGATCTTTGTAGTAAATACTAATGGTTTAAATAAAATTAAATGCTAAGTGAAATTCTTAATGTTTGATGAATGTTTTGACAAGTTGTAATTTAATAGTTATTGAAAAAGTATACTTTTGGCGAGTGATCCATATTTAGGTACTATATGCGTACATTAATTACTGATTTGTTCAAATAAAAAAATCTTAGAGATCTTTCTGAAGAATAGCTTTAAATATTATTATGTGGAAAAAATCTTAATAAATGAACAAATATATCTTAATTGCTGACACGCCAACTGCGGCTTACTTTGGAAAACTTGAAAAATGTTTGGTTTGTTTGTTTTCTATCAGTTAGTTTGTCTGTCTGTTCCGAAGTACCTGACGCAAAAAGCATCCAAATAGATCGTAATCAAGGGGACGAGGGACCTTTAGAATAAATTTTTAGAAATTTTGAAACTCAAAATTTAGAAATATTAGAAAGTATTTTTTTTCTAATTTTTATATTCAAATATATAAAATTCAATGCATAGTTTTATTTATATGTGCAAACCAAACTTGTTTAAAAAATATTGGAGATTTTCATTGGTATTCAGTTTGCATGGGGCATTTTGAAAAGTTCTAAAATATTACGGAAAATTCCTTTTTTTTCCCCCCAAAAATTTTCTTTTATTTTTTTTTTGTGATAAATGTATATTTGTCATTAATGTTATTAATGTACATTATATGCCATAATGCATATAATGTACTCTTAAATATTATTTAAATTGAAATTTACAAAAAATAAAAAAATGATTTTAAAGTTCCCTCGTCCCTTAAGTAGCTATGATGGTGAGGTACCTGGAATTAGCTGTATAGTTTTTAGTTAAATTTAGTTGATTCGTTTGAAAAATATAGAACATTTCTTTTCATGTCATAATGCTCTTCTATGAAAATTTAGACGATTTTTAAATTTCGTTATTCATTGAAAAAAATGGCACGTTTTGATAATTGATTTAATAGTTAAATTATAGATGCTAAATTTTCCATCTGGCGATCTTAAATTAATCCGATCTATTTGAAAATTTTCTAATACATTTATCAGAAATTCGAAAATAACTGTATAACTTTTGGGGAAATTGTATGCATCTGTTAGAAAAATATAAAACCCTTTAATATGTGATTTTTTTACAAATTTTAAAATGCATGTCGTTTAATTTCCCTCTATCATTTAATTGTTGTCAAGCAATTTTACATATATCATATATATATTACTTTAAAAAAATAAATTACGGAATCTAGATTATTAAACATTATGCAAAGTGAGATTAATGAACAGTGACCTATAGAGCTGACATTGAGGCATTTGATCTTCAGATTTAGTAATTGAATATTTGCTTAGAATTTTTTTATCGTATCCTTTCAAAGAAATTTTAATATTCCATGACAATATTTTTTAAAAGAAAACAATAACATTAGTATTTATAATGTTTCAAATTTTAAAATATCAAACCAGGTCTTTAGTATTTCATGGTTATTCTTATTAGAAATTACTACCCTCACTGAAAAAATAAATGTTTATGTTCTTCCTTTCTGTTTTAGTGATGTTAGCTATATATTTAATTACTGTAACTATTCCTGTTAAGGAAGAAATCGCATGTAAGAAAATCTCAGTAAAGGTTCTATTCTATAGATAAGAAGCAAAGCTTTACTAGAAAGAAACGAATTCGTTTATTATACAGTGTGAAAAGGTCAAGGAATTGCTGTGGTATTTATATGTTTGGATGCTATCATTGAAATACTCAAGGCCAGAGGACACGAGAGTGACGTCATCACCAATCGACCGACTTCTCACTACTGTTGCAATTCTCACCGGAAAATTTTGAACAGCAATTTTCTTTTAGTTTATTTGTGAAATATCTATCATCTTATAAAGCAATGATAACTATTTAAATTTACTGGTGAAAATTTGGAATCTCTTAATAAAAAATCAGTCAGATGAGGCAAGACAGTGTCATACCGCATCCGGCTGAATTTTTATTTAGGGATTCCGAATCTCACCAGTATGCTTAAACAGTTATTATTGTTTTATATGATGATAGATATTCCACAAATAAAATAAAAGAAAATTGCAATTCAAAATTATCCGGTGTGAATTCCAACACTAGTGAGAAGTCGGTGGACTAGTGATGACGTCACACTCGTGTTCTCGAAGCTAACGAGAAAGACAGCTACCGTGGTGCATTCCACATACATTTTTTACAGACCGCTGGAGTCAGGTGATGCTCGAATGCACCAATGAAGATGTGCGAAGAGAGTATGATGTCACTCTAGAGGTCTGTAAAAAAAAACATGTGGGATGCACCGCGGTAGCCTGTCTTTTTCGTTAGCCTCGCGTGTCCTCCGGCCTTGAGTATACCCTCGATAGTAGCGGCGTGGACCATATTTGACACATAGTTTAATAATTATTGATATTATTCAATACTACAAATATATTTCGATTAAGAAGATGTATCTTTTATTGATAAGAAAAATAATTATTTTTAAAAAAACTTGTAATTAGAAAATAGATTAAATATGTTATAGCCTTTTCTAATGATTACAGATTTTCACTCTAAAGTCAAATCTATAACATTTCTCTGGATGTTTTTATTTGAATTAATTTTTTAGGGTTTGAAAGGCAATTCAGTGCTATTACTTTTAGGCACTATTTGGACCTTTTTTGAATGGCTTTGATAGATTATGCATCATTTTTTTAAACAGAAAGTTTGAGTTTAAATGTATGAATAAAATTTTTTTTTAATTGAGAAATTATGTGTTCAAGCCTATTTTTTATGCATGTTTGTAACGTATAAAATAGAGGGCTTTAGGCGCAAATGGGCACATATTTCTATTAGCTAGTTAGGGGAAAATTTGTAAAGAAATTTTCAAGATGGTTTTGAAATAAATTGTTTTCTAGCCTCAAATACGATTATTCTTAATTTAATATTAATAATACATATAATGTTATTAGCCTCTGTAAAGAAATAATTATATATATTTTTAATAGTTCATAAAAATACAAATCTATATATATAAAAGCCGTTCTCTGAGTGTATGTCCTTTATACAAATCTTCAATTTTTGACCGATTTGCACGAAACTTCATGTACATACGTTTTAGAGTGTGTAAAAGATCGCTGCCTACTTAAAAAAATCATCAGACCACTGTTTATCCCCTTTTTTACCACCTTTCATAATTTAACATTATAGAAATATCTATTTTTAAACTTTCTAATTCAATCGTTTCTTTCCTGTTGCCACACCCTAAAAAATGACACAATAATGCGAAAAAAAAATAACAATAACGCGTGTATCTTGATAAAAATTCAGATTTTCTTGCTCGATTCTATATTTTTACATTTTTGAAACTGACGTTATTCTAAACAGAAAATGCACATTTTTTTATATATAAAATAAAAACTTTAACTACATGAGCGGTAAAATGACGTAGCACCCTAATTTGAATGTTTTTTTTTTAATTAAAACATCTGCTTTAATACAAACAGTCAAATTTCATTAAAACAATTTAGGAAAAAGGAAAAAAAAAGGTTATATATGACGTCACATTCTAATTCTATCAAATCTTTTCAACGTGTAGTCAAACTCATTGTAAATAAATGGCTCCTATATTTTCTTTACTATTTCGATTGTATACTACAGCCATACCTTATAGCTATACGTTATATCTAAGTGTTGTATTGGTTTAGATTCAATGGTAATATTTTCTGTGATTTATAGTAAAAAGAGAGAAGTTATTTCCCTTTTCAAGAAAATTCTTGACTGTTGTCACAATTTAAAATTTATGGAAAATGACATCATTTCATCTAATCATTGTAGATTTAATTTCTATTAATGAAAAATTTAAGTTTACGTTTAAGAGTGATGTTTTATTTGGAGTGGAAACCCTCTTGATCTAATACTTTAATTAAAGCTCATAATTACACATAAAGTGAAGATTTTAGTTTTAAGCGAATAAAATTTCAGTAACTGCTACCTCATTTGGATGCATTTATTGTATTTTTCCCCGTATTGTGAAAAATAGTATATTTCTGTTACGCGTACTCAAGAAAACATGTATTTTAATTTTTTAAAAGTTAAAAAAATTACCACAATGTGTCAAAAGAACATCCTTTATCTGAATTTAAATTTCGCGAGTTCCAAAATTAAAACTAAAAATGTGAGTTTTTTCATAAACGTCAAGTTAAGGCTGTTCTCAAATCCAATAAAGCAACTTTCTGACATATTTTTCATTTCATTTTTGTTCGGAAACGAATGAAATTGGCAAGAGTTCTTATTTAAAAACTATGTAATCGAAAGGTAGTTTCATTTTTTGGTAAAGGTATAAGATCTTTCAGTTGGTGTTTTGAACTGAATTTGGACGCAACACCATGATAAAGGAAAAAAACCGGTCGTCACGTGACCACAATTGCTCATTACTCGATAAGTAATTTATTTATCAAAAAATGGAAAACTCATTTCAATTCCAAATCGCTTTAATATTCAGGCCTACAAATTTTAAGCCTTTACGTTTAATGAGTCAGAAAGTTTCGCGTTGTTGAGCGGGGAACTGGAGAGAACCAGTTTAAGCATTATTGCAGGTTAGTATTTTGTAATCGAGTTGCATGCCAGGTATTCGCTTAAAACATAAGTCATTCTATATTGTTTTAAACAAATGTGCATGCCATAATAGTTGTGAGGCACACTCATTAAAATACGAATACGCCAACTATCGCACAGCCCGATTACTGAAGACTAACCCGTCAGTACTTAAAGATTTAAAAATAGTTCTGCATTTTTCATTCAGTTAATAACACTAATCTTTCATAATTGAGTTCACGTGATTCTATAACTTCCCCCTATAATTCTATGACTAAGCAACGGAAAACAATATGTTACGTACTAAAATCTTCCCTGAAAAACTAATAGTGCAAGTCGCATGGACATCCGTTCTGAAGAATTCAAGTTATATGTATGCGGAACGAAAGTCCCATTTGCATTTTATTAGATTATTTTAAGTAGTTTCATTTGATATCTGTTAAATTCGTGTTTTATTTTATTTTACTTTTAGCGTTTTAATTTCTTTTGCCAATTTAGTTATTGAATATTACACGAAAACAAACAAATTCTGAATTATTTACAATATTTTTGAACAATTGAGTTAATATTTTGTAATTGGGTTGCAAGCATATTTAAAAAACATTCATACTTGAAAATTACTTTAAAATCCATAAAAAATCTGTAAATTGAGATAAACATTACAGACAAATATTACTGAAAGTACTTTTGTTTTTTATAAGACGTTGGCACAATTGAATGTGGTATGTTTAGAGGTTAAATTGCAGTAAAAGGGAAATTTATTGTTGTGTTAGGTTGTGTCCACCGAAAATATGATGCCAGCGTTACTCATAGACATTTTTTTTCTTTATACTATTGCATTGAGAGTAAACGGTTTCATGTTTTGTAATCTGGTTTCACGCACCTTTAAAAATATCCATGCTTGAAAATTACTTTAAAATCCATTAAAATAAGAAAACTGAGATACAATTTTCAAACATTTCATTTAAAAGAACTTCTTACTATTCGGCATTGGAAAAAATGAAATTGTATGATGATTAGAAGTTAAAAAAATTGCAGTAAAGGCACAAAGGATGGGTTAAGTAGTTACCGTCATCAGTATGATGTAAGTGTTTTTACTTTATAATGCAGATATATGCCATACAAACGGGGATTTCACTAAATACTGCGCGATTTGGTGGATTTTCTTTCGTATTGTCAGGAAAATCACATATTTTTCTCTTACACACGCCAATGAAAACGCGCATTCTGTTATTAAAGCTCAGGGATTTTACTCTATTTGTGAGACAATAACGTCATGTTTCCTGATTGCCTTTTTAATGATTTGTGGATGAGAATGCACAAATTTCAGTTATTGTGATTGTTGTATTATTTGGTTTTCATGTATTTTACCTGGAAGGCTCCTTATAATTTACACGGGCGAAGCCGGGTAGTTCTGCCAGTTATAGTATATAATGCACAATTTAAAAGCTTAATTTATATAAATTTAGACAAAACATATAATTATGCATTTTTCCACATATGGAAATTCCCATATTTAGTAAGTTTACATTTTGTCAAATAAATACAAAATTTTTTAGCGTAATTTTTTTTTTGGTATTTTTCCAGCTCATTTTGCAACATTTTAAAGTGATTTTACCAAGAAATTTGAGAAAACAAAAATTCAGGCATAAATGGGTTAAAGTCGAAAGCACTGGCATACCTGAATATTTAGTGAAAATGTTAAGGAAAGAATTAATTTGATACCAGCTGCTTATTCCACTTTTCCAATAATTTAATATGTGTAGTATATTCTTGTTTAACCTTAACACTGTTTTACTAATTTATAATTCAGTGTATACAAATATGGAATTTTTCCTTTGAATAGTAGTGATTAAATAATCTCGCGATTGTATGCGAAATTGATTTTCAAATTCTATTCTCTCTCTTTTTTTATTTTTTTTTTTTACTTTTCATTTTATGCGAAATCTGCAACAATGACAAATCCTTTCGAGAAAGTTTCAATAGATTTTTGGATCATGTTTGAAATTTGTTTATCTTCTTTTGTGGTATAAATTGTTTGTTGAAATCGATTAAATACATTCATGCATTATGTATTGTGACAAAATGTCCCTATTGTTACGTTCATAAATACTTCTCACTCAAGATTCTGTAGCACAGTGTGCACGAAACAGTCGATAAACATTCCATTTTTAGTCTTTTAAAAATTTAAATAGCTGTTAAATAATTTATTTTCTCTTGAAACTGAACACTTTGGTGACTTTTTAATAGTTATTAGACTTGGTTAATTTGCTTTAGAAAAAAAAATCCTTCCAGCCATTTCCGGGAGGAAGAGGTAGCTGTCATATTCCTTATTTTTAAAAAGCCAGCCTATATTATTCAACCACACGAAGCTCAAATTAGTGGAAACCGATTATGGAAGATTTAATACTAGTTTTTATAATCAAATTCGGCGATATCTTGAATTGCCCGCCTTTTTAAAACGACATGATGGGTGCAACAAACCTAACCAGTGAACTTGGTCGAGACCTTAGTAATTCCTGTGCACATGCTCACTCACATCCAAATCGGTTGATATATACGAGTGCTGTCTTAGGCAAACATCAGATTTTGAAAATGCCACCCACATTCACATTAAAAATTTAAACTGCTATATCTCAGTCATTTTTAAAGATAAATACAAAACAAAAAATGCTCCGGAATCCTTGTATCAAGGTCAAATACTTAAAAAAAATCTTTTTAAATTTCTAATTTTTTGTACTTCATTTTAAAAATTAATTAAAAAAATTAAATGGCCACTTGCTTGAGCCATTGTTATATACTATGCACGTGCCTATTCACATCCAAATTGGTTAATAAATACGCGTGTTATCGCGTGACAAAAATCAGATCGTTTCAAAATGTCAGCCACACTAGAAATTCAACGTTCTATAACTCAGAAATTTTTTAAGTTATAGACGAAACAAAAAATGCTCCGGATACTTTGTATCAACGTTAAACACATAAGAAAAAATCTTTTTCAATTTTTAATGTTTTTTTAACCTAATTTTAAATTTAATTTTTTTAATGTCATTTGAAACAATATGGCGGATGAAGGTAGACAACGAACTCGGTCCAGACATTGGTATGTACTATGTACACACCAAGTTACATCGAAATCAATACATAAATACGAGAGTTACAGTGTGAGAAAGATTATATATATATATATATATATATATATATATATCATATATATATATATATATATATATACATATGTATATATATATATATATATATATATATATATATATATATATCAACATTTGAACGGTGGGTGTTTTCGGGGTCTGAGGACCATGATCGGTAAAAATATACCAGTTTCGGAATCATTTTCCTCGGAACGGCTGCAATAGGTAGCTTTTTGTAATGAAAGCTAAACTAATATGTACCCTTTCTCCATTTTCAACTACCTATTTGGTAACGTTTTATTTATTTATTTATTACTTTAAGTCAAATTTCGACTTGTTTTCCATTTTTGTTAGTAATATTACTTGACATATTATTACAAATATAAATATCTTGGCCTTTAACAGCATTTTAATGTATTTAAATAAGCACGATTTTTTAAGACGTGGATGTATAACATTTCATACACTGTTAAAAATTTTGCAGCATTCTGGCAGGTCATTCGACCGTTTTTTGAAAAAACAATTTCATAACCATAATTTAACTATATTCTGACCATAAAATGGCCAATAATATGGTCAGAATAGTGTTAAAATTACAATGTGTAACCGTTTTTGGAAAAAACGGTCAAATGACCTGCCAGAATGCTGCAAATTTTTAACAGTGTACATTGTTTGCTTAAAAGTTCAGTTTTGAAAATAAAGAAAATTACCAGATAGCAAAAAATAAATATACTGTTACAATTTTGTTACTCTGAAAATGAAATTCTATCTCAGCACATGGTATTTTTTACTTCTCATCAAAATTATTCAAAATTGTCCGAATAGTATATTTAGCTTTTAATGTATATTTAGCTTTGGGGTAGATTTAGATTTTGGCATTAATAGAACTGTATTTTATTGAAAAAATCTAAAATTCAAAATTTTTTCATCAGAAGAATCTTTTCAAAAACTAATTTGCATAATAAAAGAATTTAAAGTCTCTCTTGTAAACAAACAAATATTTTTTAATTACATATTTCTTAACATATGCATGTTTTTATATCAGTTTTAATCTTCTGAAGTAAATATTTATTTTTCCAATGAAAAATATAACATAGCATTAATTAAAGATCAACAATTTTAAATGGTAAGCGAAATCTTAATATTTCATGGATATTTCGTCAGAAAATATTTTTTCAGTTAATAAAACGATAAACGTCCATGCTTAGCGCTCACATTGCTTTATTTTCATAGTATTTGCATTTTTAATTGCAGATTTTTTTAAAAGTTCTTTCTCACAAATGTATTAACAAACAATTCCCATACACTGTTAAAATCTGCAGCAAACTAACTGCTCATTCGACCGTTTTTGCAAATAACGGTTACTTGATCATATTAAGAATTATATTATTGACCATCTAAGGATAGGATAAAATTACGGTTAAGTAAACATTATCTATAAAAGCGGTTGGATGTATTAACCCTTAAATGCCCGATTTTTCAAAAATCATTGTAATAATGTTTTTCGGCTTTCATTTTTTAAATAAATCATGGGAAAAATACTTAAAAAAATCATTCTCGAATCCATCCTCGAAAAAAACTTATCGCATCGCGGCCATGTTAGGCATAAGTTTTCAACAGGCCGTAAGGTTGCCGATTGTTCAACTTATCGAAATATAAACATAATCTGCTTTGTATCACATCTATTCATCTTTATTTTCTCCAAAACCTTCAAAAACTATCCAACTGTAATGTTTTAAATTATAAATTAAAAATAACAGATAACCAGATATAAATAAACGAAGACTGTTGCCATTTTGGAACTACAAATTCCAAATCTAGATACAAACGAACGACTCTTACATCATTTCATTAAAAAAAGAAAAAAAAAATACATGTTAATTTCTGATTCTGCTATTAAAATATTTGTAAAAGTTAAAGCCCTTAAATATTTTGAAATGCGTTTTTCACTTTTTCATACCACCTCATGATTTTGTGAAAAATTAGTTAGTTGTCTAGAGATACAAACTGTATTCGCTACAGTAGCGCCCTCGGCCTGAATTGTACAGAAAATTCCGTCTAATTTAAAATTTTAATTTGGTGCCATCTATTGACAATCAATATAAATGAAAGAATTTTTGATACAAATTAGACTTACTTATAAAACAAATGCAGGATGGAATGATGAATTCAACAATGTAAATAATGTAACGAGATCATTTGTTAAAAGCTTCATCATTCAATATAAATAAAATGAACATTATTATTATTATAATTTCTTTGATAGAATTTTAATTTATTTTTAGTAATTTTCAAGAGCTTAACATTTATCCGCTTAATTTTTTAAATTTTGTTTGCAGTTTAAATGAGTTTTTTCTTTTTTTCCTAGATGTATTTCAAATATAAGATGTTATTATGATTGCATTAGTATGACTGAAAAATATTATTTCACTATTAAATTGCAATTTTTTTTTTCACTTCAAAGTTATGTTCAGATGTTATTATGCTAAAAATCGAAATTTTATCTCATCGATATAATTAGTATACGTAGTACATAACATGATATTGTATATACCTTACATTTTAACTACATTTGATATGAAATATAAATTTTATTTGTAATGCAAGACAATTTCATGTGGATATAAGGTAAGATTTTTAAAAATGATAAAATCAAATTAAAATTTTACGAAAGAAATAATGATAATTGATAATTTTTGTTTTATTTATACCAAATGAAATTTTAAATTTATATTACTGAAGCTTATAAAAATTTATCTTGAATTAAATCTTGCATATTTTCTATTAACAAAATTAACAAAAAGTTCCTTTGTTTATATCATTTGACGATAAATGACGCCAAATCCATATTTAATCTCTATCTGTTAATTCTGTGCCTTGATCAACCGCTAACGTGCAAAGTGGTTGACTGAGCCACTCATTATTAAGATTCATTCTTTTTATAAAAATAATATATTTAAAAAAAAGAAACTTTAACGCACTGAATATTTAATTTTAATGTTTTGTAAAATCTTCGGAAATTGTGTTTCACTTTGCTAATTATTATTATTGTTGTAATAAATATACTGCTGTTTGTTTCGTTCAATTGTTGAACTATTCCAGAAATTTAGTATTGAGTAAAAAAATATCCTCATCATTCGTATATGTAGAAATCATTTGTCATTTTTTAAATGTTTTTTTCTACAATACAAACAACAAAAATAATAAAAATTCAATAATAAATTCTTCATTCTGTTTGTTTACGTGAAGTCTTATGAAAATGAAACGCAGATCAACATTTCGTCATTTTTGACGGGGTTATATATATACTAGTAATATTATATTTTCTCCTGTATACACACAGTTCAACACTTGATGCACAAGTCTTTGATTAATTATTTAAGCATTAAATATGTAAAAAGTATTCGGTTTCGACACATGCTTTTACAAGAACTTTGATTTCTTAACCTTTAACTGATGTTACCGGTCTCTCAGACCGCGGCTTTTTTCAATTTTTATAGTTTAACTTGCAATTTTCAGTTTAACTACAAACACTACCGAAATTTTGTTCCGTTTGGAACTTTAGTACTATCACCAGAGAGTTTTGAATAGGTGAATTTTAATTATAACAGTCCTGTGCAAAAAGTTTAGTACAAAATCACCATCTTATGAGTTAATTGTGCCTTTTATTCATCTTTCGTTGCAGTGCTCTCACAGACCGCTTAACACTAATTATGTGATAATTTCTGTGACATCTGTTAAAGGTTAACTTTAGAGTTAAAAACGGGTATGGCAAAAAAAAAAAAAAAAAAAAAAAAAAGAGTAATAAAATAGTAAGAAAGAAGTGTTAATGCGAAATATAAATTAGGGTGTTTCTGTTTAAAATATATTTCTTTAAGAAAAACAGTTTTGTTTTAGTAACCACAAATTTCTACATGTGATATAATTTTGGTACAATGATTAAAAAAAAAAAATCAATGTACATTAAATGTTATCATTGTTAATTTGCATCATTTCTGCTACATGAAATCTATGATAAACCAATTTTAAAGTTTTTACATAAGCTCAGTTAATTAGCTAATTATTGTTCATAACCGTATATGATTTACCATAACATGTTAATTGTGAGTATGAGAACTTATGTAACTTTTCCTAAAAGCTTTGTTAAAAGACAGCCTATTTAAAAAAAATGATCCTCCTAATAGTATTCACTTATATGGTAAAAAATTAGTAATACATATATTTTTAATTTGATCGTTCTTATTCTCAACTTTTATATTTTATCGTATTTTTTACGATAATGGGGTATTTTTATACTATTCCTCATCCACCTGTTTTTTAAAAGCCATGAATGTTTTTCATCCAATGCATGAATGCCGATTTTAAAGTAAAAATAACTGGCATACATGAATATTTAATAAAAATATTAACAAAAGAATTAATTTGATATCAGATGTTTATTCCATTTTTCCAATAATTTAATATGCATAGCGGCTTGTTTAACTTTAATGGTATTTTACTAATTTATAATTCAGTGGATACAGATATGGAATTTATTCTTTGAATAGTAGTGATTAAATAACCTCATGATTGTATGCGAAATTGATTTTCAAATTCTTTTCTACGTTTCCATTTTAACTTTTCATTCTATGCGAAATCTGCAACAATGAAAAAATCCTTTAGAGAAAGTTTCATTCGATGTTTGGATCCAATTTGAGATTTTTTTCTCTTCTTTTGTAATATAATTGTTTGTTGAAATCGACTAACTGCATTCATACATTGTGCATTGTGACAAATCTTTCCTATTGTTATGTGTAGAAATACTTCTCATTCATGATACTGTAGCACATCGTGCATGAAACAGTCGATAAACATTCCCTTTTTAGTCTTTTAAAAATTTAACCCTCTAAGTGTTTGGGGCGTATTATTCCGTTCACTACGTTCCAGGTTTCACAGCAATACAAGCAATATTTAAGATAATGTAATTCTATAGATTTAATGAATTTTAAATACATTGAAGAATGATTAATACTCTCAAGGATTACATTTATATTTGTAATTGAGTATTTTTTTATAATGTTGAAAGAATCATATTTTCTTAGCATTTAAAACAAAATGCAAAGAAAACAACATTACAATTTTACCCTTTTGCAAGACGCTCGGAGGGTTTTAAATAACTTTTAAATAATGTATTTGTTGTTGAAACTGAACATTTTAGTGACTTTTTCATAGCCCTTTAGTCTTGGTGGATTTGCTTTAAAATAAAATATGTTCACTTTCCTCATTTTCAGATTTATATTTGGTAGATTTTTATTAATTAATTTATTACTTGAAGTCAAAATTTGACTTGTTTTCCGTTTATGTTAATTAAATTATCATTAGAAATATAAATATCCTGGCATTTAACATCATTTTTAGATATTTAATTAAGCATGATTTTGTAAAACGTGGATATATTACATCCCATATATTGCTTCTAAACAAAATTACCAAATAATAAAAATTAAATATACCGTTACAATTTTGTTACTCTGAAAATAAAATTCTATCTCAGCATATGTTATTTTTTACTTCCCATCAGAATTATTCAAAATTGTCTGAATAGGCTTTGTATTTATTTTTAGCTTCGGGGTAGATTTAGATTTTGACATTATTAGTGTTGCACTTTATCGAGAAAAAATCTGAAATTAAAATTTTTTTTTTAATCAGAAGAACCTTTTCAAAAACTGATTTACATAATAAAAGAATTTAAAGTCTCTCTTGTAAATAAACAAATATTTCTTAATTACATATTTCTTAACATATGCATGCTTCTAAATCAGTTTTAACCTTCCGAAGTAAATATTTATTGAAAAACATAGAACTCAAATGAGCTCAGAGTGGAATGACAAATTCACCTTGCGTTAAAATAACTAAAAATAAACTGTTTACTAAAAAGGTGCATAAAAATTTATTAAAATATACCGTTACAAAATGAACTGGTCTTTAAAAACTTAAAAACCATCGATGTTAAAATCATAATGAAACAGAAAAAAATGATTCCTGAGATCTTTCGATCGCTAACGCGATCATTTTCAAAGGATACTTTCCAGTATCCTTTGGATTATCCAAAGGAAAGTATCCTTTGAAAATGATCGCGTTAGCGATCGAAAGATCTCAGGAATCAACTTTTTCTGTTTCATTATGATTTTAACATCGATGGTTTTTAAGTTTTTAAAGACCAGTTCATTTTGTAACGGTATATTTTAATAAATTTTTATGCACCTTTTTAGTAAACAGTTTATTTTTAGTTAAATATTTATTCTTCCTATAAAAAATTTAACGTAGCATTAATTAAAGATCAACAATTTTAAATGGTGAGCGAAATCTTAATATTTCATGGATATTTTTTAAGAAAGTTTTTTTCCATTAATCAAAAGATAAACGTTCATGTTAACGCTCAGATTGCTTTTTATTTTCATAATAATTGCATTTTTACTTTCTTCTATCTTTACAAGAAGAAAGTACTGGATTCGTGAAAATTTTCAACTTCCGGTTTTTGACGGATTTATACGTTTCAGAATGTCCTGAACACGATTTGATGGTTTTTAGAAAATGTCTGTCTGTGGTCTGTCTGCCACCCTGTCACTCTGTCTGTCACTCTGTATGTGAAAAACATTTTGTGGGCGCTCTATGTCAAGAACTAATGCACCGAATTTCACAAAACTTTAGATTAAGTTAGACCTTGTTATAAACTGGCCCTGATTAGTTTTTGGTGAAAATCGCCTAACAGGTGGCGCTGCTATGTGCCATTTTTCGCGATTTCTTCAATAGCTATATCTCAGGAACTACTGTACGAATTTTCATAAAACTTCAGATTCAATTAGTCCAGGATATAGTTAGGTGCTGATTACAATTTGGTGAAAATTGCCCAACAGGTAGCGCTGCTATGCTGCATTATTCATGATTATTGCAATAGCTCTAACTCAAAAAAAAATGCAAGAATTTTCATCAAACTTTAGATTAAGTTTGTCCTAGATATAAATTAGTGCTGTTTAATTTTTGGTGTAAGTCGCCCAACAGGTGGCACTGCTGTGCTTCATTTTTCACGATTTCCGCAATAGCTATATCTCAAGAACTAACGCAAGAATTTTCATCAAGCTTCAGATTCAGATACTTCCTGGTATAAGAAGATCTTAATTAGTTTTTGGTGTAAATCGCCCAACAGGTGGCGCTGATATGCTATACAGAAATTTTTACAATATCCGCAATAGCTCTATCTAAAAAACTATGCGCGGATTTTCATCAAACTTCAGATTCAGTTAGAAGTTGTCAAAGTTGTTGATATTTAGATTTTGGTGTAAAACAACTAACAGGTGGTGCTGATATGCTGCATTTTTCAGGAAGTATTAACATGTATGAGACAGAAGAAAGTTTTCGGATTTCCACATCTGACTACTTAATTATAGATTTATTTTATGTTCATTCTCATAGACGTATTAAAAAACAATTCTTATACACTGTCAAAAATCTGCAACAAATTGTCCAGTCATTCGACCATTTTAGTAAATAACGGTTACTTGACTGTATTATAATTCATATTCTTGGCTGTGTTATGCTCAGATAGATTAAAATTACGGTTAAGTAGCCGTTACCTATGAAAACCGTTGAATGTATTAAAAACAATTCCTATACACTGTTATATATCTGCAGTAAACTGTCCAGTCACTCCACCGTTTTTGCAAATAACGGTTACTTGGCCATATTATGAATCATATTATTTACAGTGTTATGGTCGAGATCAAGTAAAATTATAAATAAGTAATCGTTATTGGTATAACAGTCGAAGGATTTGACAGTTTGCTGCAAACTTTCAACAGTGGTGTGGAAAATGATCTAAGAGTGATTGCATTAAGAGGGTTTAGACACTTGTATCTTGTCAATACTAAATTTATCAAATAGAGGACCCTTTACCTCAAGAACTATACCAAGGAATGAGCTGAAATTTTCAAAGCTTATTCCCTATATATATTTGCATACTTTACCAGAGGGATTTCTTGAAATTGGCTGTAATTATAATTTTATAATTTTTACTGTAAACTATTAAAAAATTGAAAACAATCACTTAAATAACCCTTTGTCTCATAAATTATACAAGATACACTTTTGAAATTTTTAACACACGTTTATCTCTCTTATGTACATACTTTAACAGAAGCTTTTTGAAATTTGAAGTTTTGTTATTTTTTAATGAATTTTTAAGAAAAATTTAGTTGTTTACAGTAAAAATCAAAAAATTACAGTCAATTTAAAGAAGTTCTTGAGTTAAAGTATGTAAAAATATATACGAATAAGCTTTGAAATTTTCAGCTGATTCCTTGGAACAGTTCCTGAGATAAAGGATCGTCAATATGACAAATTTAACATTGACAAGATACAAGTGTCCGAACCCCGTAAAATGAACAGTAATTTCTTAATAGTATATTTTTATAAAAGTTACATCAGTGAAGGTTTTTTACATTAATGCAAAACATTTATTATTTATTATAAGTAATGCCATGCAGTTAATATACTATAAGCATTTCTACCTTTTTAACACTTTCCAACAAAGTTGAAAAGTGTTTATGCATTCGGTTTGTCTGTCCGTCTGTACGTCAGCCCGTCTGGCCGTTTGGCCGTCTGTCCGTCTGTCCACGCTCTAACACCCGTAAATATACTCGGATTTTCATGAAATTGATAAAAGATATTTAGGGTCACCAAAGCATGTTTGGTATTGTATATGAAGTATGTAGGATTAATCGTTCATTTACAAAGGCACTAAAAAGTTTTACATTACATTATGGTATATGGGGGAAAAGTCGTTTGCAGAGTATTTTAATGACATTATCCTATTTCAAATGTATTGAAACTGATATAAATCACTGAATTTCACTACGATTACGTTAGAACCGGGCATTCATAGCATTTTTTATTCATTTACAGGGACACACAAAAGAAATCGGTTGCAGTACAGTACTGTCTTGAGTAATAATTGCTCGAGTGTACGGTTTAAAATTTGGTATGCGCTTTTAAATGTAATTAATTTTTTTGCATTTTACTCGTTATATATAAATACAAAGCTGCACAAAAGTATTCACACACCGTTCTCCTTATTAGAGGAAATTGCTGAAGGTAAATTTTCAACTGAAGTAAAATATATCTCTCAAGTGAACTAAATTTTGGCATGCATGTAGTAATTAGTTTCAAATCTATATATCCTATACAGGGCTGCTGAAAAAATTCGCATAATTTCCGATTGGGGATGTGAACAGCGGAAATTGGGTTTTCAAATGTATTATGCGTTTCCATATGGTTAAATTAGACGTAATATTTTAATTTTGTAAACGGTGCAGTTTTGTTACATTATTCTGAATGTGTTGGTAAGAGTTTCATAATCTATGCTTGAAGCATGTTTTTTTCTTCTTGTTTATTATTATTCTACTTTTTCGCGCTATACAAACTGTTTTATAGTCTCTTTGTGTTACACGTTAAAAAGAACACAATGTTAAAAGTATTATATGAATAATCCTATATACATTAGTTATAAGATGAACTGAACTAGAATTAATGCTACTGTGTTAATTGTTTTACAATCGTGCCGCAGGTTGTCGATGTTTAAAGCGATATTTATCGACACTGAAAAATTTCTTTTATATTTTATAATATTATGAGTCTACCTGTATACACATAGTTCCTCGCTTCATACATCAATCTTTGATTAATTATTTAAGAAATAAATATGTAAAAAATATTTTGTTTCGACATGTATGTTTTTACCAGAACTTTGATTTCTTAACGTTGGAATTAAGAACAGCTATGGTAACAAGTAAAAATTAAATTTAAAAAATAAAAAAAAACCGACTGCGTAAAAAGCGAACTATTTAATTATTTCTCTATATCACAATATATATTCCAAACGGAAAAGTCAAAACATATATTAAAATATTTATTTGCTTAAAAAACGTTACTAAAAACACATTAAATGTAAATTAAAAACCTATATTGACATGTTTCTCATCAATGTGAAACTATTTTTTATATTACTTATATATTTTTTTTATTTACTTGTATTGATCACTTTTAAGTTGTGTTTAATTGTTAGTTCCTATCTATAAACACTGTTTTGATGAGGCCTATGGATGTCTATGAAGGTTAGAGTTGCAGTCAAGCTAGAGATCCTACCTACCAAATTCCAGGTTGGGCAATATTTAAACGAAGCTTCTGACTGTAAAATAGTCAATGAAACATCGTCTTCATTTTGAAAGATCTATCCAATGATATGCCAGCCAATATGGTGCGTAATTTTTTCGTCTCTACCTCCATTTTGTATTTTACGGCCGCCATTTAAAATTAAAAAAAACAAAATCTATCCTATAATCATCGGAGGGTTAAGACGATTCGATAGAGACCTCATTCATTAAAATACATCCAGCCGTTGGGATATTTCGAGGGTAGAAAGAAATCCACATACCCAGATACGCGTGAAACACATAACCCTTTTTGGCAGTCGGTTAAAAATAAGAGTGATAGAATAATAAGAAAGAAGAGTTAATGCTAATTATAAAGTAGGGTATTGCTGTTTAAAATATATTTCTTTAAGAAAAAAAGTTTTGTTTTAGTAAACGTAAATCTTTATAAGTAATATAAGTTTGGTACAATGATAAAATGAAAGAAGACATTAAAAGTTATCCCGATTAAATTACATCTTTTCTGTTACAACAAATATATGATTAAACAATTTTAAAATTTTTACATAAGCTTAATCAAGTAGCTAATTATTGTTTATAACCATATATTATTCACCGCAACACGTTAATTGTGAGTATTATAACTTATGTAAATTTTTCTTACAAAAGATTTGTCAAAATGAAGTCTATTTGAGAGAAAAAAAATCCTCCAAAGTGGATTCACTAATATGACAAAATATTTAGTATAAACTGTGTTAATTAAATTAGTATAATTTGGCACATAGCTATATGGAAATGTGACAAATGTGTGTTCTTTCACAAGAAATACCTATAGTAATCTCATAACTTGTATAATTTTTTTTTTACAAGATATGTATTGCGCCTTTGGTCTATTGAACAATAACAAAGGCATTGTTTAAAACTGTAATTCTGAGATACTTGTGCAATGAACAGAAAATGTAGCGCGTACAGAAAATCTTTATAAATATTGTTTAACTAGAGTGACGTTTGATGGCATTCGGCCTTATTTTGACGTTGAACGTATTGATTATTACTCTAAAAAAAGAAAATAAATTTACAATAACTGAAAAAAAAAATGACTCTGACATGTCTAAAAATGTTCGAAAAATGTCTCAATGCACTTTGTACTGCCGGTAAAAGTGACATCAATAAAATTTCTTAAAAAAATGGTAAAAGAAGCAAATGTATATTTTAGTGAAAAATTAAAAAATGAAAAGTTTTTATAATTATCTGATGCCACAACTAGAATCCGAAACATTAAAATATTCTCAGAAAAATTAAGATTATGGTTTATTTAGAATGAGAATTAATAAAATGTGAGTGTATTTATCAAAACGCGAGTGTATTTATCAAAACGCTCACATTATCTATTAATTATAGCATTTATTTTATCCTGTACTATCCTATCTATTCAATTAAAGGTTCTAGTTAAGTACAATAAACAGGTAGAAAAAAAATAGTATTTTACCATTAAAGATTTTTATACTAGATTATTGATTAGATTTGTAAAATTTTCCGTTGTGATGTCTCTCAATTATATCAAAGAAATGTTTTTTAAATAATAAAAAAATTCTGATAAAGTAAAATAAAATAAAATAATATAGCTAATTATGCAATCACCAGAAAAATCATAGAAGAAAAGAAAATAACTTAAAAATATAAAATATTTTTACATTTTAACATTGAAATGCAACGTAATAGAGGTGGAGTTGCTGCTTAACTGCTGCTATGTTTATAATGTAAAAATATGACTATAAATTGTGAAGGCTAGAGAAAATAAAAAGTCTATAGAAGAAAATAAAAAAATAAAAATTATATTAATATTTTGAAACACTGTAGCATAAAATAACAGCAGAAAATTTGTTGCTTGACTTCTATATCTATAATGTCACAAAATGGCAATAATTTTTGAGGGCGAGAGAAAATAACATTCTCCCACTTGTCTCAAAACCTCTTGCGAATGACTATTATTCAGCTTAAATCAAAATTTATGCTTCCTGGCAAAATTCCAGGACACGTGAGATATAATGTGATCTGCGGTAAAGTCTGGAACCCATTCTTATTTGGGAGAAGGATATATAAATATGTAATTTGTTGTTTTCTATGAAACCATAAATAATGCTTGATTTATGTTTGTAAAGAAATGATTTTTTTGATTTGAGCTGTAGAAGTATTTTTATCTTTTGTTTCCATAATAATGTAAACTCGTTACGTGTAATTTTCTTTCTTTTATTATTTAAATCGCACCTTGAAATTCTTAAATTTTGAAGTGTGATGTTATTCAATTAGTTTTGCATTTTTAAATTCAGCTAATTAAAAAAAAACTTAATGAAAGAAAAATCTATTAGATTGATGCATAAGTTGTGTCGTGTTTTAGTAGCAAATTTTAATACCTTTAATACCGGTAAAATTTTAATACCTGATAATTTTATTATACCTGTTTGCTTTCAATTGATATGTAAATTATCAGGCATTAAAATTCTACCGGTATTAAATTTATTAAAATTAGGTGTTAAAATACGATAAAAATTTTCCGTCAACTTAATAACTAATAAATATAAATCAAGAATAAAATCACAGAATAAAATAACACAAATAAATTTATGGAAATTTTTAAATATTTTTAAGCACCGCAGTTAAAAATAATAGTGCTGAATCTGTTACTGACTGCTAAATCCAGAATTTCAGAAAATATTATAATTTTGAAGACGTCAGAGATCAAAATTCGTATTAGATTAACGATTGATTAATATTATATTGATGTTGAAATTGTCAAATTTTCTGTAAAATTTTGAGAGAATTTTTATTCATTAAGCAGCAATGTATATTTCAAGTCTTCAAAATTTTAAAAATAATATATCTGTTCTTAAAAAGAGTACTTACGTTGCCTTTGCCGCGTCCGTAATTCAATCTATTGTGAACTTTCTTTGTCACTTTCTCGGTTTAACCTGCAAATGTATTGCATATAAAAACAAAAAAAACTGGTAATTTTATAGACAAATGTATGATAAACACGTTACAGTAGACAGCTTTAAAATTGAGAGGGGGTGATTATTTTAAGCACTATCTATTATTCAAATCGGTCATAATAGTACAGTTACATAAATTTTAAAGAATCACAAACTCTTACCAGCAATTTAACCCTCAGTTTCTGGCATATCCTTGACTAGATTGTGATGTGCAATCACCAATCATTTTTTAAATTTGCCTAATATTTTTCAGTTTTTTTTTCTATTTTTATTTAAAATCAGAATAAAGATTTAATTCCCATTTTGAAATAGCCGTGTTTATCTACTGTTCCTAGATTAAAAAAATCATATATTTCCAAACAATGTATTTTCATTGAATTAGCTAATATTACAGAGAAAGAAAATTTAAAAATAATTAAGTTATTACGTTCGAAAGGCATTTAATGGTGAAAATTACGTCAGATTTAAAACAATTGTCTTTTAACATCTAAAAAAACCTTTCTTGTAATAGCTCGAGGAGCAGCGACATTTTCTTCTGGACTATTTTATACAAGCTGATTTTTAAATATGTAATTTATTTTACTTAATCAATAACAAAAACAGTCATCAACTATGTGTCCTTGGTGGTGAAAAAACTCCACTGAACTGGAAATGATTTGCGAACTGCTTATCGGCACTGGTCGTAATAATAAATTTCAAACTTTCAAACTTGTGTAATCGGGTAGTTTTTTAAAAACATTTTTATAGCCTGCAGGGTATGGAATGGTCTTGCCTCCTATATATATATGTAGAAAGAGAGAGAGATAGATAAACAACTTCTAATTACGTAACAAGAAACAACATTGGACGAAAACATAAAAATAATACAATGGCAGTAATTTTAAACATATTTAAAATTCTATGCCAGTTCTGATAACTTGAAGAGTTTCTCTAATAAAAATTGTGTTCAACTTTCGCTTACGGGGGTAAAAAATCCCCATTTTAAAATTTGGCATCTTATTGTAAGCAAACTGTCTGCTAAGGAAATGAAATTATTCATGTTACTTAATAAAGACAATACCGCCAATTTTTTATCTACTGTAATATATAGACACGACAGAACCCCCCCCCCCCTATATCATATAATTGATATTAGTGGTATTATTGACTTTTAGTAATTTTTTGCTAAATCTAAGGGATTAATTTGAATTGGTAGCTAAGGGAAATCGTATATAATGTTTGATTTGCGATTCTCACGTGATAATTTCTATTTTCTTCTATGTTTACAAGAATAAAGTATTGGATTCGTGAAAAATTTCGAGTTCTCGTTTTCGATGGATTTATGAGCTTTATAAGGTCCTGAACAAAATTTGTTTTTATTTAGACATCTGTCCATGGGTCTGTGTGTCTGTATGTGACATAATTTTTGTGGACGCTACATCACAAAATCCAATGTACGTAATTTAATAAAACTTCAGAATCTATTAGATCTCGACATAAACTGTAGCTGAATAGGTTTTGGTGTAAATTTCCCAACAAGTGCCGCTTCTATGCTACATTTTTCACAATTTCCTCAATAACTATATCTCAAGAATTAATGCATGGAATTTCATCAAACTTCATAATCTATTAGATCTTAACTTAAGTAGACGCTTATTAGATTTTGATAAATATCGCCCTGCAGATGGTGCTGCTATGTTGCATTTTTTACGATTTCCGCGAGAGCTATATCTCAAGAAATAATGCAATGTCCTTAAATTTCCCTTTCTTTTAGACCATGACATAAACAGATCTTTATTAGGATTGGGTGTATACCGCCCTTGCAGACTTTTCGTTTTACATAAAACAAAGTTTTGTGATTGTCACAACTCACAACATACTTGTTTATTTCAGCTATGAAAATAATTTTACATTTTCTTTTGTTTTTCACATTTTTGCAAACGTATTACTTTTAATAATTTACAAAAACGCTAAAATTTATTTAATTTAATTAAACATTGTATAAATTTTGTGGTTTCGAAACATTAAAAAAAATATTTAGTTGGAAGAGTTGGCTGACGTTTGCACGAAAAACTCATAGCGAGCCCCGCTCGTCATTTTACCACAAGGTGTTAAGAAAAGCAAAAGCTCGAAATTAAATTCAGAAAACAAGTAAAAAACACCTAATTGTTTTTATACATACAGCGCCGATTTATTTTACCTTCTTTTTTTTAATCCAGTTTTTGTATTATATTTGGAGTTTTATTGTTTTATATTCGGCATGTCGATATGTGAACCTTGTGTAATGCGTAAGAAATCGTGTGTTTCTGTTTAATTATTTGCATATTCGAATAATGAAATAGTTCACAGATAATTTTCCTAGAATAAATTCACAGGCGAATAGTTCTAATGCAATGTTCCTTTCTCGAAAGTCAAATAATTAATATTCATTTTATTCATCGATTTTGTGGATTATGCAACTTTACAATCACTTTTCAGGTTATTACAACTTACATCAGGTGTTATTTTTCTTATAAATTCTTATTTCAAATTATAAAATGTATTTAAACATTCATATCCTTTTGAGCTGAAAGAAAACGGATTTGCATTTTTATTGCGAGATCATTCTTTTTTAATTCCTTCTAATGGTATTAATTTATAATAGATGGACGCCTTTGTTAAAAAAGTTATTTAAAGAAAAAGTTAAAATTATGCATGTAAATATACAGGGTGATGTCTAAAAAGCATATCCTTGGCAGCATATGTTATTTATAAGCTTATGTAAAACCATCGAAGGTTTTTTTTACAAATTTCTCGATAGAATTTCAGTATCTTTAAATGATTAATTTGGTATATGATGCCTGAGATCTTTAGCTAATATAGTAGTTTTGCACTTATTTTTTAATTTTGGTTGCAGTTTCACTCTGGTTCACTTCCGTTTTGAAATTAACTACCCAATTTTATCCGAAATTGAAAATGTACTCCGAATGACACTGAATGACCTCTCTTGATCGAATCATCTAAAAATATTAAAATGCAACCGAGAAATTTCTAAAGAATAGTTCCATAGGTTTAACACTACAGTGCGTATAAAAACTTTAAGGATAACAAAAAATATAATTTTTTTTTTGATAAATTTCAAATCAGATGATTTTTTTTTCTGTAATGTGTATCATAAAGTTAAAAAGCTAATAAATAAGCCAACAAAATTCATCTGTAAGTATTTTATTGCGAAAATAAAGTAATTGTTTAAAAAAACGCTATTTCTGCCTGTGTAAAAACTTTAAGGACAGCACAATAAAAATAATACAGTAACAACAAATGCTTAATTTGTTATGCACCCACCATTGCGTTAAATTACTGCAATTATTCTATCTTTCATGGACATTATTAATTTTTGTCACAGTTCGGGACTGGTTTTGTACCATTCATCTTCAATCGTAGATATGAGTTCTGAAGCAGAGGAAAAATGTCTTCCATTTTTATAAACTCATGTTGCTAGATCTCCCCATAAGTTCTCGATACGGTTTAGGTCAGAACTTCTGGGTGGCCATTTTAAAACTTTAATATTTTTTTTTTCTGGAACCAGAGTTTTGTCTCACGACTTTTGTGGATAGGCGCGTTATCTTGCTTATAAATCCACTTTCTCCTGCCAGAAGTGTTGTAACAAGTGAAATATGTTCAGAAACTGCTTTGAGATATAGCTTTGAATTAACTTTTCTTGAAAGAAATGCAAGTGATCCCACGCCGTTGAACGAAAAGCAGCCCCATGTCATAATGAATCCTGCACCTAACTGAAGTTTTCAGAAAATTTCTTTTTATTTTTTCAAATCATTCCAATAATATTTCCAGCCATCTGGACCATCGAAGTTCCATTTCTTTCCCTCGGAGAAAATAGCCTGCAGCGATTTGTCGTCCCAAGTCATCACTTGTCTTGCAAACTGTAAATGCTGCGTTTTGTGGTTAGTCATTAAAGGGTGTTTACGCAATTTTGGTATGTATTGGAAATTCCCAGATCGATTAACTGTATTGCTGATTGTTTTCTTGCACTCTTTGAACCCAGATCATTTGTAAAATTTCTTTACTTGAGTATTTTCCAGTTGATGTTAACTTTAAAACTCTCCCCTTTCATCTCTGGGTGACAAGGATTTTAGTCTGCCTAAAGCTATTTTTTCTCCCATACTCATCTTTTAACCTTAAAAAAATTGTTGATGATGGTTTTAGACCTTACTATCTGCTTTGCAATAGACCTACAACTAATTCCGGATAATGCAAAATATTCAACAGCACCTTTTTCATATTCAGTCAGTTCACATGCTTCTATCATTGTTATAAAACTAACAAAACTCTTAATAGACAACATCGGAAAAATCAATATACAGAAGAGATTTATTGTGCAAATGAATAGCAATTATACATAACATTTATATAAAAAAATAGTGGTGTTCTTAAAGTTTTTACACAGGCAAAAATAGCGTTTGTTTGCATAATTATTATTTTTCGCAATGAAAAGCACACAGATATATTTTGTTAACTTTTATATTAGTATTTCCACTTTATAATCAACATTAAATTACCATTTCGATTATCGCATTTTAAATTTATCAAAATTTTTACAATTTTTTACTGTCCTTAAAGTTGTTACACGCACTGTAGTTTGCGAATTCGTATGATGAGTTATGTACAGAGAGCAAAAAAAGTATTTGCACGCAGACAATTTTTGGCATAAGTAACCATAGAAAGCAAATTTGATACTATTCTCTTATTATTCATTTATTTAAATAAGAAGAAAATAAAAATAACTACCCATTTTCCTTAAACAGTAATATTACACATTTTAAAAAATAAATTAATATTTTCTCATACCAAAAAAGTATTTGCACAAGAAGCATTGACTGTTAAAAAAGGCATTAAATGTGAACATTATGCAAATGTTTAGCATATCAGTATATTAGCCCCGCACTTTAAAGTCACGTAATATATTAACTGGAGCAGGGATTTTGGGGAGTTTTTGTTCTAATGGCGTCGAAAATGTGTGAACTGTCTGTTGCTACAAGTGAGAAGATTATATTTCTTCACAATTCTGGATTAAGTTACCGAGGAATAGGTAAAAAATTAAATATAAACTTTTTTAATGTTCGTTATGTAATTAAGAAGAAAAAAGAAACTGGTTCGACAATAAATAAGCCGCGAACTGGGCGTCCAAGAAAGCTAAATACCAGGCAAAGGAGAGCCATCATAAAAGAATCTTCAAAAAACCCTTTTCTAAGTGCTCGAGAATTGGCTGTTGATGTCGCTTCAACGTCGGGAACAATAGTTACACCACAATCAATTAGAAATATTCTTCATGATGCAAATATTCGAGGAAGAGCACTTCGAAAAAATCATTTATTAGTGAAACAAATAGGGTGAAAAGACTTGAATTTGCAAAAGCTTATGTCAGCAAACCACTAGAGTTTTGGAAAACTGTTATTTTTTCCGATGAAAGCAAGTTCAATATTTTTGGCTCAGATGTTAAGAAAACTGTAAGACGAAAGCCAAATACTTCTCTTCAAGTAAAAAACTTGAAACCAACTGTGAAACATGGCGGTGGTCATGTAATGATTTGGGGATGCATGTCTTTTAACGGAGTTGGTGAAATGACCTTTATTGAAGGCAATGTGAATGCTAAACAACATAGTAATATATTGCGAGGTCATTTATCTAATAGTGCTCTGAAATTAGGAATCCATAATTCATACTATTTCCAACAGGATAACGATCCGAAACACACTGCATATATTACGAGGTTATGGTTGCTTTATAATGTAGTAAATCAATTGAAAACGCCACCACAATCACCAGACCTCAATCCGATTGAAAATTTATGGCATATTTTGGATGTGAAAATAAGGAAAAAGAAAATTTCTAACAAATCAGAACTTAAGCAAGCTCTTAGGGAAGAATAGATACAAATTATCAGTGAAACATGTCACAAATTAATAGAATCAATGCCCAGACGATTTCAAGCTGCAAAGAGCATAAATATTAGCACTGTTTATAACTTATAGATAATTCCTCTAGTTCTATTTTTGCAAATATGTTTTTGGCAGTACAAATGGTACTTTTTTATGTTTTATTTCAAATACAATTATTAAGTCAGATATTAAATGTGTTTTTTTGTTTTGTAAAAGTGTTTGTATTTTTAACTCTTAGTTGCTGTTTATTTATTTATACATATGCTACAACAAATTTACCTGGTGTGCAAATACTTTTTTTTGCTCACTGTACGTCTTTAAAAATTTTGTCCCTGAATCATCTTCCAATTTTTGGAAAAAAAAAATACTTTTGCGATAATAAAATGAAACGAAGTTATCCTGATCACAGGAGTTAAGTTTTATTGAAATTTAACGAATATGTTAGTTACTGAAACCTAATGAATGTTGTTATTTTGTGTATTTTGCGTATGGCAAATGACAATAGTCTAAGGCAGAATTTTTGAAGAAATTTGGAAAATTTCGTATTACAACAGAATTAAACAGACATAAAAACTTACTAGTATTTTTAGGGGCGCTCGCAATTATATAAATACATAGCAGATATAGTCGTCATCTGTGGTCCGTCCGTCTGTCCGCCTATAACACTGCAAAAACTGCCCAACCGAATGGTTTGAAATTTAATATATATAATCGTTGCAGAATTTTGTCAAGTCATTTCAAATATTTTAAAAATCGTATCTTAACTTAAAAATATATCAATAAAAGTTTTCTTCATTCTATTAAATCCTATCTTAAGTAATTAATTCAACTATGACCCATGATAGGCAATGATTCTAGGTTGCCATAGCGATTACGTCCTATTTAAGATAGAGTCCTATTATTTCCATATTACTGAATTTAATATATATAATCCTGATAAATTTTGTATTCATGCAACAGCTATTTCACCAAGATCTGAATATTTTAAAAGCTAGTTACAGTACGAACACACCTCATTTGCAACGTTTGACGTACAATTTCAGGCTTGTTTATGTTTTATCACAAATTATTAGTTCGGAAATTTAGTCCCTAGTTTAAATTTAAAGAGTGAAATATATGTTTGAAATAAAAGAAACGACAATGGTTTTTCGAAAACACTAGCCTGCAAAATTCGGGTTGTGTCATGTTTTTTAGCTCGAAAATGACCTTCAATTTTCACCATCTCGTTAGTTTTTTTTCGCAAAGCGTAAATTTCAAAGTTCTAAAGTAAAGAAAAAAAAAAAAAAAGCAAAAATCTCATACTATAAAATAATGATGGCTGTGTGCCTTTGGTAATTTATTATTATTAATTTCGCTATTTTGTGAATTTTTATCTTTGAAATGCACGAATTGCGAAAAATCCTAATGTGATATTTAAAGCTTAAGATCATTTTCGGATTCAGCGCTGAAAAATACATTAAAATCAGTTATTAAAAGTTAAAAAGCACAAGTACTGGAGGCTTGTGTAATTAAGGATACTTTCATTATTATTATTATTACCAAATGCTGAATCAAAAATGAAGTCATAATAATAAATGTATAGACACATACTATCACTATTAGATGTTAATATTAACAAAAAAAAATGTTAAGATAAAATAATACTCAATGATGTATCCTGTCTTATTGATAGAACGTCAAGGCCAAATGGGATTAAGTCCATTTCGCCTCAAACAATCGGTGAACGGAGTTAGCAAGATCTGTGAATGTGGTGGTATGTAGGTAAAACTTTCTCACAATTTATTCGGTTTCAGTTAATGCAATTATACATTACTGCGGTCACTTTTAACTTAGGCAAGATTAACGGTGAAAAAATTACGATTAGTGCGCAAAACATGTGGTAATTGATCTCATTTTTCCAGAAAAATGGTGGCAAATTATTAAAAAAAATAAAACGAAAATCTAACAAGAAAGATGACCAGTAACACTAAAATTGAACGAGGTGTTTATTGTGTCGAAATGAACGTAAAATAGCCTTCTCAATGTTTCTTGGTTGTCACCAGAGCCTGATTACCAAAGGTACACCAATAAATTTTAATAAAAATCTTCGTCTAATGTAAACACCCTATTAATGAAAAATTTCTCGCATGAGTTAGGAAAAATTTTCTATTCTTTTTTACTGGTGGAAGTTTGTCCGGTTGGTAATCAGGTCCTGGTTGTCACATATTAAATTAGCTCACGCGTTAATGTTAAGAGATGTTCATGTAAATTCGAAATATTTTATTTAAAAACTTTCGAATCAATTTGTAATATGTAATCTTTCTAACAATAATACATCAAAAACAGTATCGTAGTAAAACATTATATTCTTTATCGCTAAAAACCAACTTTTGAACTGTATAAATTAAGCACAGTGAATACAAACCAGACGTAAACGTTACCAGAGTACTGGGACTCACATCATCAGTGTATAAAATCAATGTATAAAATCAACAACCCCTCCCAACTACATGCAAGACGAAAACCCAAATGTCAGTAAACACAGAACCGAAAGACCTTCCAGTTCCAGAAACCAATGTAATTAAAACGGAAGTGAAGCATCGTCACACAAAAAATCCACCCAGAAAGTTGAGATGTAAGGTACACTCGAAAAATCATTAACCAACAAGTTTGTAAATTTATAAATATGATCAGCTTCAAAAAAGTCAAAATCTAGAGAAGAGTTGCTTTTCTTGATAATAGTTGCTGAATCAAAATTGAAATTATGTCCCTCCTTCCAGCAATGAGAAGCAGTAGGGGATTTTTGTAATTCTTTTTTCTTTACATAATTTATATGTTCCTTGACTCTGTAACGGAGTTGTCGTTTAGTTTTTCTAATATAGGACAAACCACATTGGCATGTTATATTGTAAATACCCCCAAAGATTTTGATGAGGAATTTTATTTTTTAGCTGCGAAAAAGTTAGTTTATTGTCTGACTTAAAAACAACTTTAAAGTCATTCTTTCTTAAGATATTAGCTATTTTGAAGCTAACACTATTATAAAATGGTAAAATCTTGAGGTTAGAAAAAGAAACCGGAGCAACAGAAGAATCAGGATTATTAACACATTTATTAAGACTCTGAGAAATTAAACTGTTAATGTAGGGTAAACTAAAACCAGGATTAATAGCAACTGATCTAATAGGGTAAACGCAAGTGTCAAATGTGTTAAATTGACGAGTAACCAACACATCAAGAAATGACAATTTATTATTAATTTCAACTTGATATGTAAATTGAATAACAGTGTATATTCTGTTATTCAACTTCATTTATAAATTGAATAACAGTATAGATTCTGCTATTCAATTTACATATGAAGTTGAAGTTAATAATAAATTGTCATTTCTTGATGTGTTAATCACTCGTTAGTTTAACACATTTAACACTTGCATTTACCGTAAACCATTTCTTCCCAAAAAGCTTCGGCTTTTCACTATTTAATTAATAGAGCTTGCTTAATTTGTTCAGATAAAAATTCCCTCGTTGCAGAATTTAATTATATTAGATCAGTTGATAGTAATCGTGGTTTTAATTTACCTTATATCAACAGTTTAATTTCTCATAGTCTTAATAAATGTGTTAATAATACTGATTCTTCTGTTGCTCCGGTTTCTTTTTCGAACCTCATCATTTTACCATTTTATAATAGTATTAGCTTCAAAATAGGTAATATATTAAGAAAGTATGACTTTAAAGTTGTTTTTAAACCAGTTAATAAACTAACTTTTTCGAGCTAAAAGATAAAATCCCTCCTTAAAATCTTTGGTGTATTTGCAATATTCCATGCCAATGTGGTTTGTCCTATATTGGACAAACTAAACGACAACTCCGTAACAGAGTCAAGGAACATATAAACTATGTACCCAGGTCGAAATTCATGCTAGTATCAGCAACAAAATAGGCTTGTTATTGTTATGTATTGCCTTGTCTGCTAGATTGTCTTGCGGTTATATGCTTTATAATGCTAGCCAGCATCAAATGCTATATAGCTAGCTTACACAGCAATAGCATGATAAGCTATATACAAGCATTTTATGCTTAAATGGGCCAATACATACCATGACTTGCTGGTAATTCAGATTGAACCAAAATGGGATATAGCATTTAATGCTAGTGTAGCAAACAAATACATAGCAGGAATTTTGACTTGGGTAAAGAAAAAAGAATTTCAAAAATCCTTTATTGTTTCTCATTGCTGGGAGGAGTGACATAATTTCAATTTTGATTCAGCAACTGTTATCAAGAAATGCAACACTCCTCTAGATTTTGACTTTTTTGAAGCTGTTCATATTTATAAATTTAGAAACTCCTCGATTAATGATTTTTCGAGTGAACCTTACATCTCAACTTTCTTGGTGGATTTGTTGTGTCACGATGCTTCTCTTCCACTTTCATTTAATTGTTCCTGGAATTTGATGGTCTTTCGGCGCTGCGTTTACTGACATTTGGATTTTCGTCATAGATTAACATACAAGATGGGACATTTACGGCAAAAACTGTAATGGCAACTGTACTAGCGGCACTACCGACAAGGGGGAAGAATTAACAAGTCTCCGAAATTTACCTATGTTGATGAAATATGTTTATGCTCTATGTTTTGAATATCTATTCTTTCCTAAACGAAGAAGACGCAGACTATATTTTATTTATGTTTGATTTATTTAGCTGTTTTTTTTTTCTTTTCTACTTTTTTCTTTTTTTTTTATTTTATTTTTATTTTTATTTTTTTTTTGTTTAGCTTTAACTTACAAAATGATAACTACAGTCGAACCTCTATTTAACGAAGTCGCTAAATCCCGAAAAAAATTCGTTATATGGAAAATTCGTCAAATAGAGAGTCACCTTTTAAAATACTTTAAACTACATAAAACATATTTTAAGCCCATAAACACTAAATATAATTTAAAAAAGTAATTAATCGCACTTTTTTTTATAAATTACATCTATTTGTTTTACATATTTTACCCATAAAAAAAACTGCAAGGGAAATAAGAATGAAACAAAACATTGTCTGAAAATACATTGTATTTTCAGTTAAAAAATAATTTTATATTACAATCACGATTTTTTATTATGGTCAATAAGCTGTTTGAAGGAATACCAAATTTTAAAGCAATATTCTTTTTTTTCACGTCTTTATCCACCTCATCAAGATTTTTTTTTCTTTTATGCCAAGCACTTTCGCCTTGGCATTTTCGAGTTAAAAGAAACGAAATTAACAGCACGACTGAATGATCTAGAAAACGACAGACTAAAGGACAGGAGGCGGGCACTTCTTGGATGAAAAGTAAAGAATCACAGCGATTTTACTGTCCTCGGTGAGTTAGGTGCTGGTAAGACTTGTTCATGGTCCACTGATCATCATAAAATGTGTTCAAAGAAAGAATAAGTTTGAAATGTCCAGTAATATTTTGACAAATAGAGAGAAAAAAAAAATTAGATCCCAAGAAAAAGTTCGTTAAATAGAGAATACACTTCGCTATTTGGAGGTTATTTTACGAAGAAATTCGCGAAATGTTCTTGTTCCCAAGGAAAAGTTCGTAAAATATAGAAATTCGCAAAATAGAGGTTCGTTAAATAGAGGTCCGACTGTATAATAATAATATAAAAGAAAAATCCCGAAAAATTCTGTTGAAAACGTAAATATATAACTTAATGAGATAAAATTGTAAGAAATTAAATTCGGGTATTGTGCTAATTTATTCACATCAAATACAATTTTATCAAGTGTAATATCATTATTTCTATGTTTTGCTTTTTTTTTAAATTTCACTTTTAGATTTATATAATTTTAAAAATTTGTAAAGGAATTTTTCCCTATCTGTAATTTTATTATTATTTCTTATATGTTAATATCATAAATATTATTGAATTGATTGTACATTATTTACATTAAAAATAATTTTTTTATTTTATCTGTGAGAAAGTGAACACGCATGCATTTTAAAAGATTATTGTAACGATTGTTTAATACATTAAACTTTATAAATTAATAAAACATTGGCTGTAAAAAATTTTCTACCAAATGAGGAAATTTATGAAATTTTCTGCCACTTATAGAGTGCAATATTTCGTATATTTTTACGTTACACCATCGCTTTATGTAGCTTTAAATCCAATAATATCATATTTACATGATGTATAATATTCAAGACGAAATTTTAGCTTGTTTTTCATTGCATTTAAATCTTTCACTCATCATGTAAAAAAAGCCGATGTAACATTCTGTTGAAAATGTAAACATGCAACATTAAAAAAAGCAAGATTACAATAAGGTAGACAATCAATAAGAAAAATATTACAAGTATTAGAAGTCTCTTCCCTATTGTCACCAAAGGCGCTACGATCGCAATCGCGTTACCATTACGCTCTATGGAAATGTCCTATCTTGTATATTAATCTATGGGTTTTCGTCTTGCATGTAGTTCGGGGGGTTGTTGATTTTATACATTGATTTTATACACTGATGATGAGAGTCCCAGTACTCACGAAACGTATACGCCTGGTCTATGTTCAATGTGCTTCATTTATATATTGTGTGTTCAAAAGTTGGTTTTTAGCGATTTAGTTTTACACACAAGTTTTTATTTATTATCATTATATTCTTTATTTACGAATAATCAATTTTAAGAAAGTAGGCTTTGAATCTAGTATAGCTTGTATAAAATTGAATCTGTGTTTAACGTAATGCATTAATATGGCAGGTACAATTAACCGCACTAATCTGGGGAAATTTGTATATTAAAATGGCTGTGTGCTAATCGTTGACGGTGAACGTATGGCACGCGTGCCAATTTTGGCTCGAGAAATAAAAACTTTGGTACGACGCTGCTTGTGGCTCTAAATAAGCATCAAGATACACGAACTTCGATGAGTTTATATTATAAAATTCGATTAATTGTAAATGGAAGAAATTCAATTACAGCTTATTAAGTTCGAATTTAATTCAATATGGTCATTAAAATTTATTCAAAAATTACAATATTTAAAACCATTCTGAAGGAAAGATTATTTGACATTAGAAAAAATATCGATGGCAATATTATGCCAGATTGGAATGTTTATTTTAGAGCTATTTAAAGAAGCTTGTGTTTGTCATTTTTACAAATTCTCTGTCTGTCTAAGCCTTCTAATCATTATTTTCGCAAATGAATTATGTACAACCTCAATTAGAAATCACTTTCCAGATAACTCCAGCTCAGTTTGCATCAAAATTAATTGAATATGAATCTTATATTACTTTTCTTTCATCCAAGATGCAACAGTAGAAATCGCAGTTTATCCCGTCAATTTCTTTTATTAAATTCTTAAATATATTAGTTTCTATAATTAGTACAGTATAATACATACATCTATGAAACCCATATTTTTCAATAAATTATTTAAAAGTAATGTTGTTTCATTATTTTTTAATCTACTAAATTTGATTTATACGTGGTCCATCTTGGTCATGTAAATTATTAAAAGAAAAAATGGCCCGAGGATAAAAAAGGAAAAAATGATCTCGTGCTACACAAACCTTGTGCTACACGATGCGATACCTCAAAGGAAGAAATTCCGGAGATGGAGACATGGCTTACTTTTAATTCTGAGAGAATCTTTTAAGCACTGCGTTGATCGACGAGTGTCCCATGTTAAAACCCTATAAGCGTCTGAAGGCTTTCCCGTATTTTTATAAAAATGGTCATAAAAGATAGAACAACTTATATTTTCTTATCATAAATCTGTTTTGGAATATGTTTGCCTACACCAGGGTTGGCGAACTTATGGCATGCGTGTCTGAGTTGGCAAGTAAGACAATTTATCTGGCACGCAAAAAAATAAAACATTCGATTATTTTTGCATGAATTAACACATCAAAATATTTTTTTGTGATTGTTATGCAGAGTTTTCGAGATGCATTTTGCCTTTTTATAAGATTTTATAAAGCTGCATTTTCCAAATGAATTTTTTTAGGCAGTCACTGCAGTAAGATCGGAAATGGATCTAATTTATATGTATATTTATAAAACAATCAAAATATGAATCAAGCATAAAGCATTCTCCATTGAGCATACAACAACAAAAATATCATCAATAATTTATTGATACATTGCTTAATGCAACTTAGATAACTATAACTACACTGCTCAAAACAATTAGGGGAGCACATGGTTTTAACGAAATTACGCAAATATTTACACCGATAAGTAACGTAAAATAAAACATCCATACTTCAAAGTGCTGTAGAAAACAGATAAAGAAAACTTCACAAGTAAATTAAAGTTTATGACGTCAAAAACTGGAAAAAGGTGATTAAGTGCAGAAATCGGGATTTTGCAGAAACGTCTGTTTCACTGCCTCAGTTGTAAAATTCAATTGCTCAGCTTTTGTTTTGAGAAAAAGTGGCTTGAAAATGTCCCCACAACATGATTTACTGCAATCCATGGCTTGGAGTGTTATCAGGATAGTTGAATTTGGGGAAACACAAAGAAGTGTAGTGGACGCTGTTGGAGTCGCAAAAAGTGTCCATGAAAGGATGTGGAATCGATTCCAAGACACATGGAATGGTAGTCATAGACAAGTGCAAGGTCGAAAATGTGCTAACACAAAAACTGATGACCGATATATCCTGTTAACAGCCCGTCGAGACGGTATGGGTAATGCTACTCAGCTGCAAACACAGTTGTACTTGGCCAAAGGATAAAGGGTGTCCAGCCAAAACAGTCCGAAATAGGCTTCGTCAGGGTGGTCTCTATGCACATTAGCCAATGGACTGTATTTCGTTGACCTCAAGCCACTGTGCGGCCCAAACAATGTGGGGAACTGAACATCGAGTTTAGAGGCAACGTTGTTGGAGTGAAATTCTGTTTACAGACGAGTCCAGATTCAGTCTGGATATGACATCTGATGTGTTTTGGCATGGAGAGAAAGAGGCGTTCAAAATAATCCCACATTCGTTCGTGAAAGATCACATTACAGACGAGGTGGGTTGATGCTCTTGGCTGGAATCAATATAGGTGGACGTACGGGCCTGCATATCATTCGGAATGGCACTTTGACGGTCCGGAGTAATACAGACGAGATACCGAGACCTCATGTCGTATTTTATGTTGCAGTAATTAGTGATTTCTTTTTTTCCATGCATGATAATGCCAGTCCTTTCATACTTTATACAGTTCGTCTTGTGGAAAACATGCTTGAAGCTAAAACTATGGAATGACCAGCATGCTCTTACGATCGAGCATGTTTGGGACATACTCAGACGACGAATTTCTGCGAGACCGAGGCCTCCTTTTACTGTCCGGGACATGGAGATTGCAATTCTTGAGCATTGGAACAGTATTCCCCAAGTCTTATCGATAATCTCATCGCATCCATGGAAAACCGATGTGCAGCAGTCTTAGCTGTTCGAGGAGACCACATGCCATATTAAAAATCTTGCATAATTTCTAAACAATACTTTTTTTTATGATTTACATGAAACCAAATTATTGCCCTAAGCCATCTTTTCATGTTCTTTTCATCTTTTAAAAAAATAAAAGCTCCCTTACTTTTTTGGTGGTCTTTTTTTATGTATTGCGCATTGCTACACGTGTACTATCCATTTTATGCCCATACATTTCTGTTTTGCACTGTTCTCTTCAGTTTTTTGCTTGCTCCCTAATTTTTTGAGCAGTGTAGATGTTGCATTAATATTAAGGTAAAAAATTTCTAAACTGAAATTTTGTATTTTTGTTTCCTTATTACAGTGAAATATTACATAAATGAATCATATTTATGAATTAAAATTTCATTAATTTAATTGCTTATTCCAGTATACAGAGAAATAGCCTTTTGGTTTTTAATGTTTTTTAAATTATTAATGCTTGAATGCAACTGATTCTTTAACTAGTGTTTTGTATAAAGATCGTACGTTGCAAAATTATTTTATGCCAAATTGTGGCACGTTACACAGTTATATATACATATATATATAGATAGATATTGATATTGTTGATTATTATTGTTGATAATTGATTGTTATCATTAGATATTGTTGGTTGACTTTTTGGCACGCGCACGTAAAATGATTCGCCGAAGCTGGCCTATACTGTAAAAAAAGACATTTCTAAATCGACAAAAATAGAAAGCCATCGCAAACGAAAACATGCAATAGTCTCTCCCGAGTTACCTATGATTCCGAAAAGTGTACTTTATCCCTAGAAAGTTACAAAAATATATATTTTCGATGTTTAAAGAAGCATTTATAAGAGAAAAGTTTCTTTTGCTGCTAATTTTTTTTTTGAGTTTCCGGGAGTTTTATATTGTATTAACCAGTTTTCTCAAACCGGAATATAGATTTTTAGGGTTTTATAGATTCTCATGCAAACATTTTCAGCTGCGTAAATGAATCTATACTTTCAGGAGTTGCGAAATAATATAAGTTTTAAGGTTAATGCTAATGCTGTTAATTTATAATGTTTATCTGTAAAACATGCTTTTTAAACATGAAAATGTTTACTTGAAAGTACATAGCGTCAGAAAAATCTATAGTCTGGTTTAAGAAAATTGATGAATACACTGTAAAATCAACCCGGAAACATTTCTGACAATCAGTGGCAGCAGAAGAAACTTTGTTTGAAATGCTTAAAGTACAAATATATAATCGTTTCTGGGGTTTCTAAAAATAAAAAATGTTTTTCGGAGTCATAAGTAACTCAGAAGAGGTTATTGTATATTTAAATTTGTCTTTATATTATATTTTGTCTAGATTAAGAAACATATGTCTTTTTTTACAGAGTACAGCTAATTTAATTTGATTTCAGAAAACGGAAAATTGCGTGACAGTCACTTACTAAAACTATTATGTACAAAGAGTTTAATTTTATGTAAACGCAAAATAAATATATTGAGTACTTGATGGAACCCGTCAAAACTTGACGGGCCAAAAAAAATTGCTATAACAATATCAGTAAAATGAACTTCTTTATTGTTTAAGAGGGGGGGGGGGGGAGGAGGCAGGGAAGAGTATAAAACAGTGTTTCAAAAATTTTATATTAAAAGTTTTTCTCCCAGTAAAATACAGTACTATTTTCGATGTGAACTCTAAGCAAGCAATCTGTAATGGGTTATACATATATAACATTATCAAACTTTTTCCTAATTTAAAAACCCTCACCCCTTTACGATATCATACGTTATCATTCATCGAGCCCCCTCCCCCCCACCCGATGATATCGTTATCAATGTCTAAAAATTCTTTTATTTTTAGATTTCTTTTTCTCTCTTTTTATACGTTTGCAATGATGTATACACATGATTATACATTTATAAGTCGCATACTTTATGGATTTGAGAAGTCAATAAAATATCAATCCATGAAATAAATTGATATCAAATAACACCTGAAAGAGTTAATTACTATTCAAAAGTATTTAATAATAGTTTATTGTTACATAATGCATTCAAAAATAATATTGTCTTCTTTCACTTGACCCCTGCCCGGGGAGGTTGAAAGCACAACTTTTTAACAAAACAGTGGACAACATTCTTTGTCTTTCTTTACTGGTAAATGCTAGTTAAATTTCCTACATTTTATTCTCCCGATTTCTCTAACAGCGAATTATATGCGCATAAGGTAGAAGAACAGGAATACCAAACAGTGGGATATTCCAAATTTTGGAATGAAATGATTTTATAAACAATTAATGGCTTTAATATTAGTTTTGTACGTTCATAAAAACATAAAAAAAATAATAATAAAGGTAACAGACTGGTTGGATGTAAAGAAAAAGTTACTGAAAAAAAGAAAAGTTCGGTTGGATCAAAAATGATAATGATGTCAAAATGAAACCACCCTACCCCCAGAAATATCGTACGATATCAACACTGTAAAAAAAGGACTAAAAAACGGAAATACTACTGGCAATCTAGACGCCGGTACTATTTCCGTTTTTTTTACGGGAATTTTTACTCATAAATCACAGAAAAATTTCCGTTTTTAATCAGAAAAACGGAAATTTTTCTGTAATTTATGGGTAAAAATTCCCGTAAAAAAACGGAAATAGTACTGGCGTCTAGATTGCCAGTAGTATTTCCGTTTTTTACAGTGAAGTGCCAAATCCCCCTTACCCCCTAAAGTCATAACGTTATATATGCACTGCCACTAATCAACTGTGTAATGCAAGTCGATTCGACATTACCGCCATATTCATCACCACAGGAAAGAAAGTTTCATGGACCTATGAAGTATCATACAAGGAAGTGTATCTCTAGGTCCATATCATATTCAGTAAATAAAGAACACAGTTAATAAAACCCACATGTTCTCACTTGTGATACTGCAACAGAGAGATCTCCTATGTGCATGGTCATTGCATCTGCCGAAATGCGCAGATTTGTACATGTACTTTGCGTATGCCCAGATGTAAAATTTTAATTGAAAATGTCTGCTAATTATAAAGTTTTGAACAGACTAATGCACGATAACAAATCTGTGCTAAATATTTTACATTTTAAAAATACGAATAAATTTTTTCCTCATGAACTGCTGAAAGAAAACGATAAGCATTTTAAATATATAGATGTGTGCTTTAAGATATTGTAAATTGCATTGTTATTTCATTTTATGGTCTTTTAGTAATATCCTATTTGATGTATTGTGATATGTACCATTGTGATTGAGTAGAACATAGCAAAAATATTAATCAAAATTTGGTTTATTAAAATAAAATTACATTTTATTTAAAAGAAAATCATTTGCACTGAAATATAAAAGGAAAGTCTATCTACTTTTTATTTTTTATTTAAAATGGAGTATATTTTTTAGTGTAACATTCTATGACAGTTTTCCTGGCATATACAATTACTTAAATTTTAAGGCAATTAAAAATTAATGGAAAATTACCACAGTACAAAATGAAGTAGAATAATTTTAAATGTTTTATTAAGCGTAGATTTAAAGTAAAATTATTCAATTTTATTGCATTATGTTATTTTCACTTCCTTCAAAAAGACAGATATATCCTGAAAGTTTACCTAATGTATTTAAATTTTGTTTTTCTGCAAACATACAGGTTTTCCTTGCATAAAAGCAATTTTATTAATATTATCTTCTTTTTTTTAATGCAAGCTTTTAAAGTAGGTAAAATAACAAAGAATTGTTGCAAAGAATTAAATTTCAATGTAGAATATAAAATATTTACTGCAGTTTTTTAAACTAACATTTAATAACAACTTTTATCTTTTATCGTACTTTTTTTAATGTAAGACATCTGTTGAACATTAATATTTTTAACGCATTAAATATACATGCAATAATGACAATGATAGAAAAGTTGTGAAAATCATGTAATGTACTTCTAAAACTTAAGAAACGGAGTATTTCTAACTGTAAAAGATTCTCGTTGAGAATTGAACGGCTGAGTGGAAGAACATGTTTTACTACATTTTCTTAAAACTTATTTTAGCTTTTGGACGAAGGTGTTATCAGATATTCTACCACATCATAAATCTAAAATACCTAAGTTATATTTAGCCTTGAAGATTTAAGGCATTATTAATTAATATTTAATATTTTAATATTTAATAATGCAAATAATATTAACATTTTTTAATATTTAAAAATTAAATATGAATAAGTTTTTTTTGATAGAGTTTAGTACCACACCAGTTAATGTTTTAAACACATGATATCAAACAGAAAGTAAATCATTAAAATTGACAACAAAAAGTTTCACATCAAATTTCTTCAAATATATTTTTTGTTACTTAATATGTTCTTCCACTTAGCTTTTCAATTGTTTTTTCCTTAGAGCTTTGTCTTAGTAAAATCTAGACATAGTATTATGAACAAATGATCTTAGTGAAAATTTTGTTCCCATATTTTTATTTTAATATTTTCAGATAATGTATAAATATTTCAGGATAAAATGCTAAAATATTGCATTCAACAAATTCGCATTCATTGTTTTATTACATCCTGTTATGTAAGTCACTCTTCATAAAAAAAAAAAAAAAAAAAAAAAAAAAAAAAAAAAAACGAATATACAACACTAAAAGTTTACATTAATACATATAAAGTTCATTTCTCTACAAACAGTTATGTCTTTTTTATATAAAACACAATTAGAAGTTTTGTTACAAATTTAAGTAGATAAAAATGCGAAAAATTGTTGCAAGGCATTAAACCTTAATGTGGGACATAAAACATTTATTGCAGTGCTTTTAGCAAGCAGATTTTAAAATGGCACCGTTTCTTTCTTTCTTTTTGTTTCTTTTTTTTCATCTTTTTGTTTCTTTTTCCTTTACTGATATACCTGTTGAAGTACCATTACTAATATGCCAATAAATTGTTGAATGCATTATATATGCTTGTCTTAATGACAATTAAATAAAAGTAGTTTTAAAAATGTAATGAAAAGATACCTTTAAAGCTAAAATAACAAAATATTTCTCAATAAATATATTCTGAGACTTGTCTTTCCGTCAGAGCTTCTGCTTACTTTCAAACATAATGCATGTTTTAATATTCAGTATTGAAAGCAAATGATGTTCATGAATTATTTTTTATTTATTTATTTTTTGTCGTCTTAAGTTAAATTTCTAAACAATGCATTCATTAGATTTCCAATTATTTAAAAACCTTTCCGAATATACAACACTAAAAGTTTACATTAATATATATAAAGTTCATTTCTCTACAAACAGTTATGTCTTTTTTATATGAAACACAATTAGAAGTTTTGTTACAAATTTAAGTAGATAAAAATGCGAAAAATTGTTGCAAGGCATTAAATCTTAATGTGGAATATAAAATATTTATTGCAGTGCTTTTAGCAAGCAGATTTTAAAAGGGCACTGTTTCCTTTTTTTTTTTTTTTTTTTTTTTTGTTATTGTTGTCTTTTTGTTATTGTTGTCTTTTTGTTTCTTTTTCCTTTACTAATATACCTGTTGAAATACCATTACTAATATGCTAATAAATTGTTGAATGCATTATATATGCTTGTCATAATGACAATTACATAAAAGTAGTTTTAAAAATGTCATAAAAAGGTACCTTTAAAGCTAAAATAAGAAAATATTTCTCACTAAATATATTCTGAGAGTAGTCTTTCCGTCAGAGCTTCTGTTTACTTTCAAACATAATGCATGTTTTAATACTCAGTATTGAAAGCAAATGATGTTCATGAATTATTTTTTATTTATTTGTTTTTTTGTCATTTTAAGTTTAATTTCTAAAAAATGCATTCATTAGATTTCCAATTATTTTAAAACCTTTCACGTTTTTTGAAACATTTTCCTGACAAGCGAATTTGGATAATGCAGGCAATTTCCAGTAAACAGTGATTATTTCTTTGCACAAAAACACAATCTAAAGTTTTTTTAGTAAATAAAAATGTATAAAATGATAAAAAATGTCGTAAGATTTTACACTTTAATGTAGAACATAATGCAGTTTACTACAGTGTTTTTGACAAACGTAGAATTAAAAATAAATCCCAGTTTTTCTTGATAAGACACCTGTTGAACATGAAATTGCTAAACACATTACTTATACTTGTCATAGTGACAGTTAAAGAAGAGTCATGAAAAAAGTGTCAGGAAAGTTACTTTAAAGCTGACAAAAAATCTAAAAATATTTCTATTAAGAAAGAGTCTTTCTGAGAATTGTCCTTTTAATATGACTCTGCTTACTAAACTTTAAAACGTAATGCATATTTTAATATTCAGTGTTTTAAAAAAATGGTGCTCGGGAAAATATCTCTTTTACTAATATTGCAAAATAAATCGTTATAAAAACTCGTTTGAAAAACTTTCACTTATTCGAAATAAAGAATCAACATTTAAAAAACATTTTTTCTCCTGTTCATGAGACGAATTTTCACAATTATGTTATTTACTAGGAAATCTTGATTTTCAATAAAAAAGCCAATCAAATAAAAATGATGAGAAAAACTGGCTAGCTGGTAATAGTGCAGGAAAACAAAATAATTACATTCTGTGTAAAAAATACCCGGAATTTATTATTTAAGAAACGCGCATAAAAGATATTACAAAAATTCCTTTTTCGGTAATTTGGGACCACTGTACCGAGTTACAACGCGGAGTTTGAGCACCATCTGTGTCGTAGTGTGTCGACAGCAGCTGTTTTTTTTAGACCTACTTTAGAGTCCTCTGCGATTTTTTGAATGGAAAAATTAGTTAAAGAGTTTTTCTTTAAATTTTATATTTCAAACAGAATTTCTTGCGTCGAATAACTGAAAATATTGCAAAAGACCTACGGTGAATCGTGCATGTCTAACACACAGACATGTGAATGGTATATAGCAGCCATACTCAACCTGACTACCTTTTAGGTGCGGCCCGAGACACATAATCATTCATCCATATAAAATTCCTTAAGATGTGCATTGCATAAAAAACATTTTAGACCACTAGACCTTCACTGTTATTTTAAATATGGGAAGACAAAATCTGTTCTGTAATTTATAATTAATTTAAAATTACGTTAAAATACCTTAAAAGCCGTTTACTTAGTTTAAAGTTCTTTTTACATGTAATCCTATTTTACCCAGAGTGATGCATATGTTTTAGGCTAATTGAGAAATCAGGCTCTTTGCAAAGAGCCGGGCTAGTTTGAGAATCATCTCCTTTTTTCCATTCAGCCTGATATTTTCCAGACTTATTGCAAAAGAGCTTAGAGAGCGTTAGGTTAAAATAAACGTTTTTGCATTGAGCAAGAGACTGATTTAATAGAGAAAATCTCCTGAGATTTTCTTTTGAACTAGGAAATTCTGCGTTGTTATATTATTACCATTTATACTCATTATATAGCTAATACTACTTTCTAGGGTTAGATATTTTTCTCGCAAAAAATCGGCAATAAAAAATTGTTACACCACTATTTCCAAACAACAAAAATTCGCGGCATATTTTTTATAGCATTTGCAATAGAAATCTAGCATGAAGATTTTTAAATTTTTTTTTAATTTCTTCTGCGACAAACGTTCAATCGTACTGATAATATTAACTTAGTTATATTATACTGATTATACTATATATTATACTATATATTATACTATATTACATTATTACTATATATTACTTATACTTATAATAATATACTTATGTACTATATTATTATATTATTTATATTATACTGATACTATATTATTATGATTTATTTACCAATTAAAATATTTGTGTTAAAATTAATCTAGTATGTTATATTACTTTGTTGTAATATTTATGCTAGCTTGCTATTTTAATTGAACTTTTTTTTTACTCGCTTATAAGTGTGTTGTGGCACGCTGAACGTCGTAAACACAATTTGAGGCCCGAGAGAAAAAAGGTTGAGCATGACTGGCATTTATAGAGGGCCGAGAAGAGGTTGTGGATTTGGCTCGTTCTGGTCGGCCTTCAAAGTCTACGAACAAATCAAACAGCAATAAAATCAAGAAGCCGGTGCACAAAAATCGCCGTATGAGTCTTAGAGAGTTGGCCCAAGATATATCACGTATATATTAAGCCCGTTCATCAGGGCCGAAACTAGCCTTTTTTGCACCCGAGGCAAACATGGATTTTAGCGCCCCCCCCCCTCCTTTTTTGTAAAATATATTTACAAAGAGAATTTTACTAATTTTCTAATAACCGACTTATTTTAAAATTTTAAATATGTAATCATAATATATGTAATATTGAACTATGTAATCTGCTTTGCCAAATATTGATTCATAGAAATCTTGAAAACAGAATGAAAAATAATCAAAAATAATTCCAGGTTGAACAGGATCCGTGCTATATCATCCTTAGATTCTTCTATGCTTTGGTATACCCCAGACAGTACGAATTTAACAATACCGTGCTAACGATAGACGTGAGAAAAATCGACAAACACAATCTTCATTGTGCGCCCCTTCGTTCTGGCGCCCGGGGCACATGCCCCCCCTCTGCCCCCTGATCTTAGTTTCGGCCCTGCCGTTCATAACGTTATGGCTAATATTTTGGGCATAAAACGCGTCGCCAAATGACTGGTTTCGAAAGAGGTCAATTTTATCCTATTGTTCTGTACGAGTTTTTTGCAAAAAACGCAACTAATGTCATCGACCAAGGGCCGTACTCGCCATGTATGGCCTCGTGCGCGTTCTTCGCGTTTATGAAGCCATTTCGAGTTGATTGGAGAAAATTACCACTTCGAGTCAATTTGTTTCGAATCAATTGAGGCCATAAAAGAAAATTCGCAAAAGGAGCTAAAGGCCGTACCTTGATCTACCGACCTTAAAAGTATGGAAGATTGAGTCCTGCGCCGGCGCAGTTGTATTGAACTCGATGGGGTCTACTTTGAAGATGGCAAAATAAATTTTGTCGAAAAGATAATTTTTTTCTGGTACTTTTTACACAGAGTTTATACTTCCTTCGTGACACATTGTACGCCATATAAAATAGACAAATGTTTCTTAATCATTGAAAATATAAGGTAACCACTTACGAAAATATACAATTACCTCTTCTTTGTTACCCACGATTCTGAAAAGCGTTCATTATAATTAAAAAAACTCAGGAACCAATATATTTTTGAGATTTAAAGCTTTGATATCGTACGTCTACTACCAGCCACCAAAGTTTGTTACTGTCCAGTCGTATGTCTGCTTTCAGACCACCACATCTTTTTTTACCGTTCCCGTAGTATGTTTGCACTCAGCTACCACAACAAATAATCATACTGATCTTACATCAAATCGACAAGATTTGGAGATACGTAGAATTCGAAATAATATTTTGCAAATTGTGTTTAAGTGTAATTTTCGCTTCTTAATATATATATATATATATAAATACTCTAAAACGGCAAAAAGAAAATTACCGAAAGAAGTGTACCATGAAATTGAAAGTAGTTTAAAAAAGATAAGTAAGATATAAAATGTAAAGAGTTCTGTATGTTGAAACAGAAAAATTATGGGCTGCCTATTGGGGACTGCTTTTAAAGATACGACACGATGCAGAGCTATAAAATGTAATTTTTACATAAAGTGAAAACATATTATTGTGTTAAATATATTTAAAGTTTAAATAAGAATTAATAAATTGTGTTTTTCCTTCATAATCTTGCATATTATGTATTTCTGTTCGTTTAACAAAAATTAATTCCAACCAGCATGACACCTATGTATAAAGTTAATACGACCGAAAAGGTTTAAATAAGAATTTATATAGAATAAGGTTTCTTTTTCTACAACTGATTTCTGGAAACATTTCTGAGCAGCTTTTACAGTGTGCTAGTTGACCAGACGGCGTTACAGGGCCATGATGAATTACCGTTAAATAAAACCTCAAATTTGTATGATTTTATATATTTAACTCAATTTTGTCTGCTATTTGATATTTTACTTTCTGCGTAAATTTATTTTTGGGGGCTATGCGTACCGAAAGAGAGGGAAACCGCGACAAAACACTTATGTTTTTACGGATTTTGTCGCAATTTTTGCACATTTTATATTGTAAAACATATTTCTACCATTCCGAAAGTTTCAAAAGTTTTGTAGGGGATGTAAATCTGGTCTGTTGAGATGCTATAAGGAGATTGTGTTAAAATACGGACGTTTACTTTCTTTTAGCGTAGAAAAAATATCTGAGGGGCGAAGTGACCTTCGTTCACCGGTGTATTTGAAAGGGTTGAAATTCATATTTTAAAAATATGATTGCATCATTAATTAGAAAAAGGTTTCAGCTTTAAAAAAATAGTTTTGGTTTGTCAGTACCTCTAAAATTGCCCCCTGCAGGGCGTTAAAATTAAGGAGAAAAACGTTTTTAGGAATTTACTTTTTTTTTTTTCAAAGGATTAACTGCGATATATTTTTTTTAATTGATTGCAGCATTTAGACGTAAGAGTACGATCTTTCAGAATGTATCTTTTTTTTTTTTAACTTTACTAAGCGGTTTGGCCGTTGAAAGTTAATAAATAATAACAACCCCCCCCTCCCCTCAAATTCCTTCTTTTCGATCTTCATTTTCTCCCGATACGTAAATAGTGCTTCTGCTGATGCGCGAGCGCTTTTTACTTCTCGAAAGGACAAAGATGAATTTTTAATCAGAATTATTTGTATTTTTCAATTATTAATTCAGCTACTTATTAGAAATTTAAAATTCTGAGCCTCAGGTGCACCAAGAGAGGCCGTGGACTAACCACACTCAAATTATGATCCTGGTACAGGCGGTAGACTTTCCTAGCATTGTGCACACACAGAGTAAAACTCTGTTTTATTAGTTTAGATTAATTAGTTTCTGAAACCAGAACATCGGTTTTTAGGATGCTATCAATTCTCAATTCTTGATTATACATTTTTAGCTGCGTTACTGAACTTATACATGCAAGAGTAACAAATTAATATTAATATTAATATTAATATTAATATTAATGCTGTTTGTTGAACATTATTAATATTAACGCTGTTTGTTGTTTGTTGAACATGAAAATGCTATTTACTTGGAAATTGATAGCATTCGAAAAAACTAGATTCCGAGTTAGGAAAACTGATAAACACGACCCGGAAAATTTTCTGAAAATCCTTGTATTTATACATTCTTTATTAAATCTCAAAAATATATTAATTTCTGAGGTTTCTAAAGTTAAAGAACGCTTTTCTGAATTGTGAGTAATTCGTAATACCTTATTGTTTATTGTCGTTTGTTGCAACATTACACTTTCCTAGACTTAAAAAAATCTGTTTCCTTTTGCAGTGTATTTATATACCAGACAGCTTACGATTAACCCTACGTTACACTGTAAAAAATAATTATAATAATAATAATAATAGGGAAATTGTACTGGCAATCGAGACGCCAGTACGATTTCCGTATTTTAACAGAAATTTTTAACAGTAAATTCCAGAAAAACGGAAATTTTTCTGTAATTTACGGGAAAAAATTCCGTTAAAATACGGAAATAGTACTGGCGTCTCGATTGAAAATACAATTTCCATTTTTTAGTTTTTTTACAGTGTTGTGGCATGTGTACCTTTGTGATACAAGTCGCCATTTTCCTCTTGTATGTTTTGAATGCATTAGACGGTTCGAGAGCAACTGCTGCAGGTGAAAAATTGACACCGGTGGGAGGAAGATACAGGGTGCGGCTAACACAGGGCGAAAAAATACATTTTGTATTTTAATTGTCAAGCTGAATATTTCATGCTTCAACATGGTCATTCTCAACCGCGAAAGCAATCTTTGAGGGGAGGTATAGCTCAGTAAAACAAAAATTTTTTGCACAAGGAAGCTGGGTCGCAATCCACTTAATTAGTCACAAATACAGGGTATCTCCCTGCATTTCGAATCCGAGAGTTCGCATACAACTTTAACGGTAATGAAGATATTTTACCGATATTTTCAACAGGTATACGTTGCTTTCTATGAAATGTTGCAATGTCATAATGAATACTGGAAATGTCTACGATCTGCGTCCAAACAATTCTGACCTAGGCAATTAATAATTCGGAATGTAGATCACGGTACATATGGACCACTAACCTAATGAAAGTTAAATTCCCGTGATAGCTAGCACATTTCACACACACAAAGTAAAGTGCGTCTGTTGACGATATCATTTAAATATCTTCATTACCTTTTAAGCTGGAACAGAAAATCGGGTTTGACTTTGAGAGAGATACCCTGTATTTATGACTGAATAAGTCAATTGCGGACCAGCTTTCCTATACAAAAAAAATATTTGTTTCAGTGTGCTGCATCACCACTTGAAGTTTATACACGCGGTAGCCAATCACCATGTATTTATTAAAGAAATACTGTCGTATTTACTCGTGTGTAATGCACCCCCTTTTTTTTTACAAAATTACTTTTGAAAAGCGGGATAAGCGTTATATACGAAATATTTCAGAAAACGCATGGAATCACAAACTACATAATATGAATTTTAAAAAGTTCACCGTTTACTTAAAAGGTGTCAAATAATAATAATAATACAGATGTTACGATTTGAAATATATACATTTTATTTAAATTTTCGAGTAATTTCGGTCTGCAATCCCATAACCATCGTCAGGGAGTATCTTCATTAATTGCCGTTGCATTCATTTAAATACGTCGATTTCTTTGAAATGGGAGTGTCTGTAATTTTTAAGCTGCGTTCGCACCATCCTTCCAACTATTAGCAGTGTCGGCTTCGTTTTTTGTGGCGATGCGGTGTCTTTGATTTTTAACGACTTTAGCAGGAAAGGGAATGATGTCCGGCAAAAGAGGAACCTTTCCTTCAAGTAGAGTCGAGCTCTTTATCTTCTGACCCATTGTTGATTCCCCTCATTCTTTTGTGAATAAACCGCAGATGGGTCCAGTACAAAAGCTTTTCCAAGAAAACTGGAGAAGTAGGCAAAATACGCGTGCGTACGCAGCCTTAGAGTAGCTCGATGTAGAAAGTAATAGTGCTTTGGATAAAACTGGTGCAGAGGAAAATATTTAATTGTCGTTCCATTCATTTTTAACACGTTACTTTGTTCATATACATCCCTTTGCTTTAAATGCGTAGTCGGAAAATAGTAGATATAGGGGAAGGTGGCCTAAAATGGTCCTAACGGGCAAAACGGTCCACATATATTTTCTTCCAGACAGGTCACGCTATCTGCAGCGTAACACGTAAACTAGTTGTGCCAAATGAAGAAGAGGCAATGGCAGTATTCAAGCGATCGCAGTATTACGCATCTGAATAGAATTCTTTGAAAAAGTGGGTTTTATAACATCTGTTAAAAGATAAGCACTAACTTTTATATTTATTTAGATATACCGTCTTTCATGTACAGAAATATGACTTGGTTTACTTAATAGAGTATGTTTTTAGATTTGAATTATACTTGTGTAGTTTGCTATGTTTCTCGGTGTCATCTAGTTATATGACCTAAAATGGACGGTCATGTTGCCGGGTAAAATGATCCATTATGTGGATCGTTTTACTACAATTTCACAGGCTGAAGAAAATCCGGTACTGGGTCCTAGCCATCATGGTAGCCAAATGTGTGACTGCCCCAAATCTTTCTCTTTGAGTCCAGGTGTTATTCTATTATTTTTGTATCACAATTTTCAAATATTCCATTTTATTGTTTTTTGAAAATTATTTGTGACACTTTTTATTTTAAAATTTACATAAAATATATTATGTATGCTATTTGATTGTAAAACTTATTTTATTTAATTATGTATTGTCATAATTACTTTTATAGCCTTTATTTTGCTGATAAAAAACAATTTACAATTATTTTTAAATAAAGGATCGTTTTGCCCTTTAGTGAAGGTAAACCGAACCTTTGGACGCTTTTTCAAAAATCTGTGTTTTCATTACTCAATTTGGGTTTAAAATATTCTTAAAATATGTTTATAATGCAAAATATAGTGTAAAACATATTAGCATAGGGTTAAAGTTTTATTTAAACAGCTATGTTATTTTACACAAGTTTTTCCCTTGTGGGGATCATTTTAGGCCACCTTCCCCTACTAGTGCTTCGGATTAAACTTGCGGATTAATATTGTATTTTATTTACGATATGAAATCATACATGTTGTCACTAAGTCACTAATTCACCACTTCTGAGATGGGGTTTTTTCTCCAGTTTTTTTCCTGCCTCAGTAATCGTACGTAGCCATGTGGCATAATGGTTAACACATATGATTGTCACGCTAGCTGCAGGTGGAAACTTCGACTCAAACAAGATTCACTCAACAAGATTCAACAAGATTTTAGCAAGATTCACTCAACATTTCATCCCTTTGGGATCGATAAAAATCATTATCAAGCTAGCTTGAAAACTAAACACCGAGGGTTCCGCGTTAGGCTGGCCGCCTGACCAAGATCCATGCTGTATAACTCATCGGGGCCTAGGGTCAGGAAAACACGGATAGGTACTGTAGGCCCTGATCTTTCATGGAACGTACAGCCACAGGTTTCGTTTTTTTTTTTTTTTTTTTTTTTTTTTTTTTTTTTTTTTTTTTAAGTAATCGTACGCCATACTCCCCAACATCGAATTTTCGAGATGTATTGTGTACTGAGGCCCAATTCGAGCGTGTGACACCGAAACGTGCGATTTCTTATGCATACTAGTCTTCGGACAGGGGCTCAAAGTTTTATTTATTTACAAATAGAAAAAAAATTAAAAAGAACTTTTTATTTGAGAAACAAGAATGTTGTCAACGTTTCTTAAAGTGATTTACAGTTCTTTAAAAGTCAGTTTTAAATGGAATTAAATTTTATTAAGGAATATAAGGAGAATTACTTTATCTGATTCTGAAGCCTTTGCATGGTCGGTGTTAGTAAGATAAAGTAACTGTAGGATAGCCATTGTCTATCTTATCTTTGCTTTCTGTTTGAAGTTTATGTTTCCAGAACTACTAAAAAAGAGAACACTTATTATTTTGCCATAGTTCTACAGCATTCTAAAAGAATATGAATTGTGGCTGTTGATGATTTAAGCTAATGGTTAAATATATATTACAAATTTCCTGTTTTAAACAGATTTTCAGCAACGTAAAAATTATGAAAGGTTGTCATTAGTGAATAGTTAGGATTATTACTTATTTCTATGTAAAAATAAATTAGATTCACTAAAATAATAACTTTAGAACACAGAAAATACGAAAAATAAAAGAAATAAATGCTATATTACAAAACTCACAATCACGGACCCGACACTCAACTTGAGCAACCAAGGAAATTGCAGAAAGGTGACAAATCAGAGACCCGGGAAATCTAGCACTAGCATGAGAAAACGAATAACTCAGAGAGCTATAAAATGAAAATTCAGTACCGGATTGGATGTGAACTTCTGATTCTATCAACAGGTCAACATGTGAGAATTTCCAGGATCTTCCTATCTGCGAAGCAACTCCACCCCCTGTATATGAATAATGGTATAGCACATCATAAAGAAAAGCTATAAAAACATAACTGTAGTGATTTATGTGACTACTTAAAAAGGAAACTGTAGAAATATAAAACAAAATTTCTAATGTAGGAAAAGTATACATTGCGTAAAACTTAATTTATTATTGTAACTATAGAAGATTCAATACTGATATTTATATTCAAGATTTTTTTTCTGTGATTCAGACATTTTTCGCAATTTTTTTCAAATTCCTGGATTTCCCATTTAAATACCATGGTACGCATTATTAACGTCAAACTTGGCAAATGAGGTGCGTTCGTACAATAACTAGTTTTATAAATATTTTTTTGCATCGCATATTTTACTGAATGTATATTTTAGTACACTTCATACGTGCATATCAATTTCATTCTGTTCAAAAGGCTGTAACATCATTAAAATGCACTTGAAATAATTTTTTCCCATGGTCCGTAATATAACGGTAAACTTTTGACTGTCCCTGTAATTAAACTATGCATCCAATTTTCGTAAGCTTTGAAATGACTCGACAAAATTTTGCAACAATTATCTATTTCAAATTTCAGACCATTCGGTTGGGTAGTTTTTGCTCTGTTATAGGCGGACAGACGGACAGACAGACAGACGACTATTGGTGCTACGTATTTATGTAATTACGAACGCACCTAAAACCGTGGTGCGCATCGTACATGTGTTCGCATTATATATGATTATAAATAAGGATCTTCTTATGTAAAATAAAATAAACAGAATAATAATCCATAGTATAAAGTAGTGTATTGTTGGGATTGAAAAGCACCGTCTAAATACTACTATGCTAATATTAACTTCAAGTATAATGCATACATTCATTAGCATAGGATTATTAGCAACAAATATATATTTCACAAGTTTGGAAACAGTAAAGTATTGCATGGATTTATTCAAAATTTTGAAATATATCTTCAAATTTTAAACATAGTCTGCATTCAGTGAGTGGATTTGTCTGGAATTTCTAAAGGTAGTACCTATTCTATATACGAAAAGAGAATTTTAATGATCTATGTTAGAAGTAATTTATAAGGAAATTTCAAATACCAATTAATTTTTTGAAAGTAAACAAATACTATTTTTCTGTCAGAAGTTTAATAAAAATTAGTTTCGAAAAGAACTGCTGTATGGATCATTACACAACAGAAAAAAAATAATTAATAACTTTAAGCTAAAATGTATGTTTTCAAATTTAATGCAGACTAAATATTTGTTCTATTTGTAAAATATTGATTTTAGTTTGTAGTAGACTTTATTATTGAAAATTTAATGCCAAACAAATATTCATTCTATTTGTCAAGTATTGATTATAAATGCACTGGCATAATATCTCCTAGTATGTATACATAGTTTCAAATAATAATAATAATAATAAAAATAAACGGAACGTTCACATTGTTTAGCTACCAAATTATAACAGACAAAAGAAGGAAAATAGTATTATTTGTTTGGAGATTATCTGTCATAGATAGAATAAAAGCAGCAAATAAAATATGACATGGAAGTCTTAAAAGCGAATATCAGTATAAAACCCAGGGTTCGACTTAGACAGTTCAGACTCCCGGACAGCATCATCCTGGGGGTGGGGGGTGAGGGGGGTACGCTTGCATGTATCCATAGAACGTTTTTGTGAATTATTCTGAAGTAATTAGTATTAAATTTCATGACTATTGTATGTACACACAAATTTCGTACCAGGTACTATTCACATCTGTATACAGTGTATCATAGGAAAGATGAGTCACAATTTAAAATAAATTACTAGTACGAAAACTAGTAGGAAAAATGATTCATTGGTTGACGGGTGTATGTGTTGTAGTAACTTTCCATTTTATTTATTCTACGTATGTCATAAGATGGCTAAAAGAAAAAAAGTCCCCGATTAATCATCATTAATAATGGTTTTAACTTGCCTCGTTACGAGGAAAATGTCAATAATATGGGGGCGAGACTCCATACTTAACTCACAACTCACTTTTAGGACGAACACTGACATTTATTGAGACGAATACATACACAAAAAATACAGATATAAACACGCTTCTCGTTCTTTAATTACTTAAAGGCATAAACGTCGTTGAATACTTCTATGATTTTCTTACGTCGTGTAAATATTCAATCTTATTTCATCGAAATATCTTCTGTTCTTTAATAAAAAAAACCTTCCGTCGTAGAACTCATTTCGTTCTCTTTACCTCTTCTGTATCTTCACTTCACACAGCTTCGTAAAAGCTCGTTTCCTTTTTAATCTCGAAGCGGAAAATACGGGAGACACTCAGTCGAATGCAGGCGCTGCTTGCGAAATCTCCACAAGCGGCCGTCCTGACATCTGGAGCTGCCGCAGCGACATGTGGTAAAATAGAATCTGAAAAACAAAAAACAAAAACCAGTAACTGTTCTTAGGGGAAAAGAAAAAAGAATTAATCTGCACATCATAGTTGAAGTAGCGTAACATCATATAGGGATTTCTTTGAAAGCAGTGACTTGTAAAATGTTTATAGGACACAGAAAGAAAAGATTAAAAAAAAAAAAAATTTTTTTTTTTTTTTTTTTTAAGTTTCAGTTTTCGTCAGGCCAAGGTTTCATGTATTCAGCACAGGAGCTAGTATTTATCGGTCCTTCAGTTGATGAGATTTTCGTTACGTCGTAGGTGTCGTTAGACTTCACTTTGATTACTTTATACGGACCTAAGAATTTAGATTTCAACTTTAAACCTGGTCCTTGCTGGGTTCTCTTAATTGCTACAAGGTCACCAAGCTTGTACTTACGGGGTTTCTTACGTCGTAAATTATAGTGCTTGCGATTTTCTTGTTGAATTTCCAGAATATTCTTCTTGGCTTCTTTACGGAGCTCTTCTCTGTCTTTCATAAATTGTTCTTCGACTGCACTGTTTAAGAGGTCAATAATTTGTACATCTTCTTTCTGTTTCATTTTTGTACCAAATAATATTTCAAACGGTGTTCTCTTAATGCTTCTTTGGTAAGTTGAATTAATGACTTGTTGAACTTTAGGAACATGTTTAAACCATTTGGTCGGTTCGTCTTTGGACATTTTAGAGATTACAGAAATTATGGTGGAATTAAGTCGCTCTACTTGACCATTGGCACGGGGAAGGCCAGTTGTAACTGTCTCGTGCTTTATATTTTCATCTTGACAATAATCAGCAAATTCTTTGCTTGTAAATGCAGGACCTTTATCGCTAATGATAATGGAAGGATTGCCAAAAGTGTGACTTTGTTGTCGTAGTTTTGATATAACTTCGGTAGCAGAAGTACTTTTACATGGATACAACCAGACGAATTTAGTAAATGCGTCTATTAAAGACAAGATATGTTTATAATTTTTGTTGGTTGTTTCAAGAGGGCCTAAATGATCAATGTGGTAGGTTTGGAGAGGAGTCTCTTCTTTAGGTAAGGGATGCAATTCACCTTCTTGTTTGCCACGTTTGCGATTATACAAAAGGCATGTTACACAATTTGCTATAATTTTATCAATTTTATTTGACATATTAGGGATGAGAAATTCTTCGTTAAGGAGTTCTTCACAGCGTTTACGGCCAAAATGTCCTTTGTCATGAACGTGTTTAATGACATTTAGCTGCATTTCATCCGGCACAACTATCAGATCGATACCTTTATGATTTTTATAGAGAACGTTATTTTTAAGGAAATAGTTGTCATATGGCTTTGTTTTCAAAATTTCTTTGATGGCCTGTATATGTTCGTCAGTGTTCTGTGATTGTATGATTTTGGTAGTAAAACTATCTTGAATGATCATACATATTGGATTTCTACTTAAAGCGTCGACATGGCGCATTTGTGTACCTTGTCTGTGTTCGATTGTATAGTTATAGTCAGCTAACATTAAAGCCCATCGAGCAATCTTGGTGCAAAGATCTTTTTTATTCATAGTAAGGGCGAATGCGTTGCAATCTGTGACTATCTTGAAAGGAATACCTAGAATGTAAACGCGAAATTTTTTAAGGGCTTCTATGACAGCTAAAACTTCTAATTCATAACTCGAATATTTACGTTCGGCATCTGTGGTTTTTTTGCTCATAAAATAGACAGGGTGAAATTGATTGTCAATAGAAGACTTTTGAAGGAGGACTGCTCCGTAACCGTCAATAGATGCATCACAGTGAACTTCTGTTTCGTTACTAGGGTTATAAATGCTTAAAACAGGACCTGAAGAAAGGATGTGTTTCAGCTGATTAAATGCATTTCGTTGCTGGTCGCCAAAGTGAAATTTAGTGTCCTTTCTAAGAAGATCTGTTAAAGGCTTAGCTATTAAAGAGTAATCTTGAATGAATTTACGAAAATATGAAGTTAGTCCGACAAATGAATGTACATCTTTTATACTTTTAGGTTCTGGGAAATTAAGGACAGCTTTAGTTTTTAAGGGGGATGGGTGCAGTTGACCATTTTTAATGTGGTAACCCAAAAAATCAATTTCTCGTTGTAGAAAGTGGCATTTTTTGAGATTCAATTCTAAACCATATTCGGATGCAGTTGTAAGGACGCGTTGTAATTCCTGGAGTCCTTCGACTTCGTTTTCAGCTGGTATTATGAAGTCATCCATATAGACAATAAGTACTTTTTCATTAATGAGGTCTCGAAAAACGTTATAAATATATCTTTGAAACACTAAGGGTGCATCACTAAGGCCATAATTCATATATAAGAATTCAAATTGACCAGAATGTGTTACGAAAGAAGTATATTTTCTACTATTTTCTTCTACTTCGACATGAAAAAAAGCATTTTTAAGGTCAAGAGTAGTAAATACTTTTGCAGAATGCAACTGATCAATAATGTCATCAATTACTGGGAGGGGAAAACGTTGTTTATGTGTTTTAGAATTTAACTTCCTATAGTCAATACACAATCTATATGAACCATCTTTCTTTTTTACTAGGACAATACGTGATGAAAAATTACTAGTGCTTTTACGAATAATTCCTTTTTCGAGCCACTCAGAAATTTGTTTTTCGACGAAGTTTTTCTCTATTTGCGCCAAGCGCCTGGGAGGACAAGTAACAGGTTCTTCGTTTTCCAGATGAATTGATAATTTAACATCAGTTGTCTTTATTTTTTTAGGAGAATAATTTTGAATAAGTTCTGAAATTTTTAAACGTATTGTTTCATCGGTAATATGAGATAAATCAAGATTAAGATCGTCTAACACATGAGCAATATTAATCAAAAAATTATTGGACGTATCGTCATTTTTCTCGATTTTTTGCATCGAAATATTATTTCCAGAAATTGTTAAAATACTTTGTTGAATGATATCTGTACCAATAATAAGATCAAAAGATATGGAATAATCTGGGACTACATAAACATTAGTTGTATAATTAAAATCATCTATCATAATGTTCGTAGAGAAAAAACCTAGGGGTTTGATTATAGTATTTCCTAATCCAGTTAATGTGATAGTTGAATGTTCAAGGTTCGAAATTGTAGGGAGTTTGCGATAAATACTTTCCTTTAGTAAACTTCTTTCACTACCTGTGTCTACCAATGATGTAACATTTACAGACGAAATAATGACTTGTTTGGTCATGAAAGTGTTCGACGTGACACTGGAAACATTGGAGGGTTCTGACTTAACTCTAGACCTCCTTGGCTGATCACATTGAGCCGATTTATGGCCAAAATTCGAACAATTAAAACAACGAGGGCCTTTATCTTTATGTCTGCATTGGCTACTTTTATGATTCGACAAACCACAATTAAAGCAAAAAAGATCAGATTTTGGTCGAAAGGATTTCTCTTTCATTGGCATTTCAGGTTTGATTTTACGAAATTTAGTGTTCTCAAAGTCATGGCGAATTTTGTCATAAATTTTGAGCTTTTGCTTGAATTCTACAATGGATTGGCATCCATATAACATTGATTTTCTGAAAACGGGGTCGGGTATGCCGTTTATGATGTATTGCATTAATGCGGAATCCTCGATTTTACCACGCGAGCATATTTGTTTCATGATAAGAAAATATTCTTCTATTGATTCATTTTCTTGCAATTTTCGTTTATTTAATATATCATGTAACTCGGCAGAATTATAAGTGGTGCTAAATTCTGATATTAAGAGTTGTTTAAGTTTATCATATGAATTGATGTGAAATTCTGTTTGTGTTAATAACTGGGCTTTTCCTCGTAGTGATCTTTTACAAAATATGAATTTATGAAAGTCAGATAAATTAAACATATTAGTAACATCCTCAAAATTATTAAACCATACCTGTATATCACTAAAAGAACTACCATCGAAAGGAGGTATTACACTTTCAATATCAGTAAAATTTATAGACGATGGCATAAAACTTTGAACTGGAATTTGCTGTTGTTTGTCAAAATTTGATAATTCAGTGTTATTACTTGAAGCCATATTATTTGAAGGCAGTTCGGGTTCCGAGTCGGTGTCACTTTCATTTTGTATAATATTATTTTGTAGTAAGGTCAAGTCTGAAAGGTATGTCACTAATCGGGTTGCGAGATCGTTTAAAGATCCCTCATTATCAATACAAAGTAGATTGCACACTGTAATCAGATCATTTAATGAAAAATCAGTTTGAACTTTAGTTATTTTATTTTTGAATTTGGTGCTGTCGGTTTGAAAACCGAAACCAGTAAAATCACGTATTCTCTTTCTATTAGAGCGATCACCGTCAGCATCAAATAGGAATTTATGCAGCAATTTAATTTTATGCGTTCGTTCGTTTTTAAACGCAACTTCCAGTTCTGGTATTTCAACTAACTTCATAATAAAATAATAGCAATGAACTCACCGTTAGAAGAATATCCGGCTTGAATATGTAGGATGAATAACTCTAATTAATCATATTGGTGGGTTAACTGTCACTTCTGACTCCAATTTATGGGGGCGAGACTCCATACTTAACTCACAACTCACTTTTAGGACGAACACTGACATTTATTGAGACGAATACATACACAAAAAATACAGATATAAACACGCTTCTCGTTCTTTAATTACTTAAAGGCATAAACGTCGTTGAATACTTCTATGATTTTCTTACGTCGTGTAAATATTCAATCTTATTTCATCGAAATATCTTCTGTTCTTTAATAAAAAAAACCTTCCGTCGTAGAACTCATTTCGTTCTCTTTACCTCTTCTGTATCTTCACTTCACACAGCTTCGTAAAAGCTCGTTTCCTTTTTAATCTCGAAGCGGAAAATACGGGAGACACTCAGTCGAATGCAGGCGCTGCTTGCGAAATCTCCACAATAATGAATTTAGTTTTAAAACAATGAACTACTAAGTTGTTATAAAGAAATTTTAATCATTAATTTTTGAATGATACTGTTCGTTCTTTTTTTCTGAGATAGAGAGATTCGGTCTTCACTACATTCCTAAATCCTTAAATATGTAAGAATTTTGGTCACTTTTGGCCCATTTTAAACATTTGGCACTATCGAAAACCCTGATTGCCATGGAGTCACTTCAAATGAACGGTCTGGAACAGACCGTTCTGCACGTTCAACTACTGCACGTCCCTGCATTAGTCAGATCCAGATGAAACCTTCATCAAACATTTTTCTTTTAGTCTCAAAGTACAACATTTCTTCCCTCCTCCAACGCTGCCTTGTTCAGCATCCAATTAAAATGAAAAGCGTTTCTACAAACTTTTGTTTTCGCTGTTAATTTGTCTTTCATCGCTTTTAAACACGTTCTCTTCATAATGGAGTTTTTTAAGCTCGTGCGTATAGTGGAAAGTATTATCAACTATTCTGAAGCTACTCCAGGTTCGTAAGCAGTCAGCATAGTCAGAGGGGACTTTGAGATTTTTTGGTGAAGTTAATTCAAAGCTGTTCTTTTCTTCGCTACTTTAATGATATACAGGGTGTGATATCGTTTGATATCACATATATTATTCGTTATAGGTAATTAATATGATCCCTATATAGTTAAAATTTAATATTAACTATCAAGATAAATATGCGCTGTTCTATTTCTTTTTGTATATTTAAGTTTTAAATTAATCTACTTCCCTTTTACGTATTACTTCAACATTCCCAAATCTCCAAATCGTTCCCACTCTGCTCTTTTCTCTAAGAAAATAAAATAATAATATAAAAAGAATATTATTCACAGCCATTTCATTCAAAAGTTAGATTCTTTTCGCGTTGCATCTGCCTATGCAATTTCTCTCTGTCAGATTTTAATTCGAAGCTTTGCTAAAAGATAGTCAAAACTGGTTAAACCCGTAGTTATATAATAGTATCCAGATATACTTCTAAACTTATGTCGCCTTTCATTTTACCGCCCTCATTCCAATGCTATAAGCAGCCTTAAACTTCTTTCTTACTTTTTCACGTACTAAAGCTTGGCTATTCATTGTCTATCAGGCTTTTAATCAAAATTTAAACATCCGCATGCATTCGAATGTAACGGTCATCCCTTGGCAAAATCTGTGTCTTAGCCAATAGCTATCTCTCGCGAAAACTTTACGAATGAAAAATGTGAACTCTTTCACTCATTGCCTGCTCTTGATGATGTAAAGATCACGATTTGATTTTGTGTGTCAGAGGGGTCACTCCCAAGACACCTATGTTCCTTTTCGATTAATCATTAAAGTTTCTGTTTAAGCTACAAGTATTGGTTTTAATCTTCTGGATGTGTGTCGTTATTTTCTACGCCCATTTTTACTTCATTACAGAAATATTCAATTTTACATAAATAATTCAAAAGACATCTCTATCTACTTATTCGTATCCGAAGTTTTAAGAAAGAAAAAACAACATCCACAACAAAATAATTCGCTATTATACAGGGTGTTGCAGAATTCGACCGACAAATTCAGATGGACGATAGTAGGCAGGAAGAGGATAAAAAATTATCACAGAGCATGGTGTCGCAAACCACTTATGTAGTCACAAATAGAGGGTGTTTCATCCTAACTGAACTCGAGTTGACGGTAATAATTTTAATAACAATACTGCAATGAAAATGTAATCGTATGTATCTCGTTTGGTATGAAATGTGATAACATCACGAAAAGTTCTGGAAAAACAGGTTGCTCATGCAATCGATGATTCCGTATGAACTGGTAATCACAGTACAAAATGGGAAGCGTCAAGTGCATACTGCTGGCGCGCATAATGGAAACTTCCACCACTTTTTATTATGTTATCACATTTACAATAAAAGTGAGCATGTCTATTAAAAGTATCATTATAATACATTTCAGTTTTCTTAAAGTTATTACCGGCAAGTCAAGTTGAGTTAGGGGAGAATGCCCTGTATTTTTGATTAAATAGGTGGTTTGCGACGCTATGTTTCATTGCAAATTTTGTTTCTCTTGATGCCCACTATCACCATTTAGCACCAATTCATATCAAAGTATATCTGAATTTGCAGTTTGATGAAAATTCGTTCATTAGTTCTTGAGATAGAGCTATGGCCGAAATTCTGAAAAATGCAGCATAGCAGCGCCACTTGTTTGAGTGATTTACACCAAAATATAAACAGCACTAATTCATATCAAGATATACCTAAATCTGAAGTTTGTTGAAAATCCAAGCATTAGTTCTTGAGATAAAGCTATTGAGGAAATTGCAAAAAATGCAGAATAGCAGCGCCACCTGTTGAGCGATTTACACCAAAATCTATAAAATGTCAATTCATATCAAGGACTAACTGAATCTGAAGTTTGACGAAAATCCGTTCATTAGTTCTGGAGATTAAGCTATTGTGGAAGTCATGAAAAATATTGCATAGCAGCGCCACCTGCTGAGCGATTTACACCAAAGACTAATAAGTACCAATTTATATCAGGGACTAACTGAATATAATTTTTTAATAAATTCCGTGCATTAGTTATTGAGATAGAGCTCACTGTGTACCACAAGTGATACACAGTGAGACAGTGTATATATTTTCATAAACCATATATTTTTACACTCTATCAATGATTTTCTGCAGTTTGGAAATACTTAAACTCTAAAGAAGAGTCAATTGATATTTTAAAGCAAATAAGGAAAAATAGTCTACACTTCTCTAATATCAATCTATATATCTATCTCTAATCACAAATTTATAGTTTACGTTGAAAAATGAAATATATATAAGCTTATTAATGTACGAAATATATAGTTTTTTTATCTGAAAATATATGGATTTTCTAGAAATTGAAATTAAGTTTATTCCCAAACCCGACATACTCACAAAAGAAAAAAAAAATCTTTATTACAAAACCCGATCCAAACCGGAAATACTTAAATTCTAAAGAAGAGTCAATCGATATTTTAATGCAATTAAGGAAAAATAGTCTACATTTCTATAATATCAATATATATAATATATTGTCTATATATATAATCTCTAATCAGAAATGTATAGTTTATGAAAATGAAAAATGAAATATATATAAGCTTATTAATGTTCGAATATATAATTTTTTTCATCTGAAAATATATGGATTTTCTAGAAATGGAAATTATAGAAATGGAATTTTTTCTGTAAATATCGAAAGTAAAACTTTCCTTTGATAATGTGGTGAGTTAATTTTAACATTTTTTCCCACTCTTCTTATGTTTAATTTCCCATTGTGAGATAAGCCTGCAACAATCATAAAGCCTTTACTGAAACTTTCTTTGCATTCTTGGAACCAGATTAGGACACCTTTTTCTCCATGTTTTTAGTTGAAAATAGACCTTTTTTTGTGGCAGTCATTTACATAAAATCATGCTTCTTCAAGGACAACAGTGAATTTCCATTCATCTCCCGCTAAATGATTTTCATACAGGGCTTTAAAAAAATATCTTGCGTTGAGCCGCATGCTTCGGCAAAAGACGGAGAGCATTATATATTTTTTTAATTTTTTTAAAGCTATAAATCTCGGTTTATTATTTTGTTTACTTTTATTACAGATGTTTTTGATGCAATTGATTCCTGACCAGGCGGAATTTTTCTTGTTAACAGCGATTTCACTTTAGAAACGTTTGAAACAGTACGAACTTTTTCCCATATTCATTTGGAGTCTTCTTTCCTTATAGAAGTGCCGATTGGTGGGTTTTCCCTTTTCGATTAATTATGTTGCTTATTTTGCACTTAGCAATGTCCATACCCTGCGTAACGCAACGTTTTATAAGTACAGACAACAAATATTTCACCTAGGAAAATGTAAAAATGTATCCTTTAACCCACAGCTTGTTTACATGCGAATAAATGTGAAAGTATTGGACAATAATTTTGATTTCAAATAATATGCTGTTGCCAGAAATCCGCCCCAAACGTATTTGCATTTTTTTAATCCTTTATTGCAATATCTCTAAAAATGTGTAACCACTCTCTGTAGTACACGCAATCTGCATGACTTTATTTAATAGGTAACCCCTGATTGTTTAATAAAGTTGTTATTGTATATTATAGGAATATTCTTGTTATTGTCAGCACACATACGTATCGTACGAGGTTTTTTCTTCTTTTTTTTCAAGGTGATTAGATTGTGGGAAAGCTAAGAGTGGATTAAGTAGGCTAAAAGGAAAAGGTATTGCAAAAGGTCTTGCACCGGCGACTCTCGTTAGGGAAGGCTCCATCTGTAACCCTTTAGTAACTGAAATGAATGGTATATTTACCCAACAATAATATATTGCATCTATACATCTAATTTCACCCAATTTAAAGGAATTCAAATTTTACGATAGGAATACGAGAAATTCATAATTGATTCTTTTAATGTCCTTCCGATCTGATGTGAAGAACAAAATTTTGATAATAATCTTTAAAAACAGACGCTTTAAAGCCATTTTGTTTTTATCGCGATCTATCCTTTGACAGTGCAACTGCCTGCGAAAGATAAAATAAACAATTCTTACCTCAACCAAATGAACAGAAATAACACACTTTTTAAGCATGTTTAAAACTTTGTTAATTAATTACCAACCTTTTTATTTAAAAAACAGCAATAAAACAAAGCGTTTTCATTTTCGAAAACGATTTTTGCCACTTTTTAAAAAGACCTACTTTTTAGTTGTGTGTTTTAGAAATAAACATACAATATGTTCTTTCTTTAAATTTTGTGCCGTAAACGAAAGTTATGTAATCAAATAAAAATATGCAAATGAAAAACTTCCTGAAATGTTTTCGCCTAATTTCTTTATAATGGTGATTTCCCTTACGATAACACATTTTCGAGCAAGCCTAATCATTTTTGCAATATCCTGAAACATCTGTAGCTCCTGTAATTCTATATTAATTTTCCAAAAATCATTTGGATAATTAGGTTATATGTTTTAAATATTCCATCTTTTTTAATGTTTTTTTTAGGGCTTCTTATTTCCGTTAGAAAATTACCTTATTAACAAAATTAAATATAAGTAATTTATCATTAGAAACTTGTTTACCACCTTTCTTTTTCCCAGCGGACTCTGAAGTAATTATATTTTCTTAGTATTAGAAAACTAATTTCTTATTTTATTAATGAAAATCTGTGTTTTTCTTGTAATTTTTTACGATTTCTGTATGCTATCAAATCGTTAATAAAAGTTTTTTTTTACAAAAAAAAAAAAAAAAAAAAAAAAGAAAAAAAAAAAAAAAGAAAAAAGAAAGAAAGAATTTTCAATTTTGTTTCAATAGCATCAAAAACAGGTTACATGCAGATGAATGATAATGAAAGCTCCACTATTTTAGATATTTATGAAAGTTTATAATTCGTGTTCTAACTGGAAATTGCAGGAGTCAAATCTAGGCAAAATTTGTGGCTTATTTAGGGTCATTCACAAAAATCCAATAACTAAAACAGGTCTCGTCGCAAAATTCCTCTTAATTCCCCTTCACAAAAATCCTTTTAATACTACAGGGTCCTTTTCCCCAAATTCCTCTTAATAAAACATGCGTCTTCACAAAATTCTTTTTAATAAAACAGACCTTTTACCAACATTTCTCTTAATAAAATAGGGATTTTCACAAAATTACATTCTATAAAAAAAGATGCTCTTGATTGGTTAGTATATTATATTCGATTTAAAACGTTTAATTTTCAAACTAGAAAGGAAACCTTACAACCAAGTTCACCAGAAAGGAAAACTTTAGCAGAAATACTCCAAGAAGATTTTATTAATAATAAATGCGGGTACTACTTGGTCATCCCGTCGACTAAAAATCTATCCCCAAACTATAAGATTAAATACCAATAATAGTTGATCGTAAATGTCACATTCGCTTGACTTTAAGCAAGTTACACGTGTTTACGTCATCCAGTGATTTTTTATTTCAACGTTACATTTGTATTTTTATTAATGTCATACTAATTTATTTGTACTTTCGTTATTTAAAATAAAAATTATGTCAATTTCTATAATTTGGCGAGTGGCTTGGCGCTTTATATAATTTGATTATATATTTTATATAATTTGGCGAAATAGGTCGACGAGATAACTAAGTAGTGCCTAAATGCTTTACTTGAATCTGACGAAGTGAATTTCATACTTCATTGCTAAATGTTCTTTTTCGCAAAAATATAGTAACTTGCACAAAAATTACTTACTTTTCACAAAATGGGCAGCATGGAAGTAAAAAGAAATGCATTTTAATCACTCCTCCTCCTCCCCCCCCCCCCCCACAAAAAAAATGAAATAACCATTTGACTGATAATTGTGTCTTATTTCAAGTTATGTTTAAAAAAAAAATTAGGCCTGTTTCTGTTTAATAAACTAGAATCAAAATCTGAAATTTTTAATACGAACACACAATTTTGACAGTTTGTTTTTTCAGCAACTTTTCCCTTTTGAAGCGGAACATGAAATCCATCCGTTAATTAGTTTAGGAATTTTGAAATAGGATTGTTTAGGAATTATTTAAGAATAGAAAATAAATATATTTAAATAAATTTATAAGTTTTTTAAAAGAATAAATTAAAATTTTTGCATATTTGAAGCATCTAAAAATCGATTTTTGTAAATAATAATAATAATAATAATAATAATAATAATAATAATAATAATAACAAATAAAATAAAATTGTATTTTAATAGATTATAACGACATTTTGGAATTTATTTCGTCCACCAAATTCCGTCGCACGCTCTTCAACAACAGATCGCAACGATGAAACTTCAGACGACCAGAACCTTCATCGATATACTCCCCAATTTCCGTTTCGAGAAGAAAAACAGTTTACAAATCGAAAGTAGTTCCACCGAATCATCCACAGATTGCGACAAATTACCTACGTTGAGCTCAATTTTTCCGGTTAGAATCGATCGATTGTAAAACGCCGTGGCTAGTGGATTGGAGCCCCTCAAGACATGGCGTTTTACTATCAATCAATTAAACATTAGATTGTTTCCTTTTTCGCGTTCGTCTTTTATTCTATAATAGATTTTCATGGGCTACATAATCAGTTGAAGACCTCGATTTTCATGGCCTACATAATGAGTTGAAAACATCGATTTTTGCTTTGCATGACGATTTTCATTTCGGCGTCGCTCTTTGGCTTTGGATTTTTCCATATCTGATAATTTGCGCCTACCCATTTTGTAACTTTTTCAATTTTTAACGATTTTATGCCTTTCGATTACCTAATCAAACAATTTTTAACGATTTATGCCTTTCTATTACCTATTCAAATAAAAATTCTTCTAAAAGTAAAGAACTTCGTTGAATTTTGTTAAAAAAAAAATAAAATGCGAGCATCATTTGGCCCCATCCTCGACAGAAAACAACAACCATTTCCAAATGGTTAAAAAAATCCTTTTTTCCAATTTATATATTGTTCGTAAACTAATTTCGAAAGCATATTTTCATTAGAATTAGAATAGGTTTTCAAAAAAAAAAAAAAAAAAAAAAAAAAAGAATTATATAAATTATAACCTATGAAATTTTAACAGAAATCGATTTTAAAAAATTCCATATATCCTAAAATTACGTCTCATTCTGCTGAATAGGTTTTTAATTATGTTTTAAAAACTACACGCATTGCAACATGTTTTGCAAAGATTAGAAATGAACTTAATATTAGGACTTTCAACATTTAACCCCTTGAAAGGCGGTCGTATGTATATGAAACCACTTAATTTTAATTCCCAAATGCCACCAGAATTTTAGTTTAAAATATTTCGGTATATTATGTGTGTGAATTAGAGCTTTTTCGTATTTACAGATAAATTTGTTTTCAAATTCTGGTATCATTCATTAATTTCAATACTTTAGCAATGGAATTGCTTTGTCCCTGAAAGGGTTAAACCTTCATAATTCTTAAACTACTTCATCGAATGACTTCCCGTTTGGTATTCTATAACAGTATAATTAATCGAAATAAATGAAATATGATGTCAAAAATTGATGTTTGTATAGAAAATGAGTTTCGTACAATTTCAGGATGAAGATGAACCACTAAACTTAATTTTTTAAACATTAACCCCTTCGGGACGGGAGCATTTTACGAAATTTTTAATCTTTTGTCACCGTTTTTTAAAAACGGAAATTTGTGTCTTCTTGAATCGAGAAAATGCGCTGATTACATAAGATGAATTTTACAGTAAAATTTTACTGGTGAGGAAAAACAAGGATTCTGAGCGCTTCATGCGGCACGTATACGTGTCGCTCGTCCCCAAGGGTATGAAGGAAGAAATAGTTTCCAATTGAATAGCAATTTCTATTTTTTTTTCTGAGGCTATTTGGTAATTAAAATGCATGTGTTCCCTCTCTCTCTCTTTTTAGGTGCGTTCGTAATTATATAAATACGTAGCACCTGTAGTCGTCGTTCAGCCCGTCTGTCTGTCTATCTGTCTGTCCATCTGTCTGTTCATCCGTCCGTCCGCATATAACCGAGCGAAAACTACCGAACCGAATGGTCTGAAATTTTAAATATATAATTGTTGAAAAATTTTGTCGAGTCATTTCAACTTTTATGAAAATCGGATGTATAGTTTAATAAAGGGACAGTCAAAAGTTTTCCATTACATTACGGCCAATGGGTATAAATTATTGCAAGTGCATTTTAGTGATGTAACTGCTTTTCGAATGGTCTGAAATTTTAAATATATAACTGTTGTAAAATTTTGTCGAGTCGTTTCAAATCGTTATGAAAATCGAATGTATAGTTCAATTACAGGGACAGTCAAAAGTTTTCCGTTGCATTAAGGCCAATGGCATTTTTTTTTTCAATTGCATTTTAATGATGTTACAACTTTTTGAACAGAGTGAAATGGATTCGATTCAAGATTCGATTGCCTAAGAGGAACATGCACTAATGAAGTGCACTAAAATATACACCGAATAGCCATTACATTATGACCACCTGCTTAATACGACGTACGACCACCTTTCACTCTCAAAATCTCCAACACCCGGCTTGGCATTGACTCGACAAGGTACTTATAGGTAGTCTGAGGTATCTCGTACCAAACGCTCACCAACTGGCCCTATAATTCAGCACATTGCGAGGTAGTAGCGTGGCAGCCCGAATTGGGATTTCCAGGTGAAACCACAAATGTTCTATTGGATTCATGTCAGGTGAATTTGGAGGCCAGGACGTGTTTTGAAACTCACTAGAATGCTTTTCTTACCACTCTCTGACGATTCGACCCGTACGACAGGATTCATTATCCTGTTGTAAATGAAATCACCCGCCGGAAACACTGCTGTCATGAACTGCTGTACCTGGTCTGCAACGATCTTCAGGTAGCACTCAGACGTCAAAGATTGTTGGGGACTATCGGTCCTAATGTACTCCATAAAAACATCGCCCATATGATAATACAGCCGTCACCGGCTTGTTTCCGAACAACTGCGCATCCGGGGTCCAGTGTTTCCGTTTAAAATCGTCATATTCGCACGCGTCTGTCGATGTGATTGACCAGAAAACGTGATTCCTCGGACCATGCAACTTTCTTCTATTCTTCTATGGTCCAATTCCGATGTTCGTGGGTCTGTAGCAAGAGCTGTTGGCGATGACATGCTGTCAGCGAAAGAACGTGCTTCGTCCTCCGGCTGTGTAGGCTCTTACACAGCAGCGCACGTGACACTATGTGTTGAGAAACACTATCTGGCTCGCCACTGTTATAGTTGTTGGTGAATTCGGCGGTTGCAGCTCTTCGGCCACGACGAATAATGCGAAGCAATCTCCGCTCCCTTCAGGAATCAATGCGCCGCATGTGACACACCACTCGCCGGCGAGTTGTCGTTTCACCATCCATACACCAATTTTGATACGTGCTCAGAACGACTGCACGTGAAAAGCACACCAAACGCGCCTTTTCCGATATCGACGTTTCCAGTCGCCGAGCCATAACGATTTGCCCTGCATCAAAGTCTGATAATTCTGTTGTTTTTCCCATTATGTCACTAATCACACGACGTTTTGAAATGCAGTGCATGGATGCTTTATATACGACAACATCAGCCGAACACACGCCGTGGTTTTGTTTCTGGGCGATCTTATTGTAATAGATGGAGGGTGGTTATAATGTAATGGCTCTTTGGTGTACATTCGGTACAATATGCAGTGCAAAAAATATTTATAAAACTAGTTATAGTACGAACGCACCTCATTTGCCACGTTTGACGGGCAATTTCCAACTTGTTGTTTTTGCCTTCCAATCATTCCAATCAAGGCATGTTGTTTATTCTTTAGTGAATATTTTCAAATACTACTTTCTATACCTGTTATAAAAATATTTTATTTTTTACCGAGGAGAGATAATAGAATTTGAAAAACAAGTTTTGGGACGTAAAACCATAACTTTTCTGTAATGAAATTTATGTTTTCAAAATGTGTGATAAATAAAATTTCTCAAGAAACAATGCTTGCGACATGTTGAATAATTCAGGATAGTAGACTCGTTCATTTTTACTAAATAATATAAACGTCTTAGTTTATGGAAAATCAAGAAAGAAAAATCATTTGTTGAGCATAGATTATGAAACATCTTGCAACGCTTCCTGAATGCTTTAACAAAACTTCGTTATTTAGGGAAACAAGATAACTAAGTAAACATTTTAGAAAACGCATAAAACATTTTAAAAATTGATTTCTGCAGTTACTGTGCATAGTCAATAGTACCTTTATTACACGCCACTATTTAGCTAAAATTTAACTTACACTAAAATACTCTTAAAATTACTGAAATTACATTTCCAGATATTATCATCCATAGACGGTTATGTATCCAATTCTTTGCGTGACCCTGTATATGAACTGTAGCATTTATACACACCGTACAGTATGCATAAATATAGTGAAATATAAAAGCGCATATCATAATTAAAAATGCATTTCCATCAATCGTTGCTTATGTACAGTACTTCGGACTCAATATAGTTTCTGAAATATTTTGTGTGTCCCAGTAAGTGCTATGCACTTCTTATTATGCATGAAATAACTTACAGTAAACCGCAGCGACGTATATCAATTTCATTATATATGAAATAGTTTAACATAATTAAAATACACCATAAACAAACCCTCCCCCATATCATTATGTATCGGAATTTTTTGTGTGGCCTTGTAAAGGAATGAAAAGTATTCTTTGCACCGCATATTCTTCAGAATGAATATTTTAGAGCACTTTATAAATGCATACCAATTATTTTATGCTTGAAAGCGTGTAACCTCCTTAAAAACCATTTTAAACGATTTTTTCCCATTGACTGTAATGTAACGGAATACTTTTGACTGACCCTGTAAATGAACTAAACATGCTACAAACTTCATTTGAAATAGGGATCGTGCTATGGTGAACTTTAATATCATCCAAAAATTTCAAAGCGATCCGAGTATATTTACGAGAGTTAGAGCGCGGACAGACAGACGAACTGAAATCATAAACACTTTTCAACTTCGTTGGAAAGTGTTATAAAGAAAGGAAAAAACAGCTTTTAACATCAAAAGGGCGGGTATCACGTATACATTTTACATAGGTTGCGTATTGTTTTAATTTTTAGTACTAGAATATTTTAATCGCAGTCTTTGCCCTGTCTAATCGTAGAATTCTTGGGTTAAATAAATCAATTAAATTTAAAAAATCAAAAAATCCCGACTGCGTAAAAAGCGAACTAATTAATTATTTCTCATCAATGTGAAACTTTTTTTTTATATTACTTACGTATTTTTTTTTATTTACTTGTATTGATGACTTTTAAATTGTACTTAATTGTTAGTTCCTATCTATAAACACTGTTTGGATGAGGCGTATAGATGTCTATAATGATTAGAGTTGCAGTAAAGCTTGAGATCCTACCTATACAACTTCCAGGTTGTATATTTAAATCGAGCTTCGGACTGTAAAATAGTCAATGAAACATCGTCTGCATTTTGAAAGACCTATCCAATGATATGCCACTCAATAGGGCGCGTAAATTTTATTTTTCGTCTCTACCGTCATTTTGTATTTTACGGCCGTTATTTTGAATTTATAAAAACAAAACATAGCCTATAACCATCGGACGATTAAGACAAGTCGATAGAGACCTCATTCATTAAAATCCATCCAGCCGTTGGGATGTTTCGAGGGTATAAAAGAAATCCACATATCCGGATACGCGTGAAACACTTAACGCGTATTAACCCTTCTTTTCAGTCGGGTAATAAGGCGAAGAGTGCCATACAGAATTAATGGTATAAAAATTAAAATGTCATAAAATGAGGCCTTTATTGAAGGAGTTGATAGGCATTAACAATGTTAAGAACAAATATATATATTTTTTATCATGTAATGTTTATGCTCTGAAGAGTATGAAGAGTGTAGAATTTATTTTGCATAATTTAAAAATGTACATTTGGTATTTCAAAATCGGATTTTATGTTGAGTGATTTATATTCATAAAAAGCTATTTTCCTCTTTAAAATTTTACGTTTTTAAATTTCACTACTTTTAAATAAGCGATAACTACATAAAATTATAAACTTAATTTTCTGACTTAATTTATAGAGAAAAAGATGTGATTATAATAATTTTTAACATGAAAGTTATTCACTTTATAAAAAATATCGTTATATAAAAAGTTTCGCTACATTTTATTATTATTTTTTTTAATTTTGCAAAATAATGAAACAGTGTTTTTGAGAAATTAGCGTTACACCTATTTTTTTATAAGTTTTATTGATAATAATATGGAGATAGTTAAATTTTCAGCTCTATCTTTATTGTCCACATCATTTCCATGTGAAAAACGTTGCTGATATTTTTCAATCTTAAGAATAAAAAAAGAGAAAGCCTAATTATTGTTTTTAACATTGCAAAATATGCTAAATAAAACTGAAAACTTAATTACATTTAAGTGATTTATATGACTATTAACTAATATGAGTAAATTTATATTTCAACGAAGGTTATAAGTTGAGACAAGGTCTTTTTGATACTTAAGCCCCAAAATTCGTAACCGTGTTGTTTGATAACAGAAATTGCGATATTTTTTAGCTATTAAATGAGGCAAAAAATTATTAAAAATGTTGTTAAAACTATATGCAACCAGAAACTCTTAAAAAAATTCCGAAAAGTACACTGTTAAAAATATCGTAAAAAATTACCTCTGTTTTTAAAGACTATCTATCGTCTGACGAATGAGAACTGCACATAAACGCTTACGGAGAGTTCTCATTGGTCAGAAAATAGATGATCTTTAAAATCAGGGGTAATTTTTCACGATATTTTTAACAGTGTACCTGTTATTTATAAAAAGTTATTATTTCGGTGAAAAAAAATATTTAAAAAAATCGAAAACACAAGTTTTGAGACAGTAACGCTTGTGACATTTTGGAGCAGGTGAAAATAGAAGAAAGTTGTTCATTTTGTACTAAATAATCTAAACCTTAATGTTTATGAAATTTAAAAATCAGTTATAAATAGTTTTTCGGAATGTTATAAGAACAAATATTTTTATAACCATGTATTAAAGTTTCTAAGAACAGAACATACTATTTACTGTTACAGAAAGAAGTTAATAATTCTACCCATAATTCTACCTATAAATAAATTTTCAAGAGAATTTACAACAATTCTTATGCACTCCTACATAAATGTAAGCATGAATACGCATTAAAAAAAAGTATATTATTTTATTTTTTTTTTTTTTAAGTATCGCATAATGGCTGCATTAAACATTTATGTAACGGAAATTAATAATAATAACTAATTAGTTTCAATAATTTAGGATTCTATATCGTTTTTATAGGCACGTATATTTAATGCTGTAATTTTGAAAGTTCATAAAAATTTTCGAATAATTTCAAGAAATACAAGTTAATTTTTTTTTCTCGTAAGTTATAACTGCAAAGTTTTATTCAAACATTTCTGGCACAAATTTTGATTAAAATTAAATGGTCACACAACTATCTTTTGAAGGGACATACAATATTTAAAAATCAGATTTTATTTTAAATATTGTTTTCAGAAAAAGGATTTGTAATATCTAATTTATATCCTAACTTTTAAAGACGCTATACACATAAAAAATACAAATTTTATGTTCTAGAGTAATTTATAGAGAAGTAGACGCACTTACATACTTTTTGTAACTTGACCGTAACTGACTATCATTAACGTATCAAAGGAATTAAAGCATTTTTATTCTTTATTTTGCGGATAAAATTTTTACATTGCAAAACTGAGAAATCAATTTTCCTTAAAATTATTATTATATTTATTTTATACGTGTGTACATATACACAGAGGTGACAAAAGTCATGGGATAGCTATATGCAAATATATAGATGGAAGTATTGTCGCTTACAAATTGTATAAATGGCCAGTGCCTGAGCAGGACTTTCATTTGTGTTCAACTGCTTCCTGTGAGAAGGTTTATTATGTGATTATGGCACACGACGAGAATTAACGGATTTCGAACGCGGTATGCTAGTTGGGGCTAGACGCATGGGACATGCCATTTCGGAAATCGTTACGAAATTCAACATTTCGAGATCCACTGTGTCAAGAGTGTGCCGAGAATACCAAAATTCAGGCATAACCTCCCATCATGGACAAAGTAGTGGTCGACCACCGGCACTTAATGACCGCGACCAGCGACGTATGCGTAGACTTGTAAGTGTGAACAGATAAGCAATACTGGGTGAAATAACCACAGGAATGAATGTGGGACGTACGACGTCCGTGTCCGTTAGGACAGTCCGGCGAAATTTGGCTTTAATGGGCTATGGAAGCAGAAGTCCGACCCGGGTGCCATTACTAACAGCACGACATTGCCAACTGCGGCGCTCCTGGGCTCGTGACCATGTCAGTTGGACCGTAGACGACTGGAAAGAAGTGGCTTGGTCAGATAAGTCACAATTTCAATTGGTAAGAATTGAGGGAAGCGTACGAGTGTAGAGCAGACCCCATGACGCCATGGACCCAAGTTGTCAACAAGGTACTGTGCAAGCTGGTGGTGGCTCCATAGTGGTGTGGGCTATGTTTACGTGGAATGGACTGGGTCCGCTGGTCAAACTGAACCGATCGTTAACTGGAAATGATTACGTTCAGCTACTGGGAGACCACTTGCAACCATTCATGGACTTCATGTACCCAAACAACAATGGGATTTTCCTGGATGTCACCGGGCCATAACTGTTCGCGATTGGTTTGAAGAACATTCTGGACAACTGCAGCGGATGATTTGCCCGCCACGATCACCCGACAAGAATTCCATCGAACATTTATGGGACATAATCAAGAGGTCAGTTCGTGCACAAAATCCTCCATCGGCAACACTTTCGGAATTATGGACGTCTATAGAGGCTGCATGGCTCAATATTTCTCCAGGGGGCTTCCAGCGACTCGTGGAGTCCAGGCCACGTCATGTTGCTGCACTTCGCCTAGCAAACGGAGGACCGATACGCTATTAGCAGGGTATCCCATGACTTTTGTCACCTCAGTGTATATGTGTACATATGCATATATATATAAATATATATATGCATGTATGTATGTATATATATGTATGTGTTTATTAATAATGCTATGATGATGCTTAAAATTTCAATCGTGTTATTTTTGCTTATATAAATAAATATTGCGTTAGATAATAATATTTCGAAATCTTATAACAATATGCATTTATTTTTAAACAGTTGGTATTGTAGATATACTATTTTGAAACATTATTTTATTTTGAGTAGTGTTTTCAGAAAAAAAGCTTTGTTATTTTCTAAAAATAAATTTTTTGATGCAGCGTAATTTGTAGAGAAATAGACTTATTAACATTGTTTTTTGTGTTTGTTTAACAGCAACTTATTACGATGAGTATATTGAAAGAATTATGGTGTTTTTATTTTTAGGTTTGCAAATAAAATTTTACATTCGAAAATTGAGAAAACGGTTTTCATTGAAATTATTTGCATTACTTGCTGATCCCCCCCCCCCCTGATACCGTGATAATAACTTTAATAAATATTATTATCACACTAATAACATATTTTTATAGATTTTATATATTTAAACGAAAATCTTCCAAAAACGAACCTCATGATGGAACTCCAATGCCTTCGGCACCGTACACGATGCATGATTTATAGTTTTAAATGAAAATCTATCGAAAAGAACTAAGGTGGCCTCGTTACACTGATTGGAATTTAACTTCTGACGTTTAGCTATATTTAAGATTCAGTTCTGATCAAAAGTCCAGAGGAAATATAAATAAACGTAATTAATATAAAACGCACCAATCTCACTATTTTCAACTCAAAATAACGTACAAAATAATATCTTTCTCAGATGTGTTTCCTAGCTCATTCGCACAAACAAAAACCTCTCGGCAAATATTTTACCGCGGAAAGACAGAAAAAAAAAAAAATCTCGCGTACGTGTGAAAAGAGTTATAAAAATGAGCTCTAGAAATGATTTTTGTTTTAAAAATAGCAAATATTAATACATTTTTTAAAACAAATCCATCGTTAGTAAGGACGAAATACTATCTATTAATGGTAACTTTTAATTTCTTTTGTAATTTGTTCACGAAAAAGCATGTAGAATTAAAAAAATCTGCAAAAAAATTGCTGAAACCGCACCCCCCCCCCCTCCCTCACTAGAAAGTAAGAAAAGAAAGGTTAATACTGATAAATTTTCAAACGAATTGCACCGAAAGATTAATGTATATACATATATCCTGGAATTTTTCATTTTCTCATGTTTGTAATAGTTAATACGATGCAGACATAAAAAAACGGGGAGAGGGACACGAATAGGGATGTTTTGAAGGAGAACCTGGTTAAACCGGAATTTTTTTAACATGTTTCACCATTAAAAAGATTACAGTACAAAATTTAAGCGTGTGGTTTTTGTTTTGTCGTATTGCGTTGTGGAGGAAATTGCTTTTCACGAATATCGGGTCTTTAGTTGAGGAACATGCTTTCTGCGGCATCGATGAGATTTTTCACACTTTTTATGGTTGCCATTATTGTTTTTATTAATAGTTTGGTCAATAACACAAAATAAAAATTTCGTAATGAGGTAATTATTTTCTGGGAATTTCTGTCTTTCGAATAAGTAAAAAAAAAATCCTAACTGTTATTTCAACATTTCAAAATATGCTAGCTAAAACTAAAATCATCATTATATTTCGCAAATTTTAGACTACATTCGAACCAAGGCTTAAAGCCCTTTCTTCGCTGAAAACTTAAAACAGAAATTTCGAAAAATACTATCTTTCTATTCATGCTATAAATGTTAGTATTTCGGTTTTGGGACAACAAGTTTGTGGACATAAACCTATAACTTTTCTGCAACGAAATTTATGTTTTCTCAGAAGCGTGATAAATTTTATATCAAACGAAATATCTGCGACGTGTTCTGGAATACCAAAATGAAGGAAGTAGTACATTGTTACTAAATGTTTTAAATTTGTATGTTTATTAAATTTAAAAATACCTCTACCTCTTATGAAGGTTGTAAGAATATAGATATTTTCGAAATAATTTTCATACAAATTCCCAAGAAAATAAAAGTTATTATTTACCATAACAGAAAAGAAATAAGTTCATAGACTATAATTCTACATATAAAAAAATCTTTAAGAACATTTACCATATTTTTTAAGCATTCATATATAATGTAAGTATGAATACAAGAATATTTTTCGCTGAACTTGAATTTATTTGAGTTGGAATTGTTTGAAGTATTGTCTAAAGTTTCAGCTGCATAAATTTGCCTGTATTTTGAATAATTTAGGATTACATATAGAACCGTCATTTGACTCTTTGAAAATAACAGTAATAATTTTGCTCTCGATTTGATAATTTAAAAAAGTTTGTATGACTTAATAGTTGTCTAGAATACAGGGTGCATCTAAACTCGTGGGCAAAAATTTAAAGTGTGATAGAACACATCAAGACAAACAATATTAAATAGGAAACTAAGGGTCCCAAACATCATCCGAAGGAGATAGTCGCCATTAAAGTTTAAGGTCCAAATTTTCAAATGATTATAAAAAAACGGAAAAATAAACGGTCGATTCATTTGCAGTTTTTTTCTAAAACTATTCTTTATGTCGGTATTATCTTGAAAATAAATTTTAAAGATAAAGTTAAAAAAATGCCGATAGATGGCCCTTTAGACTATGGAGTAACGAACAACTATTTTTTGCCGTTATTTTTTGTATCTCATTAAATGCTTTCAAAAGCTTAGGCTTAGACTTAAATTTAGAGCTCAAAATCTGAATCGTTGGGAGTGGTTAAGTAGCGCAAACTGAACTGGGTTCAGGAGTTGAAATTTGAACCTCCCTCCTGAACACAGTTCAGTTTGCGCTACTTAACCATTCTCAACGATTCAGATTTTGAGCTCAAAATTTAAGTCGAAGTCCTTCATTATGAAATAAAAGAAATGATGTCCGGAACACATAAGGAAATTTGAAAATAATACGAGTTTAAAGTATTGTCTAAAGTTTCAGCTGCATAAATTTGCCTGTATTTTGAATAATTTAGGATTACATATAGAACCGTCATTTAACTCTTTGAAAATAACAGTAATAATTTTGCTCTCGATTTGATAATTTAAAAAAGTTTGTATGACTTAATAGTTGTCTAGAATACAGGGTGCATCTAAACTCGTGGGCAAAAATTTAAAGTGTGATAGAACACATCAAGACAAACAATATTAAATAGGAAACTAAGGGTCCCAAACATCATCCGAAGGAGACAGTCGCCATTAAAGTTTAAGGTCCAAATTTTCAAATGATTATAAAAAAACGGAAAAATAAACGGTCGATTCATTTGCAGTTTTTTTCTAAAACTATTCTTTATGTCGGTATTTTCTTGAAAATAAATTTTAAAGATAAAGTTAAAAAATGCCGATAGATGGCCCTTTAGACTGTGGAGTAACGAACAACTATATTTTACCGTTATTTTTTGTATCTCATTAAATGCTTTCAAAAGCTTAGGCTTAGACTTAAATTTTGAGCTCAAAATCTGAAAACTGAACTGGGTTCAGGAGTTGAAATTTGAACCTCGCTCCTGAACACAGTTCAGTTTGCGCTACTTAACCATTCTCAACGATTCAGATTTTGAGCTCAAAATTTAAGTCGAAGTCCTTCATTGTGAAATAAAAGAAATGATGTCCGGAACACATAAGGAAATTTGAAAATAATACGAGTTTAAGTGTCATGGTTAGAAAAATCGATAAAGCGTTGTATTTAAGAATTAACTGACATGTATAACATCAATATTTGATTAATGTTCTTTGTAATTCCTGAAAACGCAGGTGCACAGAATACATTCAGCTGACAGGTTTTGGTCGCTGATATGATAGGAACATAAAAATGAGGAGCTTCCGGAAATTATTCCTACACTCGATGCAACCACCGTGCCTTATATTTTTGATCCATTTATGAATGTTTTAATTGAATGCAGTTTCTCGTTTAAAAATTAAGTTTACATTGAAAATAACAGTGCTCCTGTCCTGAATGTTATCATAAATATTAGCAATTTCAAAATTATAAGAAAACAGTTCAACCTATACTCAATACAATCTCCGTGCTTCATATTTTTGATCCATTTATGAATGTTTTAATTGACTGCAGTTTCTCGTTTAAAAATTAAGTTTACATTGTAAATAATAGTTCTCCTGTCTTGAATGGTACCATAAAAAATTAACAATTTCAAAATTAAAAGAAAAATGTAAAAATCACGATTATAAATTTTGATCATACTTAAAAATTTTAAAAGCCAGTTTCCTTTTCACTAAATATTCATCTGAAATTTTCAATTATATTCCTATATACAGGTTTAATCATCGTCAATCTAGTAAATATCAGGCAGTGAAGACAAACAGCCCTATTTTATTTAATAGAAATTTGATTGCTTTCCACTCATGAAGTTTTAACTGCCGAGTTCAAATTCTTACTGAAGGTTACCATTATTACCATTTATTTTACCTTTAACTACTTTTATAGGTCACACTGCCGCTGTTTATTTCCACTTTCAAAGTTAACTTATAATTTTCAGTTTAAATATAAATACTAGTAAAAAAAATTTCGTTTGTCCTAATACTATTGCTAGAGAGTTTTGATGGGGTTTTTTGATGAAAATATTATGATTTTTTTTTTTTTTTTTTTTTTTTTTTTTATTGAGAAAGAAAAAAAGAATGAATAAACTATAAATATTAATAACTTTGCAAGAAACTTCCTTTAACGTTATTCTATTTTGTATGTGTAAATTTCATTTCGTGCAATGGTAATAATATAAATCTATTTTCATATTTTATAATGTGACCCACTTTTTTTATTCATTGCTTAAACTGGCTCTCGGTCCTAAATGAGTTTGACATGACTGCTTTAGACGATACTTTAAACAAAGGCATTAAGCAAGAAAACATTTTTCGGGTTTCATGTTAATCATATTATATAAGAATATATAATAATGATGAATGCTGTTATCGATTTATTTATAGTTAGAATTATGATGCTATGTTCTATACATTTTTTTCTGTAATTTTAAATAGTAATGTGATAGTAATACTTAATTTAAATAATAAACAGTAAATAGATAATTTAATTAAATTATTAGTAAATTAATAGTAAATAGTAGATAATTTAAATAGTAATACTTTACCTGCGAATTTGCATAAAATAATATTACAAAGACATATATTGTTAAACCAATTTTAAGAAATATTTAGACTTGCTTTTTAAATTTCATACATAATCTTCATACACATATCCTCTTGGCTGTCTCTTTTTTGGCCAAAACTAACATTTTAAAATTATCTTCTCATTAGACGTCATTTGCAACATAAATTGATATCGGAAATTTTTGTAAGGAAATAGTGGTGACCAAAATTTTATTTTAATCTATTTTTAAAAAGACCGCTTTTATTTTTATGTACATATGGCTCATGAAATAATATGCTATAAAATGTTTAGAGTATACTTTGTATAACAAATAAATAAATATAAATTGGAGAAAATAAAATTTATGTTGGATATTTAGGAAACTGATTTATCAAAATTTTAGGAGTTTCTCTTAAATATTAAAAAATACAACCATTAACAAATTATATACTTTTTTAAAATATGAATTGCTACAATCTATATGCAGGGTGTATCTAAACTCTTGGGAAAAACTTTAAGGGGTGATAGTACACATCAAGACAAAGAATATTAAATAGGTAACTAGGGGTCCCAAACGTCTTCCGAAGGAGATAGGCGCCATTAAAATTTAGGGTCCAAAATTTCAAATTATTATAAAAAACGGAAAAATTGGCCGATTCGCTTGAGATTTTCACTAAAACTGTTCTTTATGTCAGTATTTTCTTGAAAATAAATTTTAAAGATAAAGTTAAAAAAATGCCGATAGAGGGCGCATTAGACTTTGAAGTAACGAACAACTACATTTTACCGTTATTTTTTGTATCTCATTACATGCTTTCAAAACCTTAGACTTAAACTTAAATTTTGAGCTCAAAATCTGAATCGTTGGGAGTGGTTAAGTAGTGCAAACTGAACTGGGTTCAGGAGTTGAAATTTGAACCACCATTTAAATGTAGACAAACATTATCTTTAAAAAGCTTAGTAAATACACTTTGTGTAAAATATGAAATATCAGTTTGAAATCTGACAGTTTTTTTTTCGAATTTTGGCTAGTCATTTGTGGATTTTCGTTATACTATACAAATACTCTTAACCTTTTCACTACTGTCATCCATGATCAAGGACATCCTTTTTAAGATTTTTTTTAAGACGCTTAATTTAATTTAAAAGAATTTTACAAATTTCGTGTGCATTTTTAATCATTTCCTTACCAAAAGCACAAGTATTTAGAAATCAAACCAAGAGATGAGACAAATTTTTTGAAGCGAAATTTCACAGAGAATGTTTTGAATCAAGATGGATGATCTCATTGAGGTTTTGTAAATCCTCTTTAATATAATTTAATATCTAAAGCAGATAAATCTCAAGAAGCACTGAGGACGGTACGCTAAAGGTTACCGAAACTAGTCTGGTGAAAGGTTGCATATTCTGGCGTTTTTAACTTTGTCTTAAATTTATATTATTCTGCGTCAAGTAGCATCTTAAAAATTAATGATTATTCAGCTAAGCATATTTTTAATTTTTTTAAATAAACAAGAAAACTTGAATTAAAATTATTGAGATAGTTCTAAGTAATTATAATTTTTTAAACGCATGTTCATGACGTTTTACCACTCTATAAGAACAAAAACAACACAAAATAGCCAGGAATGTTTTATTAGACGATTTTTAGCTTACTGTTAGCATTATTAACAATGCGTGAAATATTTACTTGATAATACTGGACAACAGTTGTTTTGTCCTAGAACTAAAATTAGTTGATTCTAGATCGGTTTTCGGCGCTGATTCCGAATATGGTTTCCGTTTATCTCTAGATACTCCAGGATTTGAGAAATTTGCATATTTAATTTTATGCAAATTTAAACTTTTTTGTGCTATTTTATGCAAATTTTAGATATAATATATGTCACATCTAATTACGTTTTCTAGATAATGACTACTTGACTATTTGCTTCTGATAAATGTCACGATTTGCATATTCTTAACATTTATTTATTAGTTATTAAGCCTAATTTGCGTATTTTTCAATGGTGTAATGTTTACATCACTATCAACTTTAAAATAGTTGCCATAGAATTGACGTAATGTTTTTCTAGACTAGATTTTTATGCTGATTTCAAATCTGCAGTCTGTTTTCTTATGTCATGTTTGTTTTTGAGTAAGATGAATTTCTACTTTTGCACGGCATTAACACAGGTTTGATATAAGATGCTTTTTAGGGGTGTGTAATTCATTGAGAAGAAGGTGAACAGGGTCAGATTCATATCAGAGACATAAACAGAAATTTATACAATCGAAAAATAATAATAAGTAGTAGAATATATCCTAACTACTTGAAGTTTATCATACAAAGTATCATACACTGTAAAAAAAAAATCTGTAAATCTACATAACTAGTTTTTGTAAAACTACAGAAATCTGCATGTTTACTAGAATTTTATCCGTAATCGGGGAAAATATTTACCACTCGCATAGTACAAATACATGAAATATCTTAGTTTGACCTGTCAGCCAATGAGAAAGGACTTCAATGGTGACATAATGACTATTCACGCAGCCACAGAGGCGTTCAAGGCATCCATCTTGATTATGATTTCAAATTAGTAGGTAAGTAAATATTTCTTCTTTATGAGTTATTTTTTTTTATATTTCCATTCTACTTGATTCCTAATAAGTACAAATCAACAACACAGTAAGACTGTTTGATTTCGAATTATAATATAATATGATTTTAGCAGGTATTAATGCGTAATCTTCCTATTATTTTTTGTTAAATATTTATTATTCAGTCAAATGACTATTCTTTACACCAGTGTTTATTAGATGCATGCAATTTCTAATGTTTTATCTTTTAAATCAAATTTTATTGCAATATGGTTAGCAGATTAAACATTTTATTTTTAATTATTGATGCAATGAATAGTACTCCCCCCTTTGACTGATAATGAAGGCCAAATATTCCACTATTCTTCCGCAGAATACTTAAAATGTATACCAAAATTATCTGTCTTAATATTAGTCGTGCCGAGTAATCGGTATTTATTGTACTGGATTCCAGCATCGCGTCGGGTTTACTTTACTATTTTGGTTCGGATCGGGTCGGTTTGGGTTTCTTCGAATCTTGCGTGTCGGGTTCGGGTTGACTGATTTTTCAAAAGAATGTTCAAAATATTTTTTTCATGCTAAACATCTAGGTGTAGGGCAGATGTGCCAGTAATGGACAAACTTCTACATATTTTGTATATAAAAAAAAATTAAACAATAAAAATTTTACTTTAAAAAATTTTCATAACTCCCCCCCCCCCCTTACATGTTTTATAATCTGTATTATTGTTGATACTCTTAATCAAACCAACTAGGAAGCAAAAAGTGATCCTTCGAAGTTCCACTGTTTTTCATTTATGTTGGCGAACATGCAACGGTTTAACTTAATAAATTTATATATTCTTTTACTTTCCGGCAAAATTTATTAATGACTATTAATGTTAATAATGACTATTAATGACTATTAATATTAATGACTTGTTTATGCATAGATGTAATAGTTTCCCTATTTATGGAACATTATACTGTATATTATCCATCATATAAACTAAGCCTTAAAGAATGGTTCTAAGCATGGATTAAACTAAGCATGGGACAAATTTTGAAACTTGCAATTTCTTTAATTATAAAATTGTTTCTGAAAACTATGTTTCTATTTTGTTCAAGGACATTAGAAATTTTTTCATTTTGTATTCTATAAACTGAAATATTGTTTTTGTGTCAAACAAAGTTCATTTTCTTATTTTTGTAAAAGGTGTCCCATTCCTCCACACTCTCTCCTATGATTCTAACTCTGAATATTGGGCACTTCTCTATCTATACGCACGTATCATGGGTATATGTGTTAAAACTGTCAGAAATATTATATATATGAATGCGTGTATATGAAAAATGAAATGTTGTAATATTTTTACCCATTCCTAGAGAAGAATAAATGGTTCTTAACTGTGCCGTAAATAAAAAGGATTTATCACATTTCTTATATACTTTTGATTTCTAAACCTTTAATTGATGTTACCGGTCTCTCAGACCGCGGCTTTTTTTAATTTTTATAGTTTAACTTGCAATTTTCAATTTAACTACAAACACTATCGAAATTTTGTTCCGTTTGGAACTTTAGTTCTATCACCAGAGACTTTTGAATAGGTGAATTTTAATTATAACAGTGCTGTACAAAAAGTTTAGTACAAAAACACCATCCTATGAGTTAATCGTGCCTTTTATTCATCTTTCGATGAAACGGTCTCACAGACCACTTCACACTAGTTACGTGACAATTTCTGTGACATCAGTTAAAAGTTAAGCAGTATATTGAAATATGTATTTATTTTATCTGAAAATTGTTCTGCTCAAACTTTTTGTAAAAATCTTAACAGGACTTGGAAAAAACCTAAATATAAACATCTGCATTTTAATTTTACGTGAAGTTCTGAGCAATAAAATGCTGAGTTTTTACTTTCTCATGCAAAGAGAGATATAGGGTAGGTAGGGGTAAAGATACGAACGGGGAAAAAATACGCACCGGCTGATTTCATATGAAGCAACATTTCGGCTATCATGAGCAATAGGTGGCAGTTTGGTTTCAAGTGTACTAGTCATTTATTTAAACCTTTTGATAAAAGTAGCAATTTGTGGTAAGAAAATGAGGTAAGTTTAAATTTTCGAATTTTGATATAATATTTTGTATATTTCACTTTTTTCTTTACTTGGCAATACCTGGAATTTTTACAAATCCAAAAATTCAGTGGAGATCGAAAGCTTTTTAGCTTCTAAATGCCGTAGTTTACCTCGATCACATTTGTTTATACTTATAGGTAGCCGGTTAAGCAAAATATTGCAGAATGGGGTAAAAGTACGCATACGCCTTGGGACAAAGATACGCACATGTTTATGATACGGGACTTTGCCCTATCGTTTTAGCTAGATGCAAAGCTTTCCACTTATCTAAATTTGTATTATATAAAATATAATAGATACATAACTAATATAAGTTAGTAAACTACATTTTCCTTTTTCTAGTTAAGTTTTTTAAATATAGAACATATGTTCTACCTACCTACTTTTAAAAATCAATATTGTTGTTTCATGAATCGCTTTTGTTTTAAACCTTAATCTTTAACTCCTGTTAACGGTCTCACCGACATCTGCAGTATTCAGTTTTCACAATTTAACTTTTAATTTTCAATTTAAGTATTAATTTTTGTTTAATTTTGATTCGTTCGGTAAATTAGAAGTATAGCTGAAGACTTCTGAATGCGGGAAAGTTTACTATAATAGTCCTTTACATAAAGTTTAGCGCAGAAACCGCCTCTTATGAGACAGTAAACCATTTTATTCAATCTACGATTAAGCGGTCTCGGAGACCGCTTACAGTATTTATGAAACAATATTTGTCACAATAGTTAGAGGTTAACTGCTATTCGCGATCTTGCAGACCGCTGTTTTTTCATGGTCTAGTTTACAATTTTCAGTTTAAATACTATAAAAATTTACTAATGCTTTTACATTACTCATTCATTTTAGTGGAAATGGGGCAAAAACCGGCCGTAATGGGCAAAAATACGCACTGCGTATCTTTGCCTCATCACTGCGTACTTTTACTCCAACCAATGGGGCAAGGAGGAGGATGGCCACCCAGGGAAACCCAGCAAATGCTTTTGAGATTTAGTGCAGTCCCTGGGGGAAGAAACCAATGGGGGAAAGATATGCAGAGCAAAAATTACAATTTCTTACGGAAATGTAATTTGACAGAATGTCGTATGATAGTGGAACGTGCCTAAGGTTTTAATACAACATTTTAATAAGTCGTCGCATATCAATGTTTTCGTTAAGAATCAAAATTAATGATAAGTGCGTAATTTTACCCCCCACCTACCCTATATCACTTAGGTGTGTCATGTGATTGTGAGCCATGTTGAGGACAACTTGTCACCAAGCGCCATTGAGATCAACCATGATGGCGCTTTTTAACAAGCTGTCCTCACTTCAAATACTTGTGGGCATGATACCTACATATGTTTGAATATTAAAGTATATACATTTGTCCATTTTCCTACATAAAACATAAATTGTTATTAGAGATGTAATTGTAGATTACATTTCATAATATCAATAAAACATGATTTACTTTCCTTTTATTTCGGGTTCGGGTTGAGATAAGTCTGGGTTGAGTTGCAGGTTGCCGAAAATTATTTTAGCTGATTCTGGTCAGTTTGAGGATCGAGGAAATATTTTTGGCGTGTTCGGGTCGAGTTGCGGGTTGACTTAAGTATTATATTCTGTTTTGTGTCGGATGCAACTTGACCCATGCATGACTACTCTGTAGTCGGCTAATTTTCAATATATCAGGATTCGTACGGTCCTTAAAAGTACTTACATGTTTCAAAAGGATTTTTTTGTGTTTGAAAGTGCTTATTTTCATACAAATTTTTTTAAAGTCCTTAAAAGTGCTTTACTATCATTCTATTTCTTAATCGGGGGTGGAACTCCTTCTGCATTTCTTTTCATTTCTGATTTAAAAAAAAAAAAAAAAAAAAAACGCCATTGCTAACCTTTCTTCTGAAATTTGACCTCCCCTTTTTGCTCCCTTCTGCACAATACCAAAGTTTAAACTGTTTAAAACTTTTTTTAACCTTTAACTGATGTTACCGTTCTCTCACAGACCGGTGCTTTTTTCAATTTTCATAGTTTAACTTGCAAATTTCAGTTTATCTACAAACACTACTGAAATTTTGTTTCGTTTGAAACTTTAGTACTAACACCAGAGACTTTGAATAGGTGAATTTTAATTATAACACTCCTGTGCAAAAAGTTTAGTACAAAAACATCCTATGAGTTTATCGCGGCTTTTATTCATCTTTTAGTAGGAGAGCTGTTGAACATTTTTGAGTAGGTATTTGAGGCACCCTGAAAATTTGTGCAACACTTCTTTTGTAATGCCTGAATACAAAATCGAATGTCTGGCTGAAGGATCGTGGCCCAAAAACTGTGCCAGACACGTGTCAAGTGCCATTTGGCACTTGACACGTGTCTGGCACAGTTTTTGTGCCGACTAAAGTGTCTGTCATTTTCAAAATACTTTTTTCTAAGCATAAATATTATTCTGCCTCAATCTCAGCGTGCCTCAAATACCTTTTTTGGGTAGTCAAAAAATGGCACTTGACACGTGTCTGGCACAGTTTTTGGGCCGACTAAAGTGTCTGTCGTTTTCAATATATTTGTTTCTAAGTATAAATATTATTCTGTCTCAATCTCAGCGTGCCTCAAATACCTTTTTTTTGGGTAGTCAAAAAATGGCACTTGACACGTGTCTGGCACAGTTTTTGGGCCACGATCCTTCAGCCAGACATTCGATTTTGTATTCAGCCATTACAAAAGAAGTGTTGCACAAATTTTCAGGGTGCCTCAAATACCTTCCTTAAAATGTTTAACAGCTCTTGGACTATTTCGATGGAGCGGTCTCGAAGACCGCTTCAGACTAGTTATGTGACAATTTCTGTGACATCAGTTAAAGGTTAAAAAAATGGCTCTACTCTATTTGTTACTTTATAGTGAATAAATAATCAGTCCTAAATTTCATTAACTATTCATTCCATCATATTCATTTCATTAAAATTTTAGTCTAGAATGAATGTACTAAGTTTTCCCCCTCTTACTAGGTGAGCGGTTGAAGATATGTACAGATTTATAGTCAAAAAACACATTTTTATTAATTATCATAACAATAACTAAAAAAAACTAATTCTATCAAAAACATTGTCAATACAGATGTTGTAGAGGTTAAAATTCTGATTGAAATGTGCACTTACACTTAACATTTTTGTTGAATTTTTACAATTATAATTTAAAGTTTTGCCTAATTCGTTAAGTTCTTGAAGCCAGAACATACGAGGTTATCAATTTACCCTGTTTCTAATTTATATATATATTTTTAATTTATTGAGGTATTATTTGAGGATTTTGTAATTATTTTAGGCTTTATTTTGGATATTTTCAGAATTATGGCTTAACCTCTTGATTACGGATTATAGCCCAGTGGTAGGAAATGAAAAAAAATAGGCCGAATTCGGAATTAAATACGGGAAAGCTGGAAATTGTTTTAATCCCTTCGACATAGGCCAGAAATAAACGTACTAAGTTTCCCCGTCCTACTAGCTGCAGTTTTGCCGCTACGAACAAATAGATAACTTAAAGTGTATTATTTCATGATTTTTAGCATATTTCAAAAATGATTTGTAAATGATGGGAAATATTGTTTACGATCTCTGATATTGTATTTGAATTATGCGTCGTATTTAATTTGACATATATAGTGAATAACAGTGCGTATGCCTCACATTTAAGGAGGTCGAAAATAGTGGGGAGGAGCGAGGGAACAAATGAGCCTTGTCGCTACAGGAATTATAGGTCAACCAATAGCACGATTTTAAACTTCGATATTTTACTAAAAGAACTAAGATGGTTTTAATAAAAAATATTTTCGACTAGTATACGAGTATCTTAACACGGGAGAACTCGCTGCATGAGATTTTCTCTCACAGTCGTACTTTTTTAAGACTCGTATTTAAACCATTTTTCATTTTAATTAAAATTTAAAAATGTTATTTCAATTATTTTACCTCTTTTGTGAATAAAATTACTAAGCCAACCAAAAAAAGTTGATATTATATGAATGTAAAGTAAAAGAAAAGGAATTGGGCATTCTCACTAGCGAGTTCTCCCAGGTTAAGTTAAATTCATAGAATTTTAAAACCTTTGGAATATTGAAAAAAAGTATTATAATCTTTACGTATTTTTTTTTAAACTAAGGTTTAAGTTTGACGATATCAGTTGGGAAATGGTATGTAAAACGGCTGTCAATTATGTACCTCTTTCTCGATAACTACTAAATTATAATCCTCAAAATATACAAAATAACGCATTAACATAATTACAGAAACATCGGGAGGTCCTCAATAACTTAAAGAAAATACATGTATGTAGTAAACGGAGGCAGGGCGGATTGATAACTCTGTCTTTCTCTTGATTAGCGATTAACCCGGGAGAACTCGCTGCATGAGATTTTCTCTCACAGTCGTACTTTTTTAAGATTCTTATTTAAATCATTTTTCATTTTAATTAAAATTTCAAAATGTTTTTCAATTATTTTACCTATTGTGTGAATAAAAGTATTAAGCCAACCAAAAAAAAGTTGATATTATATGAATGTAAAGTAAAAGAAAAGCAATTGGGCATTCTCACTAACGAGTTCTCCCGGGTTAAGACAAAATTTTGAAATAGAATTGCGACCTTAATGTTCAGCAAAAATATTAATATGGGTACTCATTTTATTCAGAATTTCAAATTCTACGACATTTTTATTTACAGTGTTTTTGAAAGAATTAATTGTTCTGAGATATTAAGATAATTTAAAGGATTTTTCGACTATAAATATGTACATATTTTCTAATGTTCACCTAGTACGAGGGATAAAACTTAGTACTTGCATTTTAGTACGGAAGGGATTGAAACAATTTCCAGTTTCCCACCCACATAATTGTGAGTTACATCCGCCGATCACGGGGCTTTGAAATAGAATTGTGACAATGTTCAACAAAAATATTAAATGTAGTTCTCATTTTACTCTGAATTTTAAGCTGACGACGAGCTGAACATGAAAATTGCAAAACCTGAATTTCATTTTAGATTTCAAAGTTCTGCCATTTGCAAAATGACGTCAGCGTTACGCACAGATATGTTTGTCCTTTATAATATATATAAATATAGATTTTATTTTCATATCAAAATCTTAGTGTTTTTTTTTTTCTTTTCAAACTTTTTTCACTCTTAAATCCATTTATATCTGAACCAAATCAATACTCGACCATTTCAAAGCTACCGTATAAAATCAAGTGTGTATTTTTAAATAATATATACGTAATGTGGGTCATACAGTAAAATGCGCAGAAAAAATGAAAAGTGACTTCGGACAATGAATTTTTTTAAAAGATTAATTTTTGTATTTTTTGTTTAATGTTTTGCAGTATTTCAAAGAGAATTGAAAGTATATGCTTTTTGGTATTGTTATTATTATTTGGTATTAATATTCTGCATAATTTGATTTTTGGAGTCTTATATGTAATTTTGAAATATGCCTGGAAAGGGATGGGGAGGACACGGTTCTTCCAGAATTTTAAATTCTAAAAAGTTTGCCGTTATCATCCAGACTCTTTGAAATTTTTAGACGTTAAAAACATAATGTTTTCGTAGCCCGAGTGAAAAAATATTAATATTTCGTGGAAAAAGGCTGGTAAGATTTTTACCACGATGTATCACTCAGGTTTTTACTAATTTTGTCGAAGTTTTTGCACATTTTATTTAGTAAAAAATATTTCTATTTGTCCGAATGTTTCGAAATTTTCGTAGGTAAATGTAAATCTGGACTGTTGTGTAAACAGATTGTGTTAAAATACGGACGTTTAGTTAGTTTTAGGGTAGAAAAAATATAGCCTTTGTGAGGCGCTATTAGTCCCCGAGCCAGGTACAAATTTCGTCAGTTATTTCCTCTCGGCCGATAATTTGTAAAATGCTTCAGAGAGTTAGTTGTATCATGAAGCTCCGTGAACGTTAGCTGCAGTTCCGTGGGTGGGTTGAGCAGCGGTAGCCTCCCACGCACGTAAAAAAAAAAAAGGTCACTTTCTCCCGATTGAAAAATTTTCAAATTATAGATAACCTAATATACTGAAGAAAAAAAAAAGTCAGCTAATTATAAAGTGGTGGTTAATACGTCAGCTGGTCACACGAACATGAAAAAAATATACAAGGTGCAAAGGAAAGTCTCTTTAACCTGAAAATACTTGCGAAAGGAGAGAGATACATCTATGTATTGAAGTAACGGTATAGTAAAGTGAATACGCCCGACCTGATGCAAATGACAGAAGCGTCCCTAGTGGCGAAATTTGGAAGTTACCTATTGAAAACCGTAAGCGAAAAGAGATAGAGCAAAATTTCCAATTTGAAAGATTTGGAGCATCAATTAATTAGTACGAAACGACATTTGGTTCACACGGATAAGATAAATCGTTGCCTGTATACACAAAAATGTCCGAAATCAATGAGCGACGATTCTACTTTGCATATTCACATTCTGTAAATGTAGCAGTGCAAAATTTTAGATTGTGACGTTGTACTGTGCTGTAATGGCTGTAAAAATTTAATTTCCAATGCATTTAAAATTTTAGATTAACCCTTTCAGGGGCAGAAGAATTCTGTTAGTAAACTTATGAAACAATTGACTGACACCAGAATATTCAAACGAATTTCACAAAAAATAAAAGCTCGTTAATTTTCACTTTCATTAGGAAAGCAAAATTTTGTTAAAATATTATTTCTGCCATTTGTCCATTTTGGAATTAAAATTAGGTGGCTAGACCATCTAGCCACCGCCCTTGAAAGGTTGAAATCTATGTCGTCGTATTCAAGAGTCTTGCAATAGACGTTCTATGCTGAGAAATGTGCATGTAGAATTACGCCACGAACACAATTGTGTATCGTGAGCAATGGCGAACTTTTCGAACAAACTGAATATTAACATTTTATCACTGTGAGACTGTTTGTCTTTTTTGTTTTTTTATGGAATGTTATCAAAATACATTCAGATAAGCACATATTTATACCAGAAATTGTACGTATTTCTTCATACTTCTGGCTATTCCATCCAAACGTTTACACAAAATAGAGTGCTTCAATTTTGGACCTTTTTGGGTATACAGGCAAAGATTTATCTTATTCATGTAAACCAAATGCCGTTTCGTACTAATTAATTGATGCTCTCAAACATTCTGATTGGAAAATTTGCTCTATCTCTTTTCGTTTTCGATTTGCAATGGCTATATTCCAAATTTCACCACTAGGGAGCGCTGCCGTCGCTTGCATTAAATCGGGCGTAGTCACTTTACTATGCCGTTACCTCACTTCCATAGCTTTAGTTCTCTCCGTTCGCAAGTATTTTCAGGTTAAAGGGCCTTTCCTTTGCACCCTGTATATATTTTTCATGCTCGTGTGACCAGCTGACGTATTAACCACCACTTTATAATCAGCTGAATTTTTTTCCCTTCAAGATATTGGGTTAGCTATAATTTGACAAATTTTCAATCGGGAGGAAATGACTAATTTTTTTACGCGCGTGGGAGGTTACCGCTGCTACACTCACCCACGGAACCGTAGCTGATGTTCACAGAGCTTCATAATACAACCTTTTGAAGTATTTTACAAATTATCGGCCGAGAGGAACTTGGTCATCAAAATCTGTTGCTGGCTCGCGGACTATATGTTCACCAATGTATTTGAAAGAGTTAAAATTCATGTTTTTAAAAATCAATTGCATTATCAGTTAGAAGATTTTAACTTTTAGAGCATATATATATATATATATATATATTATTATTATTATTATTATTATTATATATATATATATATATTTTTTTTTTTTTGCCGATACTTCTAAAATGTTATCCTGGAATAAATTGCTACAAGTTTTCGAAAAATCTTTTCTATTTATTTTTTTTTCAAAAGTTTAACTGCTGGGTGGGGAAAATATAGTAAATTTAATATCGGAATATATCAACGTGTTAATATTGGTGATATATCGCGATAACTACCGTAAAGTTTATGCGAATAAAAAAATTGCTTACTTTAAAAGATAAATAGCATGGGACCTAAAATTTTACTATAAACAGATGTAGAAATGAGTTAATAAATGTTTCATGCTATTTTCTCCTACAGCATCCTTTAAATATATATATATATATATATATATATATAATATAGGGAAGGTGGGGCAAAATCGGGTACCATAACAGTTTGTTAGTCTCAAATGCTGTGAAATGGGAAAACAAATTTTGAACACTGTTTTTAATGTAAAATGAATCCCTGGTTATAATAAAACATTCTTTTCAAAAAAATATATATATAATTGTTTATATAAAAAAATAGCTTTTTTCACACGTATGCAAAAATCCGGTTTTACTTCGCTGGTTGGGTTAAACCTGGTATCCATTTAAAACTATTGGAAAACTCATTTTGGTCAAAAATGTCTTTCTTTAATATAGTAAAAAATACATTTTTAATATTTTTAACAAAAATAAATTGCACATGTGTTCGTCCATGTGTAAAAAAAATAAATCGGTGGCAAATTTTCTACGTTGTATAGGCCTGCTTACTTTACTCTGTACGTTATAAAGTTCTTTTAGCTTCAAAAATCACAGATGAATTTGTCATCATATTCTTCTGCATTATATGTTTCGTGGGCCTATCCGTGGCATTTCAAACATCGTATTTGGATTTAGAGTTTGAGTAAAGTTCATAGCAAAACATACAGGTTTAATTATCCTCTTCTTCTGATGATGTGTTCGCAATCTTTTTTTGCTTTCTTTTTTTCTTTTTAAAGAATCTTCTTCTTTCTTCGTCTTGCAGTTTGTTTGGCTTATTTCTGCTTAATACCTGTTTCGATCTGTAATTTATAGGGAGAAGAAATCAAAAGTTTTTCCTTTCTTTTTCTCAATTCTGAAGCCTTCCTTAGAAGGGGATAATAACATTTTAGGCAAAATTGGAAATTCAGATTGCTGGACTACATAGTCTGAAGATGTCAAATAGATAATTTTACTAATATATTCTGTAGATGTAACATTTTGAATCAGTGATGACGTCTGTGATTGTGATGTTAACTGCTGCATCTGGAAGCAGCTCGACGTGAAAGACGCTGGATAGTGTCAACTTGTTGATGTTCGGAAGGTTGAGCTCCAATATCCTGTGATGTATCAGAAATTTTTATTTCTGCCGCTATGCCAACCTGTGGCTGGATAGACCTAGGTGTGTTATCATGACTTTCATGGGTTTCTCTGTCCCTTCCGAAGGAGCAAAAAGATGGTCTGAAAAAATATCTTTGTTGTAGGGGAAAATCCCTGTTTTCTCGAACCTTCTGATTGCAATATTTACAATTGCTGCTTTCGAAAATGTAGCTTTAAATAATTTTCCAATTTGCTAAGTTGTTACATATCACGCAGTGTAGGAAAATAACCCCTTCCTCACCTCTTGACCTTAGTATGAGCTTAGAGGTGCATGAATGATGCATCAAGGGGCTGAAATTGATGCGTTGCGTAAAAAAAAGAAGTTTAAATAAATACATTGCTTTCTCTTACTAGATTAACTGGATTCTTTTAGTGTGAGTTGAATACCTATTAAGGATTTAAAGAACAGGCTTTTCAGGACAAGGATTGAAAAAAATCTATACATTTTTTAACCAAATAAAATAAAGACCTCTTTCGTAATCCACACTGTAAAAAGAAATACTGCCAGTTTTCGGGTAGGAATCGGAAAAATAATTGCCCTTATCGTATCGGAATAATTTCCGACCCATCTCGGAATAAAATCCGTAAAAATAAGGAAATAGTCAGTAAAAGGGTATTTTACGGATTTTATTCCGATTTTACGGATTTTATTCCGAGCTGGGTTGGAAACTATTCCGGTACGATGAGGGCAACTATTTTTCCAATTCCTACTGGAAAACTGGCACTATTATTATTTTTTTACAGTGCATCCACTCCTATTATATACAGCAAAAGAGTCTGGGAAAGCATCATCCACCAAGAGAAGGTTTTTTTCCTGCCTGTTTAATATTTGAGAAAAAAATCTTGTTATATATTAGGTAGTCTAGTTATATAGGATTGAGATTTTAATGATTATTTGTCAATTTGGGCAGATTATTTTATTTAGAGAAACAAGTCACGAAATATATTTGCATTTTAAGTAGACCTATAACGCAAGTTATTACACCCCAGATTAGAAAGTTATTTATTAAAATGCAATAAGCATAATATAAAATTATGCCTTAATCAGTGCCATTATTTTGTTCAATAATAATTGCAAGTTATTTAATTTCATAAATGCAAGTTAAAAATTAGACCCACTTTTTAATATAAAACAAAATCAAAATGAAAGTTTTCATTATAACTAGAAAGATTTAGAATTATAACTTAACAGCATTAAGAATACAATTTAAAGTTCCATGCTAATTTATTAAGTATACTAAAAAACCATTCTATGAGTGCCGGACAAAACCCCGGGTATACCCAGTTTTGACCCAATCTTAAGTACCTGGTTTTACCCCAACATGACACAGTTTAAAACATGGCGTCACTACTCTTAATCCTATAGCAAAAGATCAGTAAAAATGTTTAAATATTATCAGGAAAGGAAAGAATTAGATATGTTCAGTAATATTTAATATGCTGAAAAAAGTGGTTATATGCGTAAAATCTAGAATCAAATAAAACAATTTTTTAAGAGTAATTGAAACTAAATCGTTCACACGAACGAGAACCGCACACAGTAACGTTCCAATCGGCTATACATGCCATAATGGTTACCGACAAGTAATTTCTCGTGTTGGCTGATAGACAGAAGTACAAATGAAGGAGGGGTCTGCGCTACCCGGTTTTACTCGCCTACCCTGTTTTGTACAACTCATCCACACACACACATATATATATATATATACATACATACACAAAATAAAAATATTTTTAAACAAGAAAGTAAAATAATCAAACTTCAACGATAGATTATAATTTTCCAACAGATTCAGAATTATGTAAAAAAAAAAATCAACGTTTAATAAGGTTAAATGTGATGGCTAAGTAAGCAAATTACAAAACACGTAACACATTTCAAAATTAAAGTTCAGCAATTATTATCAGTCATCTGAAAAATATCAGAATTCCTTTTTTGCAACGCTATATATGATCTATAGAGTTGAATATATACTGAATAGTATGCTAAACATTAGTTCAGTTAAGAAACGCATTTGCACAGTTTAAAATTCCCCTTCAACATATTTCGTCAATAAACGGAAATGAATACATCTTTTTTCCAGCCTGATATGATTTACAGATTTTATACATACGAAGTAACTAAATTAGTTAAATAACTCGTACCACAACAGATAACGAAACTACCAGCAATTGTTTATTTATACAGATAAGCGAATCCTTTTGTGTCCCCCCATAAATAAACGATGGATGCTATGCTCATCATGTTCTATAGTAAGCATCTTTTTGTACACCTCAGTGATGTGTATCAATTTCTATATGTTTGAAATAGTGTAGTATCATTCCAATATACTACAAATGATTTTTCCCTAGAGACCATTGAAATAGACCATAGAAAATTTGTGATTTTAATCAATGATTTTTTTTTTAAATCAGTTGATTAAAATCATGATTTTAATCGTTGATAATAATTGTTAACACCCGTTTACAGTCAAATGGCAAGCATGAGTTTTTGTTAACTCGATTGATTGATAATTTTTTTCCTTCAACCAACTGACGCTTTTTGCAATATTTTTCCACATTTGATTTAAGAATTTCACAATATTTTGATTCTACCCAACAATTGGAGAATTTTGCAGCTTTTTCTTACAAACTTCCTTGGCAGTTATCCAAAGTTTTCAGCATAATAAAATATAAAATTATAACTAAAAATTAAATAAACAGCACATAAAGAAAAACTATGAAATTATTAATTTAGATATTTTATTTCCAATATTTCGATTGACTGAGGTTTAATGCAGTTTTATTTATTTTTTTTTTTTAAATAAATAAAATTGTGAGATTTGTGTTTGGTTGCGGTTTTCTCTGGGACGGGAAATTTTAAGTTTACCTGTGACCCCGTGAGAGAGGGTGGAAAAGTTACTGTTCCTGCTGACCACTAAAATTTTCAAATTAGTGGTCCAAATGATTTTTTGGTGTTCTCGGACCAGCGGACCACCAATGATTTCGAACACTGATTGATTTTTCAAATGCTGAAGATTTCCTTGTAAAAGATATTTAAATTGATATACTGTTTAATTTTTTTATTATTTTCCTTGTGTGAAATTTGATTATTGTTATGTCTGCACAAGAAACAATTTTATGTCTTAAAATATTTACTCTTCTATTTAAAACAGGTGGAGAAATTAACCTGATGCGTGGACCTATTCCATTTTACCTGACTTGAAATTCTGATTCAGAACATACTAAGCTTCAAGAATTCTTTATATTTGATGACCTGAATGTTTCAGAGAGGGTGCTGCACCCTCCTAAAACTGTGAGAGAAACTTTATGTAAAATGATATTATATTACAGTAAATATTAGTCTGACATACTATACATATAATTTAATGATTATATAATTTGTATTTTCAATAATTTGAGCGGCATACCGCAAACCAGCTTTAAATGTGTTGCTATTTAATTGTGTCTGTAATCATTTCTTTTTTCAGCTATTGCAAAGCTGCTGTTGGTGAATACTTTTCTTTTCTACAAGCATTGTTATAAAATAAATAAATCTTCGTCATAGATTACCATTTTGGAATACTGAAAAAATACATATATAAGTAACAATAATTAGTCGCTTGGTGGCGACACTGCTGTTATTAAATTAACCCTTCAAAGTAAGTATTTAATATACTATAGAAATACATTGTGTATTTAAAAAAAGCTTTAAAGTTTAAAGTAATACTTTTGTATTAGCTGATATTAGAGGTTAAATGGATTCTGCTACTTATAGCTGCCTTTTTGATGCTGATTATTTCATTGTTGACGCATATACTTTGATTATGTATCAGTTATGTTTGTGCTTTATTTATTCAAAAGTGTTATATTCATTATTGAATGTTAAACAGAAACAAATGCTGAACTTTTTTTGTTGTTGTTTTATATTCAAATGAATTAATTTTGCATAATTGAGCTCTGTTGCAATATAAATTTTAATTTTTTTGTGTGTGTGTGTGAAAAGGTAAAAATTTGAAAACTGTACAATATAAAAATTTCAGCATCTATAGATTCACAACAATTAAAAAAAAAAAAAACAGATCATGGAAGTACGGTGCATAGGCACTAAGTGCATAATGGAAAAAACCTTTTCAAACTCGTGCAAAAATTAATATTGGTTGAAGATATTCATTCAGCCATTGTTTAAAATAAAATAATAATAATAACAGGTATGTATTTAAATGTAAGAAAATTATTTTTTTTTTAATATTTTCTTTGTGAATAAGCAAACACTAAATGGACTATAAGTGTAACCGAGTGCGGAGAAATATTCCAAAATGTACAAGGACAGAATGGTAATATTTGTGGGGGAAAAAAAGCAATTATTTTGTGAAATAGATCAAACTGGTTTACATTTATTTTTTAAATATATTTCAAAGACAATAGAATCAATAATTAAAACTTTAATAATTTTCAGTTTAATGAAAAAAATGTTTTCCACTGCAAGATAATCTCGCAAAATCTGAAATTTTGTTTTTTATTACACCATAATGATAAATCGAAAACCAAAGTGAGGGGGAAAAAGAAAGCTACAATCCAGTGTAACCTTTCCCCATAAAGATGAGAGAAAATTCTGAATCGTGGTTCAAACTTTTAGCAAAAAATTGGAATGGAGAAAACCTTGAATTTTGATTTAACCTTTCACCAGAAAATTTTATTTAAAAAAACTCTGAATCATGGTTAAACCTTTTACCAGAAAATTGGATTTAAAAATAATCCTGATTCGTGGTTCAACTTTTTCCCAGAAAATTGTATTTAAAAAAAAAACTAAATTATGGTTCAAACTTACACCAGAAAATTTGATTAAAAAAAAAACTGATTTATGGTTCAACTTTTCACCAGAAAATTGGATTAAAAAAAATCCTGAATCATGGTTTAATATTTCACTAATATAATGGTATTTGTGAAAGCACCAATAAACTGGTGAAACTTATCACCAATATCTTGGTTGCAGCTAAATTTCAGCGACTTTTCACCATTTTCTTGGTGAAACATCACACTTTATTTTTTAGTGTATCGGTAATATATATATTTTTTAATTTAGGCATACTTTATAAACTCAGTAATGATACTTTACTTTCATTATTGTTTCTATTCGCTTTTTTAATTTAACAAAAAACCGTAAGATCTGCTTCTACTTATCTGCTCATTTACTGATGTTGGTATAATGTTCATTTAATATCGATATGATTTTGTACCTATTTGAACATCTACAGTAAAGCTTCATTCAGTTTTCTAATGCCATAACATATAAATATTTCTGTCAATTGCTGTGGTATTGCTCAAAAACACGTCAGGCGATATTACTTATTTTGCATCGAAGTATTTTGATTGAGGAAAATTCCACTCTAAATATCTAAAACTGTAAAAATTCAACTCCATATTGAAAGAATACCATAACAATAACTCTAAATAATATAAGTATTAGCATACAAAAACAATTACGTAAAATATTTTCGTAATACTGCTGAAAAACCGTTAGTGATCTACTGCAAAATGTTTTTACAGTTACAAATACCTTTTGATGAGTGTAATTTTAGACAGAACAGAAAGAAATCATTAGCAACTGTACTGCAATATCTCTTGCACGGTTACAAAAAACTTTATGGCGAGAATACAAAAACTCTTTTAGATACAATACTAAAAAATCATTGGTAATTTTACTGAAGGTACTTTAATAAAGTTACCGAAATTTTTTTGCAAAAGTATATGCAAAGTTTTGGGTGGAATACTAAAAAAATTCATAGTAAATGTACTATGAAATCCTTCGCAAATTTAGAAAAAAATTCTTAGTCAATGTACTAAAAATTCCTTTGTAAGTGTACTAAAAAATCATTAGAAAATTCACAAAGTATTGTTTAGGAAACTACCTAAAAAATCGTTAGTACCTTTACTAAATAATCCTAAGTAAATTTACGAAAAATTCTTTAGTAAACTCGCTAAAAAATCGTTAGTAAGTTTACTAAACAATATTTAGTAAACTTACAAGGAATTCTTTGGAAAACTCTCTAAAAATCCTTAGTACGTTTACTAAACTATCCTTGGAAAATTTACCACAAATTCTTTAGTAAACTCCCTAAAAAATCGCTAGTAAGTTTACTAAGAAATATTTAGTAATTCACAAAAACTAATTAGAGAAACTCCCTTGAAAAACCGTTAGTAAATTTACAGAACAATATTTAGTAAATTTACAAAAAAGTTTTTGGAAAACTCCCTAAAAAATTGGTAGTACGTTTACAACATATTCGTTGGTAAATTTACTAAAACTTATTTAGTAAACTCCCTAAATAAGCATTAGTAAGTTCACTAAACAATATTTAGTAAATTTACAAAAGTTTTATTGGGAAACTCCCTAAAAAATCACTAGTACGTTTACTAAACAATATTTAGTAACAGTTACTGAAGAAACTTTTGTAATTTTACATGATTATCTTTTGTTGTGGTTACATAAAATGTTCTTGGAATCCCAGTTTCCAACAAAATTCTTAGTAACCTTACACTTTTTTTTTACAGTGTAATAAGCTATTTCCGGCTTATTTGACCAAAAACTAAAATTTCACTTTTTTCAAAAACTAGACGTGATAGAAGAAAACAGATACAAGATTTGAAATCAGCTCAAAAAACTGGTTTAGAAACATATTAGCGTACTCGTGCGGCAGAAATATTTGAACGTCAAGAAACATTATTAGAAAAACATGAAAAATATGCAAATTAGGTACAATATTTCACAGTCACATGTCAGTATAATCTCAGAAACAACGTTTTTGTGAAGTAAATTAGGTAGTAATCATAACATAAAACAAAAAACCCTGTCTGATATTGCTTTATACTTCAAATTTGCAAATAATTGTATAAAATTTACTAAATTTGCATAAATTGAAATATGCAAATATCTCTCAAACTTGACGTGCTGGAGTAAATCTAAAACTAGATTCGGAATCAGCACAAAAAACCGCATAAAAACAACTAATTTGTTTTTTAGGAGGGAGCAAAAGTTCAAATTTGTTGACCAGTGTAATTTGTATTTCAGTTTTTTAAATGCTAGTAATGCTGGTAATTAATAATGCATTCTTTACAAACTTCAACAGAGTTTCTACATATGAAGCATACAATTCCAGTTTCCATACGAATATAAAATTTTTGTAAATAGTTTTTTCTTCATATCTGGCGAATCTTTAATTAATCAGGTTTCTTCATACAGGCAGATCGTTTTGGTTTTCACATAATTTTTATAAATGCTAAGATGTAATGGAGAAAAATATATCAGTAAAAATGAAGTAAAGAAAAAATATCATGTAGACATGGTTCCAAACCTAAACAATGAAAATAACTCGCGTTTTTTTTTTTTTTTTTTTTTTTTTTTTTTTTTTAATACGCGATCCAAGTGAAAAGTCTTGTCTTGGTAACATTTTCGAAGACTTTTCTTGGACGGAAACGGGATTTTCATATCACTTTTAAAGCTATTCTATTTCATTGCTTTTTAATATTGTATTTTTTTTTTTAGTTTAATTTTCATTCATTGCCGCCATATTTTATTAATGTTTCAATAGATTTCTCAGTATTTAATGAATACTGCTTTTTTCTACTGTGTGTTTCAAAATTGAAGAGATAAGTTAAATAGTATATTAGTTTCAAAATAAAACACATAAGATTTCATAAAAAGATACCATAAGATTTTTTATAGACCTTCAATTTTCAGGTTCGAGATCCCACTCCTTGTTGCTTTCCTATTGGCTATGCAAATACAATACTTTGGAGCAGAAGTTTAAGCTTGTTATCTGTTGATTTACATATACAATATTTCCTGATTTTACCATCTCTAAAATCACGTCACGGTACGAGTATGTTCGCTATTCTCTGCATGCATGTTCTATCAACTGGAAAAAAAGCCAAAGCCAAATCCATAGCGGATAAGTTGTTGACGGGCCAGATGTGGTTGGTCAAGTGTTTGACATGCCTGGTCTAAAGGCTATATTAACCATCCGCCAAGCGCAATCACTATGAAAGGCACAAAAATGTAAAACAGAATGAAATAAAATAAAATGTAAATTATCACCTGACTTAAATTCTTAATTGCTGAAGACAATAAATAGAAATTAGATTTGTATTTTAAAATAGACATGTTTATATTGTGGATACATTATTAAATTCAAAAATACGCGTTAAATAAAGCTTAAAATATAAGATTTGTACAAATTGCCATCGGATAGTTTAGAGGATTAAATAAATAAATGTTGCATTAACATTTTGTGACTCAATAACTCCAATTTGAAAAATATTAGTCACATGTTAGAATGCACTAGTTAAAGCATGTACAAAAATAATAAAAAATTTAGTACATAAAAATAAAAAATATTTGATTAAGAGGCACTTTTTTCCTCACTGTTAAAAATTTGTAGCATTCTGGCAGGTCATTTGACCGTTTTTTCCGAAAACGGTTACACAACCGTAATTTTAACACTATTCTGACCATATTATTGGCCATTTTATGGTCAGAATATAGTTAAATTATGGTTATGAAACTGTTTTTTCAAAAAACGGTCGAATGACATGCCAGAATGCTGCAAAATTTTTAACTGTGTATCTGCAACAAACAGAAAATTATGTACGTCTCATAAATATTGTCAATTTTATATTACAAAATTGAAAAGTATACAAACTAGCCTTTGTAAAAAGCCTATTTTTGGACGTCTCCAGCCTTTTTATCTTTCTGAAACTGCTCAAATAATAAATAACAAAACTTTGGTAAAAAAAATTAACTCAGTATTGCCGAATTTTGGTAATTCGATGATCGATTTACATTAACTTTTGTGTTGAAAGATAGCAGCAATAACTTAAATCGTCCTTTAAAGCCCACTGTATAAGTAACATTGACTTTTGGGTATTTTGCAGATATGAAACGTGGTGACACAAAGGGTTAAATAATAATATAGCGAAAATGTATAGTAATGAAATTTTATTTTAACGATTCAGGATTGCATATGCAGTATTTATAAACCTGATCTTATTTTTAGTATTATTAAAAAAAAATCACCATTTGTAGGCTCTAAATGTTTCGTATCCATCATTTAAATGCGCCACGAACACACATAAAAATCAAAATTTTATCATGTGGTGTAATTACTGCAGTAGTAGTTACAAGTTTTTTTTTATTTGGGCATAGTCTAATGAAAACATCAAAATAATAGGCTTTTTTTATTGTTAGACGTTTAAATAAAATTTTTAGATTCAAAAATTGAAAAATTGGATTTCTTTCGAATTTCTGATCCATAAATAACAATTATTTTTTGCTGAATGTTCATAATTATATCCTGAATTCGAAATGCAAAAATATTTTTATCAGTAAACAACTTTTTGTTTGACTTACTGGTGCTCAAACATGTAATATTCCATTCGCTGATATCTAGTTTTTCCTGCAGTGCACCCAAGTATTTAATAAAAAAGTAATCTGATATTATACGACGGTTGTTCAATAAAAAATTATCAGACGGATTTTATTGGCATATTTTATTGCACACAAATTTACTTTTATGTTCCATTGTTAGCATTTTTTGTAATGAATACGTGGTAATTCTTTTGTTCATTTATTTCAAGTAGTACATCAGTAGTTGCTATGAAAGCCCTACGGGAACGATGGAAACAACACGTAATGAAAAAGTATGACTGTTGGAAATTTTACTTTCGCAAGAAGAAATTGTCAGTCGAAGAATATGCTACAGGAGACTTATGAACAGCCTGTTCTTCCCTGTACCACATTTAGATGATGCTTTGAAATGCTTAAGAAACAGAAAAATAATCATCTTCAAAGGAAGTTAGACCCGGAGGTCCTGTATCTGATCTTACAGAAGTCAACATGATACTGTCGCTATTATTATCAGAGAGGATGGTTAGAAATAAGTACTGGTAAAAATATTGCAGTTATAAGGGCGGACCACCCACAGTTGGCTACAGAAAACTGAACGTGAGAAGTGTTTGTGTTCCTTCAGTGCCGACATTTATTATATCCGAACGACAGGGCGTTCGCGTGGAGGTTGTTCGAAATTGAAGGTGATGTTACATGAACATGAGATGGATCTCCTAACGTAATAATACACCTCGACTAACAATTTCTTCAGACGAAAGCAAAATTTCCAGCAGGCAAGAGCATACTTGCTCACTGAATGTTGCCTCATCGTTCCCGTAGGCGAAACTGAAAGTATCTGAATCTTCATGGCTGCCACTGACATAGTACTGGAAAAAAATGAATAAAACAATTTCCACATATTTATTACACATTAAGCTAACAAGGGAACACACAAATAAATTTGTATGCTATACAATGTGCTAATAAAAAAAATATGATTATTCTTTATTGAACATCCCTCGTATTTATAAAATCTATTACTTCGAGTAATCTATTTATATAAAATCCAAGTCTCTGTGTGTCCCTCACGATTCCGGTAGGACCACCTCATTGAAATGAGTAATTGTTGAAAAATACTAAAGCAGGGTTACCACAGTAGCGCCAAATGTTGGCCAACTTGGCAATAGCTGGCTGATTTGGTGAAATTCCCATTTATAACTATTAATCTTTCATAAAGGAGGTCACCAAAATTTAATTTAAACTCCGCTCTTTTAAGATATTTTTTCAAAATCTATGGGTGAGAATTTAAAGTACATCTTTACATCTTCCTCCCGATGCTACTAATAAAATAACCGCCAATAGACGACGCTGTACTGTATGAGTTCCTAACTGCGCGATTTTAATGTGCTTTAGGTACTTTTCCAGTATAAGTGCCTTGGCGAAAAAAGAAATTTAGCAACATTTTCCCGGAACCTATCCAGTTTCATTTTATATACACTTACACATGCATTTTTTTTTTCGATATTTATACGATTTATTTATACGATTAAAAAAGCCGTTTCTCTAATTTTATACAGAAACAGATGTAATTTGTACATAAAAACATGAATAATATACATGTAAAATAAACATATAAAAAAAACACTCATCAAGTTTGTTTTCATAGCTGTTTATATGATTTGACAACAATTCTCAATATTTTTCCGTTATACGGACACCATGCCAAAATGTATGCGGTATTTTTCCATTATACGGACAGCATTGTCGCCAAGCGCAATAGTTGGCGCAAAATGAAAATAAGGTGAATTGAAACATTTGAAAAATAAAAGAAAAAATATTCTCGATAGTAAAGTGGGCATTTTAAAAATATAACATTTGAAAATTAAAAAACTTTTACGAACTATTTTATTAAATCACAAATATATACTTAAAATAAATGAACAAATAACTGTTATACTATAAAGTAATAAAATAGAAAATCATATTAAACTGCTGCCATAAAATTATAAATATCTTTCAGCATTGCAGTAAACATTTCATTTTTTGAATGAAGGCGTAGCCACATAAAATCTATGAGATACGACTCTAAATGATGACGAACAGCTTCCCGATGTCTTTTGTTGCGCCATTTTGCGATGCCCCATAATCTTTCAACATTTGGAGTATGACATTCAGTATTAGGGTCGACAAAATTGTATTTGTGATTTACTGTGAAATGATCATAACCAGCACTTAGCAGTTCATCTGTTTTATATCCTTTCCAACAATCTGTATAAATAATACATGACTTTCATCTACTTCTATAATTTTATTAGGTGCACCGATTTTTCTATTTGGTCGAGAACATAAAGCATTTGCATAAACTTCTCTCGAATAACTATTCCATTCCACTGTTGTGTTGTGGTTCATATCAAGTTGCAGCTCACAAAACTCAATCGATGTCAACTCTTTGCACGATAAATATATAAACCTCAAAGCATTAAGAAAAGTCACTCGTGATCCTTTAAACCAAGTTTTTTGTCGTATTTCTACGCTTTCTTCGCATGATCGTAAGCTACAACTCAATTTCGGATTTCCAGAACTCATCCATAATTTCATTTCATGATTTTTTGAACACAATCTTTTATTATGCAGAATTCCAAATTCCTGAAACAGTTTTATCACAACTTTCTCATCATCTGGTAATTGCCAAATGATAAAATCCATCTCAGCATCAGCAGTAAAAGTAAACTACAACTTTATAAAAAAAAATCACTTTTAATTCGATTAATAGCAGATTGAAAAGCTTTCCAAGGTTAAGGTTAAACAACAATCATTCACGTGATTCACGTTTCATAAATAACAAATCACAATGTTTCGCATGGTTTACAATAAAAATCTACGATCAAGGTTGAAATAATTGGCGCATTAGCATACATTTTAGCATGCTGTCCGTATAACGGAAAAGTACCATGTATGCTAATGCGCCAATTATTTCAAAATGCTAAAAGATATTTGTAATTTTATGCCAGCAGTTTAATATGAGTTTTATTTTATTGCTTTATTTTATAACAGTTATTTGTTCAATTATTTTAAGTATATATTTGTGATTTAATAAAATAGTTCGTAAAAGTCCGGAATTTTCAAATGTTATATTTTTTAAATGCTCACTTTAGTACGACAATATTTTTTCTTTTATTTTTCAAATGCCTTAATTCACGTGACTTTCATTTTGCGCCAACTATTACGCTTGGCGACAATGGTATCCGCATAACGGAAAAGTACCCAAATCTCACTTTCTGATGCCCAAATTACACCAAACTTTTTTTAAAAAATGCCAAAGCCCCTACAGTGGAAAAGTATCAAACTGTCTATTATTTTGCGCTATCTGTGTTATAGTTTATACTATATGCAAGGTGAGTGGAGCGAAGAGTTTAAACATTAAATATTAAAGTTTCGGCACAGATGTCATATACACAACGGGTACTTAACTGTCATCAAAGTGTCGTTATTTTGCTTGATATGGTAACCCGGATGTTGTTGTTTATGCTGTTGATGTTTTCGCCAAATTGGCGTCGGAAAAAATCGCTCCAACGTGGGGTATATATGACAACTGTGCCAAAGTTTCTATAAAGCAGTATAAGACTAAAAATTAAGAATGAAATAAATGCAAAATAAGACTAAAGAAGAAAGAAAAATCATGCGTTAAGCATAGAATATGAAACACTTTCCAACACATCCTGAATGCTTTAACAAAACTTCGTTATTTAGGGAAATAAGGTAAATAAGATAACTAAGTAAACATTTTAGAAAACGCATAATTTTTAAAAAAAATTGATTTCAGCAGTTACCGCCCATAGCAATAGTACTTTAGAGAATGCATTGAAGGGAGATGATAAAATATATCTCGGTGACTCACATAATCAGAAGGTTTTGTAGAAAAATAAACTTTATTAACACAACAACACATAGTCAAATATTCGCCATCGTCACTGAAAGAATATCTGCCGCTCTCTGCAGAGTTCGAATGTTACTGCGTCACGTGACTTCAAAAGCTCTCCGCAGAAAACGCGGGGGGAGGAAATGCGCCTCATTGCTATTGGCTGGCTCCTCGCGTGCGAGAGAGAGAGAAATAGCAGACGGCTACAGAGTATGCCCCCAGTGACGAAGTCGCGATTACAAAAAGGTAGCAATTAATAAGATACATAAGAAAGGTCTTGAGTAAAATTAAAGTACATATGATGCAAAAAAAAAATAGAAAATACATTATGCATTACATGAAAAACAATACTTTTGAGAAGGAAATAATATGCACACTATAAACATCAAATGTTTTAAACAATATAATCCGTAACGAGATGTTTCGGAAAACGAACTTTACGACCAGATTTGGTGGTAGGGTGTTCGACAGGAGTAGTTGGAATATTTATGGGCTCATTTTGTTTTTGAGGTTGGGAAGGTGAAATATAATCTGCTAATTGATATGCAGGTTTAATGCGATCAATAGATACAGTACAGCGCTTCCCGTTTAATTCCAAGTCAAACGTTTTCTCAGACCTGTCAATCACTCGATGAGGTCCTGTATAAGGGGGTGATAAGGGAGGATTGACTTTATCTGATCTAAGAAACACGTGTGAACAGGTTTTTAATGAGGGATTGACATAAATTTTAGGATTGCCGTGCATTGCAGTGGCAATGGGATTTAACTTTCTCATTTTTTCAGTTAACTCAGTGACGTATGTAAGAGTAGGTGGTTGATTTATAGTTTCAGTGTTTATGAGATCAGAGGGTAGTCTGATATTTGTGCCATAAACAAGTTGAGCACAGGTCGCTTGGATATCATTTTTAAGAGCAGTGCGTAAACCAAGTAAGACAATCGGGAGGATTTCAGTCCATTGAATTTGATTGTGAGCTTTAAGAGAACTCTTAAGATGGCGATGGAATCTTTCAATAAAACCGTTAGACTGTGGATGGTATGCTGTAGTTCTGATGCGTTTACATCCTAATCTATCTGTAAGCTCTTTGAAAAGAGTGGACTCAAAATTTCTACCCTGATCAGTAGTGATGGTAACAGGGGTTCCAAATCTGGAGATCCAACTGTGTATCAATGTACGAGCAGTTGTTTCTGCAGTCATATCAGATGTGGGTATAACTTCGGGCCATCTCGTGAACCTATCAATGATGGTCATGCAATACTGATTGCCATCGGATGATGGTAAAGGTCCGATAAAATCAATATGAATATGGGCAAAACGAGCATCAGGTTCAGAGAATGTACCAATTGGTGATTTGGTGTGTTGAAAGATTTTAGCTTTTTGACATTTCGTACAGCTGCGAACCATAGATTTTATGTCCTTACGCATGCGAGGCCATACAAATCGTTTAGAAATTAAATCTAATGAAGCTGAGATACCAGGATGCGAGAAATAATGTAAGGTTGAAAAAACTGATTGTCGCATACTTTTAGGAACAAATGGTCGAGGATGTTTTGTGACATATCGCAATATAAATGTACATCTTCGAGTGGAAAATAATGTTTTTCTAATTTTAATGAAGTGGTGTCAAATTCGAGAAGTTGTTTTAGCTCTTCATCATTTGTCTGAGCAGTGGCAAACTCTTTAAAATCTAACACATTAGGAGAAATTGAATCTATCTCAATTCGAGATAATGCATCGGCCACAATGTTGTCAGAGCCTTTAGTATATCTAATATCAGTAGAAAACTGTGAAATATAGTCTAAATGTCTCAATTGACGTGGGCTACATTTATCAGGGTTTTGTTGAAATGCGAATGTAAGGGGTTTTTGGTCTGTATAAATAATGAAATTTCGACCTTCTAGCATGTGTCTGAATTTTTTAATAGAACAATAAATAGCAAATAATTCACGATCATAAGCAGACCAATTTCTTTGAGATTTATTTAATTTACAGGAATAAAATGCTATTGGTTCCCATTGGTTTTCGGAGAGTTGCATTAAAGATCCACCAATTGCGACATTGCTGGCATCGACCCATAAGCTTAGCTGGGCGCCAGGAATTGGATGTCGTAATAATGTAGCTCGAGCTATAGCTTCTTTTGAAGCAGTGAAGGAAAGAATGGCTTCATCGTTCCATTGCAATTGCTCAGTTTTGTTAGCATTGGAACGGGGATGTTTTTTCGTATTTTTGTGTCCTTCTAAGAATTTAACGAGTGGAGCTAAAATATCGGCAGCTTTGGGAATGCACCGTCGATAAAAGTTGAAAAGACCTAAGTAGCGTCTTAGTTGAGTTAAGGTAGAGGGCTGGGGGAAATCTAGGATGCATTTTACACGATCAGGTAAGGGTTCAATTCCTGCAGCTGAAAGTTTGAATCCTAAAAAATCGATAGTGGATTGGCCAAATTTACATTTATCAACATTAATACACAGACCATACTCTTTAAGTCTAGAAAACAACAACTCAAGGTGTTCTAAATGTTCAGTTTCATTATTTGATGCAATTAGAAAATCATCAAGAAATGCGTAAACAAATCCTAAGTCACGAATTACGTCATCAATAAATCGTTGAAAAGTTGAGGAAGCGTTACAAAGGCCGAATTGCATACGAGTGCTTTCGAAAAGTCCGAATGGAGTGCAAATCGCAGTTTTATGTACATCATCAGGATTTATGGGAATTTGATGGTAGGCTTTTACAAGATCAATGTGACTGAAGATTTGTTTACCATGTAATTCAGCAGTGAAATCTGCGATACAAGGGATAGGATATTTCTCTTTAATAGTTTGTGCATTTAGAGCACGATAATCACCAACAGGTCTCCAATCGACAGATCCTTTCTTCGGCACCAGGTGCAAAGGCGAAGAGTAATTACTTTTAGAAGGTCTCATATGACCGAGTTGTAGCATGTGCTGAAATTCAGCTTTGGCAATTTTTAACCGATCTGGAGCTAGCCGTCTAGGCTTAGCAGCGACTGGAGGCCCCTTAGTGTTTATATAATGCACAGTATTATGCTTAACCGGTTGGTTAGGATCCGGTAATTTCGTGATTTCAGGAAATTTAAATAATAATTTACCATATATATCATTTACAACATTGGGTTTCACAGAAAATATATTACAAGTACTTAATATAGCAGGAGCTTTTAAATTAGTAGTGGAATCAATAAGACGACGATTCCGTAAATCAAGTTTTAAATTAAAATTATGCAAAAAATCAGCTCCTAAAATAGCACATGAAACATCACAAATATAAAAAGAATATGTAAAATTTCGGCGTAGGCCTAAGTTGATATTAATACATTTACGACCATACACATTAATTTTTGTGCCATTAGCAGCACGAAAGGTTTGAAGAACAGGCTTAGTTTTGTCATTTTTATTCGCGGCCACAAGTGAGGCATCAGATCCAGAATCGACTAGAAAACACATACCTGTATTTCTGTCTCTAACGAAAAGGCGACGAGAAGGTGCTGGGGAGAAGTCCGTCGCCGCTACTCTTCCCGCTTCTGGTTTTCCGAATAAGAACAAGGCGCTAGGCACTTTTTTGCTTTTTTTTTATATTTTTGGTGATACCAACACAATGTTGCATCCTTATTGCGGGACTGAGAACGATTTCGCTGATGGTTATCACTTCTAGATACACTTCTTGAACGACGAAGATGAGCGACCTCTTGGCGTAATGCTTGGATTTCTTTTACGAGCATATCAATGGCTGGTGGTGTCTGAGATTGAGTTGTTGGTGTTCGAATCGAAACAGAGCTAATGTTGGAAGGCGTTAATTCAATTATTCTATCAGCAATATCCGCCGCTTTATCTGGAGTAATTTTTTCAATGGAAGCTAGAATCGTTTGCACAGTGGTTGGCATTTGTTGAGTAAACAGTTCTAAAAGAAGATCGTTACTGATATTATGGCTTTCAGCCCGTCTTTTCATTAATCGAAGTAATTCGGTTGGTTTTCTGTCACCCAGGCTTTCTCCAGCTAGCAGTTTCCTTATTTCTAAAGTGCGACTTTCTCCACAACGTTCGATAACTTTTGCCTTCAAAATCTGATAAGGATCAGTAGGATCAGGACTCATAATTATATCTCGAACCATAGTAGCAGTAGCAGGCGGTAGATGCGCTACAACATAATTATATTTTGTTTTCGACTCAGTGATAGCTTTAGGAGTAGCTAATTCGAACGTGCTGTCCAGCATATGAAACCATAATGTAGGGTCCACAGAGATATAGGGTGGAATGACTACGGCAGATGTTTCAGCAGTTGCCATTTTGCTAGTTAAACAAAACGTTCCATGAAACAGTTGAATAGTTCGACGTTCTATGAAATAGTTGAAGGTTCAAAAATCCGCGGTCACCATTTTAGAGAATGCATTGAAGGGAGATGATAAAATATATCTCGGTGACTCACATAATCAGAAGGTTTTGTAGAAAAATAAACTTTATTAACACAACAACACATAGTCAAATATTCGCCATCGTCACTGAAAGAATATCTGCCGCTCTCTGCAGAGTTCGAATGTTACTGCGTCACGTGACTTCAAAAGCTCTCCGCAGAAAACGCGGGGGGAGGAAATGCGCCTCATTGCTATTGGCTGGCTCCTCGCGTGCGAGAGAGAGAGAAATAGCAGACGGCTACAGTACCGTTATTACATGCCACTATTTAGCTAAAATTTAATTTAAGCTACTCTTAAAGCTACTGAAATCATATTATCATCCATAGACGGTTATGTATCCAATTCTTTGCGTGACCCTGTATATCATTTTATCTATATTCTACAAACATTTCTTAGTAATCTAAATGCAGTTCAGCGTAAAACTGCATAACTCCTTTAAAAACCTCCTTTAAGCAATTTATTCTCATACTCAGGAACCCTTACGAATTCTTTTGTGTAGCCCTGCATATGAACTGTAGCATTTATACACACGGTATAGTATGCATAAATGTAGTGAAATATAAAAGCGCATATCATAATTAAAAATGCATTTCTAGCAATCATTACTTATGTACGTACATTACTTCGGAGAAAAGTTTCTTGGCGAGAAAGAAGTTTGCCAACGTATTTTCTGACAACCTATTTACTGCTTCATACTCACAAGCAATTTTTTGCATATGTATACAATTTATTTAATGTAAAAAAAAACTATTTATCCATTTTTATAAAGAAACAGAAGTATTTTTTGCACAGATGTCATATACGCATCGGGGTTGGCGTGATTTTTCTCTGACGCCAATTCGGCAGAAATCTCGCTTTCGAATACCAGTTACTTATATATTTTTAAATTATTTGCTATCATTTTGAAAAGGAAATTACTATAAATAAATAAAAGTTTGAATAATAACTATAGAACAAAACAGTTTATATAATTTAAAAACAGAAAATAAAAGTAAATACACAATGGCACAGATGTCATATTCGCCCCATATTGGCGCGATTTTTTTCTGACGCCAATGTCATATACGCAATGTATACTTAACCGGCGCCAAAGTGTCGTTATTTTGCTTGATATGGTAACCCGGATGTTGTTGCTTATGCTGTTGATGTTTTCGCCAAATCGGCGTCGGAAAAAAATCGCGCCAATATGGGGCGAATATGACATCTGTGCCTAAACAATTTATTAATAAATAAAAAACAATAGCCGGCAAAATAACACCATTTTAGCGCCATAGGTATCCCGGTTCATATCTGAAATCTGTGCTGTAATTTGTATATAAAAAAATATTATATATATTTAGAAACGATTTTTTTATGTATATAAGTGCATATATAAACAAAAATAAAAGTTCATTAGAATTGTTTTCATAGCTGTATATTTTGGTATATTTTGGCAACATATCTCACTTTCTGATGCCCGAATTACGCCAAGCTTTTTTTTAAAAAATGCGCTATAATGGAAAAGTACCTAAATAAATAATTAACAGAAATAACCAATTATACAAACTAAAACATTTTATTTCGAGATTAAAGCATTGTTTTTAATTTCGATTAAAAATACATATATCTTTGGATAACTTTAATTGAAATTGGGTTCACGGCTTAATATCTCATTCCATAAACCTAAACAAACACAAGTGATTCATTCATCGTGAACCGTAAAAAATATTAAATCATTGAGGTAATCATTCACAAAGTAAGTTCTCCAACAATCAATGGACAATATTCTAATGACGTCATAGTATGTAAAATGGTGGCGGTATCATTTGTTTATGGTTTGAAATCACAAAGATTTAATTTTGCAATGTCTCTTAGTTACATTATTTTATTGTCGTATTTATGAGATCAGAACAAAAGCATATTTTTTCATTATTTAGTTATTAAAGACGGAAAAAAATTATAAATGTGCATGATTTGAAAAATTTAAATAATTTTCTTTCTTAATACTAAAAAATAACATCGGGAAGTAACAGCGAGTTTAAGTTAAATAAGTTTAGCTGTTTAATTCTGTTGTAATATTCAAAATAACTGTATTTATTAGATTTCAGTAAACAACATCAGGGCCCGATTAAACTTTGAAGTTAGAGGAATTACAATGTCATTTCAGGACCTTTCTTTTGGAGAAGCTTTTCTAAATTCCATATATACATGGAAACTCTTCAGTGTTAGAAATATTATTCCCAGGACTGGCATAACATGAGAACGGCCTGCAATTTTACACAAGTTTTTGAAAACTACTTTATATCAGAAATTTTACTAAAAACTGGTTACTTTTTTGTTATAACAGCCCACACTACTAGAATTATGACAAGTTGCAGCCAATTTCGCCAAAGTCGTAACCAAGATCGTGAAGCACACACATATAATACCATATAATACCATTTTATGAAATCGTATACGATAATTTAATAGTTTTTACCTTACTTTAAGTGTGTAATTTATTTATTTTTAAGGCTTAATAATCTAAATTGTCCAATATATGAATTTTAAAAAAATGTAAACAAAGACTGAATAGACATGACCGCAAAAATTTGCAGAAAACTTGGAATTGTGCAGATTAGTGTTCTTCTACACTGTTAAAAATTTGCAGCATTCTGGCAGGTCATTTGACCGTTTTTTTCGAAAACGGTTACACAACCGTAATTTAACACTATTCTGACAATATTATTGGCCATTTTATGGTCAGGATATAGTTAAATTATGGTTGTGAAACAGTTTTTTCAAAAAACGGTTGAATGACCTGCCAGAATGCTGCAAAATTTTTAACAGTGTACTGTACACAGTTTTTCATAAATGTGTTTCGTTCTTAAAATGTGTTATTTTCATCTATCACTGCGGAACAAATGAGAAAACTCATATTCTTGCACATGAGTTGTATATATCTTTATATCTAAATTTCCGTCATTTTTGACGGGCTACCTTTCTAGTTTTAGATAAATAGCTGCATAAAAAGAAATATTAAAAATACGCAAAAAAAGTTTTAGAAAATAGTTTTACAATCTTACCGTGAAAATAGCTTTTTAAACTTTCTTGGACGTCAGAGTGAAAAAATTACATTGAAATCATTTATAGCAGAATTTTATACACAGAGTGTCCTAAAAGTTCCCGTGTTGAGGACATATGTATTTATTATTCGCAAAACAAAAACCTTAAACGATTACTTTTATGCTAATGATTAAAAGCACTTTTAACATCACGTAGAAAGAAATACCGAACTTACATTGAACACTGGTCAACAAATTTGAACTTTTCCTCTGTCCTAAAACAGAAATTAGTTGTTTTTTATGCAGTTTTTTGTGCTGATTCCGAACCTAGTTTTAGATTTACTCCAGCACGTCAAGTTTGAGAGATATTTGCATATTTCAATTTATGAAAATTTAGTAAATTTTATACAATTATTTGCAAATTTAAGGTATAAAGCAATATCAGACAGGGTTTTTTTGTTTTATTTTATGATTACTACCTAATTGATTTCATAAAAGCATTGTTTCTGAGATTATACTGACATGTGACTATGAAATATTGTACCTAATTTGCATATTTTTCATGTTTATCTAATAATTTTTTTTGACGTTCAAATATTTCTGCCGCACGATCACGCTAATATGTTTCTAAGCCAGTTTTTTCAGCTGATTTCAAATCTTGTATCTGTTTTCTTCTATCACGTCTAGTTTTTGAAAAAAAATGAAAATTTAGTTTTTGGTCAAAAAAAGCCAGAAGTATCTTTTTATGATACTTTGTATGATAAACTTCAACTAGTTAGGATAGATTCTACAACTTATTTTTTTTTCGATTACATAAATTTTTGTTTATGTCTCTGATAAGAATCTGACTCTGTTCACCTTCTTATCAATGAATTACACACCCCTAAAAAACATCTTATATCAAACCTGTGTTAATGCCGTGCAAAAGTAGAAATTCATCTTACTCAAAAACTAGACATGACATAAGAAAACAGACTGCAGATTTGAAATCAGCATAAAAATCTAGTCTATAAAAACTTTACGTCAATTCTTTGGCAACTATTTTAAAGTTGATGGAGATGTAAACATTACACCATTGAAAAATATGCAAATTTGGCTTAATAACTGATAAATAAATGATAAGAATATGCAAATCGTGACATTTATCAGAAGCAAATACTCAAGTAGTCATTATCTAGAAAACGTAATTAGGTGTGACGTATATTGTACCTAAAAATTGCATAAAATAGCACAAAAAAACTTAAATTTGCATAAATTTAAATATGGAAATTTCTCAAAACTTGGACCACCTAGAAATAAACGAAAGCATATTCGGAATCAGCGCCAAAAATTGATCTTGAATCAACTAATTTTAGTCCTAGGACAAAACCACTGTTGTCCAGTGTGAGAAATATTCAAAATGTAATACATGTTTGCACATGTTTGTAAAAACGCGTTTTAACATGCTAGGCGAAACTTCTTGTATCCTTTGAGTAATGACAATTTTCAGATCATGTATTATTTGAGAATTATTTGCATAAACTTTTCGGTAATGCATCATTTGGATATTTATTTCGTGAAACATCTTTGCACCTTTCTACGATTTACATTGAAAAAAAGTTTCGAGCTACGCAATTCTGTAAATGCGTGCTAAATTCATTATATTATGAAGATCAATCTAACATAGAACTTCATTTTCGCAACAATTGACCACGAAAAGAACCAAGCGATAAAAAAAAACTCAAGAATTGATGCAATGATGAGCAGACGATAAAATTTTATGTTTAAAAAAAATTACGGACAATGAATTCTTTAAGTTAGAGTACGGGAACTTTTAGGACACACTGTATAACGTGTCATGTAAGTAGAAACAATGCACTTTCAACGATGTATTTTTTTCTTTTCGTTGCATGCCTTCGATTCCGAGCGTGCGAGCACAAAAAAGCCGAACGTATGACCTTCTACGCCGATTAAGAATGTGTTATGTGAAATTAATATTATATTCATTTATTTCAAATTTTTATGTACCATGCTAAGGCGATGGTTAATATTCCAGTTTCTCCGTTATTGTCTACATGATTTCCATAAGAAAAACATTTTTCTCTGCGAATATCTGCTAAAGCAGTAAACATGAAATATATTTCATGAAGTTCTAACTATACATTCCGATCTGGGCTTGAGGCACATTATTCACTGCACACGTAAGAAAAAAAAATATCGAAAAGTATTTTTCGATTGTAGTCATAAAAAGTTATTTATTTCAACCCAGGAGAGATAAAAAAAATCTGAAAAAAAAATATTCCAGTCTTCTATTAGTCTTTTCTTTATTGCTTAAATAATTCCCATAAGCAAAACATTTTTCTCTGAGTATTTCTGATAAAACAGAAAACATAATTATATTTCATGAAGTTCTAACTACATTCCGATCTAGGCTTGAGGCCCATTATCACTGCACTGGGCTGGTCTTGTCACTCAGCTTCCGATTTCCCCTCACTAATGTAAAGTATACGGGCATTTGATGCATTCGTCTATTTTAAATATCTCGTCGGGAAATTGAAATTTTTAACTTCTACTTTTTCTGTACACTTCCTAAAAGATGTCTTTTTTAAACACTTTCCAACAAAGTTGAAAAGTGTTTATGACTTCAGTTTGTCTGGCCATCTGTCCGCGCTCTAACTCTCGTAAATATACTCGGATCGTTCTGAAATTTTTGGATGTTAGTGACCCCTACCATAGCACGATCCCTATTTCAAATAAAGTTTCTAGCATGTTTAGTTCATTTATAGGGACAAGTTTTCGTTACACTACGGCCTATGGGAAAAAATCGTATAAAATGGATTTTAATGATGTTACATGCTTTCAAACATAATAAAATTGATATGCATTTATCAAGTCCACTAAAATACGCATTCTGTAGAACATACGGCACAAAGAATAGTTATTATTCATTTACAGGGCCACACAAAATAATTCAGTTACAGAACGATATAGTGGTGGAGGGAATTGTTTGCAGCGTATTTTAATTATGTTAAATTATTTCATGTATAATGAAATTGATATACGCGTAGCTGAGGTTTACTATAACTTATTTCATGTATAATACGAAGTGCATAGCATTTACAGGGACACACAAAAGATCTCAGATACTATATTATATCCGAAGTACTGTACAGTATAGCGATGATTGCTGGAAATGCATTTTTAATTATGTTATGTGCTTTTATGTTTCACTATATTTATGCATAGCATATGGGGTGTATAAATGTTGTAATTCATATACAGGGCTACACAAAATCATTCGTAATGGTTACTGGGTATGATTGCAAATTGCGTAAAGGTGGTTTTTAAATGAGTTATGGATTTTTACGCGGAACTGCATTTGGTTTACTAAGAAATGTTTGTAGAACATAGATAAAATGATATACAGGGCGATGCAAAGAATTGGATACATGGCCGTCTATAAATGATAATTTCTAGAAATGTGATTTCAGTAGTTTTAAGAGTGTTTTACTTTGAATTAAACTTTAGCTAAATAGTGGCGTGCAATAAAGATACTAGGTTAACTACAGGGCGGTACAAATGTATACAAGTATGTTTTGATCTATTAGTATAAATTGCTGAAAGAGAAATTTCAACCTTTGATGCGTTTTCTTGCTAAACTCTAAATTTTCCCATTATATAGTATATATATCAACCTACAGATCAAATATAGGGCTGTTCAAAAGAATTGGAATACATATTTGGCTATAGACGGTAACTACAGAAATCAGTTTTTCAAATGTTCATGCATTTTCTAAAATGTTTACTTAGTTGTCTTATTTCCCTAAATAACGAAGTGTTGTTAAAGCATTCAGTAAGTGTTGGACTGTGTTTCATAATCTATGCTTAACGCATGATTTTTCTTACTTGTTTTCTTAGTTCTCAAAATATTTCTAAAGTATAGATTTAATTTTATATGAAGTGTTAAAATCTTACTCACAGTTCGCCCGCTTTTAACACATAAACTATGAAATTCAGCATAGATTTTACAACTATTTTGAAAATTAAGAAAAAAAGAGACATTCTTTAAGAAGAGTACATAGAAAACAGAGATTAAAAATATGAATTTGCCGAGAAGATATTTTAAATATAGGGGAAGGTGGCCTAAAATGATCCTAGGGGGCCAAATGGTCCACATATGTTTTCTTCCAGACAGGTCACGCTATCTACAGCGTAACACGTAAACTAGTTGTGCCAAGTGAAGAAGAAGCAATACCGGTATTCATGCGATCGCAGTATTACGCGTCTGAATAGAATTCTTTGAAAAAGTGAGTTTTATAACATGTGTTATAAGATAAGAGCTAACTTTTATATTTATTTAGATATACAGTCTTTCATGTATAGAAATATGACTTGGTTTACTTAATGAAGTATGTTTTTAGACTAGAATTACAGTTGTGTAGTTTGCTATGTTCCTCGGTGTAATCCAGTTATATGACGTAAAATGGACGGTCATGTTGCCGTGTAAAATGATCTATTATGTGGATCATTTTGGTACAATTCCATAGGCTGAAGAAAATCCGGTCCTAGCCATCTTGGGGGCCAAATGTGTGACTGCCCCAAATCTTTCTCTTTGAGTCCACATGTTATTCTATTATTTTTGGATCATAATTTTGAAATATTCCATTTTATTGTTTTTTCAAAATTATTTGTGATACTTTTTATTTAATTTACATAAATTAAATTATGTATGCTATTTGATTATAAAACTTATTTTATTTCATTATGTATTGTTATAATTACTTTTATATCCTTTATTTTGCCGTTAAGAAACTATTTAGAATTATTTTTATATGAAGGATTGTTTTATCCTTTGGTAAGGGCTAAATGCTCCTTTGGACACCTTTTCAAAAATCTATTTTTTTCATTACTCAATTTGGGTTTAAAATATTATTAAAATATGTTTATAATGCAAAATATAGTGTAAAACATTTTAGCATAGGGCTAAAGTTTATTTAAACAGTTATGTTATTTTACACAAGTTTTTCCCTTAAGAGGATCATTTTAGGCCACCTTCCCCTACGAATGCATCAAAAGTCCATAGACTTAACATTACGGAGGAGAATTCCAAAGCTGAATGACCAGCCCCCTTAAAAATAAAAAAATGAAAAGTATTTTTCTATTAAACTTATAAAATGTTATTATTTCAACCCAGGATAGATAATAAAATCTAAAAAACACATTTTGGAGAGTGAAACGCTAAATATTCCGTCTTATCTTATATATATATAATTTCCATAATAAAAATATTTTTTTCTGTGATTTTCTGTTATTGGAATAAAGGAAGAAAAAAGTCTAATAATTATTTAAATATTCCAAAATATGCTGGGTAAACCAGAAGACATTGCATTTCATGAACTTTTAACTGCTTTCCGATCTAGGCTTGAGACATATTCTTCCCTGTTCACTTAAGGAAAAAAAAAATTGAAAAATATTCTTTTCTTCAAGTTGTAAAAAATTATTATTTCAATCTAGCAGAGATAATAAAATATAAAAAAATGGGTAAAGTAAAACACTTAATATTCTACTCATGTCTTTATTGTTTACATAATTTCCATAATAAAATCACGTTTCTGTTATTGGAACAGATAAAGAAAACGTTTATAACAATTATTTAACCATTCCAAACTAAGCTGGCTAAAACAGAAAACGTGATTATATTTCATGAAGTTCTGGCTCTATTTCGATCTATGCTTGAGGCCAATTTTCATTACTAACTAAAGAAAAAATATCGCAAAGTATTTTTCCATTCAAGTTGTAAAAACATATTATTTCAACCTAGGGGAGATAATAAAATCTGAAAAAAAAACTGAAAAAATGAAACGCTTAATATTCTAGTCTTGTCGTTACTGTATACATAATTTCCCTAATAAAAACATTTTTCTCTTAGAATTTCTGTTATTGGAACAAATAAGGAAAATTCTAACAGTTATCTAAACATTCCAAAATACACTAGCTAAATCAGAAAGCAGAAAACGTAATTATATTTCATCAATTTCTATCATCATTCTGATCTAGGCTTAAGGCACATTCTTCATGCTCACTTCCAAGAAAAGAATAAAAAAACCCGAAAAGTATTTTTATATTCAAATTGTAAAAAAGTTATTATTTCAACCCAGGAGAGATAATAAAATGAAAAAAATAATTACAAATTGAAACGCTTATTATTCCAGTCTTATTTTTATTACCTACACAATTTCCATGATAAAAAACATTTTTCTCTGAGAATTTCTGTTATTGGAACAGATAAAGAATAAAAAGAAATGTGCCCAGTTAAACTGAAGCAATGAGCTCACAGGCTATTCACACTAATTGTATATTATACTCTTATTTCAAAGAATAATGCCCCTCAAAAAATAAATAAAGCGGGATTAGCACCTGTTTCCCCCCTTTATACTTAACCAATGAACTGAATAACCAAATGTAATTAGGGAAGCTCCTTAACAAAATAAACCGGTATACCAAATTTGGAGTAAATCGAATAATTCTGCATGAATAACCCATTTATTTAAATTAAGGGGGTGGACTAGCCCCCTTATCCCCCTTTATCATTAAACAATGAACCCTCAAAACTAATCAGGGAGGCGGCTTATCAGAATGAACCTAGAGAAAAAAATTGAAATAAATCAGATGTTTCTATCAAGAGTTATCGCGTTATGTACAGTCGTGGAAAAAAAAAGTAAACACCCCCTATTAACTCCTCAACAAATCATCATAGAAGAAAGTTACTGGTACCGAACGATTGGAAATAAAGTCTACTTTTAAATGATGAATATAAATTTTTCTTAGGGGGTCATCTACATATTAAAACGAATCCTAACTTCATTTTTTTCAATGGCAATACCCAATTTTAACGAGATATTTCAAATCTTCGGTTCAAACTATGCCTAGACACCAAATTTCAAGTCATTTGAATGATAAGTTTTTGAATTATAAACATTCAAAATTTAGTGCTTCTAATGTTAAATTATATTTTCATATTTTTATTTATATCTCCCGAAATTATGCTCCTAATGTGCTAATTTTTTTTGTGGTAATAATACTAATATACCCAAACATAAATAAGCTGAAGTTGCAATTTTTATAATTTTAAGATATAAATTATGAATTATGTAATTAATATTCGAAAAAATTATGAATTGCAACCTACAATTTTTTTGATGGATTTAGATTTATTAAGTCCTGCTTTATGGAAATTCAAAAAGTTCACATTTTTCTTCCAAGTAGTTTTCAAATTATGCTTAAAAAACGGCAAAATGATGGTTTAAGGGGCCGTCTATGATGGAAGTGAGTAGACATTTTGAATTTTTCCTGCCGTACTGTAATCTAACACGCCTTCATTGACTCCTTGAGTGGCGCTTAAGGTGCCTTGATCAAGGAAGCGGCTCTCTCGGTTAACAATCCAGTACGGAACTTCAATTTGGATACAGCCCTTAAAATACGCTCGTTTTAAAATATTTAATTTCTCGGAAACTTATGGTACGAATTGCATAAAAATTCGTTTTTAGGCTAACCAGTAACTTTCTTCTACGATAATTTGTTGAGGAGTTAGTAGGGGGTGTTTACTTTTTTTTTTCCCACGACTGTACGTACATACTGAACCGGTGGGCACATAAGCTCTCAGGATTTGATAGCCAGTGAGCTAAAAACCCTAACTATTATTTAAATTTTCATGAATACGATGCTTAAAACAAAAAACAAAAAACATAATTATATTTCATGGAGGTCCCGACTAAATTCCGACTTAGGCTTGAAGCACATTCTTGACTGCTAACTTAACAAAAAAATTTCAAAAAGTATTTTTCTACTTAACTTGTAAAAAGTTGGTATTTCAACCTAGGAGAGATAATAAAATCTGATAAATAAATTTTGGAAAGTGAAACGCTTAATATTCCAGTCTTGTCTTTATTGTCTTCCGTATATTGTACTTTCTGTTACAATTTTTTTTTAGAGTTTCTGTTATTGGAACAATAAAAGAAAAAAAAACCTAACAATTATTTAAATACTTCAAAATACTCTAGTTAAAATGGAAAACAGAAAAAGTAATTATATTTCATGAGGTTCTGACTACATTCTGATCTAAGTTTGAGAGGCATTGTTCTTTGCTCACTTAACAAAACAAAATCGAAAAGTATTTTTCTATTCAAGTTGTAAAAAGTCGTTATTTCAACCCAGGAGCGATAATAAAATCTGGAAAACAAATTTTGGAAAGTGAAACGCTTAATATTCCAGTCTTGTCTCTATTGTCTACGTAATTTCCATAATAAAAGCATTTTTCTCTGACGGTTTCTATTATTAGAACAAATGAAGACAAACCTAACTATCATTTAAATATTCATAAATACGATACCTAAAACAAAAAAAGCAGAAAACGTAATTATATTTCATGATGTTCTGACTACATTCCGATCTAGACTTGAGGCACAATCTTCACTGTTCACTTAAGCCAAAAAATCGAAAAGTGTTTTTCTATTACGCTTGTAAAAAGTTATTATTTCAGCCCAGGAGAGATAATAAAATCTGAAAAGCAAGTTAGGGAATGTAAAACTCTTACTTTTCTGTAAAGAAATTTACGTTTAAACAGAAACTTTATTAAATTTAATTTATTAGGCATAAATGTCATCGATGTGTTGGAAAAAACAAAATAATAGACATACATTCATTTTTTACTAAATTATTTAAACCTCTATTTTTAACCATTTGGAAAAATGGTTCTCGTCAGGGTAGGAAATCAAAAGCATATCTGAAGGTTTTTATTGGTTGAATCCACATTTTATTCGTTTTCTGATTGGTCTATACAGTAATCTGTATTTCCCTTTACTTTCAACAGAGATGGATACTTTCTGTTGCCACTATGACAAAAAAGTAATAAAAACTACAAAAAAAAAAAAAAAATTAACAACTCAGAAACAAATTGAGATACAGCTTTCAAACAAATTGCATTTAAAAGTACATTTTTGTTTCTATCCGACGGTGTAAAAAGTAATATTGTCGGATGTTTAGAAGTTTAAGAATGAAATTTCATTTAAAATTGGTAGTCAGATTTCTTGGAAATCTGACGATGGAAATGACTTTTCCCGAACAGCCAATGAAATGCTTGGATAATACGTAAGTTTAAGGTGGATAATAACTAATGAAAATGAAAGAAAATGAATAACAATTTCTGCCAAAGAGTTAATTTTAATTTGTAAGATTTTCACGTGCAAAAGTGTTTATGTCTTAAATTTTAGTCTTTGAAAAAATCATTTTCCAAATGGTCGTTGTAATTTGTTAAATTGCTTTTTTTTTTTTTTTTTTTTTTTTTTTTTGTAAATAAAATAAAGCAGCTCAGAATAGCTCTAAAGTGGGGATTCTACTTCTCTGGTCTTTTAATTTATTAGGCATAAATGTCATCGATGTGTTGTAAAAAAAAAAAACAAATACTAGACATATATTCATTTTTTACTAAATTATTTAAACCGCTATTTAAAAAAAAAATTAAATAAAGCAGCTCAGAATAGCTCAAAAGTGGAAATTCTACTTCTCTTGTCTTTTAATTTATTAGGCATAAATGTCACCGATGTATTGGAAAAAAAAACAAATACTAGACATATATTCATTTTTTACTAAATTATTTAAACCGCTATTTTAAAAAAAAATTAAATAAAGCAGCTCAGAATAGCTCTAAAGTGGAGATTCTACTTCTTTGGTCTTAAATTCACGTGATATTTCTGATTTTTTTTGCGGTTACAAAGAAAAGAGATACCATCTTCAGGCATTTTGAATTATATTTGCTGACATTTCTCTTATATATTTAATTTTTTTTCTAGCAAGAAAATAACTAATACGTGAAGATATGCTACGGAGAGTACCTGCAGGCGTGTGCTGTGAACTTCCAGACGAGCGACCATTTTTCTCCGTTTACAAGTATCTGAAACAAATTTGGTAGCCGAATTATAAAGGGCATTAAATTCAGTGGAACTTATAGTAAAATTTAGTTTAAAAATGTGATATTCGACAAAATGCGGTCATCACAATTCGACCTCGAAAATGTAATTAATAAATGAAAATTATACTTCTAGGAGATATAAGATTCAGCAAAATTGATTACATTCCTGTGAAAAAAAAAAGGAAGATAAATTGGTCGAATAGTTTTCGTGCAGTTTGAAAAACGTGGTTTTGAGAAAAACAAGTTTAATTTTTTACAATATCACTACGATCGGCGTTGCATTCAACAAAAAATTTGTAAGGCACTGGAATAACACAAATGTATTACATTATTTATAGAATCCCAATGTCTAAATATTTTTCCACCTTTTCCGGATGATATGCTAAAATCAATTTTAAACTGTAACATTGTCATTAAATAAATGCAAATTGTGAGAGTCTATTCAAGAAATGTCTGGAAGATAAAAGTGTAGACTTTGTTACACATTTGTTTCAGACTGAAATAAGTTTCGAAAGATCAACAAAATTTTTGTAGTTGTACAGGCGAGGATGTAAGGCCGCGTTGCATTCAGAGAGTAATGCTAAGATTTTTATTTGTTTGATAAGCAATAGTATGTGAAATGGCTTATAAAGTGAGGGGTCATTTTGACCCCTGCCAATTAATATATTTTGATTCGAATCAGAAATTTCTTTATGAAATAAGTTTAAAAAATGACATGACATGACATCGAGGTACTTACGGAGTGCCAACGTGGTCGTAACGTGACACTGCCGCGCGTAACCCCCACGAACTTGAATGGAAAGATAAAGATGAATTTCGAAAAAAGAAAGCACGTTCTAAAATGTATAATTTTGATAACTCTGGTGGAGACGCGACGGTCATTCCAGAGTTGGGAACACGAGGTTAAATAAATATAACCTTCAGAAATAGGGCGCATAGAGCATCCAAATAAATATGGTTGCCCAACAATTCGATGGCGTAGGTTAAAAACGAAGAATGTAATGGCAGTAGGGTACCAAAGAGAACAGAAAAAGCAAGTTTAAAAGATACAAAGAACTACTTCTGACGGTTTAACGAGGTGCCTGGGACATCGGCCCCACATCCCCGAGATACAAAGAACAATGGAACAATGGAGCAATAAAGCAGGTGTATGGATTCCCTAGTTGCTTGGCAACTTTACATCCAGGCTAAGAATATATCGTGTTACAATGCAATGGGAGCCATAGAAAAAAGAGCGTTTAAACGCGGCTAGTAGCCACGAAAAAGAGAAATTAAAAGCTAAGAAGATAGACAATTTTTAAAAGAAAAAATTGTTAGTATAACTAGTAGGAAGAAATAAAAAATGTTCCATATGATCCACATAAATGTCCAGGACAGGCGAAAAAGCTACCTAAGGAAGCCCCATTAAAAAAAGACTCAATTCAGAGACCACACATTTAATATAACTTGATAAGTAAAAAGTTTAACAACTACAAAAAACAAATAAGTTAAATAAATAAGTTAAACAGTTTTATATAAAAATTCTGGTGTAAAAATATTTTTTTATAACACTTGATAAAAATTTCCGTCCTTTCTGTCGTTAAATAATAAGAATTATATCTTACAGAGGTAGTGGGGTACATCATTATTTTAAATTTGCTTAGGTGGGGCATAGCCAAAACACAGGCAAAGAACAACTGTTTAAATTCCTTGGAAGGCGGCGGTATATTATATATATCACTTAATTTTAATTCCCAAATGCTACATTGGCCCGAAAAATTTGTATTCTAATTTTGCTTAGTTTTGCTAATCTTCTTTGCTTACATTATAAAATAATGTAAGCGAAGAAAAGTTTTTAGCGACAGAAGTACTTTGCCCTTGAAAGGGTTAAAAGTTATATTAAATAAATGTTGTATTAAGTTATAATATAACGGGTATTTATTATAATACGAATTTATTTTTAAGGACTTAAGTTTGTAAATACAGTATTTAAAAATCTGTTTTTATTTTGAAATGCTTTTTAGAAAGAAAAAAAATGCACTATCTCTAAATTTTCGTATCCCACGTTTAGATAAACTATACACACATTAATATACAAATGTTATGATGTAGCATAATTTATAGTAAAATAAACCTACTTGCTTCATCATTCGACTTTTTTTTTCTCCCAATGGCTCATTAACACGTTCACGCCGGCCCGGTGGGTCACACTGGACTGTCTCAGAGCTGCCGAGTCTCCGGCTTTTTGGATGACAGAATTTTAATCCAGAAAATGCTGTTTTATTTAATTAGAACAATTGAGCGATTTAAAAAGAGCAACGCTTTCTCTAAATTAACACAGGTGTGCAAAAAGCCGGAGACTTGACAACTCTGAAACAGTCGAGTGTGACCCACCGCGCCGGGGTGAACGTGTTAATTACAAGACAACCATCAATAGACTCGGCGGAAAGTTGACGTCAGCTCGGAAGCCCCTAAAATTGTCGACACTGTTAAGCACTGTTAAGCAGAGACATTAGAATTTGTTTTTAAGGATTTAGGATTGTACATACAGCATTTAAAAATCTGCTTTTCTTTTAAAAGGCTTTTTTTTTTTTTCTTTAAGAAAAATGTGCAACATCTCTAAAAGTTTTCTACCCCACGTTTCGGCATACTATACACGCATTAATATTCAAATTTTATGATCTAGCATAATTTATAGTAAAATAAACCAACTTACTTCATCTGACATTAACTGAAAACATGAAAATATTGAAAGAAGATTATTACCGTGTGCCAAGACTCTCTAGCAGAAACCAGGATGAAAATAAAAAAATTGAAAAATTGAAACCGGAAAAATTTAAATGTAAAATGGTTTAAATAAACTGTATGCAAATGAATTTTTACAATTGAAAATTCAGTACCGGCTTTTCACTTAAATTATTATTACGAGTATATATGTTTTTTTTTTTTTCACATTGCTACTCATAATGTTACAATGAGGCTTAACATTCTAGTCTTACCTCAATTGTCTGCATGATAAAAAGATTTTTTTCCTAAAATGTCAGTCTTTCGAATAAATAGGAGAAACGAACTATTGTTTAAACATCACAAAATACGCTAACTAAAACTGAAAAGATAATTATATTTCATGAATTTCTGACTTCGAGGCGCATTCTTCACTGTTCATTTATAAAACTAATTTCGAAAAATATTTTTCTATTCATGTTACAAAAAGTTATTATTTAGACATAGAAGAGATAATAAAATCGGAAAAACAAGTTTGTGGACGGAAAACTATAAGTTTACTGTAACGAAATTTATGTTTTTCCACAGGCGTGATAAATTTAATTTGTCAAACAAAAATGTCTGGGACTTATTGGAAAAACCTAAATATTAGTTGTTCATTTTTATGATTACTTTAAAAATAAACTTGGTTTTTTATGTAAAGATGAAATTTTCTAAAAGACTTTTCACTCACTTCCTGCTATGTTAGCATTAGACAAATTATACACAGGTGTATTTATAATGACAATACATTATTTTAATTTGTTTAGAGCGTAATTAAAAATTAATAAATTAATTTTAAGACTTTTTTACGTTAGCCGGCCGCAGGTAATAAACTGCCAAATATATTTTATGGTTATAATTATATACCAGCTACAGATAAAATAGAGTTAATATGAGACAAATCACTCTTGCCAAAATATGCCAACAGCTATGGAAATGCAACAACGAAATATTTTAAGCACTAAAAAGTAGAAATTATAAATAGAAATAAAAAGCATAAAAATCAAAAATAAAACTCTTTTATCATTTAATATTTTAATACTAATTAAATTCTAATTACATGTAAAAAAAAATGGTGATTTTGAATAAATAGTTTAAATAATGAATTTTTCCTTTCCTTTCGCCATCTCTTAAAAAAGAAACATAGCAAAAATTATATGTTTTAAAATAAACTCACTAGTTCCCACTTTCTGTTGAGCGTAAATAAAAGGGGTGAATTTTCAGTTATCATTTAAAGTAAAAAATAAAACCTTTTTCTTATTTAATCGTTTAATATTAATTAAATTCTGATTACATTTTAAGAAAAAAAATTGTTAATCCTGTAGAGATAGTTTAACAAATGCTTTTCTTCTTTCCAGTTGCCATATCTTAAAAAAAGAAACACAATAAAAATTATATATATTTTGAAATAAATTCACTAGTTTCCATTTTCTATTAGTCGTAAATCAAAGCGGTGAATTTTGAGTAACACACAAACCCAAGTCGAATTAATGTATTGTAGCAGGCATTTTTTTACCCGACTGCAAGAAGGGTTATGTGTTTCACGCGTATCTGGGTATGTGGATTTCTTTATACCCTCAAAACATCCCAACGGCTGGGTAGATTTTAATGAATGAGGTATCTATCGATTTGTCTTAACTGTCCGATGGTTATAGGCTAGATTTTGTTTTTATAAATTGAAAATGGGGGCCGTAAAATAAAAAATGGTGGTAGTGACGAAAAAAAGTTAACGCAGCATATTGGCTGGCATATCATTGGATAGGTCTTTCAAAATGAAGACGGTGTTTCATTGACTATTTTATAGTCAGAAGCACCGTTTAAATATTACACAACCTGGAAGTTGTGTAGGTAGGATTCCTAGCTTTACTGCAACTCTAACTTTCGTAGACATCTATAGGCCTCATTAAAACAGAGTTTATAGATAGGAACTAACAATTAAACACAGCTTAAAAGTCAACAGTAATACAAGTAAATAGAAAATTAGGTAAGTAATATAAAAAATAGTTTCTCATTGATGAGAAATAATTAATTAGTTCGCTTTTTACGCAGTCGGGTTTTTTTATTTTTTTAATTTAATATATTTTTAACTACACGAGTTTCAATCATGAAATTAGGCGGCATTTTAAAGAAAACTTTTGGATGCTTACAAAACAGTGTTTTTAAAAATGTTTTACTTTTATAATTGAATTATATAAACCACAATGTTTATGAAAATTTAGTTACATAAATATGTAGAACCTATAGTCATCGTCTTGTCCGTCCGCCTGTCCGCATATAACAGCGCAAAAACTACTCAACCGAATGGATTGAAATTTAATATTTGTAATCATACAAATGTAAATAAATGCGAGTAGTAAGTCAAAATTACGTCCACTACTAGCCATGCCACAATATTAAAATATTTATTTGCTCAAAAGACGTTATAAAAACCCATTAAAAGTAAATTAAATATCTATATTTACATGTTTCAACTCCTTTACTGAGTCGTGTACGTGAGTGTATACATTATGATGACGACTCAGTAAAGGAGTTGAAACATGTAAATATAGATTTTTTAATTTACTTTTAATGTGTTTTTATAACGTCTTTTAAGCAAATAAATATTTTAATATTGTGATATGTAATCATTGCAAAATTAGGTCAAATCATTTTAAATTTTATGAAAATAGATCAAAACTTAAGAAAGATATTAATAAAAGTTCTCTTCATTCTATTAAATCCTACAATACGTAATTAATTCAATGATGTCCCATGATAGGTAATGTTTCAAAGTTGTCACCTTGATTACGTCCTATTGAACATGAAGTCATATTACTTCCGTATTACTGAAATTATAATCGTAATAAATTTTGTATTCATGCATTATTGCATAAGAGTGCAACAGCTATTGCACCAAGATCTGAATATTTATAAAACTCGTTATAATATGAACGCACCTCATTTGCCACTTTTAACGTACAATTTCCGACTTTTTTAATAATATGTCATGCAAAGTCCGAAGAAATGAATAAATTATTTACAGTTACAGAGGTAAGTTCATACCCCATAATTCGATATAAATAAATTTTTGAGAACGTTTATCATTATTGTGCATTCCCATAAAATAAAAATGGGAATAATCTAATCTTTAATTTTTTAGTTCTGCCCATGTTTTAAGTGTCATATAAAGGCTGTGTTAAATAAATAAATACTGTGTTAAATAATAATATAGCGGAAATTTTGAATAAAATTAATTTATTTTAATGGATTTAGGATCATACATATAGCATTCAAAAATCCATTTTAACTAAATATTATTTTCAGAAAAATGCCGTTTTCGTCTTTAAAAGTATTCTACTTTAAAAAAGAAAAATCTATACACACATAAAAATACAAACAATAAAAATCTATAAGGCAGATTTTCTGGTCTAAATGAATTTAATATCCTTAACCTACGTAAACGTAAGATAACGTCATAAGGAAGATCGAAACAAATAAATTAGTTAAAAATCATTCTACGGAAAATCATAATTATGAAGAAAAGGGCCAAGAAATATTCTGTAAAAAAATGAGGTTTTCAGACATTTATTTAATTTTATCTATATGTGCAAAAAAAAGTCAAAATAACATAAAATATATCTTTATGCGATTCTTCTTTCTGTTTTTTCATCGCTTTCTGATAAGTTGAAGGTAATACGACATGTGATAAAATTTCCGAAAATACCATTATGAGATTCCAGTTCATTGATGTGTTGCTCGTGCCCAAAGTATCATAAAACGGCAGATAGGTAAGAAAAATACATTATTACACGTGTTTCTAATTTACATCCACAATGCGATGAAGAAACAAATGAGAAAAAAAATGTTGCTATACTTTATCCAAAAAGGACTGACTGATTTTAAAATTCAATAACTTCCAAACGGTGACAGATATTAAAAAAATTCTTGCAGGAGGGTTATGCATAAAGTCAAAAGTTTTATTACAGTGATTTTCAATTTTAGTTCGAATTACAAACAATAGATGGCGCTGTAAGCAATAGTCGCTAAATACAGGCTCGATTTTTGGTCCTTTCTGTTGTTCCATGCAGAAAAAGGAGATCGAAATGTATTATCCGGGGTACGAAGTACCAAAAATCGAGCCTGAATTTAGCCTCTATTGATCGCAGCGCCATCTATTGTTTGTAATTCGAACTAAAATCGAAAATCACTGTAATAAAACTTTTGACTTTATGCATAACCCTCCTGCAAGAATTTTTTAAATATCTGTCACCGTTTGGAAGTTATTGAATTTTAAAATCAGTCAGTCCTTTTTGGGACACCCGGTATATTTTTGACTCTATAAGTCAAGGTTTTCATTGAAAACTCGCAAAAAATGTATAGAAATTGTGTGTTTGTAATCAATTCATTTATAATTAGACAGTGAACAGCGTAAGGATTTGCTACACATCTACTATTTACCGATTCGACTCTCTTCAAACAAAGCCCACAATTTTTCAATTTTTTTTTTAAATTTTTTTTTCTCTTTTGTATCAATTACGAAAAGAAATATCGTTAAATATTGTACAAGTAAACCCTTCAATATATACTTATAACTTTTATAAACACTTTAATGCAATTATTTATTTAAAGATATTAAGGACAAACACGCTTCAACTCCACTTCAAACCGGATTAAAACAAACAGCGATGTGGAGATTGATGTTTCGAATGAACAAGTCACTTTTTTTTACGTAACTAGGGGGCTCGGCTACTTACGAGCTACGCTCGCCAACTCCCGTTCAGACACCGCAGTTTCTAAAAGCACGCTAATTTGATCGGCTTTAAAAAGATTTTGAAAGATTGAATTATAATTTAAAAAAAAGTGGCGATCTCCCTATAAACGGGTTTCTATTCATTTCTCTTTGATTGGAGAATTTTAAGGAAAAATCAGCTGCTGTTAAAAGATACTATGGCTGTTTTCCTCTTTGATTAAATAAAACTAGTAAAACATTTCAAAATAAGCTAATATAAAATGAATTAAGTAAACAGAGTCTTTGTCTCCCGGTATTTTTTAACAAAGCGAAAAGAAAGTTCTTTTAAATCAGACATTTTAAGCGGGCTCTCATGTCAAGCACACAAGACGTATGTTTGTTGTTCAATAAATAAATAAATAAATGAAAGACATTTTAAATGCATCGTTTTTAATCTCATGCAATTTTCACCAAACTTTTATTTCTCTTTTTAATATTCACGTGAAAATACTTTTGTTAGAAAAATGAAATATTACTTGCGCTGTCCCAACAAAAATAGTTGAAAAGTTCATCTCGAAATATCAAATAAATGTCTCGCGCAATTTTTAAATTTAAACTCTTTTGTAATATTATTTTTTGTTCATTTTACGTAATAAGTGTAATGCGACGTAAATGTGACATAATTTCTCCTATTTAAGACTCCTAACGCATGTTAATGAATTTATTATTTTACAATATCCTTTCTCTGTTAAAATTCACGTGTAAATATAGTTTTTATGAAGTAATTTTCAATAAGTTCCTGCTTTTTATACGTAATTATTTAATTCTAATTTGAAAGTATTTTTATCTGTTTATAATAGTCACGTGTAAATAAATTTTTAATTTGAAGCAAACATTATTGTTTGCACTTTTTATACAGTAGGCAACAGGTTAAATTAGTACAATTTTCTAAAATAAGTAAAAAATATCTCTCGAAATGCTGAAAATTTGAATTTAAAATAGAAAGAAAAGCTCAAAAATTGAGTCAAATTTAAAAAATAAATGCATTCTGCACACCTGGAAATTATAACGTATAAAATGATCTAAAAATGATTAAATTCCGATGTATAGTTTTTGCTCCTATAAAACTTTTTTAATGGAACGACTTTGTCCAACTTTAGCATTAAATATCTCTTAAAATAATTCTTCGATTTGAAAACTGTCTGCATCAGCGTGTTTATCAAACATTTCTCTATAATACTGCCGATTTTCATATTTTTGTATGCAATATTTTTCTTAGTATTAACGGAGAAAGACCTCCGGTCACAAAAAATTCAAAACCGGCGGCGGCGGTGACAGCGTAAGTTACTTTTTTTTTTTTTTTTTTAGAATAGAGATATTTCTTCTATATCAGCGCAGAGTTGCAACATTTTTATTTTTCTATATATATATATGAATTATATTTCGTCATGTCTTTAATATTAGGTTGAGCAAAAAGTTCTGGGAAATTTTTAATCTAACAGTTGCCAGATTCTATATCGTATATAGGTGTACTAGTGGTATATGTATAGGAGTTCATGAATTTCGGCTCCAAAATACCTATTGAACAGTATTATTTGCATGTGTTGATCCGGAATTGTCGGAGAAAAGGTCTAACGATTCTGAAAGCCGTCGATGAGATTAATGAGGGTGAAGATGTTGGTACGGCGACAAACTTCGTACTTCCAGCAAATCCGTAATCTGGCAGAAAGGTGGCAGAATGTCGTGGACTATGATGGTCTCTACTTTCAAGAATAGTCCTTGTTACTTTTGTTTTTAATTTGCGCATAACAACGCAAATTTTACAAATTTCCCAGAACTTTTTCCTCAACCTAGTAACATATATAAGGGGGAAAGTGTTGCATCTTTGCGCTCATAATAAAAAAGATAGACAAATATGTAAAACAAGCCTTTTTGTTAAATAATATCAAACATATTAAGTTTATAGGATCTACCGATGTAGAAATTCAGCTGATTAGGTAAAAATATTGGTTACAGTGTAAAGTATTAATATTGAATTTTTAAATAATGCATTTATTACATAATAGAGGCATAATATTTTCTTACACCACTATTCAGATCAGAAACGTATCTTACAGATTATCATCCTATTATATTTTAATGTAATTTATAAATGAGGATAGCTAGTTATAAAATTTTTCAATCTGACCGCAAATTATTGTTTATAAAATACCGAAAGAATTAAGCTGTTTTCTTCAAGTTAGAAAATGTTATTATTTCGACTTAGAAGAGATAACGAAATCCTAAAAATATGTTTCGGGACATAAAACTATAACTTTTCTTTAACAAAATGTATGTTTTCCTAGAAATTTGGTAAATTTAATTTATCAAACAAAGATGTCTGCAGTTAGAGAAAGACAAATGGTCGTTTATTCTTACTAAATTACATAAAGCTTTATGTTAGTAATAAAAAACGAATCGCAATATCCTTCAAGAAAGGCACAAAAAATACATGAAAATTTTTTTAATGCATATTCCCCAATGGTTTTACATTGTTCCTCTGTTTCAGATGCAGGTTGTCCTAGGCAGGACAATTTTTTTTATATGGAACAGCAAACAAACGGTAACAATTATATAATCACTTAACAGTCGCTTAATATTTGGAAAAACCATCAAAAAAGTACCTATCTTTTTATTACAGAAATTGAATAATTATAAAATTTCTATATAAAATATGCAATTAGGTTTTTTTAAGAAGGGAAAAAAAATAGTTATAGAACAAATTCACATTTGTGGAAAAGCCATCATGCGAGAATTCTCTGGTTTAATGTCTGTTTTAAACCATACAAATTAATGCGAATAAGATCTTTATTTTTATCATCTTAGATCCTTATTTATCATCATCAAGCAAATTTTTACAAATAATATTTGAAATAATATAATATACATTAAATTTTGATAATTAATAATTTCTTTCAGTGTGATGTATTTCGAAACATACAATACAAAGTCCACCATCACAATCAGCGCCAAGAACCAATCCCAAGCGCTAATATTCAAAGACTTCACACGGAAATGCCAGATAAATTTTTCTGGTTTCAGAAGTTTTTTCCAGCAATAAATCTCCAGCCCGGAAATATAACAGGCACGAGAAATAACGAACGACACCTCAACCCGTGATATTGACGGGAGCGAGAATTAAGGGGTTAAACATGTTCTTACGGGAGAATAATTTGTGAGGGAAGGTCTCTTTTAGAATACCTTCTAATGTGAGTACCAAATTTTGCCAACAGGGGAGGAGTTTTTCGGTTCATTTTCTAAAGCTTTCAATCATTGGAATATTTTTGGAAATTGGGTCGCAAACTTTTCGAAATGTCATCATTCTCTGTATCACAATCCGTGCGATATCTTGCTTTTAGGGAGTTTGAACTATTATGCTTGCCAATCGAATCCCACCACGCTTTTAGAACTGGAGAAAATAACCACTCATGAATGTGAAGTGATTCTAAGCAATGTAGCTGAACGTGTCTGCGAATTTTCTACTATACGCTTACGACATATAAATACAGAGATTGATAGACATTTTGAGGACATTGTAAAGTGATTTTCAAAAAGCATCATAATGACTAATAGCTTCAGAAACCGAAGTGCCACCTGTTGGTGATATTCAGTACGGTATTAAAAGTAATATATAATATGCCCAATAAGTCTCTTGCCATCCTCTTAACTTCGGAACGGCTGGGGCTATATTCATAAAAGTGATGTCTAGGTATAGTAAAGTAGCCCTCCGCTACTGAATGAAACAACCTACAGCGCCAACTGGTAGAAAACTGTGGGGTTAGCATTCCTATCTCGAAAACGGAAAAAGACAGACAAAACGATCTTAGAAAGAAAAAACAACTAGTTATAACAATATACCTTTATTTGAGATGTTCAAACTTCTTACCGTCAGCTGCAATGCAGATTTGGATGCACAATTGTACGAAAGATAACAATTTCCCCTTCCGTTCAAGTTTTGTGACGTCACAGTATGGGGAATCGAGAAAAAACAAATGCGCGTTTTAACCGTTCTATTCTTCGTATTAATCTCCACAAGGTGTCTTTTCGTACTAGTCGATGATATTCTACAACTTTGTAAATCACTTTTTTCTCTAAGAAGGGCGTAATTTCAAAAACTCTTAGGAGGCGGGTAAGGTTATCTTTGATGGTGGCAAAAAAAAGTTTCATCTTTTTGTACACAGCTCAGAAACTATTGATACAGTTTTATTGTCATATACATATTTTAAATTAGTCAAACGTACTCAGTAATGATACATGTATCTCACTTTATGTCTCAATTGCACATCTTTAACAAATATTATAAGTAATAATTATCAATATATTATTTATAATTAATAATTTTTAAATTATCTCTTTAAAGCGTTTATTTAATGCTAACGTGTTCATTTTAGTCCAGTCTGAAAAGTTATTTTAGATTTTCAGTAATTTCCAGTTTTTTTAAAAATTGAGTTTAACTTGTGATGAATGATACATTTGAAATATAAAATTTTTTGGTCAACTGCCCTTCCCCTAGCCTCACTCAACTGGCGACCCTCATAACGAACTTAGGTTGTAATTTTTTTGACTGTATCGAACATGCCTCAAACTAATATCTTGCGCAGTTAACAGCCTGCACTCATCAGTATTGGTTCGTTTGTAGGCTAATAGTAAGCGAGAGGCGTGAAGTACACTTTTTTAATCCTTTGACACCACTTTTTCTGAATAATAAATTTTGAATTGTTTAATCGCTAAAATTCTGTTGAAAATCTATTGAATAAGACGAAGATTACTGTTTATGTTTATAAATACAGATGTTCAAATTCAAGGATTTTGCGCACCTTATATGGCTAGTATATGTGTTACACGCCGCTAAATGTTTAAACCTATGGAAGAATTTTTCATAAATTTTCAGTTTGCATTTGAACATTTTTTAATAGTTTTTCTTTGAATAAGGTAGGGGAGCTAGGGGATGAATGGGACAAGGGATGGATGGGACATTCTCAATATTTCAGGCAATAAAAATTTATTTTAAATTACTTCCTACCCCATATAAGGCTCTACCACAATGTGCTTCAGAACTAAAAGTAGGACCATATTGCTGCTTTCATTTTCCTTCAAAGTTGCATTTTCTGAAATCTCTGCTTAAAAGTTTTTTTTTTTTTCGTTTGAAGATGTGAAATATCTTATACAATATAAAAAATTAAACTATGTTGTAGTTATTTATTTTAATGTTCAATATTGATAATTAAAATGAATGAATAGTAACCATTGTAACAGAATAATTTTTGAGGCAAAACGGCTGAGAAGGGAATATATGCATCACGGGGATGATTGGGACATTTCAAATGGGGATGAATTGGACATTCTCATTCATCCTTAGAGATATTGAAATTTTATTTATTAACTAAATAATATTATATAAGTTGATAAATAAATAATTTGCGTTAATTAATGGTATTAAATGAGTTGTTATTGTTTAAAATTTCTTAGTGTTGTTCATTGTATTGTAATAATTATTAATGGATTATCAAAAAATTGGTACTAAAACTTAATCAAAATAGATAAAATTGTTAAATATACTATATGTTTATTGATCAAATGGGGGAAATTATATTGAATTTTGAAATATTGCACAAATAAATCCCCAACCCTAACATATTGGGTCGATGGGAAAGTCGTGTCGTGTTGGAAAATCAATTCGTGCCGGAAAATTCTATCATTTAATTATTAGACATTGATTCCAGAATCTAATGTCTAATAATTACCGGGCAGAATTTTCCGGTACGAATTGATTTTCCCAACACGACACGACTTTCCGATCGACCCAATAATTTCCGTTCTGCATGTTTCTAAGATACATTTAATTAATCTTAATTAATAAGTTATGATTGAAAATTATTAACTATGCCATATTTAAAAGAGATTTTGCACTTTCATTTTAAATCTAAAATGTGGGAAAAAAGTACAGATTGATAGCCGAAGTCTGCATTAAAAGTTAAAACTGCAATAAAAGAAGTTATTGAAAAAACAAAACAAAAAAAAAAAAAAAAAAAAAAAAAAAAAAAAAAAAAAAAACATATCGATTCGTGCTGTAAAATCCTATATTACAAATATAATTACATATAAGGTTATAATTATAAATTTTAATTTGGTAAAATTGAATACAGGGAGGAAAATCTTTGTGTCCAATTCATCCCTATTAGTGTCCCATTCATCCCTTCTGTGGGGATGATTGGGACAGGGGGGGGGGGAACGTTTTTTTGATTTCATAATATTTTTCTGAATAAATCATAATCTAGAATAAATATTGTTCATATATGTTGTCAAATACCTAATGTATGAAATGTGATATATAGTATTGATAATAACTTAAATAAATAATAAAAAAATATATTTTTGTGAAAATGTCCCATTCATCCCCCATCTCCCCTATCTGATAACGATGTCTAGCGTGATAGCTTTGTATGTTTTCGAATTTGATTGTAGTTTATTTCTGTGAACTTTTATATTTGGTTTTGTCTTTTTAAACCTATGATATGTGAGGTCGAAAGCTGTAATAGTTCAGAAAATGTTCTGAATTTTGATAATATCAACTACACAAATCTATAAAGGAAACATTATACTTCGATTGAAGTTGCAATTGTCTCCAGAATGGAAATAAATTTAAAAATATAAAGTTACCACGTTAGCCTTCAATCTCAGACATATTAAAAAGAAACATTTAAAAATATGGCAATGTAGACGGGAACATTCTAAAGAACGGTTTCATTGATTTAATCCTTTAGTGCGCAGCTTTACCTATATGCAAACAACACTGTTTTGAATTTAATAGATTTTTTTTATTCGCATGTACCTAATTCACACCCGAAAATTAAAATAGCAATATTTGCTTTAATTAAAAAACAGACAATCTGTATTTAAATAAAGCGAAATTAAACCTTAAAACTTTCTGGTGTAAAGTCAGATTCTCTGAACTACGTAATTTCTAGAACGTATTCTAGGAATACGTTCTAGGATACGTCTATCATGTCTTTTCAATGGAAACAAAATTTGTAGTGCGATCTGCAACGTCTCAAATGTTATTTAAGTTCAGTGTTGTAGGTTAATTAAAATTCATACTATATTAACAGAATATTTATTAATAGGGTATTTTGGTCAGACCATGAATTTTCTGAAGCTCTGTTTTTTGCATTTCTTCCAGCAAATTTTGATTTTCTAAAGATTATAAAAACTAAAATAATATTATATCATATGAATACTCTTTCTAAAATGCGAAAACTTTATTAAGTTGCTTTAAGTATTTTCAAATATATACTTCTCTTTATGTCAAGTATTCTTATAAACTTCCTTTTAAGATATTCTTCAGGGAGATGAAACTAAATTTTGCACTTAGAAGTACATTGTGTAAGTTTTTAAGTGTAAACGAATGGCAAAATTTAGTTTATAAATATTCATGTAAAAGTGAGTTGTGTATATCTAAAGAATGTTTGTTAATATTTTGAAAACATAGAATGATGTTGGTATGAAAATATATCTAGTGATCTTGAAGGAATACATTATTTATGGAGAATTATTTATTTTTAAACATACGTTAAATCAACTTAAATATGGTCTGCAATACATGTGCATATATGTATTATGTATCCATAGTTTATTGGAATTCCTTCAGTGAGTTATTTTTTCGAACTGTTACAATAACTGTCCAGATGTCAATAGCAAATATCTGTCTGAGTAAATTGTGTTGGTTAAGATATCGTCCTGATAGCTCAATTGGAAGATAAACGACAATTAAAGCCGAAGTTTTAGGGTTCGAGCCCTGCCAGGACATATTTTGACTCAGTAGGAAAATTTAGTAGTCGTATGATTTATTTATTAATCAGTTTGATTTTGTTAAAATAATAAAAGTCAGCTGAGGGCCCAACGTATGATATGTTGATAGAAATCCATGAATGGCCATCGCTTATCTCAAAAAAATATACAGAATCGTAAATTGTTACTTGCATAACAGCAATCTCAATCTTAACTACGCACTTGGGTGCTTAGAAAGTTTTGTGGAACATAAAAAGTTATGGCCGCCAAGCTCATCATGCCTAAATTTTTAATATTTAAATTTTCAGAAACACGTTATGATGTATTTAGAACAGGAGAGAAGGATATATATCAACATACCATTGTAAGCTCTTGATTTATTTCTATACAAAAAATGAGTTAATACAAAATGTTAAATCTGATTATAAACTTGGAAAATTGATATCACACCATTTTTTAAAAACAAGTGTCAACCGTTTTTGTTTAAATTTTTTAAAGTTATTTTTGTGGATATTTTATACACGTAATGTTTTATAATTTATTACAAAAGTCCTCTATCAACAAACGAAAATAAAACTACACTGTCACTTCTAGAAAAACAAAACTTTTTATCATAATCGGGTTGCTGTTATTACAAATATAATACGATTTATTTTAGGATGGAAAGTAATAACTACTCTGCCGCTAAATTGGTAAAAAAGTAATAGAAATATCTCTACGTCGATTTCTATTGACTAAAATTGCAACAAATTTTATTTGTCCAATTTTCGCGTTGCAATTTTAAATAAGGTTATAAACTTGGAAAATTGATTTCACACCATTTTTTAAAAACAAGTTTCAACCCTTTTTTGTTTTAATCCTTTTATATTATATATATAAAGTAACGATTTGGAAATGGACCAATAAAAATCAGCGTAGATCTTCCCGGTACGCTCCTAGATCGGCATCCATATTTCTTGTGACCGGGGTCTTTCTTCGTTAATATTAAGAAAACTGTTTCATACAAAAATGTGAAAATTGGTGCTATTATAATGAAAAACACGCTGATGCAGACAGTTTTTGAATCGAATAATTATTTTAAGAGATATTTAACGTTAAAATTGGTCAATATTATTTTATTAAAAAAAATTATATGAGCAAAAACTGTACATATTTATTTAAACATTTTTACATCATTTAATACGTTAGAAGTTCCCGGTGTGCAGACTGCATTTATTTTTTTTAATTTGACTCATTTCTTGAGGATTTATCTCCATTTTAAATTCAATTTTTTCATCATTTCGAGAGTTATTTTTTAGACATTTCAGAAAAGGATGTTATTTTAAAATGTTGCCAATTTTAAAAACAGCGCAAAGAATAATATTTCCTTCAAATAAAAATTTATTTACACGTGGCTATTATAATCAGGAAAAACTTTTAAATGAAAATTAATTGATTACGTGTTAAAAATCGGGAAAATATTGAAAATTACGTCATAAAAACTATAGTTACACATTACTTTTAAAAGAGAAAGAAAATGTTTAAATAATAAATTCATTATTACGCGTTAAAAATCGGAAATGAAGGAAATTTGCGTCGTATTTAAAAAGGCCAAATAATTGACAGTTGGCAAAACAGTTTAAATTAAAAAAATATATTTGCGTGAGATATTTATATCATATTTTGAGATAATCTTTTCAACTATTTATTTATTTATTTATTTATTTATTTATTGAACAACAAACATATGGCTTGTGTGCTTGACACGAAAGCCCGCTTTTTTTCAACTATTATCGTGAATTCTAAGACAGCGCAAATAATATTTCCTTTCTAACAACAAAAGTATTTTCTAGTGAATGTTAAAAAGAGAAAGAAAACTTTGGTGAAAAATTGTCAGATATTAAACGATACATTTCAAATGTGTTATTTAAAAGAACTTTCTTATAGAACTTTTAAAAAAATCGAGAGACAAAGACTCTGTTTACTTAATTCATTTTACATTAGCTTATTTCAAATTTTTAACTAACTTTCTTCAATCAAAGATGAAAACAGCCATTGTATCCCTTAACAAACGCTGATTTCGCATTAAAAACCTTTAATCAAAGGAATATGAATGAAAACCCGTTTACAGGGAGATCGCCACCGTTTTTAAAAATTATAATTCAATCTTTTTAAAGTCGACGAAATTAGCCTACTTTTAGAATCTGGGGTATCGGAACGGGGGTTGGCGAGCGTAACTCGTAGGGGCAGAGCCCCCTAGTTTTTTTAAATTATTTTTGTGGATCTTTTATACACGTAATGTTTTATAATTTATTACAAAAATCATCTTTCAACAAACGAAAATAAAACTACACTGCCACTTCTAGAAAAACAAAACTTTTTATCATAATCGAGTTGCTTTTATTACAAATATAATAATATTTATTTTAGGATGGAAAGCAATAACTACTCTGCCGCTAAATTGGTAAAAAAGTTATAGAAATATTTCTTGGTTTCTATTGACGAAAATTGCAACAAATTTTATTCGTCCAATTTTCGCGTTACATAGACAACAGGCGGCACTTTCATGCTATGGTTTTTTAATCTAAAAGTTTTCAGGAAAACACTATGTCAAATTTAAAGAAATGCTATATAGTATGTTAAATTCATAATTTATGGAGTGTAATTCCGCTATTTAAATTAATATATTTGAATAACATACTCGACAGTTTTGTATTGGCCACAGCATAATACAGTGTAAGTTTCATTTAACGAAGTCTCATCGTTACACTTAAACACTTCGTTATAAAGAAAATTTGTTAAATAGAAATCAACTTAAATTCATGAAATTTGTATAGTAAAATATGCATTCATAAAAAATGCAAAATACACATAAAATGGAAATATTGAAAAAAAAATGTATATTAATTCGGGCAGTAATTTTTTTCTATACAATGTAGACATATGAAAAAAAATTAATTGGAATAATGCCTAAAAAAACATATAATAAAGAGATGTAAACAAAAGCTGAAGCATAGCGTACCTTTTCTCTTTTTTCACAGTATACCAAATCCCTAACTTTGAAAAAGTCTGTAATATTACTTTGTACAGGTTTCTTATAAAAAATAAACTGTTAATAAAAATTTTCTCACTTTTGTAAGTATCCGAACAATTCATCTGTAACATTTTCGTAAAACTGGAATCCCCTTCTTATTGCATAGAAGGCTTTTACCATTTCTTCTTTTGAAGATCTTTCAATTTCTTCTTCATTACCATCTTCATCGCTCGCTGTAGTTTCTTCACTTCATTTTATTACGCTTTGCAATATGTCATCGTCAGTAGAATATTCAGTTGTCTTAAGTGATTCAGCTGTGATAAGTCGAATAAACTTCGTTATATGGAATATATTTTTCGTAATATGGAGATTAATTTACATGTTAATGGTGTTCAAAGTCAAAGTTCAGCAAAAAAATTCGTTAAGTAGAAAACTTCGTTAAAAGGAAGTTCTACTGTAGTTTTAAATTTGGTCAAATACACAAAAACATATGCTTTCATGTAGAATTTTTGCCTCAAGCTGCATATGACTACATAAATCAGGGCTACCACAGGCGACTATTTTTATATTCTGGTTGCACCAGTATTTTTCTAATATAAATTTTGAAGTTTGTTTCTCTTGCAAATGTTGTGAACGTGTGTGTTAAAGATTTCTGTTTTGAGAAAGTGGTGCCAGTATGAATAAAAAAATAGTAAGCTATGGCAGCTCTGATAAATGTATTTAGGAGTAACTTCAGAAATTCTGTACTACGCAATTGTTAAAAACATTATTATTTATAGCTTTTTAAGCTTTTCTGTTGTTCGATCGCAATTTCTATAAAGCAGTACTTTATTATTATTATTTTTAACTGATGATGTATATTTATTAATATATATATTGAACACTTGCTGTTTTCTTTCGCCATCTTGCTGAATTTTTCTACTGAATTGATTTTTAAAATTCTTTTTTCAACCACAGCTTTTCAATTGTAGACGTGCTGAAAATTAATTTAAGTTTGTCTTAAATTTGACTTATTTTTTTAATTAAATTAAAATTGTTCTTCATTGATTATTTCATTATTTTTAAAATAAAATAATAATAATAATAAACTCACCAAAAACAATTTTTTATTCTTGCTGTATCCTGTATAGAAAATTGATATGTATTTTTAAATCCTTACTTTAACCCTTAATTCTCGCCGCCCATGATATTAACGGGCTGTGTCTTTAAATCAGATTGTTTGATTCCCACCAGTTTTATAAAATTGTGTAATTGCTTTATTATGGTATCATTTTACCTGTCATTAAATAAGGTGAATATTTCTTTTTCTAAAAAGTGGTGTCAATAAGCAATTTGAATTTTTAAACCATAATTTAATGCGATAGTTATGTATAGAAAATTGATACGTATTTTTAAATCCTTACTTTAACCCCTTAATTCTCGCCCCCCGTGATATTAACGGGCTGTGTCTTTAATTCAGATTGTTTGATTCCCACCAGTTTTATAAAATTGTGTAATTGGCTTTATTATGGTATCATTTTACCTGTCATTAAAAAAGGTGAATATTTCTTTTTCTAAAAAGTGGTGTCAATAAGCAATTTGAATTTTAAACCATAATTTAATGCGATAGTTATGTATAGAAAATTGATACGTATTTTTAAATCCTTACTTTAACCTCTTAATTCTTGCCCCCGCGTGATATTAACGGGCTGTGTCTTTAATTCAGATTGTTTGATTCCCACCAGTTTTATAAAATTGCGTAATTGGCTTTATTATGGTATCATTTTACCTGTCATTAAATAAGGTGAATATTTCTTTTTCTAAAAAGTGGTGTCAATAAGCAATTTGAATTTTTAAACCATAATTTAATGCGATCCCTAAGGTGTTTAAAGTAAATATGTACATTATTAAAATACCTCGTCATGATTGGATGCATTTTCTATATCAGTCTACATCATAAATACCTATGGTAAGTAGCCATAACAGGGTTCGTACGGGTGCTTGAATTTCCAGAAGAAATTCTCTGCTACCAGTATTTTCTTATGGAAAATCTCTCTTTAAATAAGGCGAAATCTAGGCCGTTTAAACTAGATTTATTTTTCTGTAAAAAAATTCTGATATTTGGCCTTGAAAATACGGTACCCGTGCGAACCCTGTATAAGTACGAGTTTTTGGCTTTTGGTTTGCACTATATTTTATAAATTGGATTAAATGTTTGATTTCTTAATAATGTGAAATGTTAAATGCACTAGAAGTATACTTTTAAAAATAACGTTTTAACCCTTAAATGCATAGTATAAACCAGGAGTTACATGATTTTTCTTTTCCATTTGACACTTTCTATTTGTCTTTTGGTGAACTACACTGGTTATCAAAAATTAAGGAAAAGTCACAAAATGCTAATTTTCAAATACGCGAACACTCAAAAGGAAATAATATAATTCGAGTAATTACTATCTCTACAACACAGCTAGCCCATATAACATCCCATTCATGTCACACATGGTCACAAGTGTCACAGTCACTACGGTGAAGCAAAAAAATAGAAAATTCCATACATCTCATTATGAGTCTCAAATGATCACTATATGTGACTCCACTGAGAAGTCAATGTGACTGCTGCTTTGTGGCGAGTCACTAGGTGACTTTACAATGTAGTTACATTGTGACTCTCATGTGACTTTCATTTGTAGACTCAATTTCAAAGTCATCGTAACGCTGCATTGTGATAAGTCACCAAATAATGTCATATTAAAGTCACATGATGACTTTCAGATGACAGAGAGACTACTGTGATGTCACCATTGTGCTCTTAAGGAAAAGTCATCATGTGACTGTAATGTGACATTATTTGGTGGCTTATCACAATGCAGCGTTCACGATGACTTTGAAATTGAGTCTACAAATGCAGTCACATGAGTGTCACAATCTAACTACATTGTAAAGTCAAATGGTGACTCGACACAAAGTGGCAGTCACATTGACTTCTCAGTGGAGTCACGTACAGTGATCATTTGAGACTCATAATGAGATGTATGGAATTTCCTGTTTTTTTTTGCTTCACTGTAGTGACTGTGACACTTATGACCATGTGTGACCCGAATGAGATGTTATATGGGCTACCTGTGTTGTAGAGATAGTAATTACTCGTATTATATTATTTCCTTTTGAGTGTTCGCGTATTTGAAAATTAGCATTTTGTGACTTTTCCTTAATTTTTGATAACCAGTGTATAATGTGAGTTATTTAAAGTCCTGAAGTCTGTTTTTGTTCTAATTTATTATCACCTGAAGTTATAACAGCTTTTGTTGATATTGCTTGCAATGTGCTCGACTGGCGTTTCTTCTCTATCTTTATAAAGTAATAATTATTAATTTTGCAAACTATTAAAAGCATTATAAAGATTATTATGTCGTCGAATAGTATTCTTTGGCGACAGCACAAAGTGTTTTCCGCTTATAGTAGGATTCCGCTATAAACTGATTTCGTTTTTACCGATATTTGCTAAGTTATTTTTAAATATAGTTTAAAATTGTACCAAATTTTATCGTTGTTCCTTTTTAACTCTTTTTCTGTGTTTAGTTAGGCGTTTGTCCATTTATAGCGCCGGAAAAGCTAAATTAAAATTAAAATTCAAACTGTCATAACTGGGTAAGTTTTGGTCGTGTAAATATTTTTGTATTATTTTAGTTCATAAAATACAGAGAATTTTTTTCTAAGTATAACTTATAGACCTTAGGACCGTATATAAATTTAAATATAGTAAATTTTAAAAAATCTTTACATATATGTAGCTTTTAATATGACGAACCAGTTTTGCAACTTGAACTATAGCTCTAAAACTAATGGATTAGGAATCAACTATTCGAAAAAGATAATAATGGATACTCTGTATGTTTTTTTAGGAATTAGATAATTGAATGATTATTTTTTTCATTTATATTTTTATAAAATGTTAAAATTTCACTGTTAAATGCATCTTTTTTAATAATCAAAATTTACAGATAAAATACAAATAAATGTACCATTACTGCTTACAGGTGTGTTCAACATAATATGAAACATTTAAAATACATTAAAAGTTGCATAAAAAACAAAACGCTTTAAACCGAATTTACTCGGTTGTCATCAATGAAGAACTTCTTGCCTATAAAGTGCATAATAAAAATGTTGAAAACGAAACGTTGAAAAAACTTGAAAAATCTATAGTTTTCTTAAAATTATTGTATTTTTCTAGTTCTCTCCTGATGACGGCCATGTAAGTTCGGTTAAGAATGTGTTGGTTTTAAAAGACATTTCATGTATTTTAAGGCGTCTCACGACTCTTAAAGCTTCAAAATTTTCGAAATTTTAATTTTTTTAGATGTTAAACTCCTATAATTTCTGAACATTTTGAAATAATTGTTTCCTTGAAATTCCCATTAATACAGAAGTTGTGGCTTTTAGAATTATACCCACTCAGTAGCTGAATCGGCGTTTCCGAAACTTTGAGGTCATTTTTCTTCAAATGACGTTTTTGGGCATAACGCGCACGATATCTCAAAAACTTCTGAATATTTTTTCATGAATTTTCCAAAAGATATGTTTCAAGTTAGTCTGTATAAACTGAACCTAAAATTTCATTTTTATTGTTCAAAAAATCTTTTTTTTTAGGTTATACTTTTGAAAATTTGAAAATTTTGTATTAGCTAAACAGAACTTTGCATTATGAATACAAAAATGTTTTCATTACAAACTTATTTAGGCTCAGTGTAATTATTGTAATCTGAAGCATAATTATGCACAAAAAATATCATTCTAGTCCCAAAATTTATTTTGTAACCCTGTGCGTAAACTTTTATACAAATTTTCTGCTCGGCAAATGTCTGACAGTTTGGAGCCCTCTATAGATACTAATTGTGCATTTTGCATTTTTTTAAATACATGAAATAAAAGAACACACTTATATATTCACCCCAATAAAAATTGTGTTTTAAAATCATATACATTTTAAGGTATTAAATGTTGAAAATGTTCTCCCCCCCCCCCAATTTTAAGAGTCCTGAGACCCCTTAAATGGTTTATATTATGTTGTACGCACCTGTAAACAGCAATGGTGCATTTATTTTTAACATAAATTTAATTATATTTTCATGTAAATTCTTCTAATATTTCTTCGATTTCGTCCAAGTTAGACGGGCTCGATATATGGTAAACATTCGATGTCTTAAAATTTTTATTTTGTCCAATTAAGCTAGGTTGCATCTAGTTGAAAATTTTAGATGATTATAAAATCACACAGCTAAGTGATCATTTGAATGGTTTTTTTTATTCTATACTCTATAGATGTGATGATTTGTTTGGTGCGAAATAAAGGAATTGAAAGGATTGGAAATTCCATTCGTTTAAGAATGAGAAAAACGAATTTTCCCCGATCGCTTTACCTGTTTTGGAATTCACACCAGAGGGCGCTTAAGTGATCGTTCCTATTGATTGAATTTGGAAATCTATTTCCACCTGAGGATAACCTTTTGATTATGAAAGTGTGAAAGAATGCAACAAGTGAATCAGCTATTACTCCGCTTTTTTTAAATACGCTAAGAAACGTTATTGATCTACATAAAAAAATGGTAAAATTTTATCTGATATAGATGACTATATGGTTTGAATGATAGAAGAATTTGAAAAATCTTAGTAATAAAAAAAACGTATTTTACTCACTGTTTTAAATATTTTTAGTAACTTTTTACTTTGTTTAAACATTCAGCTCTTGAGAATTAGGTGAGATATCCATAAAATTTCAAATAACTAAAAATATTACGTCTGAATCAAAACTTTAAAATAAAAAATACATTTAAAATCAGGCATTTATTAAAATTAAAAACGATACATTAATATCACATAAAAAATAATAGAAGACATTTCAACTTTTATACAAGCTTGCCTAACTTTGAAATTACATACGCCGTAAAAACTTGTATTTACTCTAATTGAAGGGCGTAAATTGTTTTATTGTATCAGATTTAGATACTTTTATTGGGGGAAAAATTGTGTTCTTTTAACGGTATACAGACCGCTTGATGCATTGACGCGTCATTTATAAAACTATCGTTAGGAAATTATAATTTCTTCCCAGAAAATTTGAGTACAGTAGAGCGCCGATTATCTGAACTCCAATTAACCGAACAGCCAATTTCTCTCAAAAAATATTTTTTAACCGAACTTCCAATTATCCTCTCAAAAAAAATTTTAAACGAACTTCCAATTATCCAAACACCATGATGAGATTCTGGATGATATTCAAGGACGAAAAAAACATTGAAAACGAATGCTCTGAAAATGATCAAGGTCCACCACATAACGAAGCCACTGAATGTTTGGAAACAGCTATAAAATGGCTAGAACGGCAGAAGAATGCTGTTCCTATTCAACTAACGTATTTAAGAAGAATTCGAGATATGACAGCATTGAAAAGAATGTCTTCTTTCAAGCAAGCAACAATCGAAAGCTCTTTTGATTAAATTATAATCTCTGGAGTTCAGAAAATTAAAATAAAAAGTAAACAAAAAAAAAAATAAATAAAAAGACAAAAATCAATTTTTAAACATGCCAGCATTAACTATTGCTGTTAGTCTAAAGCGTGGATAAAGTGAGAAGATTTTAGTATAGTCTGGGACATCCGTTAAATTGTCTGTCCATTTATCCGAACTTTTGCTAATCCGAACTAGGGTCCTTCCTGACTTTTTCGGATAATCGGCGCTCTACTGTAGTTATTTTTGGTTATTATAATGATAGATATTTCGTGAATAAAATAAAATAAAAATTGTATTAAAAATTTTCTGATGCGAATTTGAAATTTCTGAATAAAAAACAAGCCAGGTTTGGCAACAATGTTTACAGCTTGTATAGTGTTAGCATATTGGTAGACCACCAATGTATATGTTAAATGGCAAATAAAAATCGAAATTATTTCAATTGGATTGGAGCTTTTTTTCTGACACAGGGTTCTCATAATAGCATGGGAAGTACTTTTTGACGAGAAAGTGTATAATAAAAATGTTGAAAAGGAAACGTTGAAAAACCATGAAAAAGCTACAGTTTTGCTTAAAATTCTTGTATCATTTGTTTCAAAGTTAGGATAAAAAAGTTTACTTCTTTTAATTCTAAATCAATTCTATATCTATATGTTTCCCTAGATTAATGTGGTTAATTAATCCCGCGATTTTACTGTATTAATCGAACCATACACTGAATGCGAAAAATTGTAATATATCCGTTTTTAAAAAGCCAATACACAGAAACAGATATTGTAACCCAGGTAAAAAAATCAGACACAAACCTTTAAAATTTTTGAGATGTTGCAGCCATTTTGAAGGTTTCAGCGGGTATCTTTAAGGAAAATGAAAACTAAAGGTTCTCTTAAGAGAAGTATACCGCTTTTTAAAAGATTTCATACAGGTTTATTTCTGTAAGTTATCACCTCCAAATTATCTTCAATGACTTAGAAAATTTTCGTGAAATCGCTTGAGATATTTTCAGGGAAAATGAAAACTGTTTCTCATGCAGGTAATATGAAGGTTTTACTTGAAAGTTTTATTATTGCACATTATGGTATCTAAGATTTTGATATGCCTGTGTTTCCTCATTAATAATTTTAATAAATTTCTAAATTAATATTTTAGATAATACACGGAAATCATTAAGTCAATGACAAGTCTTCCATCCGTACAATAAAAAAATTTTAACTTCTGAAATTATTACAAGTAACATTACCTCTAACACGCTCAAAAATTTTAATCTCAGAAAATTCCCCCTAAAAAGAAAAACAAATCACAAAGTTATTTCGAAGCCCTTTTTGACCTTAAATTTGTCACAATTTTTTCTAAAATTATAACCAGGAACAATATCACCTCAACTCTAACATGCTCAAAAATTTCAATCTCAGAATATCCCCCTCTATAAATAAAATAATAATCACGAAATTATTTCAAAGTCTCCTTTTTATCCTAAAATTTTTCATAAATTTCTCTTAAATTACCACTAGTAAAAATATTCCCTCAAACTCTAACGCATACAAAAATTTCAATCAACAAAAATTGTCCCCTAAAAAAAATCTCCAAATTATTTCAAAACCCCTTTCATTAATATTTAAACTCGTATTCAAACACGCACAAAAATATATTTTAGTTAAATTTTAGTATCTAACGATGGATAATGGGGCCCCAATTTCCCCCACCCCCTTTCTGTAAATGTCTTATTTAGTTTTTCATTTTAAGTTTTCCTAAAAGAATAAATTTTACTGCGTTTTTCTAAATCTGTCAAAAAAAAGAAATTTTAGTTAATTAAATTTCAAAATACAGAAGGAACAATGGCACTCACCCCTCCCACCATGCCGCTCTTTCATCCAAGCGCGACAGTCATAGTTCCTCTTTAAAACCGCCCCACCAGTGGCCGAGAGGTTCTGCTCTAAAAGCTAGTAGACGAGAGGTGCTGGTTTCGATTCCAATCACGCCCGTCGGCCTAATCGTTCGGAGTTTTCCGTGGTTTTTTCGAACCTTGGATTTCCTTGCTTTCTCTTAGAAAGACGCCAGAGGACCCCCTCCCCTTACCTTTGGGCCCATATCCCAAGTGTAGATAATTGACCGTCATAAAACACACCAACAACAGCTCTTTAAAAAAGAGGAACTAAGAATTTTGCACATACAATCTATATTACATCTACTATATTACACTATCTACATATATTTGCTAAAATAAAAGAGGCTCTTTTAATTTAGTTACTCGTTAATAATAAATTTTATATTGTTTTTGAAAACATAAAAAAATTATGTCCAGTAAAACCTCCCTAAAGCGACCACGTTCCGTTCCAATAAAAATTGGTCGCTCTGAGAGGTGGTCTCTTAATGGAGGTTATGTTTAAATCTAGATTTTAATTGTTGAAAAAAGATAACAATGTTACTAACATTTATCTTTCACATTAAGAAAAAATTTAAAAATTTAAGTATCAAAACATAAGTTAATTACTACAAAGTTTAAAAAATGAATACGGTTTTATCTTTTATAACTTATCCAACCAAGTCCTTTCGAAGTTCAGTAAATAAATGCTTTTTTTGGGGGGGGGGGGGGGAGCAATAAATAATGAAGATTTCATTAATTTGTATCTATTATTATCTATTTCTTTGAGAGTTTCCTGACAGAATAGGGCAAGGGAGTTTATTGACCGTCATTCTTAATTTGTCATCAGAATTAAATTCATTGCCTAAAAAAGGCATAAAGGGGTTTAAACACTTAAAAGTTACCGGAATAATAATAAAAAAAAAAATCTAAATTTAGTTTAGAAGTTTGATGAATAATGCGCTCTCCGGAATTATTTTTTCTAATAAAACCCTCTTCAAGCGACCAGGAGAAAACGGAATTTGTTTCATTTTCTTCAAACAAATTGGTCGCTCATGGAGGGAGTTCAACTGGGATGGTCTCTGAATGGAGGTAAAATTAGTATTGAGCCTATAGGAATAAATTTCGTTCCATGAAAAAAATAGTCGTTCTGAGAGGTGGTTGGTTAATGGAGGTGGTCACACAGGGAGGTTTCACTGTAGTCACTTAAATTTCAAAATCAATGGAGGGGAAGGGACCCTCCCCCCCCCCTCTCCTCATTTTGGTGGCGTCTACGATTAAAGCTGAAAAATATAGGTGGGGTTATTGCATGCATAATTTGCCCTTATTCTCTATCAGGCGTGACTTCCAGTTTTTATAAAAATTACTTCTTCAAAAACAAATGAGAAATGTATAATTCGTATTAATTTATTTATTTCAAATTTTCGTTGGAACATTTGATTTTTGATTACAGAGCTCTATTTCTGACTCCATGTCACGGGAGAATGAGAAGGAAGTACCCAACTCAACTCTGAGACCGTGTGTTTACGTTTTAACCGCCATTCGGAAAATTAGCGGGACTAATCGTCACGTTGTCGTGTTGTATTTTTTTCTTTTTGCAGGGAGTTTTTCAACAGTATAGTAGTCGAATTTTAACTATTTTTTAAGTTGATATATATATAGCGTAAGAGGGCTGTATTACACTTCTTTTTAATATTAATATTGATATTCGGCACTTTGTATTCACTACGCATTCGACAAGAATCATCGAGATCATGTTCGGTAAAAAATATCGCCACATTAATTTAGAAATGCTGTGGTATGGGGAAAACTTTTTATAAGAAATTTTCGTGTACAACTAAAGATAAATTTCACTATTTTTTTAAATAATAGCGAAAAATATATTCATATATTTCCATTATGTTTAAAAGTGAAAGACTGATTTTACTCCTAAATAATTAAACTTGTAAAAAGTTCAGTTTGGAGGTGGGAAAGTTTTGTGAAGGATCCTGTTTGCAGGTGAAAAGTTTGATGAAGGTTCCTTGTTTTGAGGTGATAAAATTTTGTGAAGGGTCCTTTAAAGGACCCAAGTTAATAGATCCATGTATTGGAATACAAATTTTACTAGGAAGTACCTGATTTAGTTTCCTTTATAAATTGAGCAGCTATAATCTTTTTAGGAACATAACTGCTTGATTAATAATGCACAGTGAAGGTGTAATGTCTCTTGCAAATCATTTAGCAGGGCTCAATATCTTTGGCTGCAATATTCGACTCATAAAAATAATTGGAACTTTTCGGTTAGCTGTTTGCCAGTGTTATATATACATACATATATTGCATATATAAATGCATATATGTGTACATATATATACACATATATATGTATATATAACACTGGCGCCCAGCTAACCGAAAAGTACCAAATAATTAAAAGAATTTTTATATATTGTAGATTAATTTATTATGTAGAATATGAAATATAGAAAAAATAAGGTACTTTTCGATTAGCCGGGCGCTAGTGTTATATATTACAATATATATGTATATATAACACTGGTGCCCGGCTAACCAAAAAGTACCAAAAATAATTTTACATGTGTATAATTATTTTAAATAAAGTAATTTTTTCATGAAAAAACAGTTAAAGAGAAATTTAAAGCAATATTTTTTTCAGATGAGTGCAGGAGAATTTTTGCAATTTTTTCCCGCAACCAACTGATGAATTTTGCAATATTTTATTTCTACCAATTTGCATTTAAATGTTGCATTTTTTCTTGCACCCAATTGGTAAACTTGTGAGGTTTTTCTTTTTCTTATTTTTTTTTTTTTTTTTCGTGTGATCGCTGGGTGAATTAAGCAGTTTTTTCCCTGCTACAACTGAAGAACAATGTGATTTTTTCATCGTAACTGACTGGTGAATTTATATAATTATGCATTCTTTTTTGTTTACATTGATGTTCAATAATTATTATTCAACGATAATATTCAATTGTCACTTAATGTGATTAATTTAGCGATTTTTCACTAATTTTCTGCATTCATTTTTTTCTGCAACCGAATGAAGAATCTCATGATTTTTTTCTCACGATTGATTGTCCGCTACATTTCATTATTTTTTCCATAGCAGATTGACAAATTTCACAATATTTTAAAGCAACACACTGAAGAATTTCTCTTTCCCCCCCCCCCCCCCCCCAATGACCCATTAGCAGAAAATTCTCCAAGTGTCTGCGACAGATCTTTCAGGGACTGAAAATAATCTGCAGGTAAAATGTTACAAATGAACCTTTAATTAATTAATCATTTACTTTTAATGTTTTTAAGCATATTACTCATTTTTATTAATAATAAACTTAAGTTTTAGTAATAAATAATAAAGAACTAAACATAATATAAAGTTGGAAAAAGATCCAATGGAAAAAAAAAATCTGCAAAAGGGAAAAGAAAATCTGCGACGCACGTCACCCGTCAGGAATGCCCCTCCCCCCACTTTGCCGCCTCCTCAGGGGCATTTTTCTAAATTTTGCCGACACCCGTCATGTGACATATCGTTCAAAAGGTCTGTGACCCCTTATTCATGTTATGCACCTCTAATGCTCCCCCCCCCACTTTGCCCCCGGGGGGCATTTTTCTAAATTTTGCTAACATCCCTGATGTGACATATCGTTCAAAAGGCCTTTGACCACTTATTCATGTTATGCACCTCTAATGCCTCTGCCCCCCACTTTTCCCCCCAGGGGGGACTTTTCTAAATTTTGCTGACACCCCTCATGTGACATATCGTTCGAAAGTCCTGTGACCACTTATTCATGTTATGCACCTCTAATGTCACTCCCCCCACTTTGCCCCACGGGGGGGAGCACTTTTCTAAATTTTGCTGACACCCCTCATGTGACATATCGTTGGAAAGGTCTGTGACCACTTATTCATGCTATGCATCTCTAATGTTCCACTTCCCCCCCCCCGGGGGGGCACTTTTCAAAATTTTGCCGGCACCTCTCATGTGACATATCGTTCAAAAGGCCTGTGACCACTTATTCATGTTATGCCCTTCCCCCCCCCCCCCACTTTGCCCCACCGGGGGGGCACTTTTCTAAATTTTGCTGACAACCCTCATGTCACATATTGTTGGAAAGACCTGTGACCACTTATTCATGTTATGCACCTCTATTGCCCCTCCCCCCCACTTTGCCCCCCCTCGGGGGCATTTTTCTAAATTTTGCCAACACCCGTCATGTGACATATCGTTCAAAAGGCCTTTGACCACTTATTCATGTTATGCACCTCTAATGCCCCTGCCTCCTACTTTGCCCCCCCGGGGGCACTTTTCTAAATTTTGCTGACACATCATGTGACATATCGTTCGAAAGTCCTGTTACCACTTATTCATGTTACGCACCTCCGGTGCTTTCCCCCCCACCCCGGGACACTTTTCTAAATTTTGCTGACACCCCTCATGTGATATATCTTTCAAAAGGCATGTGACCACTTATTCATGTTATGCACATTCAATGCCCCTCCCCCCACTTTGCTGCACAGAAGGGGCACTTTTCTAAATTTTGCCAACACTGTTCATGCAATTTATTATAAGCATAGTTGATTTCCAGAAACGAGCCTATACAAAGCCATGACATGATACCCCCAAAAGCTAATGTTAAATCAACCAACTTCACAAATTTTTAATTCCATTTGAGTATTTGAAGTTTTTTTATTAATATGTATATATGTTTTATTAATATGTTTAGTTTATTAATATGTATCAAATCAATGTCGAACTGGATATGTAATCATTATGTATTGATCTGATGCGAATTTGCACAGAAGGCTGTCCGCATGCAGGTGCAACGATATAATGTAAAGAGAAGATACAGCTTTTATACCTAAAGGAAAACTGCAGATATTTCTGCCAAAATCGGTGAAGGGAAATAACAGGTTTTTTACCTGAAGGAAAACAGCAGGTATTTGGAACTCAGAAGGTTAAGGGAAAATACATGTTTTTTACCTAAAGGTAAGCTGAAGGTAATTTTAGTTCCAAATACCTTCAGTTTCCCTGAAGATTTTTTTTAAGGTTTCTTGCTGACTTTTTTACCTGGGAAGAATGTAGTACGTTACTGTTTTTGATATATTATTGTTAGAAAGCACATATTACAGTTAATTTGAAACATAATAAAAGAAAAAGGAAAAGCTTATTTAATTTTCCGGAGCTTCCTATAACATAAGTGTGTGAGCTAATTTAATAATACTAAATAATTTAACAATACAAAAACATAAAAGAAAATCAATTCAATATCAATTATTAAAAAATGAATTACTAAAAAATCAAATAAATTATGCATTAGTACAATTTTACAGGTTAATTAAGTTAGCTTACTTATTAATTAGGTTGCTAAAAACAATTATATAATTTGGTTTAAAACTCATTATGATACAGTTTTATTACTTCAAACTTATACACATTTTAACTTATTTAAGCGCAAGTATATCAACTGCCAATTGCACACTTTTTTTGTCTTTTCTTTAAATACATTTTGTATTAACATGGAAACTGATTAAAGCATTTGCATATTTGTATTTATGTATGGATTTACATCTATCAAATGCTGTTTAACTGATTCTAATTTTTGAAAAGGTTCTTCGAATGCTTTTATTATTTCTTTTTCATCCTTTTCGGCAATTTCAATAATAACAATTTAGTGCTGTCTTGCTGGAAAGAAAGCATAATATATTTTGTGTTTTAAAATTTGCGCACTAATAAAAAATTTCTCGCTGTAATTGAATGAAAGTCAAAGTCCGTTGGTTCTTGAATACCTAACGAGTCTATCAAATCTAATCAGGAATTGTAAGAAACTGCGTTGCACTCTAAAGATAATCACGCTCCTGACAAGCCAGCAATTAAAAAGTTTTCTGCACTAACTGGCAATCGCTCCAACAGAAACTGTACTAAGAGAGGGAACCTTTATTTAGAATTTGCATTAAAGGTAATGTGTAAATGTCAGGTAGTGAATAACTGTTAAAAAGTTTTAATTCTATTATGTAAAACGAAGTCGCATTTAATATTACTTTAACAAAATCTTTTTAATTGTTCTCCTATTTTTAAATCCAGTTTTTGCCTTTTCTTTTTAAACTGAGACAAAAATGTTATAATTTGTATGAAAGTATTAATAACAACGTCTTTTTAAAAGTTCACCTATAAAAATTTTAAGTTTTGTTTAATTTCATTCCCTGCTTATTGACAATCAAAGTTTTACAATTATAAAATCAATGAATGTTTATATATATTTAAACTTACAAGATACATTTGTATTTTTAAATTTTCGGTAATTTCAATGTTTGATAATGTAGAGGAAAAGGTATAAATATGGGCACCCTCTTTTGTTATTAACTTAAAGTGACTTTCATTTAAAATATTTTTAGATTTTTGACCTTCATCAAGCACTATAACATGTTTACTAAATCAGAGAATCCAACAAAATTATTAATATCTATTGTTTCAGTTTAAAAACGAAGATTTAGAAAAAGCTTTGAAAGAAGCACCAGAATAATTGGGTGCAAATATGGGTCCTCTCCAAAAAATGTCTCAAAATCTAGTTTAAAATGTTTTAAAACAGGATAAAACTATACAAAATGGCAGAGAAATTATTTATTATAAAAAAAATTATTTTCAGAAATTGAAAACATAACTGTCTCTTTCATCCCGGGACAATCTAAGTTATACCTACATTTGACAAATAACTCATTTAACCCACACTTCTCTGCGAATGTCTTCACAAAACTTTCCATCACAAAAGATGCAAGTTGCATCACTCGAGACTGGTTTAGTCCCCTCGTTGATATACAGGTTCATATCATCGTTACTGTCCACAAGTCAGGGCCAGTGATGAGTCCGAGGATCGTTTAGTGGGACGATTTTTTAAGGCCTTTAGTATTCCCGCCCCTGCACCCTGGCCGGTCTCTTAGTCCGGGAAAACTCAAGGTTGTCTTCTTGAGAGTACTTTTGTCAAGCGACTTGGTAAACTGATCCTTGTATGGTGATCCAGTGATGATACTGAACCTTGCCGCTTTGCATACACGAGTAGTGGTTCTCTTCTTCATGTTGGGTACAAGAAATATGTATGTCGACCGAAGAAACGACATTTAATGTTCCAGGGGAACATTGCAGTGTTTCATGAGTCTCATCAATCAGCATAGCTAGAGTTTAATGTCCTTGTATATCAATATAATTCGAAAAAAAGGGGGCCCATATTTACATTTACACCAAGAATGGATGCCCATATTTACACCAACCCCAATTGAGAAAGATGGCCACTTTCACATGTAAACTAAAGACGTGCATGTCTAAAGGCGTGTTTATAACAGTAGCTTAGGATCTTCGCTTTCCCGATATCACTCTGAAATTATTTTAAATTAACTATAAGGACAGGGAAAGAAAATGGTTTCTGATACCTGTCAAAAATTTGCAGTCCCGAACAAACACCAATTCGCACAATAACTCATGTTGCATTCACACTATTTGAAAAAATGGTTCCAACTGCTCTCTATTATTTTATATCAACGAGTGGCATCGTGTACAATCCTAGCCGCCAGTTTTCAGCACCTCCAATGATCATTTCGAGAGGGGGACCCATATTTACACCCGTACCCGTTTTTGCACCTTTTCCTCTATACCTTGTTAAAATGTGTTTAAATTACTAAATTTTTTCTACTATCCTAGCATTTAAACTTATTAGAATTAAAACTTATTATGCATTTATTCAAAATGGAACGCGATATTTTTATTAACGGAAATTATTTCTGCAAATAAATACATAGAATGCTAAATTCACCTTTAAAAAGTTAAACTTAAAATTACACTATGTGAAAATTACTTAAAAGATGAAAAAATATATATTTAAAAATATTTAATAAATTACTTTGATATCCTTAGTACTTTGAATTATATACATAGCCTTCGCCAGAGAATATAAAAATACAAGCGTCTTATTTTCAAATTTAATGTAGTTGGTGTCGAAAGAAGTGAAAGTGAAAGTCAGTTTTTAGATCCGGAAAACATTTATTAAACATTTTATATAAGACGAGCATTTAGTATTTGCTCTATTAATCATCTTGAAAATGAATTAAATACCATTAGAAACATTGCAGTTGAGAACGGTTTTCCAGAACTTATTATTGATAATCTAATCAACTCACAGAAAAACTGCATGAAAATACAAAAAGCTCCCCTGAGTAAGAGGAGATATTGCAAAATGAAGTACATTCTAGGACTTTTCGAAAAACTCAGACATGCAATTTTTCGCTTTGGCGTAAACTTAATCGCCACTCCCCCCAATAAAATGGAAAGATCTAGTTAGTGCCAAAATAGACCTGATCCCGAAAGATGAAGTTTCTGCAATATATGTAATTCCGCTGAAAACAGAAAATATTTATCTCGAATACATAGGAATGACTTTTCGTAAACTTAAAGATCGTATTAAAGAACATTTGAGTGATTTGAAGTACAACTGGCCAACAACTGCCCTGTCAAGACTTAACCAGAAGCAGAATATACAAGTTAATTTCAAAGAAACAAAAATTATATGCCTCTTACAGAATTATCATGATTTAATTATCCGTGAATCAATAGAAATTATTACTAAAGAAAATACTGTTTGTAATGATTTTTATCCTACAACATAAACAGAATTTGGCCCAGTTTGCTTAAAGAACCATAAAACACGTAATATTCCAATTCCCTCTGTATCCATATTCTTATTTTCCCAATGTATTCAGGATCTAAAAATTGACTTTCACTTTCACTCTTTTCGACACCAACTACGTGAAATTTGAAAATAAGACGCTTGCATTTTTTTTATTCTATGACGAAGGCTATGTATATTGTTGAAAGTACTAAGGATATTAAAGTAATTTAACGCCTTTTAAAATATTTTAAAATATATATTTTTTCATCTTTTAAGTAATTTGCATATAGTGTAATTTTAAGTTGAAAATTATTTCATTATATAATCATGAAATTAATTTTTTTTAATTCCACCATTTTAATTTTTTAAAATAAATATTGTGAAATTAGGCAAACATTTAATGTGCTTCAAACATTTTAGATTTTATTAATATAATGACATTTAAAACTAAATATAAACAGCAAAAGATCATTTTATGTTTTTATTTGTCATTATTTCTACTGGACTGCCCATACGTTATGTGCGAGCTAGCAAAGAGAACGCAGTTCTGAGACTTATGTAGTTAGTACACTGTACTAATTGAATAAAAAAATTGAGATCACAAAACTTATGGATAGTTACATTTAAAAACGCCAAAAAAGGGGGCTGATAAAAAATTAAGTTTCCTATTTTAATAAGTACACACTAGCTGTGCTTCGCTCCTCTCGAGATCGTTTCGAGAAAAAGTAAACAATAAAATAGTGTTTAAACAAACTCTTGGGTTGAAATAATAATACATATTATAAAATGTGTAATTACGTATATCTTATTACACATTTTAAAATATGCGTTTTAAAATAAAATAATTTGTTCTGGGTGTGATTGAAATTAGTTCGTAAATTAAATTGTAGAACAATAATTTAACACGGAAGTCTAAATTTGTTTCAGGTTTCTGTGTTAACATTTGACATTTAAAAGTAATAATCCCCGAGGTAATAGCCTCGTCAAACGCAAAAATTTATTTTCGAAGCACCACAAATCTAATTACGCATCACATCTCACATTCCAACAAATTTCGCCTTCTTTTTCTATTACAACTTCAATTATTTTGTTATTCAACTTTTTTAGCAATTCTTTTTTCTTACGCAAATGCTCCACATAATAAAAATGAATATTATTTAAAGAGATTCATTTCCGATTTTCATTTGAAATCAAAAAACTGGAAAGGGAATTTTTTATTTGCTTTTTGAACTGTTTCGCATTTCTGACAACCTGTTCGCAAACAGCGTGTACCCCACTGTTCCAGAATATTTTGGATCGATTGCAGCAACGTTGGAGAGTAATAGTTAAATGGGAAGGGCCTGTTGCTATGGTAAAGCATCATCATCCAGTATCACGTGACGACGCACGATTTTTCCTGGATTTATTATGGTATAATCGAAAAATAGTTCTTGAAATAATAGCTTAGAATCGAAAATGTTAAAATATAAGAATTGCATGCGTTAACAGTTGAAAAAATTCTTTTGATATATATATATATATATATATATATAGCTTTTTTCAAATTGTAATTATGCATAACCTAAAGTTACTTTCAACAAACCTGAAACGTAATTATAGTAAAAGATATTTGAACTCAACTTTATATACATGAAAAGAATTACGAAGCAGACACTTTGAACCAGTGATTTTTTTTTTCAGAAGAAATGTCTAAAATGATCTGAATATACTGTAATTATATGCGTTTTCTTATTCTTTTGTACAGATTTTAAATTCTGAGAAAATTTCCATATTCTATCAATAAAATAAATTAGTCCAACTAGTACTATTTCTAAAAGCTGTACAGCGAATTTTTAACAAGAATATATCTTTTAACACAATATGATTTTTCTTTAAAAAGGGCATTTGATTTTGATATCAAAATGGCGAAATTTAAATAAGTCTTACTGATAGGAGAACTAAATACTTTAAAATGAATTGTTGTGGTTTTGAGATATAGACATTTTCGCTTGCGATAATGCATTATTTTATATTTGTGAGTTTTTTTAAAAGATATGTTTGAGAATAAAAAATATTAGGTATCTGAACACTGGAATCTCGGGAAATTTCCTTCAAGCTTTGTAAAAATATTTTAGACCAAAATTTTTATTTAACACTAAACGTACCGATATTTTTTTATACCTATTCCTACCGGAAGGGGTCATATGACCCCTATATAAAAAGTTATATATTTTAGGGTGTTTTGCGAAAAATATACCAGTTGTTACACTTTGATGTATGAATAAAATATTTTTTTTCAAATAATTATTACAAATTGTTTATTTATTAACCTCTTGAGAAGCGTTGAGATATATTTTATCCAACCTTCGATTAATGACGATTTGTACCAGAAAAATTTCCTTAAATTTTACTTTTTAGGTGCGTTTGTAATTATGTTAATATGTAGCACCTATAGTCGTCGTTCAGTTCGTCTGTCCGTCTGTTCGTCCGCATATAACAGAGAAAAAAATACCAAACCGAATGGTCTGAAATTTTAAATATATAATTGTTGCAATATTTCGTCGAGTCATTTCAAATTTTATGAAAATCGGATGTATAGTTTAATTACAGGAACAGTCAAAAGTTTTCCGTTACATTACGGCCAATGCGAAAAAAATATTGCAAGTGCATTTTAACGATGTTACAGCCTTCCGAATGGTCTGAAATTTTAAATATATAATTGTTGCAAAATTTTGTCGAGTTATTTCAAATTTTATGAAAATCGGATGTATAGTTTAATTACAGGGACAGTCAAAAGTTTTCCGTTACATTAAGGCCAATGGGAAAAATTATTTCATGTGCATTTTAATGATGTTACAGCCTTTCGAACACAATGAAATGGTTGGTTGGTTGGTTTTGTGACGGCCGATTATCTACACTAGGGATATAGGCCCGAGGGGGAGTGCCCTTTGTGGGGGTCTTTCTAAGGGAACCTAACCCGTATTAACGCATGGAAATCCATGGTTCGAAGAAAACCACGAAAACTCCGAACGATTAGGCCGACGGGCGCGATTGGGATCGAACCCATCACTTCCCGTCTACCAGTTTCGAGAGCAGAACCTCTCGGCCACTGGTGGGGCCAGAATGAAATAGATATACACTTATTGAAGTGCATTAAAATTATCATTCATTACAATATGCGGTGCAAAAAATATTTATAAAACTAGCTCACCTCATTTGCCAGGTTTGACGAGTAATTTCCAACTTAAATTTGGCGGAAAAAAAATCTGTAAAATTGCTTTTCCCTATTTTTCAAAAAACATTTTTGCAGATTCAGGTGTGAATTCGACATTACACAAATACAATTACTGCCTCTCAAAGGTTTAACGTAAAAAAAAAAAAAAAAAAAAAAAAAAAAAAAAAAAAACCAATTACGCCAAAAATTAAGAAAAAAAAATAATTATTTCAAAAAATTCGAAAATTTAATAATCAAATATTGTGCAAATATTTTTATGTTCACTACATATTTTTAAGATTATTTAGTTCTTGATATAACCTGAAATGTTTAAACTAGAATCTCCTCGGAATAAAACCAATTTCTAATTACACGATCACATATTAACAAATATGATGAAATATGCTGGAAAACATATAACAATAATATGTTCCCGCAACATTTTGGTTAAGTCAAAGTACAGTTGCGTAATTTGTTATTTCTGTTGTACAAATATAATTTTATAAAATATAACTATGAGTTTAAAATTATAATAATTATATGTTTGAGTAAAATAGGAGTGTAATTTCCTACAAAAATTATTAATTTTATTATAAATATTAAATAGATATTTTTATTTTTTAATAATTGATATAGATAAAAATACATGTATAATATTAGATGTAAATTTCCAACTGGGCGAAAAATGTCCGGACCAGGATTCGAACCCGGGACCTCCTGGCTGAAGCCGCCAGTGCTCTGCCATCTGAGCTATCCCGGACGATTCTGGTCGAACTTTTTCACCCAGCTAATCTTGATGATTACAGCATCTGGTCTGAAACCTGGTTCAGCTCAACAGAATAAATCTCAGGTAATGGAACTCCAGAAATCGCTGGATACGAAATTACACTAGATTAATATTAACACAATTATTCTAATTGGTAAACAAATCATATTAGATGTAAATTTCCAACTGGGCGAAAAATGTCCGGACCAGGATTCGAACCCGGGACCTCCTGGCTGAAGCCGCCAGTGCTCTGCCATCTGAGCTATCCCGGACGATTCTGGTCGAACCTTTTCACCCAGCTAACCTTGATGATTACAGCATCTGGTCTGAAACCTGGTTCAGCTCAACAGAATAAATCTCAGGTAATGGGACTCCAGAAATCGCTGGATACGAAATTACACTACATTAATATTAACACAATTATTCTAATTGGTAAACAAATCATATTAGATGTAAATTTCCAACTGGGCGAAAAATCATCAAGGTTAGCTGGGTGAAAAAATTCGACCAGAATCGTCCGGGATAGCTCAGATGGCAGAGCACTGGCGGCTTCAGCCAGGAGGTCCCGGGTTCGAATCCTGGTCCGGACATTTTTCGCCCAGTTGGAAATTTACATCTAATATGATTTGTTTACCAATTAGAATAATTGTGTTAATATTAATCTAGTGTACATGTATAATGTCGAGTGTATAGTTTGGATCTCAGAAAACAACAATAGCAGAATCATAGCTAGTCGTTCTGGTGTCATTTCAGGACACTCAAAAGAAAAGTTGTTTATAATAGGGAATCGTAAAATAATAAAAATGTCTATAGACCACCCAAATTTTATGGCATGTAATAAAATTAAAGTATATGTGAGGGGCTTTGGAGGACTGGCAGCTAATAGGTCTAGCCAAGCATACTATTAAGTTTTCTCACAACCAATAAGGTAGGGCTACAGCAAATTGTTCCGCCCACTACCAAGGGATGATGTGCAAGAAAAAAGTTTGACGAAGCAGTCTAAAAAGATATTCCGAAGATGTAAGTGCGGACTTGATAGCCCTGGTAATGTCTAAGCGAGCCTGACAGCCCTGGTGATGCAAGAGCGAACCTGACAGCCCTGGTGATGTCTACTTGGTCCTGTAAGCCCTGGTAATGCCTAAGCGGTCCTAACAGCCCTGGTAAAGAGAGGGAAAGGCCAAGGATGTATACTACATGATCCTGTCTGATTAAAAGCGAATATCAAAGATAAAATGGATCCTGCCTACAGCGTCCCGGAGCTATGCTTCTAGTCATGCCAGTCTTGCCGCCCGTGTGATGAAATGAATTTGTATGATTATCGAAAAGTATCCCGAATACCGCGTCGGTTCTGAAGTCCGATGAAGGAAGGCCACCGACTCGTGCAAAATTCAAGGTACTACTTTAATCTTTCTTTCACCACATAAGTTATACTAGAATTATAAATATCCCTTTATGATATTTTACGGTATAGTGGTCATCTGAGATCCAACAAACCAATAATCAAATTTAAATAAGGTATTTAAAATAAAAGAAAATTATTTCTCTTGATAAAAAAAATATAAGAATAAAAGTAATTAAAATCATTTTGTTTGAGATAAAATTTTCATGTAACAATGATAAGCAAACTAAAGTTTTGCTTCTATTTTTTTTGAATAATTAATGTGTATATGTATATAATCTTGTTTAATGTAAATAAAAATATTTAATTAAGGGTTAAAATCTCTGTAATTATTTTAGTGATAAAAATTAATGTGTGTCATTTTATTTGCAGCTTATTTAGAGTTTAATTCATAGGTGGAAGAGATCACATAAAAATTTCACAACGCAAACTTTTAATTTATAATTTGTAATTAATTAATTTTGATAATTACAATTTTGCGCGAATTTTAAATTAATTTTAAGATAATTATTCGCGTTGCTCTTCTACTAGAATTTATATTATTTACGATCAGTTATTTGTTTTGGATAAAATGTTTAAGGTATATAAAATTAAATACCAAGTTCTATGAGGAGCGTGGATTATTTGGATTAAACAACAATTTTTGGTGGAAATTAGATAGGAGATAAATAAGTGTAATTATCTGTCCAACACAATACAATGGAACAAATGATGCAATTTACTAATGTTCTTATAAAATAAAACATTTATACATTTATGATTTAACATAAATTTATTCAGGGGTCAAATGACCCTTTGCGGTAGTTAAGCCTAAAATATTTTTTTTCTAGGCAAAAAAGATAGTTCAGAGATGAGACATTTTAAGAAATAATATGATGATATAGTTTAATACAAGTCGTGAAATATAAGGACATTTCGTAATGTTTTAGTTTAAGAAATTAAAAAAAAAAAATCAAAAAGGGTCGTTTGACTCCTCGCGGTAGGTTTAGTGTTAACACTATTTAATGCATTTATTTATCTTATCTTTGTGCAGTATGTATTTAGCTGTTTTATGAAAAAATTTCTGGTTCGAATCGACATCTTTTCATTTAGTACTGGTCAAAATGATCCGTCATCGCGGTTCTATTGTTAAAACAATAACAATGTATTTAGTTTTCCTGGGAAATAATTCAATTTACTTTGTTGGAAAAAAAATCTAAGTATAATCACCTTAGAACTGCGTCATAAAGTTGTCAGTAAAACGTTCCTGGATTTAAATAAATGTCAGGTATGCCATCTTTTCAGAAGATAATGTGGCACAATCACAGAGACAAGTGTATATGACATATATATGTAATTAATAATTATTTTAATAAGTGAATACAAAGAAGCAAACTTGTATTTAGTTATTCGTACTCAATGTAAAATGATCTAAAAGTTAGACGTAACTTAATTTTGCAATATTTGACTAAGGCAAGCATGTTAACCCTCCGACTGTCTTGGAAAAGGGCAAAATTGTAATGTTGTTTTCTCTGCATTTTGTTTTAAATGCTAAAAAAAATGATTCTTTGAACATTTCATAAAAAAACTTAATAACGAATATGAATGCAATCCTTGGAAGTATTAATCATTGCTCAATGTATTAAAAATACATTAAATCAATAGAATTATATTACTTTAAATATTGCTTGTATTGTAGTGAAACCTGGAGCTTAGTGAACGTATTAACACGGGCTTGACAGTGAGGGGGTTTTAAGGAATAATTAGATGAATAATGATTACAAATTAATATTTGAAAACAGCTTTTATTTACCATGACTATTTGACTAAATATAAGTTAAATGGATTAAGTAAAATGGATGCAAGCACAAAAGTGTAATAAAACACGCGACGCAGGCATGCATGAGCTTAAAATAGGAAGTACGTGTACATTAAAGAGTAATAAGAAAAAACCAACACACAAAAAGTAATGTATGCGAATTTTAATGCTTTGAAATTAATGCCAAATCATGACTATAAACTTCGATGAACAAGTTTTGATATATGTAAATTTCTGAAAATGTTTTATAACCTCCTGAGAGGCCGTGGGATATATTATATCCCACTTAATTTTAATCGAGATTTGCACCGGGGCCTTTTAATTGAACTTTACTTTTATAAATTTGGGTGAAAAAAAGTTGTAAAATCGTATTTCCTTATTTTCAAATTAACTTTTTAGAAAATGCCGGTGTTAATTCAACATTGCAGAAATACAAATACTTGCCCCTGAAAAGGTTAATCGTCCCATTCTTTTCTAGACATGCTCGATCGGATTTAAATCAGGTGATAATGCCAGTTACTCCTTACGTTGCAACGTTTCGAAGCATGTACTCGATAATTCGAGATGTAAGAGGTCTGGCATTATCGTGCATTAAAATAAAGAAAGGAAAATGTTGGCAGAGTAAAATAGGATACGAATATTGAAAAATTCGCCTGCACCACATTGGGCCATTTTGGATAATATCAACTCCGTACGTCCACCTATGTCGATTTCAGCCCTGAACTTCAATCCGTCTCTCCTGTATCATGTATATTGCATTTTATTTCGAATGCTTTTTAATACCTCCAAACCAGATTACAAAGCTTTCTAAATAGTAACGCCAGTTACCTGTATTTGACTCCAGTCATTGTTTTGTTCAATATCCATACCATCTTATTCAATAAATGAAAATTATAAAAAAAATGTTGGTATTTTTATAGTGGGGCTATTCAAATAATTGACGATAACCGTAAGATATGCTCGCAATGAAATGTATTCTAGCAAAAGATATAACATACCAGCCTACGTGCGTTCTTTTCGAAGTCAAATAAACATATTTCAAACGTGAAATTTTATTTAATATTTTTTCTTATAAATAGGGCACTAAAAGTAGATGTGTTTAATTAAATATATGTTCTGGCTCAAAATAAGTTTTTTTTTTTTTCTTTGCATTCGAAAAAATCTGAAGATCTCAGCTATGAATATAAAATGTATGCCATAAGACCGTTCACATTTCAAAAAGGCATAGCAAAATAACAAATTGCGTGGGGAGTGTAACATAAATCTTGTTAAATGTCTTTTTTGTGGCAACAGAAAAAACTGTTAAAAGTCTCATTGAACAATTTTTGACAAAAGAATCCAAGTATTTGAAATATCTTACAGTGCAAATCGTACGATGTAACGACAATTTTATTTATTTATTTATTTTTAATGAGAACTGATTTATGGGATACGCTTTATATTCAACATTTAAAAGTTTTCTAAAGATTAGACTTATATTCTGAGTTATTATTTTTCCGATAGACAAATAATGCTTAAATACCAGTTGCAAACAGTGCTTTAATAGCTCACTTAACCATAACGAAGTCCCTTTATGTCACTGAGACAAAAACAAACTTGTTTCACAAATCCAATTTTATTCTGTATTTAATAACACGAATGATGCTAAAATTATATCGTTATTTTTACAGCAAACATCGCAAGTTATAAAAATGTTGCTGAAAACGATGAGAAATGCATGTGTTTTTGTATGGAAATTTAGTTAGAATTCTTCATATTATCCCTTAAAAAACTTACGCTGCTCTGATACTTTAAAACATTTTTAGAACTGCTTTTATGGTTAATAATAAATTAAGATCTATGTTGTATGAATTATTCAATTTGGACCTTGCAGAAAACATGTCTTTCGGTAAGTTTTAACTTTGTTTGAGTTTCGATAGATTAATTATAAAACAAATTGTATAATATTGTGAATATTTAATTCATATTTTTTTTAATCTCCCGTAAATGAATTGAAGTAATTACTGAATATAAAAACCCCATAGAAATTAGCCGATAAAAATCTACTTAACAGTGTTTCTACTTCACATGAGCAATCATTGTTCTTTTATGTAGGGAACAATTTGCTACTAGAGTCCTACTCACACAATAGTCTCCTTGTGTTTGAACACTACATTTTTTTAGAAAGTTTCAAACTTTTTCGTCAAAGAAAATTTTTAAAGATATTTCCAATTATTTTCCACAGCAGTGTCTTCGTGGAAGTAAGAATTGTTCACGTGAGAGCAACTAATAAAGCCTTTGTAGTTAATTCCGATTCCTCCTTAATGACGTTATCCCATCGTTTGAACAGAAAAGCCAATTATCTTCCAATCTTCAAGATTGAAAGAATATAGTTATTTGCTTGAAACAAACACACAGAGTTTAAAACAATAACGCAGTGATAGAACAGTGTAGCAGCAGATAATCAATTGTCACCGCTAAAATTTAATGGTATTCTTCGACAGAATTTCTGAGGTCTTTCAAGCCGAAGAATAGTATTAAAATTTAGTGGTGACAATCACACAATTGTTGCGCCACTGTTCTATCACTGAATAACTGTAGCAACGGAAGTGAGAATAAAAAAAAAGGGAATTGAAAATTTATAAATTGCATCTATCATTTATTTCATAATAGTAAAAAAAAATAGAAATTAGTACTACTTAGAATAGAAATGAATACTTTGAATATAAAATTAGTGGCAGTTTCTCTAGAAATCTTCACTGCATTCTTTAAAAAACCTAGTTCTTTAAATTATCTTATCATCGACTTTTATAATTATTCCAAAACAAAGCAAGTTTTTTACCTTTTATTTGTGTTGTGAGTATTGGTTTAAAAAATATTTTGTCAAATGGCACTATACAAAAATAAACTCAACAATCATTTACGTGCTAGCCGAAAACAAGATGACTTTTTCATGCCGTTCTAGAGCGTCTTCTTGCACTTTAATTTTTCAGTTTCGATCACTTGTTCTCCAATAATTTTTTTCTGTGAAATCTATTTTTCTTTCAATATGTTAGATCAATTTTGAACACCATGTATAATCATATAATTAATTAATTGTTCTTATCTTAATTGAATGAAATCTACTGATTAATGAATAGAGAAAACCATAGAAATTAGAAGAAAAATCATCAGCATAAAACTCATTCTATGTTTCACTAGCAATAATCATTCTTTTCAGTGGAGACAAATTTCTTCATTAAAATTTGATTCATAGACTTCTTCTTTGTGGTCTAACAACGACATTTTTTGGTCTTAGAACACAAAGATAAACATGCCAATTACGATTATTTTTGGTTAAAGATTTTGCCAATTAATCCCCACAAGGGAATTTCAATAGAAATAAGATTTGTTCCCATGACAAAAACAATAAATCTGTTGCTACTTATAAACCAATTTGTTCAAGAAATTTCTATTGTTTTTTTTATTAAAATTACTTCATTAGTACCACTTTTTGGATTATTAGTAGTCATCTTATTTAATACAGAATAAATAAAACATTAAATAAATCGAGTATATCTATATGAAATGTGGCACCAATCAAGCAATATGAATAAAAAAAACCTGCCCAACTGGCAACTTCGAGGCGGAAAATCCTGCCATTTGAACAATATAGTTTAATAAAGCTTTTGTTGTATCTGAGTCTTGTTAAGCGAGGCTATATCATCGTTTGAAAAGAAAACTCAATCATATCATTTTTGTAAATGTTGATAGATAGTACGTATTTGGTTGATAGATACACAAATATTTTTGAATAACAATAGTAGCTATTTAAAGAAAAAAAGCAGAAATAAATTTTGCACTTTAAATTTAAACTAGAACATAAACAATAAGGAATGAATGTCTTTTAAAGTGTTATTATACCGAAAAATTCCAAGCGACAAAAATCGCCTGCGACTCGTCCTATTTCCCGCTTTTGAAAGTCGCTTTTTTCATTTTCCAAACATTTCATTGGCTGTTCGAGAAAAGGCTTTTCCGTCGTCAGATTTCCAAGCATTTGATTGGTTGTTACTGGCGACTCGCTTTGTTTCAGGCATCAAAGACACGCCGACAGAAGAAAATTGCCTGCTTTCGAAGCGACTCCCTTGGAGCCATAGGATAACATGGAGACGCTTGTAATTTGAAGCGACTTTGACCCCTCATGTAATAGCACTTTTATGTATGCAAAATCAGTTAAATTCCTCTAAAAGTATATTCTGTATCGCTTAAAAAAAGCCCACGTATTAAAAATACTTTTCGAAAAATTTAGTTCAAAATAAAACTCATTTTTAATATTTTTTGTCTTAAGATTCTTATTTCTATTAAAGATTGTTACTTTTTTTGTTTTATAAACATACTATAGTATAAAAATATATGTAACTATTTACTTATTATTTTAATGTTGAAGAGTATGTCTACAACAAGAAAGAGTTGTCGAGTTTTACTTTCGTTTGACCATGTGTTCTCTGGCAATTTTTTTTTAGAATATTTCACCATTCGTTCCATTTCTAGATCAACTCCTTTTTGAACGCTTTCTTTTTTCGTCCGGTAAGGCAAGCGCAGCCTGTGGGCTTTATCTTGCACATTGCATAATTTAACAAAAAATATTATCTGTATTTGTGTTTATATTACACGTGCGCACACATACATATAATAATGACACTGTTTTTTAATAGATGTATTTATATGCAAATACATTGGTTACGCAAATGCGAATATTTTGTTCATTTCTGAGAAATAAAGTTGCATATAAAATGCCAAAGTACCCCCACGGGGGGAGTTGCATGTATCCAAAAGAAGTGAATTAACGTCTGCCGTCACAAATGTTTTAAATATGTAACGTCCTGTATAATATGAATAACTGGATGACTTAAACATTTAAAAAAATTTTATTATTATTATTTTCATTGAATCTATAAATACTGAATAAGAAAAACCATATAAATTAATATTGCTATTATTCTTATCGACGGAAAACAATTCATTTATTACAATTAGGCTCTTACAGTATTTTTTTTTTCTTTTCAAACACTTAATAGCTAAATTAAGTTTTTAACATTTCCATCAAATGAAACCTTTTAAAGGCCTTTCAATTACTTCCCACAAGATTATCTTAACAGCAGTAAGATTTGTTCACATGAGAACAACTAATAAAGCTTTTGTTGCTCATTCCGATTTCTCTCTAATGAGGTTATCCTATAGTTCAAATAGAAAATTCAATTACTCCTCATTCTTTAAGCCTGACAGATCGTATTTATTTGGTTGGAAGGAGTAAAAATATTTTTGAAGAATAAAGGTAGCATTATAAAAGGATTTTTTTTTTTATGAAACAAGGATTGTTATATATGAATTCAATTTTTCAAACTTAGCGACAAAATGTCCAAGATAGGACTGGAACCCAGAATCTTTGACTTAAATTGTCTTCCGTTTCGTCTACCTGGGTTGACAATCGGTGGGCATATCTCGCACGCCGATTTCGTTCCGATAACCTTATTAATAAAGTTATCTGAGCGAAATATGCCCGCCAGCAAATGGAAGGTAGACAAACAGTATAAAGAGGAGGTACCAGGTAGCTCAAACGGTAGACAATGTAAGTAAAAGATTGTGGGCTCGAGTCCCGGCTTGGACATTTTCTCGCTCATTTGGGAAAATTGAATTTGTATGATAACTTTACCAGTCTGTATAATTGAGTTAAAAAAGTGTTATTGTAGAAGTCAGCTAATAAGTTCGCAATATGGGATAAAATTGGCATCTCTCACACGCTCTGCACCCGGTGCTTTCTATTTTTAAAAAGATTATAACAATAAGCAGTTTCATTGCATGAAATAATGTTTAATGTTTAACGCAATTTAACAATTTCTTAAAGTTATATTCCCCGAATCTTTGTGAAATTTTGTATGCTCATAAGTATATGTAACTTAAAGTAATTGTTGGATAGCAGATTGTAGGACAGCAGATATTTCGTAAATGAGCAACAAAATGAAAACGTGACTTGAGTAGTTGACGTTGAGGCGCCTGATTTGCAAATTTACGCGTTTTATGTCATTTTATTATGTATGTACAAACTGAAACTTAAAATTTCCACCCTACATATTTTTTGATATGCCGAATTATATGGAAATTGTGCAAGTATAATTTTAATCTCATTCAAAAAATTATGATAAATGCTAGTGTTTTGAATGCGAAATTAGATAGAACTCTTCTGAAAATCTTTACTGTATATCTTGCAGTGTTTCTCACGAGTTGAGACCGCGTACGTCTTGGAGATGTTCAAAAAGTCTCTAGGCCTGTGTCAGGCGAGCCTGTGTCAGAAACCAACATATTTCGTGACACAAATAAATTAGTTACTGAAAAATGTTTTTCATAATTAAGCGTTTTAAAACTAAATAAAAAATCATATTACATTCTGAGGATGAATTCTGACTATACTCAAACAAGTCAACGTAAAATGTTCTAGAAATATGCAAGGGTAAACAAGCCCAAGCGCCGCGTCCCCAAAACTGCTACCACTAAAGTTTGCATTAAATGTAAAATAAAGTTTTGTTTATCTTTTCGATGTAATCATTGTTTCCGTTTTTCAGTTTGTAAATATTACAGCAAAAAGAAATAAATAACTAAAATTAAAGATACACCAGGTACATTCAATTCTTCAAGCGATACACGAAGAAAAAATTTTAAAGGCCATTGCCTTAATATATATATATATATATATATATACACGGTGTTTTAAAAACATGTTCTGAATGACATATAATTAGACTCCAGAATCTTACTTTTCAACTTTTTGTTTTCCTTTTGAGATTTATATTTCTGTAGAATTTTATTTTGCTAGTAGCACAATAAAACAGTTCAACAATCATGTGAGTGCTATATTAATATAAAAAGTACATCTCTATAATCAGGAAGTGGTATCTGATACTTTAATGCTTCAATTTCATCCGATGTCCTCTGGTAAAAATTCCATTTGGTTATTTATGCTTTTCATTAATTTTGCTAAATTTTATTATGGAAAACGCTTTATAAAATCAAGTTTATTTTATTAATTTTTTTAATATTTTTATTTCCCATTTTTTGCTTTCCATTATTCTTCTTAATGAGCAATTTGAACTAATTACTCAATTGAAAAAAATAAAAAAAGCAATTGTGTATAAATAAGAAATTAGAAGAAATATAAGTTACCCATCAGTAACTCCATGTCGCTATGTAAATAATTGTTACTTTCAGCGGAGAAAAATTTACTTACTGCACTTCTACTCATACAATCGTTCTTTGTTCTAACACTGAATTTCTAAATTAAATTTATAACTCCTCCATCAAAGAAAGCCTTTTAAAGATATTTTAGTTACTTTCTGTACGGATATTCTAACAAAAGTAAGATTTGTTCACGTAAGAACAACTAATGAAGCTGTTGTTGCTCATTTCGGTTTCAGTTTAATGAGGTTATCTAGCAATTCAAACATAAAATTCAATTATTATTCGTTCTTTAAGAGTGATAAACATACTTATTAGGTAGAAAAGGAGAATTAACATTTCTGACTATAACGGTAATATTAAAATGGTAAATCTAACAAAAAGTGAATTATCGTTACTGAAACAATAAAATCGCTTAATTTAACCGCTTATCTGCACTGTAAAAAAGCCACTGTAGATTTGCCAGAACAAACTCGATCACAGTGAATGTGCTGTATCTTTATTTGGTTTCCTAACTATATTAACATGGAAAATACAGTAGTTGGGTCAAATTAACAGCACAATGTGCTGGAAATTTGGACGCAAAAACAGGACAGCACAAACTGCTGGCGTCCAAATTGCCAGCACATTGTGCTGTTAATTTTACGCAACTACTGTATTTTTCATGTTAATATAGTCAGGAAACCAAAGAAAGATACAGCACATTCACTGTGATCGAGTTTGTGAGCGAGATGAACAGTACTTTGTACTGTAAAAATGTCGTTTTTTTACAGTGCGGGTCATATGTGTATTATTTTATGGAGAGATATCATAAATTTAAACTCTTTCATAGGCATTTCATAATTTGAGAGTCACTTTAATGGACAGGTATCCAATAAATCACTAAAATTTTGCCACCTGGTCTTATTTACCGGCTAATTTGTACTCTGAAATATATTGTAATTGTGTAATTTTAAATTGAATCTGCAATTTATTGTAAAATGGCGAAAGAAAACCTCTTTGAGGAATTTGGGTGTTTTGTATTCAAAATTAGTTATAATTTTAGTACCCTGAAAAGTACACTTGACTTTTAAAATGTCTTTTCAATAACTTAAGTATTGGAAATATTTTTTAAAACTTTTTATTTACTTAAGTTTTGTATTGAAATGAAATTTCGTATTGCTAGTAGCATAGTACAAAACTTATTTGACAATCATGTACATGATATTGCAATGCAAGAAAGCATTTTGCTACAAAGAACCTGTATAAAAAGTCCAATTTTTTCGACATCCTGAAAGCAGTTTTTTCCTTCTTATTATGTCTCTCAACAGAATAATGCATTTAAAACTCAAACTAAAAATTTTCATCGTTTTCAAAAATGCGTTACCTAAAAAAACTGTCTGTTTTGATAGTTCTACTTTACTTAAATTTTGCTACGTAAACTATGAAAATACTGTATAAAATACTGCAGATGTCTAATTCCTTATTATTAGCATTTTGTTCTTCTTTTCATTGTATCAATTAAACTAATTAATGAATACAAGAAATCCAGAGAACTTACCGGGAAAACAATTTACATGACAGTTATTCTATTCGCATTAGCAATATATTTTTTTGTCAGTGGAGAACAATTTATGTATTAGAATTTTCCTTATATAATTGCTCTTTGGGTTGCAGTATTGTACTATTTTAAATTTCGTTTCAAATTCATCCATAAATAACCTTTTACCGATATTTTATTTACTTCTTATAACAATATGTTAACAAAAGCAAGATTTGTCAAAAGACTGATAAAGTATTTGTTACTCTTTCTAATTTCTATTCTAATAAAATTATCCGATCGTTTGAACAACCATAAAAGCTACATAGCAATAAAGTTGTGTGTAGCTTTTATTGCTATGTAGGCAATTAAAGCATTTATATGTTTTAAAAATATAAATGTATTTAAAAGTATTTGTATTTTAAATACAATAAACTCCAATTGGGTTTATTGTATTTATTGTATGTATGTCTGTACAATATTTATATATACCTTTAACAATAAAAGCATTTACTCCTTAGTCATTAAGTCAAATAGTAGGCACCATTTCTGTTTGAAAGAAATATCTCCACTTTTAAATAATAACAGTAGTTATATGATTGATTTTCTTAATTTAATTAAATTTTCTTATTATCTAAATTAGAATATTTTTATAGCAAAATCACGTTAAGTAAAACATGTATATAAATTTCCTTTTCGAAGCAAGATTTTAAAGGATAAATCAGGAGGAAAATGATAGGAGCAAGCTAGTTCTTTTCGACATTAATTACGTAATTTGTAGTAGACAAATTGATATTCGTCATTCGTATTATTAATTGTCATTTACGTTATTTAGTTACATCGTTCTTTTTCCTCTCGCGCGTGGACTTTCAATGCTCTTCTCCCTTTATGCACATCTTCAATAGTATTTTTCAAAGGTCTACCTTCATAGTTGCCTCGATCTAAAGTTACCATTCGATAGTACGCATATAAAAATAATAGATGATACTAATTAACTAAAATCTTACAAAAAAAAAAAAAAAAAGAATACCCCATCATTTTACCAAATGACTATAATTATTTAAGAAACCTCCTCTGTTGTCTCAGTGACTTAGAGCTATATTTAGTATATTAATTGACCAAAATGTACCAAACTTGGTATTTAGTATATTTATATGCTTATTAATTGGTTTACAAACCTCCGATACCGATGTCCATGTGTCCATCAAAGTTATTTTCCTTGCACCGGGTATGACGTCATACTTTTCTTTTGGATTTTTCTAGAAAACTATAAGTCGTAGCGGTATAATTCTTTGTGTATTTTTTACGTACTTTAAGTGAGGAATCTGGCTGTGCAAATTTTAGCGGCTTGAAAAGGACACCCTAGATACAGATTATCTTTGACGTGCCCGATGAATTATTTTAATAAATTACAGGATTACAAAATATATAATAAGTAATAGTTTTTTTTCTAGAAAGTGACACAGTGCTTCTCTGATACTTTAAAATAAGAGAAAATTCGACGAATACTTATTTCTTGTTCCAGAAATCAGACGTTTATTGTGCAGATATCCACGTTTGCAGTACCCTATCATTTATTCCAATAACTGTTTCGCGCTTTCAGTTTATCAAGCCTACTATTTTTTATTCTTAATTGTCTTCATTATTAACATTCTGTGAAAATTATTAAAAATGCTCTTTTTTTCAAATATTGAATTTTTACACGATTTATTATCGCAAAGGTTATTATATTAAATGAATTTGCAATATACATTTAGACTACGTATTTATAAATTTTTCTTGTAGTTTAAATACTCCATTATTATTTGAAACTATTCCAGAGAAAGCTTTCGTTAAATAAGAACTGTTTTTTATATAAAGGATGAATTTATACTTAGTTCACTTCTGTGAAATTTACTTTAGAAAAAGAATGCAACTGGTGAAATAAACAATGATTTCGTAGTACTCTTATCTGCGTGGGTTGAACTAGCAATATTACTTAACTTACGGAGAGCAGATTTGTGATTCGAAGTATCTGTCTCTATTAGTTTGAAGTACCGATAAATCATTTCCTACAGAAATCATACTTTTCCTTATGTAAGGTACCAAGAAATGTAACTATTTTTACAATGTTATATGTTTTCTGATTAATTTAGCCTTAAGGGAAAATAGGGTACCGTCTACCTTATTATTATTTGCTTCTTGAAACCAGAATTTTCAACAAAATATAATGTAACTTTGGACACAACTCTGCACTTATCTTTGTACAAAATTACCATTTTAAATGTAAGATTAATTCATCACATTTTTATGAATAAATTATTATTCACAAAAAGTTAAATCCTCCGGTCTTACGTCAGCGGCGAGATAAAACCACTTGGATTTGTTAAAAAGAAAAAAAAATTAGAAAGGAACAATATTACGTGATTTTTTATGGTAGTAACAATTATTTAAGAAATTTACCGAATGAACTAAATTAAATATATTTCAATTATAAGTCTAATGATTTAATATTAAATAAAAAAAGGATAATTATTTTCGTTACAATTTGAGAAATTTCCGAAAAGAAGTTAACCGCTTTATAAGCTTTATAAAAGTAATCACTGCAGTCCTTGTAGATTTGACTGCCTGTTTTTTAAATATTGTTTACGGTCTTGTCAATTATTGGTTTCCCATATACATTGTTATCATACGTAAGATAGGTTTCAGCTAAAAAGAACGTAAATCGGAAAGCAAACAGTGAAAATGCCATTTAAAATGCTACCAGTATTTATATTCTAGAAAATAAATCCTTATTAAATATGCAACACCATATCCCTTGAATAGTGACTTTGTGCTACGTGTAATAAGATAAAAGTTTCAGTAAATTCAGATGTGTGCCTATTTAATGATTTTGAAAATTAGAAAAAAATTAAAACAAACCATGATAAAAGAAACTTTCCAACGCAGAAACTGCACAAATTGACAGTATTGATGACAGATACCAGAATGGCTGCTGCTTCTATTTGCCTAGAACTGAGTATTGCAACCAATAGCCGCTAGAGGACAGCTCAGATTGAGTCAAAAGGACATATCCTTTTACGATTTCTTTATTTCGCGGGTAAAAATATAATGTTATTGACAGAGAAATATTTGTAATTCTTTATAAGTTGTTTTTGTGTGTGAAATATAGTGGCGGTCAAAAAGAAAAAACAAACAAAAAAAAAAACTGCATCACCTGTAAAAAATGGCAAAGAATGTAAATAATTTGTTTTATGTTAATGTTTCATTAATGGTAATGTTTTTGCATTAAAATAAACCAGTAGTTTTAATTTGCTATAAAAATTAGTTCATTGAAATAACTAATTATGCTAATAAATTTCTGAAAGGGAATAATGCACTATTTTAAACATAGAATAAAGTAACTAACCAATAACGTAGTAGATAATTTTTCGTAACTGCAGTCATGTTACATGCCTGTTGATGTGGGTATAGGCAAAAGAATCACTTTAATACCTTGTAGATTCTCCGCAAACGGCGATGATAGCCTTGTAGCTGTCCGGCATGGAAGAAACCAACTTCTGGTTGTAATCGTACCCAGTTTAATGATACTAAAGCCTAATAATACTTTCTTTTAGTTTAATCTTGGTAGCCTACTTCTTTTTAGCAATTGTAGCTCCCATTGCAAGCCAAAAATTTTGAATGGAATTAAGATCAGAACTATTAAGATTAGATCTCTCCATAGCTTTAATACAAGATTTTTTCAGATAGACCTAGATCTATGTGGAGAAATAGGTGGAAGATTACGTTATTAATATATGTTATTTAGTAGGATAAAAAACTTGCACATGACACAACACCATCATATTAATAAATCAGATTCTACTTACCAATGTTCCGTATGGCAGAGTAACAAACACTGTTCAAAAATACATATTCCTGCAAGTTTAAAATTATTTCTAATAATTGGCTTTAAATATTTCTTCAAGATGTCGGTGAAAACTGATGTTCATTAATAATTTCAGCCGTCCAGTTCCTTTGCTGGACGTGCTTTTCCAGAACATTTTAGTCTTTAGGAATTTCACAGTCGGCGAAATCCAGTCTTGATGATATGCTTCACTTTTACGTCTCCTAACATAATGCTGTCCGATCCATAAAGGTTCAGTTTAGATTCGTTCAAAATAGTTACTTGTGAGTCTACTGAGCCCTTGTCCATTTAACATGTTTCTACACATGAATAAAAAGTTTCTTTTTGAAAATTGAGATAATAGAGCACTGTAAAGTAAAAGGAAATAAGCTGTACAGCAGGGCTGTGATACACAACAACCTTGGAAGTTTCTGTTGGTGTCGTTTCGAATGTTTCCAGTTATTAGCTTTTCCTTAAAATAAAAATCAAGAGGCTTTGCTCTAAAATCATTAATTTTTGCATTCTTAATCATTACGGTTTAACATTAAAATATTTGGTATCTTCCTTTGCAAAATGTTTTTAGATGAACCCCCAACCAAAAACATTTAATGCTAAATTTAGGTATATTTTGTTTTTTATGCAATTTATTTTTAAATTGAATGCCTGACTTACTTTTATCCTTATGGTTACCACTGTGAATCATATTCATATCCTGAAAATATATATGTTGCTTCCACAAATACAGTCAGATGATATTCTTACATATTCATAATCGTGTGTATGATGGCGTGTTTCTTTATTTGTTATCGGATATGGCCTACCACTGTTTGCTAAAAAATTGAACAAGCCTGCTGTGTAGCATAAGTGGATAAACTGTACACGAAGAGTATAAGTAAATGAAACAATCTTATAAATGTGAGTTATAAATGCAATTAATTAAAAGCGAGCAATAACAACTTATTATAAGATATACCAAAGTAAATAATAACATGTAGATATTCCTTCTTCGTACATACCTTTAAGCAAATGTAAGAATTATTAAACCTTACATTATATTTTAATAAATAATTTATCACCATTTTCATTTCTCTCTCTAACTCTATATTAGGAAATGGTTTTCCTTGGAAGAGAAAATGCGAAGCGGCAGCTGCATTTTTTATTAGTATGTTTGATAAATGAATTATGGACTTTGTCACTATGTAACAAACATTTATTATAATCTTAGTTGCTGCACAGAAAAAGTCCAATTTGTTCCTAGAAAAAATATTAAGAGTAATCTTTTAGAAGGATTACATTAATTTTACTAAAAGAGTCATTGGTATTTCTTTTTTTAATTGCATAAATGCAAACGATCAACATCAATGCAACGATCAACATCCCAAAAAAGGTGTTATTTATTTTTTTTTGTAAAAAAAAATGATTATGTGTCTCGAGTTGCGTGTGTGTATGCCCTAGCGTTATAAGTTAGATATCATAAAATGTTATAATAAAACCCATGAAACCTCCAAGTAAAACCTTCATATTACTTTGTGTTCGAAACAGTTTTGATTTTCCTACAAAATACCTGAAATACTTTCACGAATATCAGCTAAATCATTGAAGGTAATTTAGACGCGATAGCTTGCTGTAATAAACCTGCCTTCCAGAAAAATATATATTCTTCTTAAGGAAATATGTAGTTTTTATTTTCCTTCAAAATATCTGTAGAAACCTTCAAAATGCATGCAAAATCTTAGAAATTTTAAAGGTTTGGTGCTGATTTTTTTTTTTTTTTTTTTTTTTTTTTTTTTTTTTTTTTTTTTGCCTTACACTTTTAATCGGTCCAGATCCAATAGATCGCCAGAGTCGTTTGCAATCAATTTCCGTTAAGGATTATGAAAATAGATAATATTGCCTATTCAAACACTTTGAGATATAAAAGTTAAAACTCAAGAAAGTGGCAGAGATTTGTGAAAAAAGATCTATTTATGGCCGCTTTTTTCGAATTTTAGCGTGCTTCTAAAAATATTTTTTTAAAAATGAAAACAGCTGATAGTGATCCAAGGTCCAACAAATTATATCATCTTTAATTATAAAAAATAGCAAGATTGGTTTAATAGTTTTTGCGTTCTGATCCCACCTAGTTAAAAAAAAAAAAAATATTTTGTGTAAAATGCGTTTATTCTTCTCCAAAACAGTGTAAGCCTACGAACGCGTTGCGCTAAAGAAATAAATAACTACGAAAGGACTTGGAATTCGGTCAATTCGTTGCACAAGAATAATTTTCAAACTATAGGGAGTAGAAGAATATAAAAAAAAGAAAAATCGATTTTTTCAATCTAAAAAAGGCAAATCCTTCCTTAACTCAAAACTTGTGCATATAATCGTCAGATAAAACGAATTATTTATATAAAAAACTTCTTTTATTTAGCTAAACTTTTCCAGTTTATTTTTTGAACCAATTGATAGTAAAATTTGTAGTGAGTAAGTTTAATATTTTATTTCTTACTGGAAATTTGTAAAAAGTTACTTCTGATAGGACTTTATAATATGAGTCTTTAGACATTTTTACAATTTGGGCAATGAGATATTTAAACTCATTGATAATGATGATTCAAAATTTGTATTTTAAATCGTCATCATAAAGTGACAAAAGAAATTGTAGAATTTGAGTTTCCATAAAATCATTTATTAGATAAAACTGTTAAATTTTCGAGTCTAAATTACGGTTTGGTAATCGATGCGGTCGTTTCAGAGGAAGTTGGGTAAGTGTGTGTGTCTCGGGGGGGCGGGGGAGATTGCATTTGTAGTTCAAAATTTCATTGAATGTTTGGGCATAAAGGATCGTCAACAAAGATATTTCCATTTGCGGATTTTAAAAAGCCTTAGTTATTAAAAATAAATAACTTAAATAAATAATTTACTGCCATTAGATATTTTTGAAGAGGTAATTTTTGTTCATCAAAATGGTATATTTATTTTGTATAGTCATAGAATAAAAATGTTCTGAGGCTGTGCTGATTAGTGTTGGTAATTTAGGGTGGTTCTTATTCACAAATACCTACCAGAACTTCTTTACTTAGACATCATCTTTCATCTTATTATATAATAAAGTTTTGTTATAGAATTCTGAATGTGTTGGAAAAGGTTTCAAAATGCATGCTAGATTCATAATTTTTCTTTCCTGTTTAAACCTAAAAGAAATTTTCCCCAAAAATTAAAAACAAAATGTATCAGTAAGGATTAAAAATTGACTTCCATTGTTGTCTAAAAAATAAAAGAAAAAAGAAAACAATCATAAAAAAAGTGTCAAAGATATTTGTTTTAATTCTAATTGACTTTTTACATTTAATTATGTGTTATTTTGAAATTTATTTTAATTCGTTATTCTTTTTCTTAAAATATTAGATCTTTTATTGTTTTAAATAATTACACTTAAATTCTGTACGTAGATAATTTATTTCAATTTATGTGAAAAACAAAACAACAACAACAAAAAGAAAAACAGTTCGATTGTTTCAAAAATGTCACATAACTTTCTTGGAAAACAAAGCAAATTAAATTGGTTTTAACTGATTTAAATTAGTAATTAATGGATTTTTCGCAACTCTAAAATAAACTGGATATTCATCCATTATTTTTTGCTACGTTAAAAAAGCTAATTACTTTCTAAGCTGTCAAAAAGTATTTAAATGTAGAAGCGAATATTTTTTAAATTAAAAATTCCCAGTAAGATAAATGCATAAAAAAAGTTCCAATTGCTTTTTTTTTTTCAGAATAACATAAATGTAAGAGTAATATGTTAAATTTTCAGGTCAAGTATTAACTTATTAAAAATGCATCCGCCTATACAATGTAAGAGTAAAAAATGACGATGAGTTATTCAGCCCCGCCTAACACAATTACTTTTTTCAGTGTAATAATATAAGGCATTCATCATCTCATCTGTAGGATGACTTCGACGAAATTTATGTAATTTAGCTAAATCTAAGATTGCAAATAATATGAATAAAATTAAATTAGTAAAATATTGAGTGCAGAACTTTTTCCAGAATATTTACTAGAATGAATAGCTTCAAAATATCACACACATAATTGCGCACACAATCATAATTTGATATAGAATACACAGACCTCCGATAACTAGTGAACTTAGTTAGTTACAGCCATGATTGTGGTGTCTGTGTATAATAAAGTGGGTATCTGCTATACGCGGGGAACTTTGTAGCGTCCCCTAACGGAAAATTTTGGAATTAGAAATCGTTTCTCGAAATATATCAATGACGAAGTTGTAAACCATTATGGAATTAGTTAAAAATACATATATTACATACGAATGCGATATAAAATTACCTGTACAAACCACAATACATTACTTTGATGCAAGATGTTTTGTTTATGAAAAACACCATTATTGTTCCTAAAGCGAAATGATAATTTTTATAAGTATGCAAACATACAATTTCAAACGTATGTGCAATTTCAAACAAATTAGAATACGGCGGTACGAAAATGTAAAGCAAAAACTGTGGTGTATCACAGACAAGGAAAACGCAAGCGACTGTTATTTTTTTATATAAAATAAAAGTTATTTTTATGTCTCACGGGTTTAATCTCAAATGCAACTGTTTGTAACTGTTGATTGAAATTACATGTACGTTAGATTATTCTAACATTGGAAGATTTTACTAGTGAACGAAATAACTGGTTGTTATGTTACCAGTAGTGCAATGCATGGATATTGGAAAGTAGTTGCAGTCATCGAGTGGTAGGCCAGGTAACACATATATCCAGTGTAGGTTTCTCCGGAATAATTGAGACAATGCATAATTTAACTCAGGATTTTATTAAAAGAGCTTTTGGCGGTGCAGTTTCCACCAATTCATTTTAATCAAGTGTAAGAATACAAATATGACGTAGATCGCGCTCTCAACCAATGAATAATTAAGAATATCACGTCATGAAAAAAGTGCGGACAGAGCAAGCGGGTGAATTTGAAGGGAAAAAGGATAACCTCAGAAATGTGCGGGAAAGTAAAAATGGAAGTTAAAAGAATATTCTAGAAAGAAAAAAGCGCGGAAATGGAACATTTAATTTAAGAATACTAAAAGCGTAATATTTAAGCAATTTAGACAAGTGAGACATTAAATTTAAGGGAATTTAACAGAGTTAACGATAGAGATTATTTAAGGATAAGGATTTAGTGAATATAAAGTAGTAATTTATAATAAGATAAGGAAATCGCGGAATTAGATCTAATAATGTAACATGTATACCATTATTTATTTTTCTCAAACAAAATATCACTCATTGTCTTCTGATTTTTCGTCTGTACAGGTGGTACATTGTTGTTCAGCTTATCCTGATTTGAATCAATGAATCGTCATTTAAAATTTCTACATCTAAAATGCCTTCAAAGTGAACAAGGTCCTCTGAAAATGGGAACATCTGGCCACCGTATTAATAGTCACAGAGCTGAGGCTAATTTTGTCTCTCAAATAAAAGGGATCTTGACACAACAATCTGTTTTTTAAATGTCAATATGAGTTTATTCTATTTTTATATACCCTATTTGCCAGCAGCATACGATGCGGTACAACATCTGTACCCATCAGAGCACCGAAGTTTGGGCTGTACGGGCGAAATAAGAGCTTTGGTAGTTGATTCCAGGGAGGTGACAGCCATGATGTTTGCACCGTGTCGATGCCACGGATCGATACTAAGGGGTTGGCATCTGTGGGAGGGGTATCGAGCTCTGAGTGTTCCCACTTCTTATAAGCTGCTTTCAGATTCACCAACTTTTCGAGCAATGTTTGAGCCAACTCTTGATTTCCTCCAACTTTTCGCGAAATATTGTCTCAACACTCAGTGTGATAGCAAACAGCAATATCCCCAACTTTTATCCACAGCTCTTTCCGCGACTTTCCGCCCCCAAAAGCCGCCGCGACTTCCCCACCCCCTACTTTCAATCTTTCAGCCAATCAGAGATAAGCGATTGATAAGAATAGTCGATAGATGTTAACAGCTGGTACTAGTAGTACTGGTTTTCGCCCAACTTTAGCAACGACAATTGTAACCTTTTTCTTCTTTTGAACTGGAAAAAGTTGGGGTTAAAATCGGCTGAAAAGTTGGTTGCTCGAAAAGTTGGTGAATCTGATAGCAGCTTTAGGATACAAGTTTGATACCCATTTAAGAAATCTAACACCCTCTGGAAATCTCCTCTTTTCTTGACATGACAACAACAACAATCATTAGTTGTTTATATTTCTAAAAATGCCTTATTTGCATATTACATCAGTTAGAATCATTCAGACTGAATTTAAACCTAATTGCTAATCATATACTCTGCATATTAAAGGAAAACAGATGGGCACAGTAACTATGTAATAAAGCATACTACAGAAATTATCTTTTAGTTGTAGTTAATGAAACTTTTTAAGATATATTTAATAATCTATAAGACCCACAACCACTGTAAAAGTGTCTACATAGCAATACTCGCCAGGGAACCACGCCTTAGTGTAATAATGAAAACAATCTAAGTAAGCAACAATTGAAAGAACATAGTGGAGCATGTTTTCCGACGCATAAAATCGTTTGCTCGTGATTGGCAACGTGATTGGAGTAAAGTGCTTTTACAGATGAATCCCGGTTCAGTCTAGAGCCTGACACCCGACGTGTTTTAGTATTGAGTAAAAGGGTCACTCGAAATAACTCAACATTCGTTCGTGAAAGATAACATCATAGATGAGGTGGGTTGAAGGTATGGGCTGTAATCAGCATAGGTGGACGTATAAACCTAAATATAATTCGGAATGGCACATTTACGGCCCAACGGCATGCACACGAGATACTGAGACTTCATATCGTACTTTACGTTCCATCCATTGGTGATTCCTTTGTTTTCATACATGATGATGCTAGACCGCATACTGGTGGTCTTGTAGAGATCATCTCGAAGCGTAAACAATAGAACGCATGGAATCGCCAGCATGCTCTCCTAACTTGAATCCAATTGAGGATGTTTGAAGCACATTCGGATGACACATTGCAGCGGGACCAAGGCCTCCTTTTACTATCCAGGGCTTGGAGATTGCAATTCTTAGGAGTGGAATAGTAATTTCAAAAGTCTTTTTTTTAACCTCATCGCATCCATGAAAAACAGGACAGGTGTGTAGCAGTCTTAGTTGTTTGAGAGAATCACATGCCATATTAAACTTATTGCATCATTTCTAAACAGTACTTGTTTTGTCATTTACATGTAAATAAATTGTTACACTAAAACATCTTTTCATGTTTTTGCCATCGTTTCAAAGGATTAAAGCTCCCTTACAATCTTTCAGTATTGCGCATTCATGTACGAGTACTCTCCATTTTATGCCCATGCATGGCTGTCTCGCCCGGTTCTCTTAACTTTTGATCTTGCTCCCCTAATTTGTTTGAGCAGTGTAGTAATATATACAAATGAAAGAAACCTGCCAAAAATATGCTATTGACAAATATGGTACTGAACAAAAAAATGGCACTATGAGCATTTTATGAACTTAAATCTAGTGCACGGTTTACAATGGTCAACCTCCTGTGATAAACAAAATTGCAAGGGTGTTTGAAATGGATGTGGCCGAGTTTGCACTATCCTAGACTTGCACTAAGCATAGCGAAACGTCGAAGTATTGCGGTTACTAATCTTGAGGATGATAGGTTGAAAGATATCGACTCCTCCTTCCATTAGTGCTCTGTCATATACACGTCAAAAAATGCTTCCAAGATAGGAAGAATCCAACAACCAAAGGTTGAACTTTGCCAGTAGCACCTGCCTGAATTTTCTTTAATCCAAATGTTGCACCTTCAGGATACGCTTCACAGACGTTGATGTCGCAATATTGCGTCAGGTCATCCACTACAAGATGGGTCTCATTATCAGCAGAGGCAAAATAAACATCTTGCAGCCATGTCTTTTTTAACGCTTTAGTCACCTTTTCTAGAAAAAATAAATATAAGGAAAGTCATAATTTACTCAAAATTTCGAAACTACTGAAAATAAGAATTTGCAATTCACCAGAGTTTGTGGCTTGTATGTGTAAATTATCCCGCTTGAACATAGTTTGTCTTACACGCGGTCCCAATTCACCTTTGGATTCTTAAAGTTAGTACGACCATTGGGGAGATCAATCGGCACTGTTTACCGATTGAATAGTATAACTGTGAGCCATACTGTGTTTTGATTGTGCAGCAGCTTCAACGTACTTCACTCCACGTGAGTCGAGACTCCTGCCTCGTTGCATAGCCTTCTGGAACCACTTTGATCTGAATTGTATCAGGTGGCTGGATTGTTTGATGCACTTGGACATATTTTAGCGGTGAAACTGGTGATCGCTGCTTCCCGTTGAGCTCTGTTATGTGTAGTAAATCTCTTTACGAATCTGGGGATTTTTCGTGATAGAATGTTGTACCGATTTTTAAATTCCTCCGCACAAGTAGAAGAGGCTGTGAAATTCGTAACTTGTAGCACAGTTCAGTGCTCCAAAGCCCACATGCGCAAATCTTCGTCATGGGTAGGATAACGTTGTTCACGATCTTGGAGCAACTTCTTATAAACGTGGCTGGAAATATGCTTGTACTTTGACCGTTTTAATACGGTAGTGCGTGAAGCTTGCAGTTGTTTCTTCCAATCGTACAACTGGGAAAGGGATATCACGAACCTGAATAACTTTTGTATTATAGCGAAGTTGAACTTTTCAGTTTTCACAGACTTCCAGTATGTAACTGCCCGTTGCTTGTCTTCTTCCGTAATCGCATTTCGCGGCCTCTTTCTATCAGGATTTGGTGATAGATTAATGCTGATGATTCTTGTGACGCTTCATCTTCGCCGCCTTCTAAAAATTCAAGTTCATCGCTTGACATATCAATAAACTATGGAAACTTGTCAATTACAAGGTCTTCCTATACTTCAAAATCAATGTTCCCTCATGCAATCGTCGAGTTAGTTTGTAATCATCGTTGTACTTGAAGCATAAAATACCTTCATTAAAGAAATATACATTTCCGTTGTCACTATTGAAAAATTAACACTTACATTTAATTTCGTTGTAAAGTTTTCGTTCTTCTGGATAATTTCTCTTTCTTCCATTTCATAAGCTTGATAGTATAGAGTGTTTTTAACATATTTTGACAGGGTTTTATCGCGTACCTTCCCACTAATCCCTTTTCAGCCCTTCATTAATTAACTAAAAACATACATTAAATATATAAATTAGCAAACTTTTAAACTTCATATTTCGATAACGAAGAGAGGAGGGCATATGCTTTATGGGTAAAAAACAAAATTCACTAAGCTCTTTCGATTGCTGCTTATTTATATTTTTTCATTATTACACTAACGGCATGTTTCCCTGGTCAGAATCAAAAGAAAAATGCATATTATATTTAGTAATAGGGAAAAAATATAGGGAAAGACTTTAAATTGCTAAATCTAAAATGCTGTAGTGTTTGATATTATATATTTGATATTATTCTTATTTATGCAGATAAAATGCGCTTCAAAACTTTATTTTAACAAATATTTAACAAAAAGGATGCCGTTTTATATTTATGTTTTTTTTTACATTTTTTACCGCTGAACAGATGTTTCCCATTGGAAAAAAGCGGCTAGCTTAATGTGTTTAAAGTATCTGGCCGTGGAGCGAAATTCACCGGATAACCGTATGATGTTGATGCGCCTGAGCTACACCTTGTAGCACACTTTTTTGACGACCTTGGTCGTCGTATCTACAACATTATTTTAGTGATTTACTTAAAAGTTTACTGCGTTTGCTAGTTTCAAATTCTTATTCATCTTTATCGATCTAAACACAGCACAGTGCAGCGATTTACGTCGTTAGACTTGGTGAACGAAGAGGGAAGTTTTTTCAGGTCAAATGGTTATGCAACTTAGTTTGAAAAGTAAATTTGATATGAGGAAGTGAAAGTAAAGTGGATTGCCGCTAAAAATTAAGTTGCACCGAGAAAAAATTATGGGTCGAAATGAAAAGCAGACTTTGATGTTGCAATTGAACAGGAGAAAAAAAAAGTTAGGGGTAGGACTTCATTTTTCCATAGTACTTACTCTCAAGAACTGACTCGTCAGCCGGACCGTGCTAGTACTGAAAATCTCGAGGTTGACCTGGTGAAAAGAGGATTAAGAAATGGCGTAAAAAAAGGTTAGTGTACTTTCCTAATTACTATTTTTAAATTAAGATTAATTAACATCTAAAAATATAGAGAGGGAGAGACGACTGGACTACAGAGCAAAACAGATGATTCCTTTAAGAGGATGGGTTAGTTTGTTAGTTGTAAACTTAAAAATACCATAGTCGCGTATAAGTCGAGGAATTTCTGACAATTTTCGGTAAGCAAATTTGGGGGGTCGACTTATACGCGAGTCAGTTAAAAAATCAAAAACAAAAACTTCGAATACTGCAAAAATGTGGCATTTTATGTGTATGAATAGAAAAATAATATATAAAATATACAAATAATAATAATTTATCATTTAAAAGAATTTCAATGATTTGTTTTTGTTAACTTACTAACTTTTTGCATTGGCAAGTGAAATCTTTGGTTTGATTTTGAGCAAAATTGAAGCAAAAAGTTTGGGAGTCGACTTATACGCGGGTTTTTATTTTTTCCAGAATTTGCATTCGAAAGTTAGGGGGTCGACTTATATGCGAGTCGACTTATACGCAAGTATATACGGTAATTATAATAGAATATAGATTAACTCCCCCCCTACGAGGCTGGCCAAATGAACCCGACAGGTACATTCAAAATGATTTTTATCAAGAAAAAACAAGACTGAAAATTCTATAAATATGTGACTTTTTCAAATATGTGACTTTTGAAAATATGTGTATTTTTCACATATTTACAGAATTTTTAGTTTTCTTTTTCTTTAGAAAAGTCATTTTGAATGTACCTGTCGAGTCCATTGGTCCCCTCTGTCAGGCGCAGGCTTAAGATATCCAATCGTATAAGCTTACTTGTATACTAACAGTCTTGCGCACATCCGTGCATACTTGCATATTGACCTACTTTTATAATTACTTCCATGCTGACTAACTTTTTTTTTTTACTTCATTCATGCAGCCGATCATACAGACTTTCATACCATTAATTCCATCCCATATATAGAATTGATTATTACCGTATTACAGCAATAATTGGTTAAGAGAAACAAAAGATATTTAATTGGTCTATAAAGGTTAGCAGTTGAAAAAGAAATGAGTTTAAATTGGTTAGAAATGAACTGAGTTGAAAATGGTTGAATTGACGGAATCTGGAAATGGCACCAGCAAGTGTGCAGCAACATGGAGAGTGGAACAGGAGATGAGTCGAAAACCTACATATTAATATGAATGAAATTATTGATAGTGATGAAAATGAGAACGGGGAGGCAGGGGGGTTAAACTCTGAATACAGGAAATAAAATATTTCAACTTTTCTTCCGCAATAATGTATAATAAAATATCACGTCCTCAGAAATTGCATTATAGCTGTTTAACTACAGCTATTCATAAAAAAATAAATAACATATTACAATAATGTTCCATACTCTACATCGCATACACTTCTTTACATTAAAATTCTATGGAAACACAATGTTTTGCACGCACACACAAAAAAATATTATTGACTATAAAGCGATGAAATGCAGTATTCGAAGAGTAAAAAATGCAAAATAGTATAATCTCGAGATGATAATGCAAATTTCTTTTGCTCTTTTAATGAACTGAAAATTGTAAAAAAAGAAGAAAAAAGTCTTTTTAGTTTGAAATCAGACATTTTAAAGAAAAATTGTACCGGAAGTAAAATGCAATAAATGGAAAAGCGAGTATCAAATCTGTTTCTGCTCACAAAATCGATGGAGAAAATGAATATTAATTATTTGGCTTTCGCGAAAAGCACGTTACTGCAAAACTGTTCGCTTGAGGATTTATTTTCGGTAATTAATCTGTCAACTATTTCATTACTGGAATATGCAAATCGGTAAAATGAAGCACACGATTTCTTACATTTTAAATTAGAATTGTAAATTCTTAAGTTACGATAAAATTTTATTTAGACATATCTTAAAAGTTTACCGTATTCCACAACTTTTGAGAGATGAAGTTGTTTATGGATTTCAAATGCTGGAAAAACGTCGTCTAATTCACAAATAAACTATAACATAAATAAACTATTTTTGCACCATTCTGTGGACTCTTTATTACTAATTCATTTCTGCATGCATATTCATCTCAAATAATAGTTATATATCTACCCTTTATATATAAAATCCTAATGAAACGAATTTATGAAACGGATATATGAAACGAATTTATGAAACGGATATATAAATCGACTGATTAAACAACTGATTATGTTTCAAGCGATTTCTCCTAAAATATGGAATACTTTGCGATGAAATTTACACCAAAAATCAGCATTGATCCGCATATCTCAAAACTGTATTAGAATTTTTAAATTCGAAATAGTTTTCAAAATATTAATTTTTTTCTAATTTTATATACATTTTTCTAATGATGGCAACTCAAATTTTAATCAAATAAATATTTTTTTCATATTTCAGAAAAGGTTGACATGGTAACCCGGCTGTTGTTGTTTATTTGATAATAAATGTTTATTTACTTTTATTTCTTTTTATAAATTATATAAATTATTTTGTTCTATAATTATTAATTATTTTTTTATATTTCCTTTAGAAGATAATAGAAAATAATTAAAAAATACGGTACTACTTAGTTATTCCGTCGACCAATTTCGCCAAATTATATAAATCGCCTAAACACTCGCCAAATTATACAAATTGACATAATTTTTATTTTAAATAACGAAAAAACAAATAAATTAGTATAAAATTAATAAATATACAAATAAAAGGTCGAAATAAAAATCACTTGATGACGTAAACACGTGTAACTTGCTTAAAATCAAGTGAATGTGACATTTGCGATCAACCATTATTGGCATTTAATCTTATAGTTTGGCGATAGATTTTTGTTCGACGGGATAAATAAGTAATACCAAAAATTCATATGTAACTGGTATTTGAAAACGAGGTTTTCGCCAAATTTTCGTTAAAAAAAAAATCACGCCAAACATGCTGTGTGTATATGACATGTGGCCAAATATTACCACTCGGAAAAAAAAAAAATGCTAACTGGCGAGTTCAAAAAAAGCTATTGGCGAGATTTGCATCCGGCTAGCGTAACAGTACCAAGAATTCTTTGCAACCATGGCAAATTTTATGTAATTTTATTCGAAAAAAAAAATTTTGATTTTTTGATCAAAATGGAAAACTTACGGTCCCATATTGGAGCGATTTTTTTCTGACGCCAATGTCATATACGGAACGGGCACTTAACTGGCGCCAAAGTATCGTTATTTTGCTTGATATGGTAAGCCGGATGTTGTTGTTTATGCTGGTGATGCGTTCCAGAAATTGGCGTCGTTAAAAAATCGCGCCAATATGGGACGTATATGACATCTGTGCCAAACTTTCATATGAACGGCGAAGAGATCAGACCGTATTTGTTTATGGCAGTTCATCACTTGAACTATTATAATATAGATGAAATGATGGCGATAGAATAATATTTGGCGACTTATCACCTGTGCCTGGCTAACATTAAAGTATCAAAATGGCACCTAGAGTATAAAAAGCGAAGTGGTCGCCTGGAACTGTTGATGATAGTCACATGATTTAGGCTATTGTTATAGAGTTTGTTTTAAAATACCGGGAGACAAAGACTCTGTATACTTAATTAATTTTATTTTAGCTTCTTTTCAAATGTTTAACTGATCATCTTTAATCAAAAACGAAAACAACCATTGGATGTCTTAATAGCAACATTTTGCAATCAAAGGGAATTGAATGGAAACCCGTTTACAGGGAGATTTGCACAGCTGTTTTCAGTATAATTCAATCTTCACTAATATTTTTAAAACCCATCAGATTAGCGTGTTTTTTGATTCTACGTGTCTGAACGGGGGTTGGCGAGCGTAGGTTGCAGGGACAGAGCCCCCTAGTGAATTATAATTCTACTAAGGTCTGTATCAATTTAGATGAATTAGTTGATTTAGTTGAATCATGTTTACTGAAAATTCCTCTTTAGTGCTTAATACTTTCATTAGGTGAAAACACTATTATTACATGAGTTGCATGTATGCAAGTAGCGCATGTTATTTAAGTAGCGCAAACTGAACTGTTTAGAAGTTGAAATTGGAACCCCCCCTCCCCCTCCCTGAACACAGTTCAGTTTACGCTACTTAACCACTCCCAACGATTCAGATTTTGAGCTCAAAATTTAAGTTTAAGTCTAAGCTTTTAAAGCCTTTAATGAGATACAGAAAATAATGGTAAATAATAGATGTTCGTTACTCCAAAGTCTAAAGCGTCCTCTGCAGACATTTTTTTAACTTTATCTTTAAAATTTATTTTCAAGAAAATACTGACATAAAGAATAGTTTCAGCCAAAACCGCAAACGAATCGACCGATTTTTCCGTTTTTTATAATCATTTGAAATATTTGGACCCTAAACTTTAATGGCGCCTATATCCTTCGTGAGACGTTTGGGACCCTTAGTTTCCTATTTAATATTGTTTGTCTTTATGTGTACTATCACCCCTTAAAGTTTTGCTCAAGAGTTTAGATTCACACTGTATATGTACACAGTCGTGGAAAAAAAAGTAAACATCCCCTACTAACTCTGTAACAAATTATTGTAGAAAAAAGTGACTGGTACCAAACGATTGGAAATAAAGTTCTACTTTTAAATTATGCATATAAAATTTGCTTAGGGGGCCATCTATATACCAAATTGAATCCAAAATTTGTTTTTTCAATAGCAATACCCAACTTTGACACCATAAATAAATTCTACACCCTTCAATTAGCCTAAAAATAAAGTTGCACGAAATTCGTACGATTAGTTTAAGACAAATTAATTATTTTAAAATGAGCATATTTAAGGGGTTGTACTCAAATTCAAGTTCAGTACTTGATAATTGAAATACAACAGAATGACTATGTTACTTCTATCAATGCATTACTTCTTGCCAATATTACCATTTCACTCCCTTAATATGTTTCGACTATTGCCAGCCTCCATGTTTCCATAAAATGAGTAAAATATATTTTGTTCAAAATAGGCTTTACTGCACATACATCCCCTTAAACCACCATTTTGACGTTTTTAAAGCATAATTCAAAAACTACTTGAAAAAAAATTGTGAATTCACATAATGCAGCACATAATAAATATAAATCTATCAAAAAGTTGTAGGTTGCAATTTATATATTTTTCGAATATTAATTTCATAATTAATAATTTATATTATAAAATTTTTAAAATTACAAATTTAGTGCATTTAAGTTTGGGTTTTTTAGTATTATAAATACACAAAAAATAATCACATTAGTATTATAATTTCAGGAGATATTAATAAAAATATGAAAATGTAATTTAACATTGGAAGTTCTAAATTTTGAATGTTTATAATTCAAAAACTTATCATCTAAATGACTTCGAATTTCGTTTCTAGACAAAGTTTGAACAGGAGATTTAAAATATTTTGTCAAAATTAGATGTTGCTATTGAAAAAACACAGTTTGATCTGGTTTAAATTTTTAGATGACCCCCTAAGCAAATTTTATATACATCATTTAAAAGTAGACTTTATTTCCAATCGCTTGGTGCCAGTAACTTTCTTCTATTATAATTAGTTGCAGAATTAGTAGGGGTGTTTACCTTTTTTTTTTTTTCACGATTATACCTACATATTTAACAACACTTCTCCATTTCTGTCTCCTAACGTTGGAAACTGTTTTAATATTTATCCATGACACTGTCTGTAAAGACATCGTAAATCATAAAATATAACTTTTGATAAATAAGTGTTTTATTTATTAATTATTAGTATATATATCCCAAACTGTCTATGAGAGATTCTTGAAGTCACAAATCTTTTTTTGTTATATGGCAGAATGTAGGAATACAATTCATACAAGTAATGGATGAAAAGACTACCATAATTTATTTTCGCCAATTGCTTCCGATATGGTAGTTGGTATCCGTAAACAATAAATGCTTTTAGAACCATACATTCTCTTCCATAAAAATAATTTGTGTTTCATGCATGACATATTTCTATAATGTTAAGAACATGTATGATATTTCGATAAGCAGAACCGTATACAATTGTTTATTTAGTAACGAATACTGCTTTATTGATGACAAATATTTGTTTTTGGAAATAGTCATAATATATATATATATATATATATATATATATATATATATATATATATTCGTTAAGCATTTGCAGCAGTAATTCGCATTATTATGAAACAATCATTTAAAAAATGTAAAAAAGTTTGAAATAATTCTTAATACATTTTAAGAACCGAATTTAATTACCATTAAAATGGTATCCAATATTTTAAAATTAGAAGCAAAATATTTTATTTGCATCTTTAAAATGTTTATTAGTTTGGAATTCCATAAACTTTTGGAGAAAGTGAAAAATATTTAAACATCATAGCAGATATTTTATTAATATATCTCTCTTTCATTGATTGCTTACTATTGCATGATTAACAACTTGACCTCCAGGACGTGCGCTGCGTATGCACCCCTCATTTCAGTAATCAACGACCATGATATACACACCATACGTCGCGTCGTTCACTACACAATAATCGTTGCATATTTATACCGGATTGATCTGTGATATGCACCTGATATAACAGGGCACTGGTTGAAGGTGAGTTTTATGACACATACATTTTACACCGCATAGCCTGGTATATAGTCCTCAACGGCAAAATGAAGCCTGGAGGTCAAGAGGTTAAGAACGCATGAATAAATGAAAAAAAAAAAGAAAAAGTAAAGTAAGATGCATAGTTTCTTTGAGAAATGTCTACGTATACTGGTGGACAAATCTTAAGGACCAAGAAGAAATGTACACGTAAATGAGAATCTATGTCAGATTGTGAGTCAAGAAACAAACAATAGTATTAACAGAATGTTACACCGGATTTAACATAAAAATTTTGTTGAAAGAATGTATACAGGGTACTAACAGAGGTTCTATATCTGACACGTGAATATTGTCCGAAGACATGACTGTGCAATCAAAATATTCACAGATCACAATCGTCAGTGCCATATCAATAAGGGATGTGGCCATCGTGTAATTCGAGACAACTTTCAACAAGGCGTGGCATACTCAGAACAACATGATTCAGTGCTGTTGAGCTAAGTTGCCCCATTCTTCCTTCACTGGACGGATGAGGGTTTCCTTGTTTGTGGGAGAAAATTGTCGAGCAGCAATACGTCTCCCCAAGGTATCCCATACTTTGTCAGTGGGATTAAGGTCAAGAAAACGTGCTGGCCAGTCTATGCGATGGATATCTTCGACCTAAATACAATCTGGTACAGACTGTGTGCGATGACAAGGTGTGTTATCGTCCATAAAACGAAACTTTTCGCCGACAGCACCTCGAAAAAGTCAAATATATGGAAGCAGGACGTCTTCAAGGTACCGTTTCACGGTCATGGACCCTTGGTCAAGGACATAGAGGCCCATGCAGCCATTGAACATGATGCTTGTCCACACCAAGATACTTGAAGTCGCATATCGATCTCGTTCCAGAATATTTTCGCGACAGTAAGCACTACCAACCTCGCGCCATATCAGTTTACATCTATAACCAGACGATAGACTGAATCTACTCTTATCTGAGACGAGCATGGTAGACCAGTCGTCATCAGTCCAATTGCGATGCATACGGCACCCACTGTAAATGGCGCTACGTTGGCATTTCGAGAATGGGACACATATAACAGGTCTTCGAGCGTATAGTCCACCCTTTTTCATACGTCTTGCAACAGTTTTACGCGATATTTTAGTTCCTATAGCAGCACAAAGTTGATTTGCTAATTGACCAGCTGTGCTTCGTCGATTCCTTTTAGCTGAAATAACAATATAGCAATCTTCTAGGGACGTCGTACTGCTAGGAAGACCTCCTGCCGTGCGCCTAGTACTATTCCACATTTCTGGAATGCCGCCCATTGCCTAGAAACAATACTGTGCGCGATGTTAAATTCACGGGCAACATATCTCATTTTGCATTCTGCTTCCAACTTTCCGATTTCCGGTAGAACAATCGTTCTACCACCAGTAATATCACCTAAATTATGCCTCGAATACATCTCCAAAATTTCATTGTTCAATCTTCACTCCATCTCCTTCAATTTTTACATCTACTGACAACTCACAGCACCTGCCGATTGCCTTAAATCTCTTATCTCTGTTATCACGTGATCGACAAAAGCGGAAGTACAAAATTTGCGTAAGTTTTACAAAACAGAGTACATCCCACATTCATGCAAATTTACACGCGCTGCTGCGGATCTATTTCTAACTGTAACCGTTGAAAATAACAGTGGTTCTTAAGTTTTGTCCACCAGTGTATATGAGTAACGGGTGCGTACAATTCTACAACAGTTTTTTTAATAGATATTTTTGCCATATTTAATCACAGAGAAATATTAGAAATTCTATGACGAAATTTTTTAACATTAAATCAAAATATATCTAATCTAAAATACTGGGCGCCATTTATGCCTGCGAGTTTCAAAGGAGTGTACGCACCTTGTGAGTATTATAAAACTTGAACATGGACATGTTAGATGTAAAAAAAAATACAAGTTATAGCAAAGTTTATATAAATAATTTTCGAAAATCAAATATGGATGTGGTTCTTAGAAAGAAAAATGCACAGGAAAATTAAAAAACCCACATTAATTTTCTAAGAGTGAATTAGACATAAACATTGGCGAAAAATGATGCTCTAAAATCGGGTAACATTCCGCGTATGCAGGGAGGTCATAAACAAAACTTCCCCGATATATAATTTGCTAGTGGAGTAACCGCTAAACCGATCTAAAGGAAATTTCAGACATTGTTATTTGAAGGTATGCACTTGAAATCGTGATGATTTAAAACAACGTATCTCTCATGGTTACGCTTACAATGAAAAATTTTCGAAATATTCGAGAGTCAATAAGTTGACAATGTGTATATTTTAATAAAACACATTTAAGTCCCCCTTTTTTCCTGTTCAAATTCATCAGCGCATAAAAAACCATAAATGGCGCTGGAACTATACACATATGACGAAAATTGTCGGTGTAGAAAATTTTGTAAAGAAGAGCATTGTAAAGGACCAATGACATTACAGAGAAAAACTGCTTGCATGGAAATTTTAATATGTGCAATAGGTACAACAACCTTTATTCAATTAATGAAAATAATTGTGTTTAATAAAGGAATTTTCTAAAATCTTAACGAACATTTCAATAATCACTTCAACAAAGTTTTACCTTTCATGATTGGGGTGCTTTTATCATATAATATAAATAAAAATATAAATTATTTTGTTAAATAAAAAAATCCATTTAAAATTACTTAAAGATGTTTTAATGAAATGTATACATTGTACAACTGAAATATCAAAACCAAATTCTTTTGAGCATCTGACATGCTCATCATCTGGATTAAAATCGTTAAAAGCTAGAGGTGGAGTTCATTCATTTACACGTGATGCGCTGTTCCAAAATTCAAACTGAAAATGGCGGGAAGGTTAAGTTATTTGTTGTCAGATGCTCGAAAGTACTTGGTTTGGTGTTTTAGTTGACAATGTGTATAGTTTAATAAAACACATTTAAGTAATTTGGGATGGAATTTTTGTTTTTACGAAATAATTTATATGACTTGTCACAATGAGGTGAATTAAAAATTCGGGAAACTGGATATAGTTTACTTCATTTTCACTTAATATATAAATACTGTCAGAAAATTTTAATTGTTTGTTGACAGATATTCGAAAATACTTGGTTTTGATGTTTTAGTTGTATAATGTGTGTATTTTAATAAAACACCTTTAAATAATTTTAAAAGGAATTTTTTTGTTTTTAAGAAATAATTTATATGACTTGTCACAATAAAGTGAATTAAGAATTCAAGAAACTTGATGTAGTTTATACCAGTATAAATACTGCCAGAAAATTTTAATTTAGTTCACTACAATGCTGTTTGTTCGTTACCATTAGTAGATAAACTTTCCACTGCTTGAATAAAATATTTAGTTTTTTATACACGGTAGGTAAGTGTAATACATTGTTTAATATAACATTGGTTACATTTCATTTGTGGATATTGAATACAATATTAATATACAATATTTTTATTTATTCAAGCGACTTGTTATGTTTAATTTATTTATCACTTTGTCTCAATGACAATAATTTAATTACATTAATCTAATATATAGAAAGAAAACTGCTTTATATACTTCAAGTAGTTTCCTCCCTTTCTTCACCTCTTTCCCGATATTTTGCAGTACTTGGAAACATTAGTGCAACATTTTATTTCTCCATATTTCGAAAAAAAGAAAACCACAATATCTATAAATTAAGTATTTAATAAATATTGATATGCAAAATTGTAATTATATCTGCTGAACCTAAACTAAATCTTGCAGGTAAAGTTTAGCCATACTTCGTACTTTAAAATGGATAAGACAAATACTCAATTATTGTCAAATCATTTGAAAGAAATCATAAATACAATAAATATATAAAATATTTTGTTAAAACAAAAATATCCATTTAAAATTACTTAAAGGTGTTTTATTAAAATGTATACATTGTACAACTAAAACTTCAAAACCAAATAAAGAGAGTCCGGGATACATTTTAAAATAATTTTTATTTATTGAGTTAACCATATCATTTGTAAACAAAATCACATGATAAAACTTTTCATAATTAAAAAAAAATTAAATGCAAAATTTATTAAAAAAGTGGGGTAATTAAAAATCGTTATAACTCGAAATATTATTTATAGAATTTCAAGTTTTTTTCATTTAAATAAACATAAATATATGTTTCAATTTTGATTCAGTATTTTTTAAAATATTAATTTAAAAAAATTAAAATATTGAACAAAACAATAAAAAAAAGTGGTGCAACTTAAAAAAAATTATATTTTCAAAACTAAATAATTTTTTTTTAATATGCTGAATCAAAATTAAAGTAAAGGAATTGAAAAAGACATGTTCCAAGTTTGAACCCTTTATATTTAATGGTTCTTGAGTTATAAGAATTTAAATACGAGAAATGGTCAAAAAACCAATCATTAAGAAAAACGCATTTTTACAAGAAGTCGTTTCCATGACAGCCATAGCTTTAAAGCTAGATTTTGAAAACAAACCAAAACGAAAAAATTAATATTTCCTGTTTTAATTAAGATAGAAATGTGATTTAAACGTCATTTTAAGAAGGAAAAAGAACAGAAAATTTTTTAATGCAATAAAAGTTTTTTTAAAAATTTGAAGACTTTTTGTGCCCCCTTAAGAGATTAATGAATCAGAATGTCGCGAATATTTATTTTTTAATCATAGTTTTAACGGTTGTGTGTTATTGATTTAAATTTCCTAAAGAAAATTTTTGATTTAAAATTGTAATCGAATACTTTTATCTTAGATTATTTTTCTTACAATTTTATGTTTAAAGAATAAAAATAATAATTCGTAATCACTATATTACATCATGTAGTTGTTGTTAAAATTATACATTTTATTTCTTATATAAAACTTATTTATAAAATTATTCCCAGCTAGATAAAAAATGATTGCTAAAACAATTCCATTGTTCAGAGCTTCTTTTAAAAAATCGAAAACCAATAGTTTGGGAAAGCTGACTCTACATCTTTAAAAAATTGAATCATAGTTCTTTCTTTAATTTAAAATGTGATGTTTTACATTTTGTACTAAAAGTAGTTTACGAACTTTAACTTAAAACTGATTATCATGACGTTTTCAAATTTTACACCAAAGTGTTGTTCCTTTGTAAGTAAAAATAAATAAATAAATAAATAAATAAATAAAATAGGGAAACAACGTGGAAAAATTTAACTGAATTTTTCATGTCAGTTATTTATTGCTAATTTTTATATATTGAAATCTTATTATGTATATATGTGTACTTTTCTGAGCATATAAGAATGTCGGATGAAACGAACTCCAATCATTCTTAACAGTCCAAAGAACTTATAATATCATTTAAAATTCTGAAACTGAATTTAATTTCTAAGATACTAATTCATTTTTATTTTTATTGAAATTTCTCCTACAAAGGCAAATGGTAGCAATTTGGCTATTTCAGTGTTGTAGAAAAAAACAGAGGTGATTATTATAATTGTGTTAAAACTGAGACTCTTTATTTTCCATACACTTGCTTTTAGTGAGGGGCTTTAAATTCATACACTGTAAAAAATAAATCTGTAAAGTTACTAAAGTTTTTCTAGGAAAGGATTCCTAGAACTTTTTATGTAACGGCAACAAGAAAATTTCCTGTAACAGACGCTGTTACAGGAATTTCAGCTGTTGCCGTTATATAAAAAGTTCTAGGAATCCCAGTTTCCTAAAAAAAACTTTAGTAACTTTACAGATTTTTTTTTACAGTGTAGGCATGAAACATTTACTGTTTGTCCGAATTGAAAGAGACCTTTTTTTATTGCTGGATTGGAATAAATATTCCTCTCCATTTAAACTGTTTTGTTTTATTATTATTTATTTTATTTTGGTTTTAAATTTAGATCTTCTGAATAAATGTACATTTTACATTTTATTTTAATTATTTAATTATTTATTGGGTTGTGGTATCTTCAGGTAATTATTTGTTTCTTATTATGCCATGTATACATATAAATATCTCAAGGCGGTTCTGCTTTGGGCTTCATATCGACCAACTTTAAGAGGTATTTTTAAAACGGAAAGCTGTTTATTTGTAGATGATACAGCACTAGTTGGTTTTTTTTAATACTTCAGCTCTTATATTTTATTTATAATTTTAAATATTATTATTGATTTTTTTTTAAATGGTGAAAAGCGGGGTACCTCTATTGTTTCAGAAAAAAGATAAATAATGGGATCATTATATCTTTATTGATTATATCTCTATTGTTGTCATTTTCTTATTATAATTACAAAGAAGTATTTTAATTTTAAAAAATTGTGCCTGAGAAAATCAAGATGTTTAAGATTCCTAAAAAAGAAATGACATCATTTAAACAAAGTCTATGTAAAAATATGAAACTATAATGCTTTCATTCAACTATGTCAATATTTATTAGAAGCTCTGAAAATATTCAAGCGGTTAGTAGCGTATTTAAGCCGATGATTCGTTACCAAAAATTTAACATTTCAGAGGTTTTGGTACAGATATTTTTACATGTAAGATATCATATTATAAAATTGAAATGGTGAACTTTTTCCCCTCAAAGAAGAGAAAAAGAACATTGTTATATCACTGATGCCCCTAAACACAGAGATCTTACCATTTATAGAAAAGTGTAATTGGATCATATTTTAAATGGCTTCGAAAAAATTACCATGTATGTTTTTAACGTTGCTTATAGTACACTGTAAAAAAAATATCTGTAAAGTTACTAAAGTTTTTCTAGGAAACTGGGATTCCTAGAACTTTTTATGTAACGTCAACAACAAAAATTCATGTAACAGATACACTTTTATGCCGAAAATCAAAAAATTTGTAAGGTTATAAAGAATTTTTTAGGAAACTGGGATACCTAGAACTTTTCATGTAACTACAACCGGGGTTACAGATAAAATTTTAGCAATATTACTGTAATTTTAGCAAATTCATTTGTAAAGTTACAGAATTCTGTAGCTTTACAGAAACTAGTTTTGAAGATTTGCAGCTTTCTTTGTACAGTTACAGAGGAAAGTTTAGTAAGCATGTAACTTTACTTCTGTAGAATTACAGATTTTTTTTTTTACAGTGTATGTAATACTATAATCATATCTGCCCCTATAGAAAATTTATGTCAATATTGCATACATAAACACGATAGATAAAACATTTCCCTTTTACCAGCTTTTTACAAAAACAATGAAAAAAAAAACTTTTATTTCAACTTGCAGAAGAAATTGCCTTTGAAAAAAATATCTTTTAATATTTTTTAGACACAATTTAAAATAAAAAAGAACTCTGCGAAAAATCCGAAAACGATATTTTACGAAAAAAATTTAATTATCACTAGACACATTTTAATCTTAATTCTTTAGTGGTCTTATGTAATCAATTTTTCTTTGTTAAAAGTCTTTTTTGTCCTCTATCAGATGAAGAATGTTATATCAATTCTGAAGTTCAAATTAAAGTAGAAATAAAGGTACAAGAGCACGAAAGATAGCAATTATTAATTTCAACACATGGAACTGTACACATATTTCCATAAATATGTACAGTTAAATTAAATGCTGTTGAAATGTATTCAATTTTCCTTTGTTAAGAGTCTTTTTTGTTCTCTATCAGGTAAAGAATGTTATATCATTTCTGAAGTTCAAATTAAAGTAGAAATAAAGGTATAAGAACACGAAAGATAGCAATTATTAATTTCAACATATGAACTGTACATATTTCCATAAATATGTACAGTTAAATTAAATGCTGTTGAAATATTACTTGAATTTATGAGATCATCATGATATATTGCGTAAAGTATAAATTTTAAATAAATAAAAAAAAATATTTTTTTCTAATATATACGAATATTAGTTTTCTTTTTTCGAAGAAAAAAAGAACAGCACATTCTAAAAATAATGACAATTATTTCCAAATCTAACGAAACATAACACAACCGCTAACGAAAACATTTCGAATTACCTATGATTCCGAAAAGATTTTTTCATCATTAGAAACCTCAAGAACCAATATAAGGAAAATGCGCCTATAGTGGGCCACTTATTGTTCTGTGCGTTTGCAATTATATAAATAAGTAGCACTTATAGTTGTCATCTGGTCAGTCCGTCTGTCCGTATATGACAGCGCAAAAACTACCCAACAGATTGGTTTGAAATTTAATGTATATGTTACCGGCCAAACCCGATTTTAGGCCAAACTAGATTAGCCTAGGCCAAACTAGTTTATCCTAACGCGCATAGGATAAACTAGTTTTTCCTAGGCCAAACTAGTTTATCCTAATGCCCATAGGATAAACCAGTTTTTCCTAGGCCAAACTAGTTTATCCTAACGCCCATAGGATAGACTAGATTTTCCTAGGCCAAACTAGTTTGGCCTAACGCTCATAGGATAAACTAGTTTAGCCTGTTATTCTTTGGTCCGAACTAATTTATCCTAGGCCGATCTAGTTTATCCTAGGTCAATTCAATTTGGCGTGATTTTATTGATCCCAAAGACCGCCCCGGCGCCAATCTTCCAATTTATCCTAGGCCGATCTAGTTTATACTAGGCCAATGCAATTTGACCTGCTTTTATTGATTCCAACTACCACTCCGGCGCCAACCTTGCGCAAAGTAGTATTGCCGTCAACCCTGTATAATATATTTTATTCCATGGGGAGCGGGATGCTGCCTCCCTTTCTTCTCCATTTCACCGGCGTCGGTAGTTACAAAATATGTTCCATGTGACAAATGTGGGCTGGAGGATCAAAGAATGAGATGAGAGGTTATCATAAAATTTAGGAGAAGAAGAATTTAGCGGATTGATTAATAATGTACAGTATAACCTCGAAAATCCGGCGCCGTCGGGACCGGGACTTTGCTGGATTTTTGAAAATTCCAGATTCCTGAAAGAATATCAAATGTACTTCTGATATTCTAAATGGAATGGTGCATTTATTCATAATTAATTCAAAGCCAAGTGATATTTATGTGAGAAAAAAATAAATATTAAAAAAACATGGATTTTGTCTATGGTACATCAATTCCAATAAACAGTGAAATCAATTCTTATGTAATTTCCGAAACATGGATATCAACTTCATTTGTTTAAATTTTTGCCGTTCTTTAACAGCTTTTTCTTGAATATCGATTTCGGAAATATAGTTTTGTTCCTCTAAAGCATGCATAGAGTAATTTTCTAGTCAAACATATACATTTTTCAAGTGACATCTTTTCTTCTGTCGGTTCTTCGTCCTCCTTCCCCTGTGCTGCTACTATACAAAGCCGTCTCAAGACTACAAGCCAAACACAAGGTTTCGTGACGTCACGACGCGGGGCTTAGATCAGCCGTGGAGAGCACATGCGTTATTTAAAACATTAATTCTTTCCTCCATATTTCAACTTATTATCACAGCATATGGAAAAAAAAATAAAAACTTATAGTTTAAAGACGCTAATTAAGTGCTTTTTAATCAATTTCGATCACTCGAAACAATAATAACGATAACACAAAAACAATATTTATGAAATAATATCACTGTGTCAATGAAAATGTGCATCAGAATTAAAGATACATTAAAGAAAATTCGTTCTTTAATGAAAAAAAAAATCCCAAGTATTAAATTTATTTTAGTAGACAGTTTTTATTATTTATTCTACTTTGAAATTTAGAACCAATATCAAGAAAGTTATCCCTAAACCAAGCCCGGACTGAGTGTCTGAAAGGAAAATTGGATGGGCCCGTAAAGACCCTTACATCGAATAACAAAAGACTAACTCGCAAAATTTTGTAAATTTGGACGCTAAACTTCTATTATATATTTAAAATAAATAAATAAATAAATAAAACGAGTTTTTAGTGAATTTTGCTCACTTCCATAGATGTATCTGAGTTGAGCGGATTCGTTTGAAAATTTTTGATTTTGAGCGTAAACTTGACTCATGTTTGAGAAATTGAATTAAGTTTGAATTAGTTCGTTTTTTTTTTTTTTTTTTTTTGTGAGCGTGTTCAACACTGTTTGGCATCAATTAAAGCGCGTCAAATTCTATCGGCATAGGATAAACAAGATTGGCTTAAGATAAACTGGAAGTTTTGCGCCGAAGAGGTCTTTGGGATCAATAAAAGCACGCCAAATTGAATTGGCCTAGGGTAAACTAGATCGGCCTAGGATAAACTAGGTCAGATCAATGAATAACGGGCTAAACTAGTTTATCCTATGAGCGTTACGCCAAACTAGTTTGGTCTAGGAAAAACAAGTTTATCATATGGGCGTTAGGATAAACTAGTTTGGCCTAGGAAAAACTAGTTTATCCGATGCGCGTTAGGATAAACTAGTTTGGCCTAGGCTAATCTAGTTTGGCCTAAAATCGGGTTTGGCCGGTAACATATATAATCGTAATAAATTTTATAGTCATCTATTTTTGAATAAGAGTGCAACAGCTATTGCACCAAGATTTGAATATTTATAAAACTAGTTATAGTTCAAACGTACCTCTTTGCCACGTGTGACGTAACAATTTCGACTTGTTAAAAAACAAGCCCAAAATGCATTTCTTGAAAACGACTGAAAGAAATCTGATTAACTAACATTCTTAAATGCCAACTTTCCATAAACTGTTTGGAATATTTTTTTTTTTTCTGCTGGTACATTTGTTAATTTTCTAGAGTGTCTTCAAAAACAGATTTTCTGGCAAATTTTTAGAGATTTCATTAAAGAATAAGTTTTTATGTAAAACATTGTTTCTTTAATATTATCTTTTATTTTAAATTAAACTACTATTAATATGTTCTATTTTATTGTAAATAATCTGTTGGATACTTTGAAAACTTAAAGACTCGTACATCGGAAATTTAATAGGCCCACTACTGGAAAGTAGAGGAAGGTAACACTTCTTATTTTTCAATTTTTCTGGGGAATATATTTTGAAACTTTGAATGTTTATTCTGATATATGAAGGTTAGGACTCGTCTATAAATATATATATGTTTTGGAATTCACTAACACTTTAATAATCATTAGATAAATGTCTTTAAGTGGCCTAATACTGGTGCGTTTACCGTATTTAGGATATTTACAAAATTATTTATAAAAACAAACATTCTTTTCCCACTGACTGATTTGCGGAAACATTTCCGAGTAATTTTATAGTGTATTAATAATTTATCTCAAACCAGAATATCAGTTTTTAGGATAGTTTATAAATTCTAAATTAAGGGGTGTCAGGACTCTTAAAGCTTTAAAATTTTCGAAATTTTAATTTTTTTAGATGTTAAACTCCTATCTTTTCTGAACATTTTGATATAATTGTTTCCTTAAAATTCCCATTGTAACAAAAGTTATGCCTTTTAGAATTATATCTTCTCAATAGCTGAAGCGGCGTTTCCGAAACTTTGAAGTCATTTTTTTCCAAATGACGTATCGGAGCATAACGCACGCGATATCTCCAAAACCTCTGAATATTTTTCATGAAATTTTCAAAACATATGTTTCTTGTTAGTCTGTATAAACTGTACCTAAAGTTTCCTTTTTATTGTTCAAAAAAATATTTTTTAGGTGATTATATTGTTGAAATTTTCTAAATTTCGCTTTAGCTAAATACAACTTTGTATTAAAAATATAAAAATGCTTTAACTACAAATTTAGTTAGGTTCATATTAATTATTACAAAATCAAGTATACGTAGGCACCAAAGTTTTCATTCTAGTTGCAGAATTTATTTTGTAATCCTGCGCGTAATCTGGTGTTAATTTTCTTCTCGACAAATCTCTGACTGTTTGGAGTCTCCTGTAAATGCTAATTCTGCATCTTGCAACTTTTTAAATACATGAAATGAAAGAACATACGTATATATTTCATCCCAATTAAAATTGTGTCTTAAAATCAAATACATTTTAAGATATTAAATGTTGAAAATGGTCTTTGTTTTTCATTTTTTACAATTTTAAGAGTCCTGAATTAAACATTTTTAGCTGCGTAACAGAATTTACACATGCAAGAGTAACAAAATAATATTAATATTAATGTTAATGCTTTTAATTTATCGTGTATGTCGGACATGATAATGTTTAACTGATGAGTGATAGCATCTGAAAACCTACATTCTGGGTTGATAAAAATGATTCTACAATAAAAACTACTTGGAAACGTTTTTGAAAATCAATGGCAGCCAGGGCTTATTTTCTAATAATCCGGATCGCTAAAATTCGGCAGTAATAACAACTGTAGTCCATCCCTCGTCCACTCTGCCCACGTATTTATATTTCATACGTTATTTGCAAAATTTAAAACAATTTCGTCTTGAGGAAAAATTTTTTTTTATATATTTTGACTAAATAATATGCATGTATATATACATTAAAATCTCGTAATTGAACTGAGAAAATTAGCAATGGGGAATTTTTAGAAAATCCTATTCCCCAAGGATTCCTTTGTATCAACTAGCAAAACACAACAGACATAGCGCTGTTCCGGTAGGTCTCGGTGTACGTAGTATTTATAAGAGCCGATGCGTTCCAACTACTACTTAAATAATCACTAAAAATAAAGAAGTGCAGGAGCTGTGATCCTGTATGCATCAGCGCAAATTAAGCACTGTGTTTAGATGAAAAATTTGATCAGTAAGAGTATTTTATAGCTATTTTTATTACTCTTCCGAACGCTAGATAGAAGTGTGGTCCTATGTGTGCGATACGCTACGCCACATCTGTAAGCGCTTTGGTAAGAAAAAAATGCAAATAAATATGATTTTCGAAAGCGCTGTTTTACTGGGCGCAGGAACGCAGTATTTATGTGCTCCGGTAAATTCCGACCAATTTTTAAATACTCACTAAAAACAAAGAACTACTGGAGCTGAACTCTTTTGAGCTCAGGCGGAAATTAAGTACTGATGGCAGCAAAAGAAATTTTGTTTTTATAAATGCCTTTTTAAATCTTGAAAATATATTGGTTTTTGAGATTTCTAAAGATGAAAAACGCTCTTTGGATCGTTAGTAACTCAGAAGAGGTTTTGGATCTTTTCGTTCCTGGTTATGTTTTATTTTACAAGATTAAGAAACATCTTCCTTTTTTTCATTGTACTTGCATGTAACAGGAAATCCTGTAATAAAAATGCGTATTATAATTATTAGGTTATAGGGTAGACCGGGGCATGTTTACGCGGGTTTTTTTCAATGAATTTTCTAATTTTTATGTTTTAACTTAGGAAATTTTAGACATTGTGGTTTTATAAAGCAGTTAATAAAGTCAAAATATGTGTATTCAGTTGTTGCCCTACTTGTGTTTTTAACAGTAATATATATATATATTTTAGGTTCAAGTCTTTTGCGTAAACTTGACCCGGGAACGGGACAAGTTTAGGCATCAAGTGGGGCACGTTTACGCATATTATAAGTGATACCAAGGACTAAGTGAAATAAATATTTAATCAAATTGAAATGTTTTATTTAAAACTTAAAACACTGTTTAAAAATAAAAAAAATCAAAGAGAATTAATTAAAGAACATTTTATAGGCTACATTGAAAGCATAGAGCTTATTGCTAATTAAAACAGAAATTATGTAGGCATCTTCATCATCACTGTTACAGTTTTTACAAACAAAAAATAAAGCATTTCCTTTTGCACATTTGTCATGGGACTATCTTTGCATCTAAGGCATTGAACCCAGTATTGTTCTTTTCGGATTGGTTGTATGATTTCAAACAACAGATACACATACAGTTTGCATCTTCGTCATCAGATTCATTCACTATTTTCTTTTTTCCAGAGTGTACCAAACTTTTTCACTTTTACAGTTTTTGATTTAATACTTTTCTCTTTGCTGTCTTCTTGTCCTGCTTTCATAGAAACTAGTAAATTTTTACGTAAATTCTTCTTTTTATTTTGCTCTTGTCTGAGGGTTAGAACGTACGTAAAGGTGTTCCGATGTCAATGCGTAAACGTGCCCTGTCGCCACGTTTGAATTTATTTTTAACGTGCTACGGAAATTAATAACATTTCTGTTCATACAAATACAGTCTCAAAAAATGATAAAATTCTGCTAATGTTCATATATTTGTTTATCCTTAACTAAGTATTATTAATTCACAATAAGTTTCAATAAATTCAAAACAAAATTTACTCACCTTGACAGAAAACAGGTTATCCTTTCCTGATGCTATACAGCAGGTCGACTGACGCTCATAAACGTGTGAGAATATCCACTAGGGAGCAGCAGGAATCTGTCATGACTGGTGGCGCGTCAATCATAACACGTTTCGGAAAAAGTGCACTGCGTAGACGTGCCCAGGTCTCCCCTATATAGTTTCTGTAACTAAATGTACAATCCTACAGCTGTTTAGCGTGTCGTTTTATTAAATAACATCATAAAGGAAAACATTTAATAAAATTCATAATAAAATATTATAAATATTATTTTCTCATATAAATATTGTCTTTTTATCATAAAACAGCGTAATAATTTAATGGCATCCAACTTTTATTATGTACAGAGGTGTGAAAAGTATTAGAATAATTGTGAAATTTACAATAAAATCTTGTTATATTAAAGAAATCTTGTTATATTATTTAAAAAATATTTATACATTTAATATTTAGTGTGCATCCCCTTGTTTTTTATTAAAGATTCGATACGTCTTGAAATACTTTGTATGAGTTTTTAGCAAATAAATTGTATTTCGTTTTCATGGTGCCAAATTTGGATGAGTCCTTCTATCAGACCATTCTTGTTTGTGATGTTTCATTTCTTTAATTTTTTCTTTACAATGGCCCAAAGATTTTTTATGGGGTTCATATATGAACTGTTTCTAGGCCATGGAAGTGATTTCTTTAATTAAAAATTAAAGAAATGAAACATCACAATCAAGAATGTTCTGATAGAAAGGCTCATCCAAATTTCGAACCAATGACAACGAAATACAAATTAATTGCTAAAAACTCATACAAAGTATGCCAAGACGCATCGAATCTTTAATAAAAAACAAAGGGATGCACACTAAATGTTAAATGTATTAATATATTTTTTTAAATAATATAACAAGATTTTTTAATATAAAAATATTTTATTGTAAATTTCACAAATATGCAAATAATTTTCACACCTCTGCATATAAATAGTGTAGATTAATGAAAAAAACTCTGCTAATTTCGTCAAAATAAATTTCAAGCGAAACTTTAGTTAAAACATTACTTTGAAGTCAAATGAGTCTTGTCAATATATGAAACATTTTATCATTTAATTAATTATGTTATCTTCTCGCAGTTAAAAAATCCTTCGGATGCTTTTTTAACTCTGTATTTGGAAAAGAAAAAAGGGTTTTTCTTTTCCAAAGAAAGATTACATTTTAAATATTTCACACACACACACACATATATATGTATATATATTGTAAAACTGCACGGAAATTTAATCTTATAAAGATTTGTACTACATACATACTGGCAAAAATATTCCGGAGAAATTTCATTGAAGTATAATTTAAAGTAGGTATTGCATATACTTTCTTGAAACATTACACTAAAAGCAAAAAATAAAAAAATTGGGTACTTTATTAGATTTCGCAATTCTACATATTCAAGGCTAGTTTTTTTATGTATTGTCAAAACTTTTTCACGCTTCAGCAAAATAGCATTCAAGAAATGCTACCTATATCGGTTTCCTAAGAAATGCAAAACATAGAAAATGCCTTGGATAGTTTTCTATTCTTTCGCAATTTATTTTTCTAAGATATGAAAAGAAAATCCTAAAATGTTTCGTTCCTCCTAAATTACAGTAATAAAAAACGAACTCTCGACAGATAGGATAAAAAAGAAATTTTGATGCTTTTATACTCTGTTTTATATTTGATACTAGAGAACGCGAAGATGCAATGAAAATGTTTATACAAGTGCCATTTTAATCACAAAATTTCCACTTTCAATCTGTACAATTAATATTTTCTTTTGATATTAAAAAAAAAAAAAAAAATTTAGTGCCTACTCTAATTTTCAAGACACAGGTATTTTTCCGACTATTTTCATTGGATTTGCTATCTATCTGGGGCATTCTCACAATCTTTTGACTTTTGGGGGGAAAAAATCTGGCGAAATTAAGCTTGCTAAAATAACATTTTAATCTGATAGACGAGTGCCTTAATTATTCAAAATAAAGAAAAAATGGTCAGCAGCGAAAATTTTTTTAACTGAGATTTAAGTTAAACTTGCGAGTTTAATTTTCCTTACCATTTTACCACTAAAACTTTTTATTTTTTTCTAAATTTTTACTTATAATGAATTTGAATAGAACCCATAGGACATTCAAATAAGAAATAATGACAATGTAGTATTTTTAGTACAAAATTTTGGTATAACATTGTCTTAAAGGGGTATTAAAGAAGGAGCGGTAATGTAAAAAAAGGGGATGGTATACGAAAAAAGAACGAAATGGGAAAAAAAATGACGGTAAGGATGGAACAGCAAGGAAAATTACCAACTATTTTAGGCAGATCATGTTAAGACTAAGTGGTAGTCAAAATGTTCATTGATTTTTAGAAGCAGTTATTTACATTGGATTAAATTACAAAAAATAATAATTTACCTCGAAAAGTGCAGGAATAAACCTTGGGGACGGTGAGACTACCAATAAAGCCACGATGCTTGAAATTGATATTTAAATGCCGATTTAAATTCTACGGTAAATTTCCTGCCAAAGAATTTTAGACAATATTTTTCTAGCATACTTCTGCATGAGAAAAAACTTGAAAAAAATTCTGTGGCTGCATCTGAAGTGATTTTCTGTATGATTTTAGAAGACGGATGGTAAAAAATCTAAAACCTAGGGACAGAGTTAAAAAAAATAATAACAACCCTAAAAATATGTGCGGGTTAATTTTTAGCTACCTTTTTATATAAACAACAGTTCCAATTTCAGAAAAAAATTACATCGAATTATTTTTATTGAAACAATTTTATCCAGACAGCTCCAAAGTTAAAAATCAGCTTCAGGGACACGGGACGGTATAGGTGTTTTCCAGGTGTTTGGACCCCCAACATCGTCCAAATCTTATTTATCTCCTTAATATTGTTGTGCAATCATGCAATGGGATGTTCCCAAGTATATGAAAAAAAAAAAACACACAAAAAAGTGTATTAAAATAAAAATTATTATTCAGGGACATGAAAGTCCATGTGAGAATGCTCCATCTATTTTATAAAGAACAAACGTGTCCGTGCGTAATGCTGACGTCATTTTGTCAGCGGAAACAGCAGACGATTAAATTTGACTTTTATTACCTTTTATTGCAAAATTTTAAACTTCTAATTAATAGCACACGTTTTCAATTTTTACTCCGTCGAATAGGAAAAAAAATGTGTTTTCAGATGCAATTTGTTTGAAAAGTATTTTGCAATTTGTTTGAAAACTGTACCGCAATTTTCGCAATTTTTATTGTTTTTAAAATTGTATTCAAGCTTGAATATTTTTCAAATCTATCTTTATCGCGTACAGGTAATTACGAAAGATAAATCCATGTGCACCTAGATTAACATAAATCACGCGTCATTTGTTACATCTTATATTCCATAATGAAAATCAAACATCCATCAACCAATAAATAAAACAATAAATGTAAATAAAACACAAATTTAAGACATGCAATCGAATTTCGCTCTTAAACCATTGAAATGAACATAAACAAAAAGGCTGATTGTAAACAGCGATCTTTAGCTATTTCTTCGGCTGTTAACTCCTGACTTGAGGTCAATACGAAAGTATAGCTTTTAATAGATTTCATAACTTTTTATGAACGTATTATTACTTTTTAACAGTTTCCAGCAAAGTTCGAAAGTGTTTATGCATTCGGTTTGTCTGTCCGTCTATCCACGCTCTAACTCCCGTAAACATACTCGAATTTTCATGCAATTGATAAACATTATTTAAGGTCACCAAGGCATGTTTGGCATTGTATATGAAGTATGTGGGATTAATAGTTCATTTACAGGGGCACTAAAAAGAATTCCATTACGTTATGGTATATGGTAAAAAATCGTTTGCAGAGTATTTTACTGACATTACGTTAATTCAAATGTATTGAAACTGATATAAAGCACTGAATTTCACTACATGATGATTGCTATAGTGTAGGGCGCTCATAGCATTTGCCGTTCATTTACACAAAAAAGAAATCGGTTACAGTACTGTCTTTGAGTAATAATTGCTTGAAGTGCGTTTTAAAATCTGGTGTGTACTTTTAAATAAAAAAAACTTGCATGTTACTCGTTGCATATAAATTTTATACCTCATATACAGGGCTGCACAAAAGAATTCACGTATCATTCTTCTTATTAGCGGAAATTCCGGAAGGGGAATTTTCAACTAAGGTGCTAACTGTTTTTTAACTAATTTGTTAACTGAACTAAATTTTGGCATGCGTGTAGTTAATAGATACAAATCTGTATATCATATGCTATACTGGTCTGCTAAAAGAGTCCTTATAATTTTCCAATTGCAGATGAAAACAGCTGAAATTGGGTTTTGAAATGTGTTATGCATTTCCATATGGTTGAATTAGACAATATTTTAACTTATTAAACAGTGCAGTTTTTTACATTATTTTGAATGTGTTTGAAAGTGTTTCATAATATATGCTACACGCATGATTTTTTTCTTTCTTGTTTTCATATAAATACGATATTTGGCATTATTACTGGGGCATTCTAAAAAAAATGTATTAAGTATAAAAAATCTTTTAGAGCTTTCAATTTTTTAAAAATGGTTTTCACCTACATATTCTGTAACCCCGGAAGCCTGGTTTTACCCCCTTGTTCTGTTAATGATACATTTTTGTACTCTGAGCGTGAACGTTTATACGTTATAAGATCTTCACGGGATTGTTTCCGTTTTTTAATAACACAAGAAAGACAGAGACATAGTTTTTTTGGATGCAAAAAATCGTCCTACAGAACTTAAAAACGCTTTCAATCTGTATCATTCGTATTTTCTTTTGATATAAAAGAAAAATTAAATTTTAACTCCTTCGCTAATTTTCCAAACACACGTATATTACAGACTATTTTCACCAAATTTGCTATTCTGCTATTCATAAATATTTGTATTTTGTGAGTGAACGTTTGTACTTTAAAAGATCTTCGCAGAATTGTTTTCGTTTTCTAATAACACAAGGAAGATAGAGACGGAGTTTTTTTGGAAGCAGGAACTCGTCGTACAGAACTTAAAAACCCTTTCAATCTGTATCATTCATATTTCCTTTTGATATTAACAAAAATTAAAATTCAGCTGTTACGCTATTTTTCAAAAGACACGTATATTACAGAATATTTCGACCAGATTTGTTATTCTGTTAATGATAGATTTTTGTACTTTGTGATTGAACCTTTATACGTTAAAAGATCTTCGGAGAATCGTTTTCGTTTTCTAATAACGCAAGAAAGATAAAAACTGATGCAAGAAATCGTCCGACAGAACTTAAAAACAAAAATAAAATCGCTTGTTTCTACAAAAAAAAATTATAAAGATATATACATGTACGTTTGTATATAAACTTTATATGTAATACTATAGGTATATAAATAAATATAGTATATGTGTACTATAGTGACATCAAATAATTAGCGGAAATTTTGACTTTTAACTGAAATCTATAAAGTTATATTTGAGAACGTGAGTTTCAAAACTCGCTTTATCTAAAATTTAAAAAAAAAAATGATTTTTCTCTATAAATCTATTCTATTGGTGAACCTGCACGAAAAAACACTACAATCTTAAAAAAAAAAAAAAAAAAAAAAAAAAAAAAAAAAAAAAAAAAACTAGTTTTGTCTTGTGTTTCTGGCATTGTAAAATCTTAGTTTACAATGAAAAACCTATAGACGCAGACAGAGGTTTTTCACGATTTCTCCAAATTTGATTTTCTGGACAAGGAGAGTTTTGAAACTCACGTCCTCATTTTTTAAATTGTAATGAACTTAAAAAAAAACTTCACAAGTCTTACAAAATATCTGTAGTTAGTATGCATAGTCTGAAGATGATGTCACAACCGTCAAATCGGTGCACAAACACAGCACAATCCGTGTGTTCATTGAAAAACTCAGTATAAAAATTGAGCATTTAATAATTTACCCGTCTTTATTTGTTCATGTAATGTATTGTAATCGTAAACAAAATAATTTACAAAACTTCCAAATTTTATCAGGTACCATTCATCTATAGTTTCTTGAAATACGGAAAAATCTTGCTTAACATGAATCAATAATTTTGCAATCTTTTGGCATTTTTTGTAATAATAAGGTAAATGTAAAGATATGTCACATGAGTATTCTTTATGCAATAGATTTTTTAAAGAGAAGATAACCAAAAATCATGAAATCCATTTATTTAAACAAAACAAACCTAAAGCCTAAACCTAATTCATCAATTTAGGATAGCAGACGATACTCGGACCATTAAACCATGTGATAACATACAATTGACTTTAAGTTAATTTTTTTTAATTAATCTTTTCTATTTTTTAATTGTGAAAATGGCATCAGAAGACAAAATAATCCTATATTTACCTCTTTCAATCTTTTATTCCCAACAATGGAGTGATTCAGTTGCCATCATTAGAGAAATTTCATTAAAAATTACAATAATAATAATAACAAAAATAACACAACAGAAATCAATTTGAATTTCAAAATTTGGAAGTTATTATGATATCCTCGAATTCTTGTGAATAATTGGTGCTTTTTTCAACCCGTAATTCATACTATATTCGGAGAAATAGATATGAAATGCAAATACATAGCCAGTATTTAATATATTAGATTATATTTTATTTCATCGATCAATAACAGAACATCAACGCACGCACACACACACAAAAGTAAATTTTAGATAAAAATATTGTTCTAATGATTGTTGATATAAATAAAAAGGAAAAATAAAAACTCTTCCAAAAAATCAAAAATACGTAATTTTTCGGGGAAAAAAACAAAACTGCGATTATAAACATTTTATTCTTCATTTTTTGTGGTCTTACATAATTTTTTTTTTTCTGTGTTAAACGTATTTTTTGCTGACGTTGTTTTTTTTTTTTTTTGTTTGTTTGATGAACAATGATGTGTGTTATTTACTTCTGAAATTAGAAATAAAAATAGAAATATTGGTTTAAGAACACGAAACATAGCAATTACTAATTTTTATATATCAAAAGCGTTTCCACACATTTGAACTGTTAAATTAAAAGCTCTAGAAATATACTACTTCAATAGGAGATCATCACGGTCATACATTTTAAAGAATACTAATCTTAATTATATTTCTAATGATTAGCTAAATCTCTTTGCTATATATTCCACGAACATTTTCTTTTTTTTTTTTTTTCATTTAAAGAAAACTACATTAGCATGTAGTAGGCAAGCTCGCAATAATAATAATAATAATGTGCGTAAATTTAACCCGAGAACTGTCGCCAACATGCAAATGTGTTTACAATTTTTATATTTGACACACCTATTTTTGAACAGTAATCTTCCATTTATTTTTCCGCAGCATTTGTAATACTTATTTAGACTCTTATTTAGAAATATCAATTAAAAAATAAGAACTGCACATATAAAGGGTGTGCGTGATTGTTTCCGTTTTAAAGAGTCTCAGGACTCAGCTGAATAGATTCAACAGAAATAATTCAGCACCTGTTCTTCATAAAGCAAAGAACACGTGCGATATCACTTTATAGCTTTTCATATTTAACAATATTAACTTAACATTAACATTACTTGTTTATGTTCTACATCTGACTGTATCTTTTTAAGAGGTCTCAAGACTTTAAAATTGAAAAAAAAAAAAAAAAAAAAAAAAAAGACCATATTCAACTTTTTATATCGAAAAATATATATAATTTTAAAACACAATTTTAATTGGTATGAAAGATATAAGTTTGTTCTTTCGTTTCATATACTTAAAAATTGCAAGATGGAGAACTGGCATTTATAGGGAGGCTCCAAACTGACAGACATTTGAAAAGCAGAAAATTGGTATCACAGTTTACGCGCGCGATACAAAATAAATATTCCAACTAGAATGAAACTTTTGGTGCCTACTTATACTTCAGATTTTAAAAATTACCCTGAACCTATATAAATCTGTATTTAAAGCATTTTTATATTTTTAATACAAAGTTGTATTTAGCTAATACAAAATTTTGAAATTTTCAACAGTATAATCGCCTATAAAAAAATATTTTTTTGAACAATAAAAAGGAAATTTTAGGTTCAGTTTATACAGACTAACATGAAACATACGTTTTGAAAATTTCATGAAGAAATATTCAGAAAATTTTGAGATATCAGCGCGTTATGTCCAAAAACGTCATTTGGAGAAAAATGACTTCAAAATTTCGGAAACGCTGCTTCAGCTATGGAGCGGGTATGATTCTAAAAGCCATAACTTCTGTTCTATTGTGAATTTCAATCAACAATTCTATAAAAATTTTCAGAAAACAAAAATTATCAAAAAATCTTTATATCAAAAAACTATTGTTAAATACTTTCGAGTAGTAAGTATTTCTTGGCGTTGTTTGATATAAAGTTATTTCATACAAAATAGGGATGTTTTATGAACTTATTCTCTTCATTTAAATCAGTATGTAAAATAATAGATGTATAATCATATCTGTATATCAATGCAAGCGTATAAAAAGAAAAACAAAGTAAAAAACTGTAATATATATATATATATACGTATATTTAGACACTGATAACGATATCATTACGGTAAGGGGGGGGGGGGTCGAGGAATGATAATTTTTGATATCGTATGGGGGGGTGAGGGGTACAAAATTGCCAGAAAGTTGATAACGTTATATATGTATACAGCTCTCTATGTCCATTCGTGACCACAGAAAGGGGACAAAGTACGTGGGGAGGTAAAATTACTGAACCCGCCAAACCTCATCCTACTGCTGCATCCAGAATTAAGTGCTATAATTTCACGTTACAGCAAAACATGCAAACCTTCTTTTGCCTCTCCAGTGAAATTTTCTTTTCTCGAGATGTGTCACTTTTCCTGCGTTTGAGCGATATATGTATTTTCTGTGTACACATAATTTGTATGTCAATGGTGAAGGCAATAAACCAAAATTTAAGAGATATTATAAATTTTTCATGAGTTATGGCGTATTGCATCTGTTTACATGCAATTTTTTTATTAATTCATATTAGTCATTACACGGAAACAGCTATAAAACAAAAGGTTTAGTTCATTGCTTTTCACAATGCTGTCAATAACTTGCGGTTGGAATTTCATAGTGATATTTCAATGACTTTTTGAGAAATCATGATTTGTATGTAGAATTTTCAATTAAAAGTGCATTTTTCAGCATTTGAAGTTTACATTTATGTTTTAGTAAAATTATTTACAGTTATGTGTATCCAAAATTTACTGCAATTCTAAATCATGGACTGCTCTTTAAATCTGAGCCTTCTTTTATTTCTAGAAAGCAATTTTTGTCAGTTTTTGTATGAAGAAAAAAAAAAAAAGTTTGGCACTGGAAAGTTTGGCATTCCCGATTTCATTGACAGCTGTCAAGTACTTTCTAAGTCTCTACGACTTAAAATTTATTTATAGTACAATAATAATAAGCATAGATTCGGTAAGGTAAAGAATTAAGTTTAGTAAAATGTAAAAAAAAAAAAAAAAAAAAAAACTAAAACTTTGGTCAAAAATTGCAATTGAAACATAGTAACATTAACATTAACATTAACTTTAAAGCATTCTGTAAAAGGCAAATAATAAAAATTCGGATTACTTTAACGTTTAACTACCTGTGTAATCTTTGGACTGTTTAATAACAAAGCAGTTAGAAGGATATTTTTAATTTATCGTGAAATATTGCTTATAACTATTATATATACGTATATATATATATTGTAATATATATTGTAAAAATGTGCGGGATTTAATCTCTTGAAACTTTGTACTATATACATACAAGAAAATGTAATTTAGAAGAAATGGAAAATAGTATTTCCGAAAAATTTTATTAGGGTATAACTTTAGACATGTACTGCAAACATTTGCTTGGGACATCAAACTGAAAAAAAAAAAAAACTTTATTACTACTACGTACTTTATTAGATTTTAAAATTCTACATATTCAAGAACAATTTATTTTTATAGACAAAATTCCTTCCCGTTTCAGCAAAATAGCATTTGCTGCATAATTTCGGATTCGTGCCAATTTGTATTCGAAGAAAAATGATTCTTTGAAAGCCACGCTTATTTATTTTTTCGAATGTTGAATAATCCAGATGTTTCAGCAAATTGACAGTAATAAAGAGTATCAAACAAACGTATAACACTCACATACACGTCGAAATCGTTGGCTAATTCCAACTTCTTTATATACAGATATTTCTAGGAAAAACAAGAATTATTTCCAGCGCCGAAATTTCAAATACCTCAAAACTCTTAGCAGCTACGTAAACAAAAGAATATCACATGTATTTACTTACGCTTTAAACAAATGATCTCATTCAACTACTACTATTTTACTCATAGTATGTATCTAGATGTATGTAGAAAATTACATGGGTGCGGTAAATTCTGAAAGTCCGTTGTATCAATGAGAGACAAATCTTCCCTTACCCTCAAAACCTCACCTAACTTCGATGCCAAACATCTGTAACCGGTAAACAAACAAAAGCACATGAACCAACACCTAGCTCAAATCTCCAAACTGATAAACAAATTCGTACTCACGGCAAATCCAGTTTTCTCGTATGGTATCGCCCCTTGTTCAGTTTCCTCTGGTATTACACAGCGCCCTTTGTCGCGAGAGTGCATAACTCTGGAGTTTCATTATTATCTGTAATTTATTGCTCACTGTCGCGAGGGAGATATGTTTTTTGTCGGGGAAGGTCTTGTCTTGTATTGTATTTATCGCTAACTGTCACCATCTTATCTTCTACTTTTTACCGTCAGAATCAGATCCGATTGAACACCGTATTCTTTAAGTGCTTAATAAAAAGGACCGGGAGGACAACTATACTCTGGAGACTTGGCCTCTTTGTTTGAGCAGTTCCTCTATGGTTGTCAACCGGTATGTCCACTTAAGGCAATACGAAAGAAAACAGACGGTGTTCTAAACCCCATTTTCAATCCTATTGGAATATTTCCAAAAGCAATAGCTCTGCATAAGCACCTGCATCAAAATAAAATTCGAAATTTCCTCCTAAAAAAATAGAAGAAAAATTAGGTGAAATACTTACATTAATATTTGTAAGAAAAATTAGTTGAAATACTTACATTAATATTTGTAACAGCTGTAGAAACATACTCCCTATCGTTTTCCAAACAAATGCAAAACATAAATTCCGCCCCATAAAATAGGAAAATCCTTGGACTTTTCGCTATTCTTTCGTAGTTTTTTTTTCCACATATGGAAACAAAATCCTAAAATGTTTTCTTCCTGTTAAATCATAGTAATAAAAACAAAACTCCTTATAGATAGAATGAAAAAAAAAACTCTGATGCTTTTATTTCCTTCATATTTCATAAGAAATAATTCGAGCGTAATTTCACTGTTAATAATTAATGGAAAAATTAATTAAAATTATATATGTGTTCACCAATGCTGGGTTTCTTTGTGCCTCATGTTTGGCCACAGGATTGTATGCTCATGTAAACTATTCCATCCTGTGCTGCAGTTGCAGCCTTATCAACATGTGTAAGTGAGAAATGCTAAGCTGGGCATCGTTCTCGTAGCTTAAATGGTAAAGCACTTGGAGCGCTATTCCAAGGGTTCCGGGTTCGATTCCCTGCTTGACAATTTTTTACATTGTTGGTTCTACGCTTTGTTAGCAATGTGATAATTCACGTATTAAATATTCAATAATTTCGAGCGTAATTTCACTGCACAAAATTAATGGAAAAATTAATTAAAATTATATATGTGTTCACCAATGCTGGGTTTCTTTGTGTCTCACGTTTAGCCGCAGGATTGTGTGCTCATGTAGATTATTCCATCTTGTGCTGCAGTTGCAGCCTTTCCAACATGTGTAAGTGCGAAATGCTAAGCTGGGCTTCGTCCTCGTAGGTTAAATGGTAGAGCACTTGGAGCGCTATTCCAAAGGTTCCGGGTTCGAGTCCCGACTTTGACATTTTTCACATTATTGGTTCTACGCTTTGTTAGCAATGTGATAATTCACGTACTAAATATTCAATAATTTCAAGCGTAATTTCACTGCTGAAAATTAACGGAAAAATTAATTAAAATTTACATAAGTATTTAACCACTTCGTGACGAACGTCTCTTACAGAATTTTTAATCTTTTATCACTAACAATTTTTCAAAACAGAAATTTTTGCCTAACTCAATTGGGAAAATGCCCTGATTAAACAAAGCAAGATTTACAATAAAAAATAAATGGTAGGAATAATTAAGGATTCCGTTCACCTTATCCGTCACGTATACTTGGCGCTCGTCCTGAAGAGGTTAAATTAAAGGAATCTAATACATATTAACAGCTAAAAAGCAAAAGTATTTTGAAAAATACTAAATAAAACAGTATCATAGCGCCAATCTTCAGTTTTTAACGCTTTTCAACACAGTAGAAAAATGTTAGACTTCGGTTTATCTGGCCAACGTCTATTCATGCTCTAACTCTTATATACCGGGTGAGATAAAAGTTCGTTAAAACTTTAAAAAGACATAAAAAAATGAGGACATTATGATAAAGGAATAGTCTGCAAGAAAGGTCTCACAAGGTAGTCATAATTTTTTTAGCAGCAAAAAATATTTTAGTTAAAAAATCACATGTAGAGGGCACTGACGACCCGAAACGCAATGAACAGTTACTACGACACAACCTGTTGTGTCGTAAAATGTTCTGGAGGTCATGTTGAACATTTGTTATTGGAAGAACAAATGAATGGAGCGTATTGTTGTCCTGTTCATTGTGTTTCGAGTCGTCAGCGCCCTCTAAATGTGATTTTTTAATTGAATTTTTTTTGCTGCTAAAAAAAAAAATCCGATTACCTTATGAGCCGTTTCTTGCAAACCGCACTCCTTTATCATAATTTCTTAACTTTTTATGAGTTTTTAAAGATTTAACGAACTTTTGGCTCACCCGGTATATGGATTGCAATGTAATTGATATATATTACTGACATTTATTATGGCATATTTGCTATTTGAAATGGAATGTGTAGTACTTAAAGTTTATTTACACGGACACTCTAAAGAAACACATTACATTATGGTCTATGGGGAGAAATTGTTTGCGGTATATTTTAATGATTTTACAGTATATCAAGCATAATGAAGTTAATAGACATTTCTTGGGTGCACTGAAATACGCTTTCTGTAGAATATGGAGTGCAAATCATTTATCATTCAATTACAGGGTTACACAAAATAATTCAGCTACATAATAGTTTAGGTCGGGAAATTGTGTGCAGAATATTTTATTATTACAGTTTTTCAAACATAATGAAATTACACATACATTACTGTGGTGCATTAAAATCTATAGAATATGCAGTGCAAAGCATTTATCATTCATTTACAGGGTCACACAAAATAATTCAATTACATAATGCTCTATTAGGAAAAATAATTTACAACGTATTTAATGATCTAACACTGCTTCAAGCATGAATAATTCTATATACATTACTGAGGTGCAGTACAAGATTTTTATTGTAGAATATAGAATGTGTACTGTTTATCGTTCATGTACAGGGACACAATAAAAATCGGTTACAGTACTCTCTATGAGGGATGATTTTAGGAAACGCGTTTTTAGGTGCGTTCGTAATTACATAAATACGCTCATATAGTCGTCGTTCGGTCCGTCTGTCTGTCCGCATATAACAGGGCAAAAACTACCCAACCGAAAAGTCTGAAATTTTAAATGCATAATTGTTGCAAAATTTTGTCGAGTCATTTATATTTTTATGAAAATTGGATGCATAGTTTAATTACAGTAACTGTCAAAAGTTTTCCGTTGCATTCCGGCCAATGGGAAAAAAAGTATTTCAAGTGCATTTTAATGATGTAACAGCCTTTGAAATTGATATCACTTATGAAGTGGACTAAAATATACAATCAGTGCAATATGTGGTGAAAAAAATATTTATAAAACTAGTTATAGTACGAAAGCACCTCATTTGCCATGTTTGACGTGCAATTTCCAACATGTTAACTTTGATTTGCGTTTATATGTTTAGCAAAATTTTTAAATACTGCATTGTGTGTATAAATTCTATCGATCATATACAGGTTTAAACAAAATAATTAGAAAACATTACTGTCTATGGGCTGCTTAATGGTTGTTTTTAATTGAGCTATACATTTTCCAGCTGAATTATATTCAGTTTAATACTTAGAGATGTTTATAGAATATAAATGAATTCATATACAGAGTTAGACAAATAATTAGATACATTGCCATCTATGAGTGGTATTAAAATATCTAGAAGGGGTGAGTTCGCGATTAGCGTGAAGCTAAAGACCCAGTATAAATATAAATAGTTATACCAAAAGTTTTTTCATTAATAATGAAAGATAGAAATTTATTTTCTTACCTTTCTGGTAAAGCAGACATATGCTGGTTTACTTCATGTGAAAACAAACTATATATTTTATTTATTGAGTGGATGTGAAAAATATCTTCTTAGAATGATGGGAATGCACTCGTAGAGAAAAAACTATTTAATGCACGACGATGTCTAGATTACATGGACGAACACATACACACTAAAAAAAGAATAAAATAAATGGGTTAAATGTGGGTACTATAGAAGTAATAACATTAAAATCCAGTAGGAGACGCAAGTCTTCCATTGAATAAAGAGTTAACGCACTAAGAAACCGTGCGTCTTGGCCTCACGATGTCGGGCCTAGAAGTGAGAAGTAATAGGGGCCCACAAGAGTTAAAACAGAGTAAAAGAAAACTTGAAACAATACAGTCTGCTTAATAAGCAAAAAGGTTCTATTTAAAATCAGTTTATCAGGAAATTTCTGTGGTGCTGCGATCTGTTGACGCCTTTTCGAAACACAAGTCTTTTACACAATCCTTCTTTAGTTTGTGACCTTACGCTACGATGACTCACGGAAGTGTCGCCATCTTGGAACATATTTCACAACTAAAAGAGACGCGTTGCACGTATCACGAAGAAATCGTCATTTCACAAGCGAAGTGATGTTTGACATAAAATTACTTACACTGTGACGTTTTCCAACAAGTGGTATTTTCTGAAAGTACGTTTTCAGTTGTGTTATTAGTTTTTTTTCTGAACTTAATTTTAGTTTAATTATGAAGAGTGTTTAAAAATCTGTGGATTATAAATAAGGCTGTACAAAATTATTAGAGTATATTTGTCTATTGGCTGAAATTACCGAATGTGAATTTTGGACTGTGTAATGCGTTTTGTAATTGGCTGAATTTTAACTCCCTATGTAGTGTATATACATATATAAATTATGTACAGGAATGCACAAAAGAATTGAAATACCTTTCCGTCTTTGGACAGTAATTGCGCTTTTGTGGTTGTCAAATGTGTGATGAGCTTTCTAAATTGTTTATTTAGATATCTTCTTTCATCTTTTTAAACGGAGAAGTTACATTGTAATATTTTAAAGGATTTCATAATCTATTCCTGCAGGATTTTTTTTTTTTTTTTTTTTTTTTTTTTTTTTTGTCAAAATAAATCAGAAAAATTACACAATGTTTTGTTTCAGTAAGCCAAGGTTATTTAAGGTACCATATGTAACTTGAAGAAAGAAGCATCCAGAAAAACGCTCTATAAATATGAATAATGAACTCATTTTTGTTAAATAAATTATGTTAAACAAGAACGGATGATAGGATTAACTATTCCGCCTTTGTCTATCCCATTGAAAGTTTCTTCAAAATTAATGACTAATAAAAATGTACGCTTTCATGGCTATGAACTGAAATTAAACATGTATCTCTCCTACCTCTGAATATTTTTATAATCTAAGGAATGCTGCTACATTTTGAAAATAAATGAAGGTAGTTTTCTTGTAAAGAAAGATTTAAGAAAGTTATAACTTTACAATGTAACAATTTAATTTTATGATAACTTGAATACGACAATTTCCGAAACCCAAGTCGAAACCCAAACTGCCGTCATATTGAAAATATTGAGGGCAGTGTATGTTAACTTTTTAATAGATGACTGTTTCCAGTTTTTATGTGCATTGTATTTGTGTGAAAATGAAATTGCTTTTGATAATAAAATGGTTAATTTTCGAACGATAAAAATCTTCATTCTAAATTATTTGTGAAATACGCATAAATTTCAACCTATTTTTCCTTCATTTACCATCTGTTCTACAGGGAAAATGTTTTGAAATTGGCTCTGTAGTTTTCGCGTTTTTCTCTCATTTAAATAAATTTCGAAATTTTTAAAATGTTATTAACGAGCATTTACGACTCAAAAATATCAACCATGTTAACTTTTTAGCGGGTGGTCCCCACAAAAAGAACATCTAATTTTAATTTCAAAAATGACAAACAGCACGGAGAATATTTAATTAAAATTTTCCGTTTATAAAATACGAGAAAATAAGCCATTTTTTTATTTTCTGATAAATCCATTTGTGAATTCTGGTGTCCGTCCATAATTTCATCATTTTACAAACAGACTTACTACGCACCGGAAAGGGTTAAATTTCAAATTTCTAGATTTCAATGCTTTGGTGTGCAATTAAGAAGCTAAGAGTAAATTGCGCCTAGTGAGGGACCTGTTAGGTGCAAGGCGAAAACGGAAGTACTCACAAGGAGAGGGCCAACCTTGTTAATCACAGATTTTGATTATTTTAATATATGTTGTAGGGTAGAGGCCCCTTAATCTCAGGTTCAACGGACTTTATCCAACGCTCCTTAGTTCTTGAGAAACCGGGGGTCTAATAGTAGCACTCAACTTAAATACTTACTTTGTAACAAAAATGATAGGTTGGTCATAGCTCAGTTGGTACGGCGTTTGCCGGCCTGGTTTCGGTACCCGAACGTGCTACATTTTTGTTTTTCTCATTTTTTGTTTTATAAATATACGTGTAATTATAATTTAATAATTTAAATTAAAATTTTAATATCATACATTAATAATAATGTTAGCAAACTTAAATTTATCCTTAAATTTATCCTTCTTTATTTTAAAACAACTATTTCTCATCCTTTAAAGAGGTTTGAAAAGAAATTGGATCTATTATTGAATGATGAAAATTCCAAAATCGTGACAAAACCTGTTGTGACATCACCTAGTTATGATAAAATAAAAGAATATTCAAATAAAATAAAAATAAAAGCAGAAAGAAGATAAAGGGGAAAACGAAATAATTGAAAGTGCAAGCATACGTATTGCAAATTTAAAAATCTTTAATATGCAAAAAATCGGCTCTAATTTAATTATGATGCTAATTTTCAATATAATTATGCAATGCTTGTTACTTTTAAAACAGAATAATAGTATTATCACATTGACTTCCTTTGTTAAAGCAATGCGTAAATGATGTTTCTTTAAAATCACAAATTGACACAATTGCTCAATATTATTGCATCGATAAAGAATACATGAAATACATTTTAAAAGGGATTTAAAAAAAATTAACAGTTTTATGATGTTTTATACAACTATTTCGTTAAAAGTAAAAAAAATTAAATACGTTAAAATTATAATTGATATATAATATTATAAGATTTGATTGACAATGAGATTATTAAGTTATACTTACAAATATATTTATAAAACAAAAATGAGATAAACAAACGCCGCCCGTCCCGGTATCGAATCCGGGCCCGCGGATCAGCCGGCAAACGCCATGCCAACTCAGCTACGACCAACCTATGCTTTTAGTTACAAAGTAAGCATTTAAGTTGTGTACTACTATTACACCCCCCCCCCCCCCGGTTTCTAAAGAACTAAGGAGCGTTGGATAAAATCCGTTGAACCTGAGACTAAGGGGTCTCTACTCTACAACATATATTAAAATAATCAAAATCTGTGGTTGGCCCTTTCCTTGTCAGTTCAATTGGCTTAAGGCCGGCGCTGTAACTTTGGAAATGAATAAGGTTCAATAAATGTTTCATCTCTTTGGGGGGTTGGTAAAATTATAAACGTGTTTTGGAAAGAAATACTGGTGAGTTCGGTGTTAGGTGAATCCATGAAGCTATGAAGGTGGAGTTTAGACATTTCAATTTTCTATTGTGGAAAGCATTTAATCCGAAAAATGAGTTCGTTCCCCTTCGCCTGCGTCCGCCATATTGGATTTTGAGCGATAGCAGTCAAATCAGCAGTTTCAAATAGAAGATGGTGGCTAAATATGGCGGACGCAGGAGGGAGTAGGAGCAGCTTTAATTGACGTCATTTGTGTCTTCTCCTCTTCTTCATAGCTCCATGGGCGAATCACTTGACCGGCACATATGCTAAAACTAGCAAACGACGGCTCTTGGCCAAGAAAGCGGATTTAGACATACCAGGTCATGATCCTTCGTTAATTATAGCGTCACGGAATTATAGCTTATTTTAAAATTGAGAGTGTTAAATGTCATAATTAATTTCTCCAGTAGTTTTTCATATCAGATCTTTTTTCCCTCGATAGTTAAAAATCTTCTAAGAGAAATATTTCATGTATTTGACAATTAAAACCTGCTTATGAAGATATATTAGTAAGTATAAAGAAACCGCTGTAAGATTATAGAGTATTAAATTACTTTTCTTTATAAAAACTAATACAAGAAAAGAACAGATAAACATCCCATCAAGCATAATATCTAATCCATCTTTTTTTTCCTCCTAATATCCGTTTCATCTGCGGAAGTGCTTCTCTGAACTCTCTAGCAGCTTTTTCTATTAATATACGGAAGCAGAAGGTTGATTCATTTCGTTCTCTATCTTCTTATTCTTAATCTGCTTAAGAGGTTTATTATTTTTGGGCTTAATAAGCCGTATAGTAAAAGCTATAAATAGCAGAGCGAGGGAGTAGGATTTCTGTTCTGACATTGCCTAGATTTTATATTACTCTAGTATCTTCTTTGTGTTTAACACTAGGGAGTGAAAGGGGGAGAAAGGAGAATAAAAAAGGAATGAAAATGAACTAAATTTGTTGAATACCAAAGGAATTTAAAATAGACAAATAAGTTTTGAGTACTTTTGAATTTATTTTTTTATCAAAACAACTTTTTTTTTAAAATCCTTCATTTTAAATAAAGTAACGATTAAAATTTTTAACTTGTGAAATCAATTTAATTAATCCTTTATGTGCTATATTCAATTTAGTGGTAGCATGCTGAATACGAAGTATATCAAAGTCAGAATCTGACATAATTATTCTATAAAATTACTATCTAAGAGAGATACAAACAAACACAAAAATTTAACTTGTTACCGTTGAACTCAGAAAATAATTGCAATTTTTTTTTCGATTGGTACCCAAAAATTGTTTTCAACTTTCCAGAACTACTGATTATGCTGCCCCTTGTCGGACTATTGGCAGCCAGGCTTCGGCGACAGTTTGTAAATTAATTTTACCGTGAATAAGGTTTTTTTTAATGTTTTGTAAAAGATAGGTGCCTTCACCTTCTGACTGGGCTGGGTTTGTGCCTGCAAGCCTCTGCGTGTCGTGGAGACCGCCCGGATGGAGCGTAAATAAGTCTAAGCTAGATCTCTGATCAGGCGATCTTGCACCACTCAGGCAGGTAAACACAAAAGCGAAAGTCAAACACTACAATTTACGAAAGACAGTTAAACAGAAAAACCAACGAATAAACAAATGAAAGACAAAGAAAGAAACAAAGCAGTGGGAAAACTAATCAGTTTTTTGGACACGTAATACCATGTATTGGGTGCGGAATAAATCATTGGTATAAAGCCCATACAAAATCTATCACAATAGCAAAGAAGATGATTTGAATATTACAGTTTGAACTTAAAATGGGGACGTACGCACATACGGCCTGTACTTTAAATAAAAGAGTTCATGACATAGAGGAAGGTGTTGCACCTCTGACCATATTGTTCCTTTGACCACCTAGTCTGTAGTGCTATCTAGCAGCATTTTATAAATTTTGGTCTAATTAGGGCATAGTTCCTTCACTAGAGGGCTTGTGCAACCTACTGTGAATTATTCAAGTCAAAGAGGATTCCTATGAATAATACTAATCCATTTCCATCATAAAAATGTAAGTATTTATTTGTTAATGTTTTGCCTAATAATATTTTTGAGGCATGTCTTTGTTGATATAAGCAGTTTGACATAGTTGCTACACTTTTATAAATATGGTGGGGCTTGTGAAAATGATTATCCTAACCCTAAAGCTGCAGCATGCTTTGTAATTTGCACTAGCATGGTGTTGTACCTCTGACCATGATCAGCTGTTGTTCCTTTGGCCAGGTCAAAGCTACAACACTATTAAGAGATCGCCTAAATATTTCAACTTTTATGACTTACTTACTACAACTATCTCGGATCTTTATCGTATGCATTTGTTAACGATATTTTTTTACTTCAGTTGTTTATAAATAATAAAAATATGTATACAGTAGGCTCCCTCAAATCCGCACAGTTTGGGACCAGAGGTTGTGCGGATTTCTAGTCATTGCTTTGTTTACATTTTTTAAATAGTATTTTGAATGTAATAATGCAATCAAAATCACAATGAATGCTTGCCATATCGTAAAATATTAAAATAACTAAGTAAAATAATAAACTAAAATGATAAAAAGTAAGATAATTCCAAACCAACAAACAAACAAACCTCTTCTTAAAAAAGTACATAAAAAGAAATTTCTCCCTAAGGACAGTTGAAAATCTGATAGCGACACCGAAATTTCTTCAGGAGAAAGTGATTTTCATCGGTCAGTTTAATGTCATGTATTAGCTGATCAGAAACAATTCGTGAAAGGAAATTTTATTCTTCTTAAAAGTGCAAGTAAAAAAAAAAAAAAACTATTACATATTTTGTCGCAGATATTATGTGATATTAAATATTCATTGTTTCAGATCCAATAGTTGAAAAAAAAAACTTTAAGAGGGAAGTTTATACGAGAATATGAAAAGCCCTATGATATTGATACAGAAGACATTGTGACTAAACTTCCAAGACAGTTAAACTGTTTGTCATTTGGAGTGGACTTTTCATCATTTAAAATAGAATAAGCAAACGTGAAATACAAAATTATTAAAATACTACTATTAACACAATTCTTAGTATGCTTTACATTGTTCTGTATCCATTTTACTTAAAATTATTTACAATGATACCGAATAAAATGATTTTTTTTCTTCATTGCTGTGTTGTCTAACTGCCTGGTCAGAAATACATTAACTCATAGTCAAAGGTACAACTATGTGTTGTACCTTTGACCACGGTGTTATTATTTTTTTTTTAAATGAAATGAAAGATAGTAAAAGTAAAACTAGAACCTTGAAAAAATTACGTATGATAAACAATATGGTACTGATTATAATAAAACAAAGAAATCGAATTTAGCTTCAATAGTTAAGCTAAGAAAATTGAAATTGTGCAAAGTGGTCAAAGGAACAACATCTTCCCCTACGCAGGTACGTCATGGTGATAAAGGGGTTAATGTAAATCACACATTACAAGGCCAACAAAATGCAATCAAGATACCATATTACTGAATTTATATAATTTTTAACTACATGATAAATTCAATTCTGGAAAATAATTTGGTTACAAATAGTTCTACAAACCGCGGACAAAAAAAATGCAAACAGAATGTGAGGTTATTTTATTATCCTTTTTTCGCATTTTACACTTTTATAAGTTTAGAAAATTCACGAGAAGAGTCTAGGTTTTATTTTTGTTGCTATGGGTTAAATTTATGATTGCTCGTCTACGTATTATCATAGTACAGAGTCTTATTGTTCTATGAGGGGCTCACAGCTACAGTAGACCAAATCCATTTTGAAAATAAAATGAAATAGATCATTTAGAAATTGCATAAAATCTGTTTTATCCACTCCCACAGTAAACGTACTCTGTTTACACATACTTTCTCATATGCACTATATGGCCATTGATGGTCTGACACTTTCAATTTTAGACATTTTGTTGAATATTTAAAGATAAATTTATCGGATTTTTCTGGAACGTCAGGATTATGAAGACTATGTTCTACTTCATATTTATCAATGGCGATTTGATCAGAAGGACAATTAGGGGGCCACCAAAAATTCAAAGAAAAATAATAATGTTTGAGATCACCCTGTAAAATAAAATGCACGAAATGATCTGTCACTATAGCTTACGAATATATGGATATTGTACAATATATGCATTCGTTTGTGGAAAAATAGAACGCATATTCATGGAGATATATCGATTTTTTTTAAGTTAAAAAAATTGAATGTTTTTGTTTATATCATGCAGGGTTTTTTACCAAATTTAACGCCAGTATTAGAAAATTTGGCAAAATGCAGTAGAAATAATATGGTGTAATTGGAATGTAAATATATTAAATATTTGATGAAATATGAGCAGTTTAATGAAATACTTTATATCTGCGCCTGTGCGCACGATAAAAAAAAAAAAAAAAAAAAAAAAAAAAAAAAAAAAAACATTTTTTTCTTATGATTTGATAGTCAACTCTATGGAGCAACTCATATAATAAAGTCAGTCAAATATCGTGAAAATTCAGAAAGATATAGGCAGTAGACTGAACACATTTTTAGTTGTTCTCTAAAAACAGCTAAATAATAAGGGGTTTTCCATAAATTGTCGTTTTTAATTTTAATTTTTTTTTATTTCCATTTTTTATGGATACTTAAGATCTTCTTAGAAAATCACTAGAACGAGCCTGTTCCAAGAAAAAAAGAAGTATCAAAATCTAAGCATTTCTTCTAAATCTACTCGTTGACATTCATTAAGTACAAACTGGCGTTAAATTTGGTAAAAAACCCTGCACGATATAAACAAAAAAACATTCAAATATTTTTGAACTTAAAAAAAAAATCGATATATCTCCATGAATATGCGTTCTATTCTTCTACAAATTAATACATATATTGCACAATATCCATATATTCGTAAGCTGTAGCGATAGATCATTTCGTGTATTTTATTTTTCAGGGTGATCCCAAACATTATTATTTTTCTTTGATTTTTTGTTGGCTCCCTAATTGTACTTCTGACCAAATCGTCATTTATAAGTATTACGTATAATCTTATAATTATATAATATACTTAATATACTATTATATAAGTATATTCTTCATAATCATGAAGTTCCAGAAAAATCTGACAACTATATCTTTAAATATTCGGCAAAATATCCGATCATCAATGGCCATATAGTGTATGTCATCTGTTTACAGACTTAGTTTACTGTGGGAGTGGATAAAACGGATTTTAATCACTTTCTAAATGGACTATCTCATTTTTTTTTTAATGGACTTGGTCTACTATGTTTGTGAACCCCTCATAAGAGGGATAATAATATATTAACTATAAAAATAAATATGTTAGCAATAACTAATTTCGGTAACACAATTAAAAAATAAATAAATAAGTAACTGTTGATTGTAGAATGAAATATTATTTCGGGGGTTCTTTAATTTACCTTTTGAATTTTAATGTGCCACACAGTGTTGCGAAAATAATAGTTTGGCGTTAAAATCTACCTTTTGCGTACTGAAATAGTTAAATCATGTTAGAAAAAGTGAATTTTTGGATGTTTTTCCATTCTAAACCGAATGAGACCATTGTCAATTCCATATGATCAAGTGTGTTTTTTGAATAATAAAGGGTTATTTTTTGGCTGAAAATCACTGACTAAGTGACTGCTATTTGTGTATATATATATATTCACTATATATATATATATATATATATATTCACTTTTAGCTAGCACATTTTCTTTCAAAAGGTATTGTCCTATTTTTATTCTAGTATGCAAATTCAATAAGCATATTTAAAAGGTTATTTAAATATCTTAAAATAATAAAATTAATATAAAATGCTTTTCTAAATAACCCACATAATTTTAAAAAAAAACCTTTTAAACATAAGAAAGTTTTAAAACATTTAAATTTTTCTCTTTGACATCGGTATGTTATGTGCATAGTTTATAAAAATAGAATCGTAACTATTAAATGGCTAAAAGAAAAAATTTCATACTGGAAGATTTTTTTTTTTTGCTATTATGGAAATAAAAGGATTATGGTTTAATTTTTGCATAGCAGTTTTATATGCAATTTTTTGACTACATAGTACTTTTTTTTAAAAATTACATTTTTTTTCTTATTGAACGTTATAGCGAAAATTTTGCAGTTAAATACGGGATTCGTAAGTAAGGCAATGTTGAGCTAATATTGTTTCAATTGATTATATCTTGGACAGTATTAACTATTTCTTAGATACACAGGATGTCCCATAAATCCATTCATATTTCAAAAATTCATTTAAAAAAAATTATATCGGAGGGCGGGTTACAAAAAAATAAAACTCGTCAAAAAGTCATATTTTTCTGTGGAAAAAGTAATAATTAAAAGGAACCACAAGTAATTTAAGATTTCGAGTACTCATAAAATTTAAACAAACTATCGTACCAGAGTGCGGCTTGAACATAACACTTGATAAAAAAACAGAATTTTTCGTGGCTAAAGGAGTAAAACTGATCAAAGAGTTCCATTAGTCTGTTCACCTTTGAAAACTTCATAAATAAGAAATTATCGTATCGGAGTTCGATATGACCTATAAGACTTTTCAAATAGTCCGAATTGTTGTGGCAAAAAATAATTCAAGAAAATTTAAATCTCCTATACTCAACACCCCCTCCCCCCCTCCTCCCACAAAGAAAAAAAAACAGATAATGCGACAATTTTTCTGGTGCAAACCGAAATTAAATGTCACTTGTTGAAAATAAAATATTTTTGTACTTGTTTTTGTTTCATTTATAAAAAAGTACTGAACTAGTTTTAATGAAATGTAAATGAGACCAATTCGAGCGTATTTTCTTTCAATAATAATAATAATAAAAACGCATTATCGGTCGCATCCGTCGCGTAATAATAATTCGCGCATCGGTATAATTTGTGAACATACATAAAAAATAAGTATGCGTCGAATTGAGAACCTCCTCCTGTTTAAAAAGTGAGCTTCATTTGATAGATGTGAAAAAACTAGTATAGATTACACCATGTATTCATTAAGAGTTGGGAAATGAACATTTTCATGATTTGGAAGAATGGATAATTGGATCATACCACCAAAAACGTGGGAAATGTGGTTCAAAACGTAGGAGAAACTAAAAAGAAAATGGCATAAGAAAAAAAAAATCATAATATATTTAGCTCATAAAATTCATTGGGACGCGTCTACCACTTTTACATATCAGTTAGCCTTTGTACTTAAATTACACAAACTTCTAAATTAAATATTTTTATGTTTACCAAACATTTATCTATCGTAATATAACAGCATCGATTTTCTAATTGATCATTCTGATATTAAAAAAAATATATTACTGTTCAGTTACGTAAAAAATCTCTTTTTTAGACCAGAAACTGATAATTCAGAATTTCGATCTTGCTTTATTATAATAGATAAATGTTGGGTAAACATAAAAATAGTTTAAAAGTTCGAGCTTGAAAAATTTTAAGTACTAAACTAATTTATCTGTGGAAGAGTCAGACACGCCCTGCTTACATGGTTTCTGGTAAGAATATTATAATATAATTTTTATGTATTATATGATTTTTTTTATTTTGATGTCATCCAATATTATTGTATGAATCAATTTTATAAGAAATAGTCAAATATACAAGGTTTCCATAAATTATTATTGGCAGTTTATTTACATCATAACTTTTGATTTAAGAACATGATTAAAAAAAAATTCAATATTTTCGTAAGCAGTAAACAAAAAGGATGAAATAAATAAAATTTAAAACAAGTTTGAGTTTTATTTTATCTCACAATGTCATTTGAAATAGTGTTATAAAAATTTTGATATTTTTTCTGTTATCCTGAGATATTGATCACTGTATACACAGAAAGGAAGATATACAAAATACTTGCACTCTAAAATGATTTGATAAAGGAAGAGAAAGAAAGAAAAAAAGGGAAGCATCTGCAAATACCAAGAAAATTCCACGTGAATTTGAAATGGAAATCAAACAATATACAAAAAATAAAATGCATTATTAGATTTCGGAACTCAATATGTTCAATGCTCATGTTTAAATTCTTTAATTTACTTTATGCCTTAACTGGAATATATTCAGAAAATTCATTTTCTACTAGTTTTAGAATACAAGGTGAAGGAAATATATACCGATATATTCGTTATTTTACTTACTGCAAGATTACTGGTGACTTTAGTTGTATATATGGGGTGTTTACTCTCAACGGTGTGCAATCGCTAATTTCTAAACCGTTAGTCATAGAAATTATCGACATTAAATACGAAAATGTTTCAACTACACAAATGTTTTAAATAAGATGAAAAATTGTTTTAAAACTCGTTTGGATCAATAAAAAATTTCGTAAAAAGTTATGTTAAAGTTTTTTATACGGTCCCTGGTCCTATAAATGATATTTAGTAAAAATTTCCTATTGCATTAACTAGTAAGACAAAAAGAAAAAAATGTGTCTTTAACTAACACTAAAACTGACAGAGTTATGAAATTTTCAATTGCATGACTTACACCACTTTTCTGCATCTGAACACAGTAGAGTTGGTCCATGCTTCGAGAGATCGTACGCAAAGTGCTTAAAGTATTAGAACATTTTATTTCGCGTGTATCTGCACATTAACTGAAGGTAGTCACATCGTATAGGTATTACGATAGTGTTAATTTTTATCAATGAAGTTTCAGATTGGTTAAAATAATTGTGTTTTAATGATGTCTTATTTTGTAAAGAATTGAGGCTGTTGCTTTTCATGATTTCATTTAACAGAAATTATGTTATTTTTATACTTATATTTTCAGTGCAAGTTGTATATTTGCTGTAATATATCGGAATGGAAATAGATTTCAAATTTATATTGTTGTTTTAATTTTTTTCTCAACTACCATTTTTTTTTTTACATCTGACGATTATTTATATTTCTAGTAAATTTGTGAATGGCCCCTATTTTGCAGCCGAAAAGATGCTTCAACTTTAAACAGCTATTACTTGGTCAGTTTTATTCGTAGAAAAAAGGGACTTTTTGTCGTTTTTCTTAGAGTAATAAGATATTTTTGCTAAATGTAACTTATAGGACCGGGTGATTTTAAATTTTGTAATTTTTAAAGAAGTATTTTAATAGGGTAAATTGAAGTGAGATGCCCTGTTGTATAAGATGCCGAATCACGTAGTTTTCATATGCGCAGGCGCTGTACGAAAACCCTGCTCAGTTGTAAGGAATAGGGTTTCTTCTTGATACTTTAATTTCAATTTGCGGTCTTTAAAAAAAAAAAAAAAAAAATTAAGTGGTACTTTTTATTGCTATTTTGTCTTAACACTTCTGATAAGTGTCAAAAATCTTTTACGTTACTTCTTTATTGGCCTATATAAGTCTTAGTTTAAACGCCAGAGAAATAAAGCAGATGTTTTCAGAGAGTACTGGTACCTGGCCTTTCTGCAAATCATAAATGGCGGTCGTTTCCTGCTTCTTCCCGTCAGTGGTGGTACCGACGTCTTGTTCAATACTTTGGGGTGAGTCGACGAACATTTTTGGAGGTAAGATGCTGGTTGTTTTCCCTTTGGGTAAGATGCCGTTGTTTCCCCTTGGGGTAAGATGCCGGTTGTTTTTCCTTGGGGTAAGATACCTGTTATTTTCCGTCGCAGTCTGAAGAATGAAGAAGCAGCCTGGTTGTTTCTTCATTGTTTAAATTACTCTTGGTATTAACTAACTTGTCAGGGATTTTAAACAGATAATTTAAATCAGTGATTAAATCGTGATTTTGATCAACTGACAAAAAAAAAAAAAATTCATTGATTAAAATCATAAATTTTCTAAATGTTTAAAATGACATAAAGAAATATTAAAATCTAACAGGAACATAATTTGAAAGGTATTTCTATATGTACCCTGCCTTATAAATAAACTTTATTGCCCTTATAAATAATTGGTTAATAAATATTAATTTAAATCATTGTTAAAAATTTTATGTTAATTGCAGTTATAAATAATTTTAATAAATGTAAATATCGGTAGTATATAATTTAGTTTTAGATAACTGGGGTCTTCTGCCCCCTACGAGCTACGCTCCCCAACCACCATCAAGACACCTCAGACTCTAAAAACACGTCAATCTGACCAACTTTGAAAAGATAACGGATTAAATTTCCTACCAAGATTCAGAAGATGAGCATTTTTTTAAGCGAATGAGAATCAGTGTTCAGGTGTCTAGCAGACTGCAATAAAACCTCTGAAAAATGTGATTGGATCAAATGCATTCAGTGAAACTATTGGTTATATAAAAGTTGCTCAAAGCTCCTAAACAAATGTGCAGTCTGTGGCAGATCTGAGTTATAGCCGAAAAGAACAAAGGGGCATATGAAAAACACCAACAAAAAATCTGCACTCTAAAGTACTTTATCACAGTGGATTTACCGTATTTAAACTTATTATAATGTTTTAAAATAGGCATACTTAAGAGCCATAATTGTTTTAAATGTTAAGTAGAACATATTTTTTTTTTTTTTTCAAATATTAGTTTGTCCTTTTATTAAAGTGCCAACGTTTGTTACATTCATACTTTTGTAATTTCCTAATATTAAGTAAGTTAACAACTTTAGTATGTCTAAAATATTAAAATCACTTTTATTCGTCTCATTATGTTTTAAGCTACTTCACAAAAATTATTGTTTACATCGAAACTCCACAAGGCATCTTAAACCAAATAGTTCGCCATGTTACCCATAGGTATGGGTAAGATCCGATGTTTACAAAAACAAAATTTTTGATGCTTTATATAATATCTGCAAAATGAAATAAGGTTTTAAATGATAAATAAGGAGTGCAAATTTTAACAAGAAACCAACGAATAACAAATAAAAACAACAGGCAATTTTTAAAACAATAAAGTAAAAAACTATGGCATGTTCACCCAATTCACCCTAACCCAAAATCGCTTTAAAATACTTCTTTACACCATTTTAAAAGATTTGTAATTGAACTATATATCGATGGAAAACGATTTAGGAATTAGCCATCGGACACACCGCGAGAATAGACGCACTGTATTTCTGCTTACTTCTTAAAGAAAAAAAAAAGAAAAAAAACTTTCTTGGTGAATTTTTTGTGTGCAATTTTCAAAACAAAAATTTTGAAACTATGCTTATGAATTTTATCTTATGAAATGCATTTTATCACGAATAATCAAATATGTTGTGTGTTTGATAGAAAGGTTTTAGAATTTTGTACAATGTTAAAAAGGCGATTTTTTTCATTAGCAGCAAATAAATATAGAAATGAATAAAATAAAATTGAAATTTTGTAACGCCTAGTAATGTAACTGCAATAAATTTTATCTAAACTATTAAAATTTATTAATGAATTGTTGTGTTTAAGAGCCATTATTTTGAAATTCAGACAAAAAAGTGATATTTTGACAGCTGTATTTTTTAATTGGCTTGATTTTTTTATGTTGAAGTAGATCATATTTAATGAATATTGTGCAATTTTGAAGCCCTAAAAAAATTTCCTGCTTCCTGTAGAAATTGTCAAAGCTCAAGATCATGAATCTCTTTTTTCATGAAACTTGAAATGCTTTGAATTGCTACATCTTTGGAAAGCAACAACATCCCAAAATTATTTTGTCATAAACTATTAGTATAACACTACATGCTTAGTAAAATTTATTTGGTTCCATGGGGTATTGTTAATTTTCATTGTTATGTTGCCACAAAATGACTTTTTGTCCGTTTTTTGCACTTATTATCTTAGTTAAGCAATATTCCAACGTTTTTCTTATAGAATATGAAAGTTTACTATTAGGACAAGCTAAGTAATAGAGAACTTTACCGGGATATTAATGCTGTTAGCAGATATAATCTGTTGAATATTCAAAAGTTTCAAAATCTGCAACTTTTGAATTAGTCCTATCTCAAAACAGCATCACAGTTGAATAAAACAAAATATATCAGGTAGTAGTTGAACATATGTACAAAAACATGGAAACGAAAAATAAGTGGGTGTCTCATGCTATTTTCAGAAAAAAAGACAAAAGTTACAAAAAAGCAGTGCCGATATCAGGCCTTTTCCTTATCAGAAAGTGGTTTATCCCGTTTCTCTATCCCTTATCTATGTTGTTTCCCTATGAGGTAATGGAATATCCCTTTTCTTTTTCTCCTTGGAAGGGAAAAGCCTGATTATTTCACTGCCTTATTGTAAATTTTGTCATTTTTTTTCTTATGAAAATAGAATGAGACCCCACTTATTTTTCGTTTCCATGTTTTTGTACATATGTTCAACTACTACCTGATGTATTTTGTTTTATTCAACTGTGATGCTGTTTTGAGATAGGACTAATTTAAAAGTTGCAGAATTTGAAACTTTTTAATATTTAACAGATTATATCTGCTGACAGCATCGATATCCCGGTAAAGTTCTGTATAACTTGGTTTGTCCTAATAGTAAACTTTCATATTCTATAAGAAAAACGTTGGGATATTGCTTAACTAAGATAATAAGTGCAGAAAACGGACAAAAAGTCATTTTGTGGCAACATAACAATGAAAATTAACAATACCCCAGGGAACCAAGTAAATTTTACTAAGCATGTAGTGTTATACTAACAGTTTATGAAAAAATAATTTTGGGATGTTGTTGCTTTCCAGAGATATAGCATTCCAAACATACTGGCATTTCAATTTTCATGAAAAATGGGATTCACGGTCTTGAACTTTGACATTTTCCTCAGGATACAGGGAATTTTTTCAGAGCTTCAAAATTTCACATTATTCATTAAATATGATCTACTTCATCATAAAAAAAAATGAAGCAAAACAAAAAATAAAACTATCGCACTTTCTCTGATTTTCAAAATAATGGCTCTTAACCTGTTAAAATAAGCGTTTTATGACTTCATACGCAGAAATCATTTTACACAGCCGGAAGAAACTACTTGCAATCTAAAATGATCTGTAAGTATTCGGTTGTGTCAATCCTAAAATTTTCTTCTATCTGATATATGTTATTACTTTAAGAAGCGTAAATTGTTTTAATTATGCATTTGAGAAACAAACAAGGTGCCAAAGTGTGCGTCGCTGCACGGGTATCCAGTGCAAAACACAGCTACACCGACTTTGACTTTCACCTTAAATTTCTGCTTCATTTTATTAATCGGAGTAAATGTTAATCTCGATAACCTTTTCAATAAAATCAATATTTTTCGTTATTTTGTTTACGTCAATTTCTTGAATAATCGCTAGGTTACATGGGCTACGCTAGGCCAATCGAAGAGCACTGTAACTCTTAAAAATTATTACCGATTTAGGTGCTGTGTAAAAATTTTGTTACGCAAAGAATCGACACGAATGAAAAAAAGTATAGGGATATTGTGCAAAATAATTTCTCATGTAAGCATATTATCATGTTCTATGTGGGAAATGCTACTTGTTAAATCAGTTTCAGAAACAAATTGGAATCCCTGAAAGAGATTGAGATTCAATTTGTTTAAATATATAAATATATATTTTACTCTTTAAGAAAATATAAAACACGACGGACGTTTCGCTTTTAATACAAAAAAGAACATTGAAATAAATTTTCTGTTGGCAAATCTTAAATATTAAGAAATTATATTAGTACACAAAAAAGGGAAAAGTATATCATAATATTTTTTAACGCGATATAAAACCTAATAAAACCTAATAAAGAAACCATTATATTTGAAACTGAATAGAATGTATAATAAATATCTTACTATATTTTAAGCGTGTAAATGATTAATGTATTCATGTCTGGGACTTTTATAAGATTATATATGCTTTATGTTCAATAGTTTGTAGGTGTTTGATCCCATTTGATAAAGACTTTCTGATTTTGAATTTTAACCTAAGTTTTTTCATAATTAATGAAGAGTTAGAAAATACAGCAAAACTTGTTAAGAGGAATCGCAAGGGATCAGAAAAAAAGGTCTGTTTTAGACAGGTTAGACAATTTAGACAATTACAAGATATACTGTCTATCGAAATTGCATTGTATGCTTTTCGCAGATATATAATGATTTTGTGAGGTAATGCTTTTATAATGTTTTATGTCAGTAATCTGTTATACATAGTATCTTTTCTCACAAGTTTTTCTTATAATTGAACTCATTGTTAGTAGAACATCTGTGAGGTTTGTGAAATATAAAAATATAAAATGGTTTTGTCTAGCTCGAATGTAATATAATATATTATAATTTTGTTAGAAGTTACAAAATAATCCGTAAATGTGGTTCCATTTTGAAAAAACTAACATACAAGAAAAAGAACATCATCGTCTTCATATTCATTGGATGACTTCGCACTCAAAAAAAGAAAAAAATCGTAAAAAAACAGAATATTACTGGCAATACACGCATGATTTGAGTGATTTTTCGTGCTTTCATGGGAGAATTTTAAGTGCCGCATATTCCGGTATATAACGCGGACTTCTGATAGAAGAAAATTGATCAAAAAGGTACTTTACCATTATAACAACACCATGCCAAAAGGGATGCTAATGTGTCATTTCTTTCAACCCTGACAGTACAGAGGTTGTTATTGCAAACCGTACCAAATTTTGTGACTTGCTATTTACTGACCATGAACCATATTTATCGTGTAAGTTATTTTATTAAAATGTATGCCTAATGTAAGTTGAATACAAGAGGCATAATGTTTAATTAAACAAAAGCGACTTAAGATTTTTTTTTATTTCACAACATAACCTATTTTTATGATTGCTCTAGTTATCCGTATTTCTGCATATATCCTGAATTTACACAAAATACATTGGCCTTGTTAATTGAAGTTTATTGTATTCTTGTATGAAAAACTTTTATTCATGCTACTTTGAATAAATTTAACAATTATAATGCCTATTACTTATTCAATGCGACATTTCAAAAGACAAAAAAAAAATATTTTCTACTATTCTAAAAATATGGTAGACAGTCTTTCATTATACTAGTACACTAAATTAGAAAACAAAGGAGTTGTAAACCATAAACACAAATACGAAAACTGAAGGAAAAAAATGATGAAGGATAATATAAACTTGTTAAGATATAGAAGAAGCCCCATGATAAATGACTTTTTCCAGGGAGAAAAAGATTGATGATAAAAATGCAGTTTCTTAAGGAAAAATAAAGATCTGAAAATCTTGAAACTTACCAATTCTGCTTTCCTTTAATTTGAGCGACAAGATAATAGAGATTTCTAAAATAGCCAGCATGTACATAGAATGAAGAATGGAGGATAGAAAGAAAACAATGGCATACAAAAATTGATTCAAGGTGCAAAGTGTTTTGAAAATTGAATGTCTTGGGCAATTTACATTTGACTGTCAATGGGGGATTTAGGTGTTTGTTCTTACATTTTTTGCTGTAAAAAAATCGCAAAAGATAAATCTTTCTCAATCTACGAAAATATAACCGCGTACGAAAATATAGAACTGCATCTTCATAGTAACCCATAATTCCGAAACACCTTCTTCATATTTAGAAACCCCAGAAACCAATATATTTTCGAGATTTAAAAAAGCATTTATAAAAACAAACTTAATTTTGTTGCCACTGATTTTCTACTATTTTTTCTAATGTATCAATCAGTTTTCTGAAATCGAAATATCTATTTTTAGGATGCAATCAATTTTCAAATAAACAGCTGCTCAGATAAAAAACTTTCAAATATTAAGCAGCGTAATTGAATTTATACATGGAAGAAAAGCAAAATAGTAAATTTTAATGTTAAAGCTACTGCTGTTAATTTATCACGTTTATGTGTAACATATGTTTATCCAACGTAAAAATGTTCATTTGAGCAGTGACAGTATGCGAAAAACGACTAAGAAAACCAATTAATGTAATTAAAAAATTAATCTAAAAATTTCTGAAAATCAGTGACAGCAAAATAAACTTAAAAAAATTAAATGTTTCTTTAAATATCGAAAAGGATTTGGTTTCTGTGGTTTCTAAAGATAAAAAGGAATTTTTGCAATCATGGGCAAACTTTTAGGAATTGGCTATTGCACATTTCCTTTGTCGTTATATTATATTTTCCCGGATTAAGACATATTTGTCTTTTATTTACAGTATATACGTCACAAAATTAAGAAAATGTATTATAAACAGCTTTTAAAATATTATGTATAATTGTGGGGGAAAAAAGTAAACAGCCCTTACTAACTCTGCAAAAATTTATCATAGAAGAAAGCTATTGGTACCAAACGATTGGTAATAAAGTCAAATAAAAGCATTTAAATGATGTATATAAAATTTGCTTAGGGGACAATCTACATTTTAAAACGAACCATAACTTTGTTTTTTTTTTCAATAAGCAGAACACAATTCTGACAGCATAAATAAACTTTACACCCTTCAATTAGCATAGAAACAAATTTTTATGCAATTCGTACGATAAGTTTCAGAGACATTAATTATTTTAAAACGAGCCTATTTTAGAGGCTGTATCCAAATTGAAGTCCGTACTAGATTGTTGACCGAGAGAGCCCTCTTTTTGATCAAGGCATCTTAAGAGCTACTAAAGCAGTCATTGCAGACTGCTAGATTACAGGACAGGATGAGAAATTTTCAAATATCTAGTCACTTCTATCATAGACGGCCCCTTAAACCAACATTTTGCAGTTTTTAAAGCATAATTTGAAAACTACTTAGAAAAAAAATGTGAAATCTTGTATTTCCATAAAGCAGGACTTAATAAATCTAAATCCATCAAAAAAATTGTAGGTTGTAATTCATAATTTTTTTAAATATTAATTTCATAATTCAAATTTCATATCATAAAACTATAAAAATTGCAAATCCAACGTATTTATGTTTGGGTATTTTAGTATTATTTTTACACATAAAAATAGCACATTAGGAGTATAATTTCAGGAGATATTAATAAAAATATGAAAATGTAATTTAACACTAGAAACACTAAATTTTAAATGTTTATAATCGAAAAACTTGTCATTCAAATCACTTGAAATTTGGTGTCTAGGCATAGTTTGAACCAAAGATTTGAAATATCTTATTAAACTTGGGTATTGCCATTAAAAAGATAAAGTTTGGGTTCATTTTAATGTGTAGATGGAACCCCTAAGCAAATTTTATATATATCATTTAAGAGTAGACTCTATTTCCAATCTTTCGGTACTAGTAACTTTCTTTTACGATAATTTGTTGAGGAGTTAGTAGGGGTGTTTACTTTTTTTTTGCTCATTTATACAGTAATATAGTAATATGTTGCGCGAAAACGCTGCATTTATTGTAAGTTTATTAAAGTGTTTCAACACTTCGGAGAAATATTTTTATTCTGAATTAAAAAAAAAAAAAATCCCTGCCGGCCCGGCCTATAGGCGGAGGTAGATTTCGAAGTTAAGTATAGTAATTTCACCAACAAAAACTAAATCATGATTAGATATAAACCCACTTTAACAATTTTATCTTGCCTCTTATGACGAGTTTTTATTTCATTTTTATATAATAGCGGGTTTTATCAGAATCATATTAAGGCGGTATTAAAAAATATACTTTTCCATGCTCAACAACTCGAAATTTTCAAGCACGTTTTCAGATTCATTTTTAATAGAAAATATATTAAACTTGCTGACGTGATTTTTGAAGATATTTATAAGTGACCTGTGCTTTTATTTTTCTTTCAATTAATTAAAACTTGATTAATAAAGAATTATTTTCTCAGTAGGACAACATTTTTCGTTTCTAACACAATCGCTTCCAGAAATTCTGTTCAAAATGCCCACTTTGGCATCATTTTTAGGTAGATTTTGTATGAAATACTGCCTATTACATTCTCTCCTATGTTGGAATTTCTGAAACATTTTTGCTTATCTACACCGATCATGACCGCTAGAACCCAAAACCACCCTCAGTAAACAACTTTATCTATCTATCTATCTATTTATCTAACACGATAACTTCCACAATTCTGCGCAAATTTCTTCCAAACTGATAGATGAAATCAAGGTGCATAAAATCTCGGTCAAGTTCGTTAATAGGCAAAATCGGACAAAGGGGATGGAAACAGGGATTTTTTCGGTTTTTTGAAAACCGAAAAAACCCCATAACTTCTTAATTTTTGTACATATCAAATCAGTTTAAAGTTTTTATTACTTCTAAAAATAGGGCCAAAAATTTATGTATCACAGATATTTGATAAAAGTAAAAATGGGCTCAAGGGGTGCAAAAAATAGGGTTTTGGGCGAAAAAAATTCATAACTTCGTTAATTCTCAAGATATCAAATCCAATTAATTTTATTATAAATCTCCTGATAAACCAGCTATTATATAAAAATGAAATAAAAATTCGTCAAAAGCGGCCAGATAAAATTGTTGAAGTTGGTTTATCCATAGCTGCTAAATTTTACGCCTTTTTCTACCATTAAAATTTAACAGAGATTTTCGCCTTCTTCAAGACAAAGTTTTCTATAAAATTTTAGTGGTTAGAAGAAAGCGTAAAAGTTGGCAGCTATGGTTTATCTCTAATCATGATTTAGTTTTTTTTTTTGTTTTTTTTGGTGAAATTAGTATACTTAACCTCGAAATCTACCTCCGCCTGTAGGCCCGGCCGACAGGGAATATTTTTAAATATATTTTACTTCTATCAAAAATTCGATCATTACGGTACATTATATAGTTTCTGAATCCGAGAATCTACCAATTGGATGCGTTTGAGAGCAAAATTGAATTTAAAAATGAGTAAGAAAATAAGCACTTTGGATTTGAATACAACCTTAATAAGATGAATTTTTTTCTTCAACCGCTATGTATTTTTAATTAGTTTTTGCTGTAAGAATTGATCCTATCAAAAACTTGTCTACATAAATGTTGAAGACAATATTAAGAAAATATATGATAAATTCATGGGGATTTTATATCTTTTGAATTGGAGAGGTTTTGGATTTTTTTCTTCTTCAACACCCCGTTTTTGTTTTAGTTTTTAATTTTTTTTTTGCGGTACGGATTAGTCCTATCAAAAAACTTGTCAATGTAAAGGTTTTAGCTAATATTAAGAGGATTTATAATAAAATTAATTGGATTTGATATCTTGAGAATTGACGAAGTTAGGACTTTCCTTCTCCCAAAAACCCTATTTTTTGCGCCCCTTGAGCCCATTTTTACTTTTATCAAATATCTGTGATACATACATTTTTAGCCCTATTTTTAGAAGTAATAAAAACTTTAAACTGATTTGATATGTACAAAAATTAAGAAGTTATGGGGTTTTTTCGGTTTTCACAAAACCCCTCCCTATTTCCATCCCCTTGGTCCGACTTTGCCCGTTAACGAACTTGACCGAGATTTTATGACCCTTGATTTTATGTATCAGTTTCGAAGAGATTTGTGCAGAATTGTGGAAGTTATCGTGTCCAAAAGAAAGTGATATATATATAAGGGCTGTTTAATATCCTCTGATTATTAACCAGGAGAAGACCCTTTAATTGCCTTCGAGGAGGACTTAAAGGAATCGACTGGGAGCGGAGACTTAATGTCCAATCCGCACCTTCCACCGGTGCAGCCTGTTAGTAACCTTGCCTAGTGCTTGGGGAAGGAACGCGGATGGGCTCCTCGAACCCGCTTGGCCAGCGTGCAGGCCACCTAACCCCCTTATTTTACCTTGAATTCGCAAAATAAATCACGGCCCTTAATTCCCGGCGGTCTGAATGTTCCTGGTTACGGCAGCGATCAGAAAGACATGAAGACAGAGGGTGCTAAGAATAACCGGGCTCGGCTATGCTGCCATAAAATGATGACCTTGGCTACGTATAATGGACGATCCCCATCTTCGGGAAATCGTTTACAGGAACTTGAAGAAGAATTAGAAAGAATCAACTGGGACATCCTAGGATTATGTGAATTAAGAAGAAAAGGAGAAGAGAAGATAGATCTTGCCAATGGGCATGTATTATACTACAGAGGCACAGAAGATGGAAGAACAAGCGGTGTGGGATTTCTGATTCATAAAAGTGGAAGAATCACATCGTAGAATATGATAGTACATCAGATAGAGTTGCAAGATTAGTAATACAGGTGTCCAGAAGGTACAAGCTGCAAATTACCCAAGTTTATGCACCAACAGTAAGCTATACTGATGAAGAAGTTGAGGATTTCTACGAAGAAGTAGCTTCAATGCATCAAAAGGGAAAATGCTACATGAAATTAATAATGGGAGACTGGAATGCTAGAATTGGAGAAAAAGAGAAAGGCGAGTTATCAGTAGGAAATCATGGATATGTTGTGCGAAATGAAAGAGGAAACAGATTGATTGAGTTTGCAGAATGTGAACAGTTGTATATCATGAATTCATTTTTCAAGAAAAAGCCACAAAGGAAATGGACATGGCGTTGTACAAATGGCTCAACAAGTGAAATCGACTACATCTTAACAAACAAAAAGCATCTTATTCAGGATTGCAGCGTTCTCAATAACTTCAATACAGGAAGTGATCACAGGTTGGTTAGATGCAAACTGCTGTTAAATACTAAAGTGGAAAGAATGAAGCTTTTGCAACACTCAAAGAAATCAATCGATATAAATAATCTCCAGAAACATAAAGAAGAATTCCATTTGGAACTTAAAAACCGTTTCCAAGTACTTCAATCAACTTTAGAAGAAGAGCAAGATGTTACAGTAGGGAACAAAAAATTAACCAATACTCTACAAGATATTGCAAAGAAGATAGCCGGCGATGCACAAGTAAAGCAGACAAAGAAAATAACAGAAGAAACAAGAAGATTGATGAAGAAACGCAGAGAATTTAAAATGAAGAAAAACGATCCTAAATCAAGAGTTGAATATGCTAAATTATGTAAACCGGTAAAAAAATGTGTTACAGAAGATATCAGAAAATTTAACTCTGATCTTGTCACGAAAATTCTAGATGATAACAAAAGTTTGAAATCAGCTAGGCGCAAACTTTGTGTTGGAAGAAAAGGTATTTTTGCACTAAAGAGTAGGGTGGAGCGCTCGCCTATGGGAAAAAAAAATTTCTTCAAATCAAAATTGGCCGGGGTGGGAAAGTTGCTCTATCCGATCCTCATTCTGAATATAAAATATCTTTGAAAAATATTAATATTAAATACTGCCCCAAGGTCATTGAATACTGAGAAAAAACGTAAAAGCGCCCGGCTATGAAAAAAATATTTTTTTTTTTCAAATCAAAATGAGGCGGTGTGGGAAAGTTGCTCTATCATATCCTCATTCCGAATAAAAAATATCTTTGAAAAATATTAATATTAAACACTGCCCTAAGGTCATTGAATATTGAGAAAAAACGCAAAATTTGTGCATTTTCCCATTTTTTTCTCAAATATACAAACTATTTTATTACTTTAATTTAAAAGGATGATCATCAAATTATTATTATTGTTATTATAAATTTATAGTAAAATTATGTAATATTTATATCATATTCGCTTTTATTATGCTTACTCAACGACTATATATTTTTTAATATATGAAATTTGGGTAATTGTAATTGTTTTATATTTTTTACTTAACCTGTGTAAAAAAATATAATTTGAAATTATTCTTAAAGAACTATAGTAATAAGATAAAAATAATTTACTATTGCAATTTACAAGTAATGAAGTTACCATTTTATAGTAGTTCATACCGTTTTTTGGTTTCAAAAACTGCCTTTTTTTCCGAGACTCCAGACAAGTTTTAATGAACTCAATGCGTCTCAAAGGGCCACAAACAGCAGAAGAAGCCTCCGTAACAAGTTTCACACATCTTTCAGTGGCTTGATTGTGACAAGGTAATAGTTTAATCTTAGGTAAGATGTCTTCATCTATTGCCTTTGGATTTAGGATACACTTTGTAAGAATGTTATGATCAAAGAACTTAGTTAATGGTGGTTGTATCACGGTCACTTCAGCCCAATTTATAGAATCTATATAGACTTTGGCTTCAAAATTTATCCGTATGTAAAGAATTTCTTGACTTTAAAGATTTTATTGTTCTGCGAAGTGCCAAAGCTCTTACACAGTATGTAAGAGTGTTGGCACTACGCATAATAATAAAATCTTGAAAGTGAAGACATTCTTTACGTACTTTCAAGTTACCTGAGATCATGTACGTAAAGAATTTATTTTACTTTTGAGATTTCATTATTCTGCGCAGTGCCACTTTTATATAGTATGTATGAGTGTTGGCACTATGCAGAATAATAAAAGTTTCACGAAAATAAACGATCAAGTTACCTGAGAGACCAAAGACTATATCAATTTCATAAATTAGGCTGAAGTGACCGTGACAGAACCACCATTAACTAAGTTCTTAGATCATAACATTCTTACAAAGTGTATCCTAAATCCAAAGGCAATAGATGAAGACATCTTACCTAAGATTAAGCTATTCTCTTGACACAATCAAGCCACTGAAAGATGTGTGAGACTTGTTACAGAGGCTTCTTCTACTGTTTGTGGTCCTTTGAGACGCCATGGATACATTAAAACGTCTGGAGTCTCGGAAAAAAATGCCAGTTTTTGAAACCAAAAAACAGTATGGACGACCATAAAATGGTAAATTCACTGCTTGTAAATTAAATAGTAAATTATTTTTACCTTATTACTATAGTTCTTTAAGGATAATTTCAAATTATATTTTCTTACACAGGTTAAGTAAAATATGTAAAACAATTACAATTACCCAAATTTCATATATTTAAAAGAAGTATAGTCGTTGAGTTAGCATAATAAAAGCAAATTTGATATAAATATTACATATTTTTACTATAGATAGATAATAATAATAATAATTCGATGATCATCCTTTTAAACTAAATGAATAATATAGTTTGTATATTTGAGGGAAAAAAATGGGAAAATGCACAACTTTTACGTTTTTTCTCAATATTCAATGACCTTCGGGCAGTATTTAATATTAATATTTTTCAAAGATATTTTTTATTCAGAATGAGGATATGATAGAGCAACTTTCCCACACCGCCCCATTTTGATTAGGAAAAGAATTTTTTTTTCCACAGGCGAGTGCTTTTACGTTTTTTCTCAATATTCAATGACCTTGGGGCAGTATTTAATATTAATATTTTTCAAAAATATTTTATATTCAGAATGACGATCTGATAGAGCAACTTTCCCACCCCGGCCAATTTTGGTTTGAAGGAAAAAAAAATTTCGCTCCACCCTACTAAAGAGGGTAGATGGAACAATCACCAAAATCAATAAAGAAATAGTACACATTGTCGAAAAATTCTATAACGATTTATATAAATGTGAAGACCAAAGAGAAATCAACCTATATGATCCACGAGAAAACTTAACAGAAACCGAAGCCATAATCCCAGTGATGGCAGACGAAGTTTTACAAGCCATTGAATTTATGAAAAAAGGTAAATGCCCAGGAGAAGATGGAATTACAATCGACCTTATCAAAGAAGCAGGAGAAGAATTTGCAAAAATGCTATCCTTACTGTTTTCCAAATGTCTCAAGAAGTCAGATGTACCAGAAGATTGGAATAATGCTGTGATGGTGCTACTTTACAACAAAGGAGAGAAGAAAAACATTAAAAACTACCGTCCGATCAGCTTACTATCAGTGATTTATAAAATTTTCACCCAAGTTTTAACGACAAGACTTGAATCAGCTCTGGACTCAGCTCAACCTAGAGAACAAGCAGGATTCCGAAGTGGATTCAGCACAATGGATCATATCCATACGGTAAGGGAACTCATTGAAAAACATAAGGAATATAATTTACCTCTTTGCCTTGCCTTTATTGATTATGAAAAAGCATTTGATTCGGTGTACACATCAGCAGTAGAAGAATCTCTGGAGGACATTGGTATAGACTAACCTTACATCAATATTGTAAAGAAGATTTACAAGAAAGCAACAGCAACCATCCGCTTGGACAAAGGAAAAGCAAAGATCAAGCTTGGAAGAGGGGTAAGACAAGGAGACACCATTTCGCTTAAGCTTTTTACGGCTGTCTTAGAAAATATTTTCAAGAAGCTGGATTGGGAAAAACAAAGGGATTAGAATAAATGGGAAATATTTACGTCATCTCCGATTCGCTGACGACATTGTAATTTTCAGTAACAGTCCTGAAGAATTGGAAAATATGCTAAAAGAGTTGGCAGAAGCTAGCATTAATGTGGGATTAAAAATAAACTTGGAAAAGACTTAGGTGATGTTCAATTCATTTGCATCAAAAAAGAAAATTATCTACAACAACACTGAATTTAAAGAAGTGCAAAGTTATGTGTACCTTGGGCAGGAAATCATCGGATTAATATCATCGGATAATAGTATCATGAATGAAATCAATAGAGCAGCGTTTAGAATGTCACTTCGTATCAAACCGGATTTACAGATGCCGCTATAATTCCTGCTTTCCTTTTGCACCCATTTACAAACACAAGCTTAAAACCCCTCCCTTGAAAAAACCGGAAGCTGCGTAATTTTTTCTTCTGAATTATGATTGGCTGATTAGGGTACTGCGGCATAAACTTCCTGTGTAAACATACACAGAAACCGTTTACGGTCATTTTCGCGTGTGATAATCTTCGTTCTTTTGCTTTATTGAGGATTAAAATGTTTGACCGCTTAATGTTAATGCGAATTTTGATTGACATCTTTGTAACACCAGAGCCAAGACCGCCTCTGGGTCATTCCATGTCAGTTCAGGCAGGCATGTAACCCACCATCACAGATTTTGATGAAACTGCGTGTGTTTGTTCCTTTTATTAAGATATTATTCCCAGTATTTTTTTTTACTCCTTGGTCAAATAGTTTCTGAGAAAAAAATTGTCAAAATTTTCAAAAACTGCCATCAGTTGGCATTCTTGACTGCTCGATTTTCAAATGTAGCATGACATAAATATGATCATATTTCAATATCTATTCCACAAATCATCTTCAAATAATTTATGCATAATATATAGGGTACGTATTTTAGGAAAAAAAATACTGTTACGCTTATATAACATTTTAAGTGTGTCTAAAAAAATGTTTAATCTTTGAAGTCGTGATTTTTTTATGAAAAATAATGCATTAACTAAAATAGCATTATTAACAAAAGGCGGTATTTTTATTAAATTTATTTTTTGTGGGGGATATACTTAAAGGTGTCCTTTACCTGATTCTGAAATAAAAGTAGTGGGATTTTGGGTGTTTTTAGTAGTATTTCATATTTAAAAATATTTTGAGGCGTATTTCAAATCAAATCAAGCAGAGTCATTCCATGTCAGTTCGCCTAAGACATTTAATTCACTGTCACAAATTTCAATGAAACTGGGTATGTTTATAACTCATTTTAAGACAGGATCAAGGAAATTAAAGGTGACTACAAGTAAAATATTTTTTAAGATAAAAAAAATATCTAAATTTTGAAATTTTTTAAAAATGTTTTTAATGACAGATCTATATTCAAAGACTGCATAAAAAAAAAAGTCATTTCAATATAAAATCACTAAATAAGTTTCAAATAATGTATATGTGACAAATAATGTAGGCAGATAATTATTTATTGTTGTTTGTCATGTTTAAATGCTAAGAGTGTGTTTTATCTTGTGAATTCTTAAAATCAACAATTTTGTGAAAAATAATGTGTTAATCAAAAATTTATTATTAACCGAAGGCAGGCTGTTATTACTTTTTTTAATTGTACGTAAAAATATCTTTTCAATAGTTATAAAATAAAAATAGTGAAAATATGAGCAATTTTAACAAAATTTTCATAAAATGTGAATGTTTAATGATAAATATTGAAGCTTTTCATGCTAAGATGTACTAAAATGACTACGATATCGTGTATTTCTACTCTTGCTTAAATATAATACATACAATAATAAAATAACAAATATTATTTACAGCAATAAAAATTAAATTAAATAGTACCAGTTCCTTTACCAACACTACATTGCTCAACAGCCAACTTAAAATCAACAGCCCACTCTTTTTGAAAAATACTTTCAACTGTTCAAATAATAAATAAACTGCATTTAAAAATTTTAATATCAACTTATTATCTTAAGACGATAATAATAACTAAACAACATGATGAATTTATAAATCAGCTTTTAATTGAAATTCATGAAATGGTCCCTTTAAATATTGTTGTTCATCAAGTCAATCAAAACAAATTATATAAAAAAAATAGTGAGCCTAATATGCTGACTGCAATGACACTTCTAACAAAACTAATTAATTCATTACCATCTGAAATCAAACCCGAAAGATCAAAAAGAAAAAAAATCATCTGTAGTGTGAATGTGACATACTCAGTGGTTGTTGAGATAGGAATGTCTTTGTGACATTTTCACCTGTACTTCAATAAAATATAAACATGTAAGCTTTTTTCATTCATCCAAATTAAGTAAAACAATTATAAAAATTTGTTGTCATTACACCAGATGTTAAATTTTTCGTTACATACTATTAGATAAGTTCTTTACTTTTAGACATTATTGACATAATATCATAAAATTTACTATATGTATTTTCTGTAAGTGTATAAACAATATATATATGCTTTATTAAACATAAATGAATAATTTTTAAATAATTTGTTTGAGAACAGGGATATATATACACACATATATATGTTGAAAATCCATCTTTCAGCAATACTGTCATGAAATAAATCAAATTACCGTAATTTCCGTTGTATAGCCCGCGGATCAAACAATCGTGTTTCGACACAGAAATGTTTAAAAATAAAATGTAACTTTTTAGATCACAGTAAATATTGGTCTTCAAATACTGAATAAAATTTCTGGGTCCAAACTGAATTGTTTGATCTGCGGGCTATACACCCGAAATTACGGTACATATCATTAGAAACTGAATAAACTTACAAAAGTGCAACTCATTAAGTTTTAAATATTTTTTAGATATAGTTATTTGAAAGATATAAATATAATGGATTATGCATTTTTTGCATATATTTAAAGTACAATACGTCAAAATTTTCTTCAAAAGAGTGAAATTTGGTATTTTTTTTCAATATTAGCAGCTCAATGCTAAATTTTCAATATTAACAGCCAAATATGAGTTTAAAGATTAGGACTGTCATTTTGAAAATTTCTATTGGGCGGTGAGGAGCTAGTGATTTTTCTCTTTTTTGGAAAGAGATAATTGCTCTTCGCCCTAGAAGTTTTACTAAAAAACAATATTGTTTATTTTTTCCTTAAGAAACGAACATAAAAGATAATTTGAAAAATAAAATAAATGTATAAATAAAAATATTTCCAGGGATGATACATTGGATAGGTTTTACATTTGAAAATATTGATAATTTTAAATATGATTTAAATACTACTAAAACCAACCAAAATCCCACTATTTTTATTTCAGATCCAGTTATAATGTAGTATTATGTACAATTTAAAATTAAAAAATTAGTCATAGAAACTCCGCCTCTGATTGATAAAGATTTTTTTAATAATTTCATTATTTTTTGTAAAATATTTTTGATTTCAAAGATTATACAATTTTTTAGACACATTTAAATATTTTTTAACATTACAGCAATATTTTTTTCATAATCTACATACTTTATTTACCTTGCTTAAATTATTCGAAGAAGATTTCTTTATTAGTTATTGAAATATGATTTTATATATAAAATGAGGCCTTTGAAAATTGAACAATCATTAATGGCAACTCGTGGCATTTTTCCAAAATTTTGATAATTTTTTCTCATATGTTCACTATTTTTATTTTATAACCATTTGAAAGATATTTTTATGTACAATTAAAAAAAAGCAATAACACCCTGCCTTCGGTTAATAATAAATTTTTGATTAACACATTATTTTTGACAAAATTCTTGATTTTAGAAATTCATAGGATAAAAGACACTCTTAGTGTTTAAACATGATAAAAAACAAGAAATAATAATCAGCCTACATTATTTGTCACATATACATTATTTGAAACCTATTTAGTGATTTTATATTGAAACGACTTTTTTTTTTCTTAATGCAGTCTTTGAATATCGAACTGTCATTAAAAAAATTTAAAACAATTTTTCAAAATTTTCATATTTTTTATCTTAAAAAATATTTTACTTAGGATCAAGAAAATTAAAGGTGATTACGTCTTAAAATAAGCTATAAACAAACCCAATTTCATTGAAATTTGTGACAGTGATTAAATGGCTTAGGGGAACTGACATGGAATGACTCTGCTTGATTTGATATGAAATGCACCTCAAAATATTTTTAAATAGGAAATACTACCAAAAACACCCAAAATCCCACTATTTTTATTTCAGAATCAGGTAAAGGACATCTTTAAGTATATCTCCCATAAAAAATAAATTTAATAAAAATACCGCCTTTTGTTGATAATGCTTTTTTTGTTAATGCATTATTTTTCATAAAAAATTCACGACTTCAAAGTTTAAATATTTTTTTAGACACACTTAAAATGTTATAAGCGTAACAATATATTTTTTTCATAAGCTGCGTACCCTAAATATTGTGCATAAATTATTTGAAGATGATTTGTAGAGTAGATATTGAAATATGATTATATATATGACATGCTACATTTGAAAACCGAGCTATCAAGAATGCCAACTGACGGCAGTTTTTCAAAATTTTGACAATTTTTTTCTCAGAAACTATTTCACCAAGGAGCAAAAAAAATTACTGGTGATCATATCTTAATAGTAAGAACAAACACACGCAGTTTCATTAAAATCTGTGATGGTGGGTTACATGTTGATATTTTACTGCCTGATTTGACGTGGAATGCCCCCTCTAGCCAATTTTCTGCTTGAGGTGAACATTATTTTGCCGCCCTTATGAAGCAATCGTTTTTTCACCATTACACAAACTTTTTTAAAAAATAAGTAAATAATACAATAACTATATTTTTTTGAAAAGAAAACAAATAGTTATAAAATTTTTTTACATTTAAGAAATTTAAAATAATTAAACTACGTAAGATATTTTGCATTTAAAAAAAATACTACTAATACCGCTAACTTAGCATTAAATGAATAAATCATATTCTACTAGTATTTACAAGAAAGACTCATACAAAGAGTAAAACTTACACTTCAAAATCCCTTTTACAGGGGGTCCCAGAAAAGACTAAAATTCCATTTTATTTTTTTAACTAGAATTTTAATTATTATAAATAAAATATTTTCATCTTAATTAAAAAACATTATATATCTCAATGAAGACAGATAATGTTCAGCGAAGACAGTTAGTGGCAAGCTAATGTTAAAACTGTGGGAGCATTTTTGACAAATTTCATTTTCATTATCTATGAAAATAAAATTCTGGCGCCTGGGGCACAAGCCCCAACTGACCCTCTCTTGTTTCGGCCCTGACTCTGCCCGACTCTCCCCCCATGGGGTCGCTACGGCTCTTTCAGGGCCATCGCTACGAGATTTTAATGGAGGGGGGAGGGGGCCTTAAATTACCAAGTGAAACTTCAGTATCTGCCTACCCATTGGCAAACAAAAATAGATAGTTCTTGAGGTTTGCCAATTAGTTTTATAATTTTGCCAAGTTACCACAATTAGAAAATATAAACAGTTTTTATTTGTAAAAAGCTTAATAATGTTCACAATTATATTTTTAATTTTTGGCCAAGTCTATCAGAAATAGAAAGTGTATTATAGTTTTTATTAATGTTTAAACAAATTTGCCAACCAGGTATGAAAATTTGCCAAGTGTAACAGCATTCGCGAAAGGTTTTTTTTTGTGGGGGGGGGGGGGGAGGCTACCCCCCGCCCTTAGCGAGGGCTGTGGCTAAGTTTAATAAACAGTATTGAGCCAAAACATGTCAAACATTTAATCAATCAAATTATGTATAAAATTTGTGTATGAATTTCAAATAGCAAAATAATGATATCAGTAACAAGTTAAATATCTTTTTGAAATCGTATACACAAAACAAAATCCCATTATATGTTAATTGATATAATATGTTATAAAGGTCTGCAGGGGCCAACCCGACCCATAGAAAGAAAAATTCGGCCCAGTATAAAAATTAAAAGTTCGGCCCGAGCCCGATTCTCCAAAGTATAAAAGTTAAAAGTTTGTCACGAGACCGGCCCGGACTAGAAAAAAGTTAAAATTTCATCGGCCCGGCCCGAACTAATTTCTACAAAATGTGGATTTTTCGTTGACTTGGTTAAAATTTGTCTCGTACGGGGAGTTCTGACCAAAAACACTTATCTAGTTTTTTTTTTTTTTCTCATGTTTGTAATTTTCATTTTTATAGAAATGTCGTAGCCTGCGATATTTATTTTTTTTAATGAATTTCTATTTGTTGTATGTAAATGTTTCAGTTATCACTAATATTGTTATTCCATATTCCATGTATTAGAGATTTAAAAATCCGAAAAATGATGTACAGTAAAATCTTCTAAGACGGAATTGCACAGGAAAGAAAAAAATGCGTTATAGACAAGTTCCCTTCTTCGCAGCTGTAAATATATTAAATATTCTTTTCTTACGTATTAGTATAATTCATTTTGTATGGATCAACACATTTTTCTGTTTAAGACAGGATTTCATTATAAGCAGGTTCTTTTTTCACACGTTTTACTGTATTTTAATTTAGTTATATTTTAATAAGCCTAAAAATACACTATTCTTTAAAAAGAATAAATTTTAATGTTTAATTATAGAATAATGGCGATTTAGAAATGTATGCTTTTTTTTTGTTGTTCCAGGCCAAATTTTACTGATCTTTGAACGGACGCCGAGCCAAGACAATGATTTTCATAGTCAAAACCGGGACTTAAAATTTTGGACCGTGAAGAGTAGGAAGAATGAAACCAGTGCCGGCTCGGTACGGTTGGTTGGTTGGTTGTGTTTATGACGGCCAATTATCAACACAAGGGATATAGGCCCTAAGGGAAGGAGGAGTGCCCTCCATGGGGATCTTTATAAGGGAACCTAACCCGTATTTATGCTTGGAAAATCCAAGGTTCGAAGGAAACCACGAAAACTCCGAACGATTAGGCCGATGTGCGCGATTGGGTTCGAACCCAGCACCTCCCGTCTACCAGCTTCGAGGGCAGAATCTCTCGGCCACTGGTGGGGCGGCTCGGTACGGAAAAAATAAGTTAGACCGGCCCGGCCCAATCCTTCAGGAAAACAGTAAGGCCCGATCCCGGCCCAGCCCGAGCTTTCAGAAAAAGTATGGCCGGCCCCGGCCCAAGTGTCGTGAATAAAAATAGGCTCGAGCTCGGCCCGTGCAGATCTCTGCCATGCTACCAGGCTTTATTATTATTGTGGAGAGCAACACCAGTACAAACCTTTCGTTATATATTATTTTTTTTTGGTTATTACAAAGACACACCATTTCTCTCAAAAGAATCTTCTATATAGTCTGTAATAATTTACATTTTTGACTCTCATTAAAAAAAATATTTAGTTACTTAAAAAAAGACGAAGTGCCTGTACTGATGTTGCTCTCCATAATAACAATGATGCCTGATAGCATGGTATATCAATTAACATATAATTATAATACGTGCATTACAAAAAGCAGATTTTTCTGTTAATAAACTATCAAAAATCGCATATTGGTAATATTTAAAAGAAAATAGCTATTAAAAATAAGGCAAATCTTTAAGACCTAATTTCCCTTTATTTTGCTTTGGGGAAGTCATTTATTACGATATCGGAATCAATATTATAAAGCCATCAGATTATCAAGCTAAAAATAAATAAATAAATAAATAGATAAACATACTGGAGCAAACTTCACAATATATTATTGAAATTAAATAGAAAAATTATGATATGCAGAGAAATTACCTTATCATTTCAAATTATCTGTATGAAGATTTAATTTTACAATAGTAAAACTATTTTCAAAAACACAACTATCAACAATGAAGTATTTAACTGTATAATAAATTCACCTTGAATTTTCTTTGTCAAAGGAGTTCTTTTATATCGCAATAATCAATATAGAAAATAATCTTCAAACTAAATTATTCTTACGAACATAAAATAAATAAATGAAAATGTAATCGCCGCAAAACGCGGGAAAAAATTCCAAAAATCCCTGTACGTAATTGCGAATAAACTTTATTGAAAAGAGAACATTTTTTTTTTAAATTAAACTTAAAGATTAAAACCGGATTCCTTATTATTAATGTTGAAAAATCGTCTAGAAAACGAAGAAAAAAAAAACCCTTTAATTTTACTACAGTTACTTTGAAATTTACTACAGTGAGAGCTAAAACATTCTAACAGGAATTCGTTTTTGAATATAAAAAAAAATTGGCGCAAAAGAGCAACAACGCAAAAAATCGTATTGAAAATCGCGGAAGACAAAATTTAATTTATTATGCTAAATGTTTAAAACAAATTCCTTTTGTGGTCATCAAAAAATCATCGCGGAAAGAAAAAAAAAGGGGGGGGGGCTAAAACTTGCATTGGAAATTACAAAAACTTCCAAAATCGTGGTGGACAAAATTTACTATATTAGGCTAAAAGTTTAAAACTGATTTTTTTTTTCTTAGCGATTGTAAAAAATCGCAGCAGAACGAAAAAAACCCCGCCAAGAATCGTATTGAAAATCTTATTAAAAATCGGTAAAAAATAAAAAAACTTGATAAAGTTGTAAAAAAACAGTAAATAGCGAAAAAAAAAAGCATTGACAAAACTCTCAAACGATGGAAACAACAACACGCTAAAACGAGTGAACTGGCGATGTTTGTTTACCCGAAAGGAATCATGCGTAAATGCTGGATTACTGCCCTAGGAGCTAGCAGGAGTGAAAATGACCTAGGCTAGTTTCATCTTCAAACTGGCTTTTTCATTGGAAACGGGGTCGGAAATACAATGATGGTATTGGCGTGGATTGAATCAGGATTAGCGGTGGCATTGTAAATCGTGCTTACAAGAATAAGAAATGGATGGAGTGCTTTTGGAAAGAACAATATTATTCTGAAGAGTAGCATGCCCCTTTGTTTGAAAAGAAAGATATTTAACCAATGTGTTTTGCCTGTGCTAACTTATCGAGCAGAAACATGGACACTAACAAAACGAATGGTACAAAGATTAGAAACAACACTGAGAAGTATGGAAAGATGTATGCTAGGTATAACTAGCAGAGACAGAAAAAGAATAACCTGGATAAGAAGTCAAACGAAAGTTTTTGACATCATTGAAAGAATTAAACGGCTAATATGGAAATGGGCTGGGCACATTGCAAGAAGACAAGACAATAGATGGAGCACAAACACCATACAGTGGTATCCGAGAGATGTAAAACGGCCAAGAAGACGACCTCAAGTAAGATGGAGTGATGAAATCAGAAAAGTAGCCGGTGTAAATTGGATGACTAAAGTACTAGACAGAAAACGTTGGAAAAATCTGGGGGAGACCTGCATCCAGCAGTGGATTGAAAACGGTTGTTGTTGATGATGATGATGATATATAGATATATATATATATAGGTAGATAGATAGATATACATAAAGTTTTTTACTGAGGGTGATTCTGGGTTCTAGGGGTCATGATCTGTGTAGATCTGGAAATTTTTTTCAGAAATTCCAACATAGTGGAGAATGTAATAGGTAATATTTCATACGAAATCTACCTAAAAGATTGTTAAAAGAGAAAAATGAAGAGTTTGAATCAGTGTAAAAAGTGTAAACTTTGTAAAGTTGTTGTTGAACATATTTTAAAACTTTAGCTTTATACTATACAACTAATGAAGAAAATATTCCCCATTTTATCAGAACTCTTATGGACTAGATAAAAGATGCGTCGAATACATGTTCATACATGCTACAAAAAGAAAGAGTTATTTGATATGATGCAAAATTGCAATACAAAGGAAATCAACAATGGGTATATATTACAATCAATTGGTTTTCTTTCGATTGTCAATTCGTAAATATTACAAAACAAATCTGTAGTTCGGAGTATTAGCGTAAGCGTTAAGCTCTGCTACATGATTCAATGCTAATGTACAATAAAAAAAGAAGTAAAAACACATTTTAAGCAAGATATTTATATTATTTCGCTTATTAAAATATGAAGAAAATATGTCTTATTATTTCACTTATGAAAATACGATGAAAAATATTTTTTGTTTTCTTCCCTTCTGCTTTGTTGAGCATTTTGTTTGTGTTAATAAATCAATTTAAAGGGCATTTTCATTCATATAGCTTTTATTCATCTAAATTTAAGTGTCCCGACAAAGCGTAAGTGTTTCAAATGCGCATCAAAAGTTTATCTTTCAAATTAAGTGTTCCTTGAGATTAAAAAAAAAAAAATCTAATCTATTTCGTCGACACTATATTCACGAAATTAACATTAAGATAAATAACATACTCGTATTTCCACTCTGGAGAATTTAAGGTTATTAAATTAATTTTAAGATAAATAACAAATTTCTATTCTTCACAATTTAAGGTTATTAGAAACCATTTTATTTTCCCCAATGTATATCTGTCTAATTAGGAACATCGATAACTAGATTAAAAATTAATATCTTTTAATAATGACAAAAAATAATTAATATTTTAAGAGAATGATTGCTTAATTGCTTGAAGTAAAAACTGCTTATAGTAAAAAAAAAGGGGGGGGGGAAATAGGTCGTACTACATTTGAGTATCCTAAAAAATATTATGCACGTTTTTTTACGTTTTTTTTTTATTATACGTTTGAATAAAAAAAAAAAAAAAAAAAAAAAGGAAAACGGGAAAGGGTTGGAAAACATTTAAACTTTTTTGTCATTTTTCACAGTACAGAACTCAAAAATTCACATAAAGTTGGAGAGTGATCCTATATTTCTAGAAATAGATTTACGCAATTATTATGATTCACGTTATTAAAAGACCATAACGTATAATTATATTAAAAGGAAATACACTTAGTGCACTTAGTCACACATTCTTATTCACAGCTGGGAAAATAAATAATATATAACTCTTTCCGCAGAATAAAAATGATATATATTTAAAGCATTAAAAAACGAAATTTTAAAGCAAATACATTTGTATTTTAATTCAACCTGTAAAACGTTAATATTGTTCAATATATAAAAAAGGGGTTTGATAATTTAAACTAATAAATTCTGCAGAAAATTCATGCATGAAATTACTTCAAGAATATGCTCTTCAAATTTGTTTCTTCCCCTCTGAGATATGTATAATGACTGGGTTACTGGTTCGGCAAAGAGAACATCCTCTTTATTTTTCAAAGTGTAATTTTTTATTCTTGCATATATCACTAAAAACTTGCAAAAAAATTATCAAATTTTACCGTGTATAATAAACTTCTTTAAAGTACGAGGGTAATTCAATAAGTAGGTCACAAACTGATACGAGAGGTCGGAAATTAGCAGTGAATTGTTTCCAAATATGCCGATAGGGGGCAGCATAATGCAACTATAAGGTGTTAATTTTGAATTTATGAGACAGTAGTTGTACAAGATGAGCAGCGTCATTTGAAAGTTGTTGACGAAGAGCGAAGTGGTCGTCCAGTTGAGATTGCGACAGAAGAAACAGTGCGGAATGTTGAGGAAATGGTTAGAGCAGAAATGCGAACAACAATAGACAGCATAGCAACCATTTCCTCAACCTTCCACATTGATTCTTCTGTCGCAAACTCAACTGGATGACCACATCGGTCTTGGCCAACAACTTTTGAACGACCATGCTCATCTTGAACAACTGCTGTCTCATAAAATCGAAATTAACATCTTATAATTGAACCACCAATTGGAAGAAGAGAATAAACTCCACTTTTTGACACATTCATTTTCCTACATTTTTACATTCTTTAGACGTGTAGCGCTTAGTTATGAGTTCGAAGAAAATAACAAAAACCATTCGCTTCGTATGTTTTTTTTTATTTTCTTCGAGCTCATAACTAAGCGCTACGTCTAAAGAATGTAAAAGTGTAAAAAAATGAATGTGTCAAAAAGTGGCGTTTATTCCCTTCTTCCAATTGGTGATTCAATTGGATTATGCTGCACCCTATTGGTATATTTGGAAACAATTTACTACTTATTTCCGACCTCTCTTATCAGTTTGTGACCTACTTACTGGCTTACCCTTGTAAATCCAAAGTTTCGGCCTCATGTTTATTGACAAAATTATATTCTAATATCAGATAAAATTCACAAAAATAGTATTTTATAAACTGATCACAGAAAGGGATACTTTATTTTTCATAGAAAATAAGGGCATTTCGAGAATAAATATTTGAAAATAAAATACCATTTTTCGTTTCCTTTAATGTATTTTTGAAATTCTTCTTTTTTTTAACAAAAGAATTTTTAAAACTCGTTTTCATATTTCAGTTGGTCTACGATGAAATAATCATCGATCAAAAACTAAAGGCCAACCCGTTCTCCCAGGATTAAAGAATGCGAAAAGCACTTTTTTAGTTGGTAACTCTAATACATTTCCACTAACCACACTAAAAAGCATTTTTATAATAAAAATATCAATAATGTATTAATTTTTTTTGTACTTTATTAAAGCCATACTTTTGTATTAGCCGCATTCTTGGAGTTAGCAGCTGAAGAAATCCGCAAAGATTTAGCTACATACAGCATTTTTAAAAATATATTTATAAATTCAGTTGGTTACTGCCTTATTTCGATTCCGTGCCTGTTAAATTTGTGTTTTAGTTATAATATTATTTTATTTTATTTATTTATTCATGAAGTTATAATTTCGTTATGGAATATCAACCCCCCCCCCCCCCCCCCCAAAAAAAAAAAAAAAAAATGCTGAACCCTTTATATATTTTTTAAGTGTAAACGGCCTAATCATTTGTAATCGGACTGCATATGATAGAGATAGATTATTTTTTTTTCTTTTAAACCATGAAGAATCAGTAACTGTTGTTAGAGTTTTTGAATAAACTTCAGTTTAATATATATATGTATATATTGTTCTGCTTATTCGACGATGTGAAAATTGAAATTGTGCGATATTTAAAATAAAAAGCGGTAAATGCGAAATTAACTGGTTAAGTGATGCCACTGTCAATATGACATCAGCGATACTCACGGAAATGTTTTAGCGTTTTAATACACATCTGAATTCCTGTAAAACGTATAATAAATAATAATTAATCAATAATTATGTGTTGTTTTAAATTTGATTTCCTTTCCTGTATAGGACATTTTTAAAACAGTCATATTTGCAAAGTTTGACGAAATTTGTGGTGTTGAGACGGTTGTGAATGTGTCCATTAACGTAACACATAGCAGAATACATGATGTACTACTGTCGATGAGGGACAGATTAAACATACTTAACTTGATTTTATAATTAAAATAAAATCTATCTTGCTTGCATATAGTATTAGAATTATTAGTAAATGTGCATCTTCCTTATAACGCTGTACTTCCGTATGTAATCAGAGACGTATATAAGCTGTCGCTTGGGTATAAAAATATAACATTTCATGGGTTTTAATAAAGAGTTTTACAAATAAGACACAATTTCTTTCTAAATCTAGGACGCTTTACAACTTTGAAATAGAATTTCACTCCGTATCGGGTAAATATTTCAAGATTGCAAAGTGAACTCCGCAGTTTAGCGCGCTGTAAGAACTCTCAGTGCGTAGTGTACAGCTACATTACAATAGCCACATTACAATAGCTAGATACAGTTTTTATAACAATAACTGTTCAAGTTAAAACCCTCTGAGCAGTTTGCCCATATTTTTCAGTTTCCAAAAAACAACTTAAAACGGCTGTAGACAAAAAAAATTTTCACAGAATTCTATTTTAAGATATATCTACGGTAAAAAGACAAGGAGTGTATTTTAAGCCGCTATCAGATTCACCGACTTTTCGAGCAACCAACTTTACAGCCGATTTTAACCTCAACTTATTCTAGTTGAAAGGGCTAAAAAGGTTACAATTGTCTTTGCTAAAGTTGGAGGAAAACCCGGGAAAACCAGTACTACTAGTACCAGCCGTCAATATTTATCGCATTTTCGTATCAATCGCTTATCTCTGATTCGCTGAAATGTTGAAAGGTGGGAGGAAAAGTTGCGGCTAGGACAGACTTTTTTGAGATGCGGATAAAAAGTTGGGTATATTGCTGTTTGCTATCACACTGGGTGTCGAGACAACATTTCGCGAAAAGTTGGAGGAAATTAAGAGTTGGCTCAAAAATTGCTCGAAAAGTTGGTGAATCTGATAGCGGCTTTAGAAACAAGCCGTGAAAGAAAATTTAATTTGACATTAGTTTGACGAGAATGTTTATAAAAATGCAGAAAAGCCCTCAGACGTTCAGAAGGGGGGGGGGGGGGGGGAGGGAAACGATTTCGACTACATGACTTTTAATTTTACAGAATCCTTCTAAGAAGGCGAAATCATTCACAGAATGTAAAAGTCTGAAATTAATCTAGCAAAACAGAAAACTAATAAGTAAATTTTAATGCACCTGCACAAGTTATTTTTAAAAATAGAAAGAGATTTGATGCTTTCTCGCTTTCAATTCTTCCTCTAAAACAAATTGAGAGGATTTGCCTGAATTTCAACAAAATGTTATCCATAAAAGATTTAAAATAATGTTTATCAGAACTTTATCGTTTGTCGAGAATATTTGACATTTCGAATATAAAAGAATACAGTGCAGTGATTGTTTTAAGTTCAATCAATGTTTTTCTTGGAAAGTCACGTATAACTGTATTTCTTCACTTTTAAAGGATAAAGAAAAATTATTGTAACAAAATGAAACATATATTATTTCCTAAGCAAAACTTGTTTTGTAATACCAAGACATGAAAGGTTAAATGAAACTCTAAGCAAAAATTTATTGAAAGTTTGTGTATTTTCTTTTCGTAATGGAGTTATTGAAAAGGTATCGCAATTAATAACACATTATTTAAATCTCATTCTCCAAATTAATCACAATGATCGACGTAAATTCGATTTTTTTGTATATGTAAAGAGGAATAACTTCTCTCTGCCAGATGTCTCACAGAAATCTGTTTTAGCCAAAAAACCAATTTTGGTAACAAATGAATGTAAAAAAAAAAAAAAAAAAAAAAAAAAAAAAACCACATTTGAAAAAGCGCTACTGCAGAAAAAAAAAATATTAGATATTAATAAGCCAATGACCGTTTTTGACATTTTGAGAAAACACAATTTTTTTCCCGCTTAATATCATTCTTTGTTTGGACGAAATACTTGAACACAAAATGTACACGATAGACGAAAGTCCTTGATACAATTTGAAATTCAATACAAATGTAAATGTACGATAAATGTATGTATAGACAAAAAAATTTTCTCGTGATCAACAGTTTTGTTTAAAAAAATTTATTCAAAAAATTGCCCACAGATAGTGCAATACCTTCAAAGATAAGAAAAGAATGAAAAAAAGAATAGGAAAAAATGCACAGTCGTCCACTATCAGCACACACACAAAAAAGTGAACATTCCATACGCTGTCCTCACATTGATTGCCAAATTGTGGAGGGGAATAACATGAACTGTACAAAAAAAAAAAAAAAAAAAAAAAAAAAAAACGTTGACATCGATGTGGAATTATATCTTTTTTTAATTTATACGGTATAAAAACATGGTTTGTAACTGTTCATTTTGAGTTTTTTATGGTATTTTTTTGTTTGTTTCGAATTTGTGGATATTGCGCCATCTGTGGAAAATGTTTAGATATTTTTTCCGTTTTTAAATACACTTAAGAGAAAAATTCCGTATATGAGAAGTATTTCCGCAGAAACTGCATTCTTGTAAGTCAAATATTTTATTTCTAATTGAATTTAAAAATATCTCAGGGAATTTTGACGCCATCCTATATTTTTTACGACAAAATTGATTCTAGATAGTAACCGCCCACAACAATCTGCACTGAAAATAATGGTATATAACTGTTTAAGATTTTGATATTTTTTTCAAATTTGAAAATATAGTGCCATTTATGGAAAATGCCTAGATTTTGTTTTCTTTCAAATCTACGTAAAAGAAAACATCCTGATATGAGAAGTATTTCCATTCAAACTGCTTCCTGTACGTCAAATACTTCCTAAATGAGTGTAAAAATATATCATGAATTTCTTGCGCCACTCTATATCTTAAAACAAAATTGATTCTAGATCGTAGCCGATGACAACAATCTGCCCTTGCTCAAGCAGGTACAGCTGACAAAAAAAAAAAAAAAAAAAAAAGGAATTTAACAAATTACAACGACCATTTACCATTTGGAAAATGATTTTTTCGAAGACTAAAATTTAAGGCATAAAAAATCGCACGGAGTTGATCATACATTACGTACGCCATGAATTAAAAATTAATAGTGTTATTACACGTAAAAATTGCAAGCGACAAAAATCGCCTGCGAATCGTCAGATTTCCTGAAACTTACGTATTATCCACTTGAAACTTACGTATTATCCAAGCATTTCATTGGCTGTTCTGGAAAAGGCTTTTTCATCGTCAGATTTCTTGGAAATCTGACGACCAATTTTAAATGAAATTTCATTCTTAAACTTCTAAACATCCCACAATATTACTTTTTACACCGTCGTATAAAGAAGAAAATTTACTTTTAAATGCAATTTGTTTGAAAGCTGTATCGCAATTTGTTTCTAAGTTATTATTTTTTTTTTGTAGTTTTTATTTCTTTTTTGTCATAGTGGCAACAGAAGTATCCATCTCTGTTGAAAGTAAAGTGAAATACAGATTACTGTATAGACCAATCAGAAAACGAATAAAATGCGGATTCAACCAATAAAAAGCGTCAGATATGCTTTTGATTTCCTACCCTGACAAGGACAATAACCTTTTTCCAAATGGTTAAACAAAACAAAACAAAAAAACAACAACAACAACAACAAAAAAAAACAGATAATAGGTGAGCACAGATAAAGAGCAGGTTTATCATACATTTTTGAATTTTTATAATAGGTATGTGGGTAAATATTGTCATTCAACGCAGTTAATAAAAAGGGAAATGGGTCGGAAAACATTTAAACGATCTTTTTTGTTATTTTTCATAGTACAGAACTCAAAAATTCACATAAAGTCGGAGAGTGATCCTATACTTCTAGAAATAGATTTACGCAATTATTATGATTCACGTTATTAAAAGACCATAATGTATAATTATATTAAAAGGAAATGCACTTAGTGTAATTGGTCACACTTTCTTATTCCCAGCTGGGAAAATGAATCATTTATAACTCTTTCCGCAGGTTAAAAATGATATATATTTAAAGCGTTAAAGGGCGAAATTTTAAAACAAATACATTTGTCTTTTAATTCAACCTGTAAAACGTGAATATTGTTCAGTATATAAAAAAGTGGTTTAATAATTTAAAATAATAAATTCTGCAGAAAATTCATTCCAAGAATATGCTCTTCAACTTTGTTTTTTTCCCCTCTGAGATATGTATAATGGCTGGGTTACTAGTTCGGCAAAGAGAACATCCTATTTATTTTTCAAAGCGTATTTTTTTTTTTTAATCCTTGCATGTATCAGTAAAAACGCGCATAAAAAATTATCACATTTTACTTTATTTTACCGTGTATAATAAATTTCTTAAAGTACGAGGGTAAGTCAGTAAGAGGTCACAGACTGATACGAGAGGTCGGAAATTAGTAGTGAATTGTTTCCAAATATAGCGATAGCTGGCAGCATAACCCAACTATAAGATGTTAATTTTGAATTTATGAGACAGCAGTTGCACAAGATGAGCAGGGTCTTTCAAAAGTTGTTGACGAAGAACGAAGTGGTCGTCCAGTTGAGATTGCGACAGAAGAACTAGTGCGGAACGTTGAGGAAATGGTTAGAGCTGACCATTTCCTCAACCTTTTGCACTGATTCTTCTGTCGCAAACTCAACTGGATGATCACATCGCTTTTCGTCAACAACTTTTGAACGACCATGCTCATCTTGTACAACTGCTGTCTCATAAATTCGAAATTAACATCTTATAGTTGGATTATGCTGCTACCTATTGGCATATTTGGAAACAATTTACTACTAATTTCCGACCTCTCATATCAGTTTGTGACCTACTTACTGACTTACCCTCGTAAATCGAAAGTTTCGGCATCATTTTTATCGACAAAATTATATTCTAATATTAGATAAAATCCACAAAAGTAGTATTTTATATACTGTTCACAGAAAGGGATACTTTATTTTTCGTAGAAAATAAGAACATTTCGAGAACAAATATTTGAAAATAAAATACTGTTTTTCTTTTCCTTTAATGTATTTTTGAAATTATTTTTTGTAGATTTTTTTTTAAACAAAAGAAACTTTAAAACATGTTTTCATATTTCAGTTGTTCGACGACGAAATAATCACCTATGAAAAAGTAAGGGATCCAACCCGTTCTTCCAGGATTACAAAAGTTATGCGAAAAGCATTTTTTAGTTAGTAACTCTAATAAATCTCCTCTAACCACATTAAAAAGCATTTTATATTAAAAATATCAATATATTTTTAAAAAGTTTTGAAATTTATTAAAGTCATACTTTTGTATTAGCCGCATTCTAGTAGTTAGCAGCTGTAGAAATCCTCGAAGATTTAGCTACTTAAACCATTTTATTATACATATTTATAATTTGAGTTGGTTACTGCCTTATATCGTTTCCGTGCCTGTTAAATTTGTGTTTTAGTTATAATATTTATTTTATTTTATTTATTTATTAATGATGTTATAATTTCGTTATGGGATATCAACCGAAATAAATGGTGAACTCTTTATATATTTTTTACGTGTAAACGGGTTAATCATTTGTAATCGGACTGCATATGATAGAGATAGATTTTTTTTCTTTTAAACCATGAAAAATTAGTAAATGTAGATAGAGTTTTTAAACAAACTGCAATTAATATATATGTATGCATATATATATATATATATATATATATATATAATGCTTTTGTGGGTCATGTATGTTAAGTATATATTTTGGCGATAGTTATGAGTTTGTTGGATTTGAGTATAGGCGAATCGTAGGGCTTGAGTCGGGTTTGCTTGTGCTTATTATTTATGATTTTGGGAGATTCGGTTCACAGTGATTGATTGTGTAAATTTTAATACTTGTTTTTGTGCTGCAAGTTTTATATGTTATGTTTATAGTTGTCTAACACGTTTATTTTTAGATCTTGTATTTTTGGCTTGCTTTCGTAGTCTCCCGTGTTGCAATTTGTGGATTTCGAGTGGACATTTTAGTGGATTTGGTGCTGTACGGTTATTGCTATTGTATTGATTGATATAAAGCGTTTGTTTATGGGTGTGAAGTTTTATGGTTAAAAACTTCTTTTCACGAATTTAGAAACAATATAATAACAATTTGAAAATGAAATATATTAATGAAAATGGTACCGGCAAGATATGGTTTTATAAAAAAGACCGTAGTGCTCGGTCGGCTCCCAATTGCATGGTAGGATGTGGATCGTTAGACTGCGACCATGATTTTGGCTATAATGTTGGTTATAGTGGCGAAGAGTGTGAAGATGATTATAGTTGCTATGGGGAGACACGAAGTATGATTAGTTCTTATATAAATACAAAAACTAATAAAAATTTTAAGATAAATGAAAAATATATTAAAAAATGTAAGTTGAATTGTTCTTTGAAAAATGATAGTGCCAAATACACTGACTATGGAAGTTTGAGATATAAAACTCGGATTTTCTTCAACAGTAACGTTGCTCAAAATTTAAAAATTGGTGTTAGAGGTGAGAAGAACATAGTCAAATATAAAACTAAATGTTTTTACAATAAAAAACTGAGGGGTGAAGATAGTCTGGTCAAATTGAATCTAAAAATTTGTACAGATAAACGTTGTAAAGTGTGTGTATGTGTTAGGGGTATAGCTGAGGTTAATGATAATGGAGATTATTTAAAATTCTGAAAGGTTTATAATTGTGTCTACAGACTGAGATGTAGCGTTTGTAATATGTCGTACATAGGACAAACTTCAACTCCTTTGAATATAAGAATTAACAACCATAAGACATAAGACATAAGATAACCAAAAAGTGGTAAGGAGGAACAAGAAATTGAGATTACACATTTTGATAGGCACGGAATTGATAATATTGAGATTTCAATTTTGAAAATTGTTCCTAATAAAAATGAAAGATTAATCAATGAAAGAAATATGATGGTAGATTACGGCACGGTATACCCATATGGAATGAATGTAAAATTCGATCAAAGTAATGTAACAAGGAATTTTAGAGAAAAATTATTGGATGCCTGAATTTATGAAAGGACAAAACATATAATTTATTATGACAGGGATAAAATCATAGGACAAACATTGAATTAAAGAAATTAAAATGTTGCAAGGATGTCGAAAAAATTATCGAAAATTACAACTCAAACGATAACGAATCAGTAATTAAAAACATTATATTTAATGTCGAAAAGAAAATGATACCAGAATTTTTGAGGAATTTGCATAAAAAAACGGGTAACAACAACACTGACATGGCTCTAGATCTATTGAGATTTAGAATAAGAAAACAAAATTTAGATAGTTAGGTGAAGAGCATGTACCAAAAAGATGCCGAAAATAGTAAAATATACTGTGTTTTGGATTACATGGTGTCACATCTAAAAGGGGTTAACATTAATAAAGTTTTAAATGCGTATTGCGTATAATGAACTGCTGCCGGATAAAAATATAGAGATTTCTAAGGCTTTTAAATATGTTAAACCGATGGGCAGAGTCATATACAATTATAACGATTATGCAAAGGATTTTAAAGACAGTATCGATAATAGTGTTTGCTATTGTCAAGAAGAAAAATTCAACGAATATATAAATCCAAACTACGGACATATATTAACGGGTAGTTTGGATATAGTACATAATAAGAAATTGAGTGAAATCATGAGATATGGGACGAGATACAGAATTAAGAGAGTATTAACAAGAAATATGGCAAGAAAACGCTTGAATGTGAATTTGGATATTTTTATTCAAAAATTAGTATATAAATACAATTTGCCTGCTAGTGTTTTCGAGGAGTGTAAGTATTGTATTTTAAAAGATTTGTGTAGAAATTTTGAGGGTAACTCTGAAGGGGTTTCAGGAAAATATTATAAGGAATTGAAAGAATCTATAAGAGAATTGCAGACTAATTTTATAATAACGTATATAGATAAAGCTAACACAAATTACGCGATTATTTGTAAAACATTATATGGTAAATTACTCAAGGAGGCTTATGGTAATGAAATAAATTATGAAACTGTAAAATCAAGTAAACAAGTTATTGGTAATAGGGTAAAAGCATATTATAAAAAAATCAAGATAAAACAAAATAGTACTAGTTTTCCATATTTGGTAATGGTTCCAAAGTTTTATAAAGATCCGGTAGCATTTAGAGCTATAACATGTGGTTTCGGTTCATATTTGGAAAATGGTAATAAAAAATTGTTGAAGTTACTAAAAGAGATTTTTGATGAAGTTCTCAAAGTTAAGCCGGCTTGTATAATAAAAATCAGCTTTGAGCTAGTTAAGCGTTTAAATCAAATGAAAAACATTTCAAGTTTAACTGCGTATGATTTCGAAGATTTGTAGAGGTTTAACGGGTTAAACCGTATAGATAGATTGACATCAAAAACTGGGAAAAAAATTGAAGAACTTTACAAATGGTATATTCTGGCATTGCACCATGGCTATCCTGAGAAATTTTTGAAGAGTCTGCTGCGTAATTTCGTAAAGTGTAAGACTTATCGCAGAGATTTAGAGGCAATGTGGATGTGAAGAGAGGAGTAACTGTAAGTTTGACTGTTTGGAGATTACGTGCACGTTTGTTGGAGTTTTTAGTTATTTTGGTTATTTTCATTTGGTTTAGTTTATTTATCTTCGGATCAGTTCTGTGGTTTTGAATTTTTGGTTTGGTTTATATATATATATATACATACATACATATATATATATATATATATATATATATATATATATATATATATATATATATATATATACATACATATATATTTCTCGATGATTTGAAAATTGAAATTGTGCGATGCTTAGAAAAAAAATGCAGTTAATGAGAAATTAATTGGTTAAGTGATGCCACAGTCAATATGACGTCAGCGATACTCACGGAAATGTTTAAGCTTTTTCAGTACACATCTTAATTCCTGTGAAATGTATAATCAATAATCATGCGTTGTTTTAAATTTCCTTTCCTTTCCTGCATATGATAGAGATAGATTGTTTTTTCTTTTAAACCATGAAAAATCAGTAAATGTAGATAGAGTTTTTAAATTGAAATTGTGCGATGCTTAGAAAAAAAATGCAGTTAATGAGAAATTAATTGGTTAAACGATGCCACAGTCAATATGACGTCAGAGATACTCACGAAAATGTTTCAGCTTTTTAATACACATCAATAATCATGTGTTGTTTTAAATTTCATTTCCGTTCCTGTATAGGACATTTTTAAAACATCCATATTTGCAAAGTCCGATGAAATTTAAAAGGACGGCTGTGAATGTGTCCATTAACGGAACACATAGAAGACTACACGATGCACTGCTGTTGATGATGGACAGATTAAGCATACTTAACTTGATTTTATTATTAAAATAAAATCTACCTTGCTTGCATATAGTATTAGAGTTATTAGTAAATGAGCATTTTCTTTATAACGCTGTACTTCCGTATGCAATCAGAGACGTTCATAAGCTGTCGCTAGGGTATAAAAATATAATATTTCATGGGTTCTTATAAAGTGTTTTACAAATAAGACAGTTTCTTTCTAAATCTAGGGCGCTTTACAACTTTGAAATAGAATTTCATTCCAAATTTTCAATGGGTTAATTTCAAATGGTAAAATTTTTAAGATTGGAAAGGTAACTACACAGTTTAGCACTATGTGGCGCCTCAAGAGCCATTGCGTAGTGTATAGCCACATTACAATAGCTGGATACAGCTGTTATGACAATAACTGTTCAAGTTAAAACCCTCTGAGCGATTTGCCTATACTTTTCAGTTTCCAAAAAACAACTTAAATCGGCTGTAGACAAAAATATTTTTTACAGAATTATATTTTAAGATATATCTACAATAAAGAGATAAGAAACGTATTTTAGAAACAAGCCTTGAAAGAAAATTTAATTTGACATTAGTTTGACGAGCATGTTTATGAAAATGCTGGAAAGCGCTCAGACGCTGAGAAGGGGGGTGCAGGGGGAAGATTTTAGACAGCATGACTTTTCATTTTATAGAATCCGTCTAAAAAGACGAAATTCTTCACAGCATGTAAAAGTCTGAAATTAATCTCGCAAAGCAGAAAACTAGCAAGTAAATTTTAATGAACCTCAAAAATGTCATTTTTAAAAATAGATATAGATTTGATTGTTTCTCGCTTTCAATTCTTCCTCTAAAACAAATTGGGAGGATTTGCCTGAATTTCAACAAAATGTTATCCATAAAAGATTAAAAATAAGGTTTATCAGAACTTCATCATCTTTGAAGAATATCTGACATTTCGAGTATGAATGAATTCCAGTAGAGTGATTGTTTTAAGTTTAATCAATGTCTAACTTCGAAAGTCGAGTAGAACTGTATTTATTCACTTTTAAAAGATAAAGAAAAAATATTTTAGCAAAATAAAACATACTTATTTATCTCCTGAGCAAAATTTGTTTTGTAATATCAAGACACGAAAGATTAAATGGAACCCTAAACAAAAATTTACTGAAAGTTTGTGCATTTTGTTTTCGCGATGGAGTGATTGAAAAGGTACCACATAAAGCACTACTGCAGAAAAAAATTAAAATATTAGGTATTAGTATATGAATAGTATGTGTCTGTAATTTGGTAGACAAAATCCAATGAATGGCCTTTTTCGATATTTTGAGAAAACAAAATCTTTTCCCGCTTAATGCCACTCTTTGTTTAGACAAAATACTTGAACACAAAACGTTCACGATAGACAAAAGTCATTGATACATTTTTAAATTCAATGCAAAATCATGTAAATGTGCGACAAGTGTGTGTGAAAAAGTGTTTATCATGATCAATAGTTTTGTTTAAATAAAAATTAGTTTAACATTTGCCCATAGATAGCGCAATACCTTCAAAGCTGAGATAAAGAACGAAAAAAGAATAGGAAACAATGCACGGTCGTCCCCTCTCAGCACACACACACACACACACAAAAAGTGAACCTACCACACGCTGTCGCCACATTATGGTTTGTAACTGTTCATTTTGAGTTTTTTATGGTATTGTTTTAATTTAGAATTTGTAGATATTGAGTCATCTGTGGAAAATATTTAGATTTTTTCTCCCTTTTTAAAATATACTTAAAAGAAAAATTCCGGATATGAGAAGTATTTCCGCAGAAACTGCATTCTTGTAAGCCAAATATTTTGTTTCTAATTGAATTTTAATATATCTCAGGGATTTTGGCGTCGTCCTATAATTTTCACGACAAAATTGATTCTAGATAGTAGCCGTTCACAACAATCTACACTGAAAATAATGGTATGTAACTGTTTATTTTGAGGTTTTGATATTTTTTTCAAATCTGAAAGTATAGCGTCATCTATGGAAAATGTTTAGATTTTTTTCTTTTAAATCTACTTAAAAGAAAACTTCCTGATATGAGAAGTATTTCCATCCAAACTGCTTCCTGCACGTAAAATACTTTCTAATTGAATTTAAAAATATATCAAGAACTTCTTGCTCCACCCTGTGTTTTTAAAACAAAATTGATTCTAGATCAGGGATGACGAATCTTTCCAAATCCACGTGCCAAAATCTTCGAAAAGTATATTTTACGTGATCATGATGTGCCAACAATAAAAATATTTAATAGATCAAATAATAATGAATCAAAATTACTTGAATTTTTTTTTTTATTTTAGCATTAAAAAATTATGGGTAATATTTAATGTTATACTTTAGAAATTTATTATTTTTAAAATATTATTTCTGTTGTTTCATCTTAGATGTTAAATAATTTATATCAGCTTCTTACTTAGTTATTTTTAAGTGAATGGAAGTTAAATTGGACTCATTTGAAAATATGTTTTTCTTGAATGTGTCATATTATTTATTTCCAAAAAGAATGTCTAGCAGAAAAAAATGTCAAAATAGCGAGAGCCAGAATTTACAGCTTTTAGTATAAAGAATTGGTTTCCATGTTATTATATAATTTTGCCACCGGGATTTTTGCTTATAATGTCTTTAATTTTTCTTTTGCGATAACCGCTTAATTCTTCCTTATTCTTAAAATTTTGTGAGCCAATGTTAAGTTAGATTGAGATAGATTAAGTTATATTTTAATATCTTCAATCATTATATCAATGACAAGAAACAGAACTAATAAAATTCAAATAAACAGAGGCATCCTCTAGATTAATAATCGGATTTTTTTAAATTCGACTATACTTTGATGTAAAATCTGAATCTATGTCATGCCAAAAATAATCTGAAGCTTGTCACTTATGACACGCGTACCATAGGTTCGCCGTCCCTGTATCTACATCGTAGCCCCTGACAACAATCTGCACTTGTCCGAGCAGGTACAGATGACAAGATAATAAGGCGGGCACAGACAGGGAGCAGGTTTATCATATATTTTTGAATTTTTATGATAGGTATGTGGGTAAATATTGTCATTCAACGAAATGGTTTAGTAAAAGTTCGAAGAGGTTAAGGACAGTTCGAAGTCAAATTTGTGAAAAAAGTACGTTTTTTCTCTTTTAATATATTTTGAATCCTTTATTTTCCTCTTTTGAATGGTATATTACTTTTGTTTCCGTTATAACAAGAAGTTGAATTTTTTTAAGTAATTCAGTTTGCTTACATGACACGTAAATACTGCATACGTACACATTAAACTCAATTTTCTCAAAATGTTGCTTTTTAATTTTCGGTGTACCTTTTTATCGAAAATACTACAGATTATTATTCGTAATCTTGCCAGAATATTTTACACCTAGTCCTGATCAATCTGAAGTGAACTTTTGTTACAAGTATTCGTACAATAAAAAAAAAAAAAAAATTCCTTGGAAAACCGCAAATTTTTCGTTATTTAAAAGTGGCTTTTAATTCTAGATGTAAAAACAAAAAATAATAATTAAAGTATAAATATTTATAAAATTGACTTCCCTTTATTAGGAATTATTCATATTATGTGTCAAAAAAATTTCAAGTGGGTATCTTTGGTAGTTTCTAAGAAAATTTACATTATTTTACAATGATAAGTATAGGGACTTAAGTGGTACAATTTTTTTACTTTGACCGTCTTACCATTGTAAATGCTGCGATTAGCAAGTTTTCGGACTTTTACAATAAAAGCTCAAATCAATATCTCCAATCAATCCAAATCAATATCTCATTATAGGATTATGATATTTTAAAAATGATTATTGAATATTGATTAAAAGTCATTTAGTCTTTTAATAAAATTATTCGTTCAAATACATTATCGTTCAATATTCAAAAGCGAAATATGTTCCTCATTAAATATTAAAAAAACTTTTCTTTATTACATGATAAATGGATAAGAGTAAAAATAAACAGTATATACTTTATGCATTTCACTTATACTTCACATTTACGAAACATGTTTTACTATACTTATTTAAATGTCATATTTCTTAGACAACATCTGGAGTTATTGATAAATATTTAAGTATTTCTAAAAGCATAAGAAAAATCGTGAATTATTCATCATGCTTCAGTAACAAAGATTAAAAAGGGCACGCTTTCTATTTTAGATAACAATACAAACTTTTTGCCTTTAATTGGTATTATAATATTTAAATATTAATCATAGTTTAATAAATAGTCGCTGATATTCAGACATAAAATATTCCTAACGTGTTAATGCTAGGTTTGTAAGTATTTGAGCGAAATCCAGATTGCAAATGATCCTGAATTTAAATCAAGGTGTTTTAAATTTATGATTTTTCCCCTGCAGTTATTTTTAAAAGTTTATAGCCGAGTAACCATAATTTGAATTAAGAATCTCTGATATATGTATGTGGATTCTGACTTTAATTCGGTTATTAATAAATAGCTGACCCGCCCGGCGTTGCCCGGGCTCGTGATAATAACTTTAAATATACCTAAAATCAATGTTGAATACTTTTACATATTTAAACAAAAATGTTCCTAAGCTATCCTAATGTTGGGGACATCGGTTTTACGTGCGCCAATCTGTAGATGTTTCTAGTTGTTTCCTTGTATTAGATGATGCCCATGTGTTCTCATATTTTATTCACACGATTATTCATGCGATTATATTCATGCGATATATTCATATGATTCGTCTATATTCGCACGATATTTTGAAATAAAATATTATTTGCTAGCATTAACCAGAAAAATCTTCATGAGCACGGATCTTCGGGACAACCTTTACAAATTTGAAAACAAGACGAGCTTGTTGTAAAACGTATTTATGTTGATCTGTTGTTCATAATGATATTAATATAAGTTTAAAATATAGTTTATGAAACTTCTTTTGTGAAAAATATTATTAAGAAATGTTTTTAAAAGTTAATCTGGAATGGCAATTTACCGTTTTCATCATCTTTCTTATAAAGAATAACAAAGTTTTCACAGTATTTTTTTGTTCGAAACCTATCATGTTTCAATATAAGAAAGTGTTATTATTATCACTTTCAAAATTGAATGACATGTGAATGTAACTAAAACTATATGATTGTTAAAGATATATTGAAATATATTGAGATATATTAGTTTCTCGTTATTAATATGAATCTAAGACATTAAATAAATAAATTTTAACAACATACGCAACAATTCTTTAGATGCTAACTATTTGAAAATACTTCTTTTTTTATTTATTTCCTATTCTCACAAGTAGATTAGAGCAAACGAAGCAAAAAGACTGATATTTGAAAGCAAATATTAAACGCTGTCAGAACTTAATTGAATGCACTATACCTAGAAAGGGAATTTTATGTTTTTATCTTGAACTTGATGAATTAAATCCTGTGAATTATGGAATTTCGAAGCAGCTGTTAAAAGAACATCCCACATCTTACACTTTCTTACTACGTTTTAATAAACATACTTATTATTTTTGGATATTTCCTTATTTTATTCGATCGCTTTAAGAATTAATCAAGGTATGAGGCTGTCTAGCTCTAATGCATTTAAAAAGAAATCATTAATAAGACGCCAATGTTCCACTGAATTACAGAAGATTCTGGGAGAAGGTAGATATTTATATTATTTAAAAAAAAACAAAACTATGATTCGAATAATCTGTCTGAAATCGAAATTTTCCGTTTAATTTATTATTTATTTGAAAGGATTGTGGATTTTTGTAATACACGATTAATGCTGACTACTTTAAAATGAATTGACAGTTTTTAAAATTCAGTAATAATAAACGATTAAAGACAAATATTGAAGAAAAGAAGAGATAGTAGTAAAGAAGAAATTTCTTCACTGTGCTCCCTTGTTTTAGGTAAAAAAGCTAAAAACGTTTGCAATTTCGAAATACAAAGCATTTTTTAATCAGCTAAACATGGTGAAGGGTAAAAATGGAATGAATTGTCACCCATTTTAATACGTTAGCTTGAGCGTTTTAATACTTTGAGAGAACACATCGCCATCTATATCTGATATTTGGAACTTAAACAAGAAAGCGCAATAAAGAAATTCACCGCTTTACAGATTAATGTTCTTCAAGATTATCATAAATAGTTGTTACCTTTTTTATTACTGTTTTTTTTTCCTATTTTTGCTACTGGATCTTAAAAACCGTCAGTCAGTTTAAAGGCACCTTGTAAATTAACAATGACTACGCTGTGAAAAATGATTAATAATATTCAAAATGTTTCTCATTATTAATATTGAAAATTGATACATTATTAAAAATAGTCTCTCATTATTAATATAATTCTAAAACTTTTAATAAATAATATTTCGCAACACATTCAACAAGCCTTCATATATTTACTACTTGAATATATTTTTGATTACTTGTTTCCTATTCTCATGACAAGAACAGAGTAAACGAAGCAAAAAGACCAATATTTGAAATCAAATATTAACTATTGTTAGAACTTAATTAAATTCACTGTGCCTTGAAATTGAATTTTATAGTTTTATCATGAGCGTGATGACGGATGATTGAATTGCGAACAGCTGTTGACACGATATCCCACATCTTATACTGTATTACTATTTCCTAATCAAAAATTTTCTTATTTCTTGAAAATTCCCTATTTTATTCGACTGACATAAGAATTTATCGAGCCATGAACTCTCTAGCTGCAATGTATTATAGAAGAAATTTTAATAAAATGCCAATGTTACATTGAATTACAGATTTTTGTGGAAAAAGAGCAGCTGTTTATAATAACGAAAACTGCGATGTTTTCCGATTGAAATAATTTTTTTCGGATGAGTTATTATTTATTGTAAAAGAACTATGGATATTTTCTGATCTATTATAAACAAATAACACTATCCTCTAACATTTGGTTTGTGTAATGTTTTTTAGATTTTAATGATTCATATGTATTTTGTAGCGATGAATCCGAAAAATGACAATATTTGCCATCACATCAAGGGTTTTCGCGAATTGCAAATTTTTAAATTTTTAAAAAGTTCAAATATTCCGAAAATATGATACTATAAAACAGACGTAAAACTTTTTTTTTCATAATAATTTATTCATCTTTTGGCTTATACTATGCATTTTTACAGCTAAACATGTAAAATATTGTGTATTTACAATCCTTGTCATTTTATTTCATGTGTGGAAGTTTCTTTGAAAACTGCTCCTGCTTGCCTGGCGCTTTTTTTTAAAATTCGCTATGCTGTTCATCTCGGTGTCTTCTTTTATTTTGGTGCTTGTTAAGGCTAGAAATTTGTCACAGATGCATTTAAAACATTTGCCTTCATTTGGTAAGGCTTTGACAAATTGCTTTGAGAGATTTTTGCTATTTTTTCCCTTTTTAACTTTGAACTTTGTGATTATGACGCGATCAAAATTGATGGTCATTTTCGGATACAACGCTAAAAAAAAAAAAAAAAAAAAAAAAAAAAAGTCAATTGTAAAATCTTAAAAAACAGTACCATCATGTCTATTTTATGGTATCAGATTTTCTCTATTTTTTTTTTTTTTTTACTTTTTATCTTTGAAATATATAATTTGCGAAACATCCTTGCGTGATGGTTAAAAATGAAGATCATTTTCGGATTCAGTGCTAAAAATACATAAAAATCAATTACTAAAAGTTGAAAAACACAACCATCGCAGGCTTGTATAATGAAACTCGAGAGAATTGCAGTAGATGTCTTCACCACTCAGAATATAATAGTTAGTGAACAATCTAGATATTTTTAATACTGCTACTGCAATTACAAGAATCATTTTGAGATTTCAGTTCTAAATTAATCTCTAATTATTTAATGACCGTCAATTTCTGTCAAAGAAGAATCATCCGTTATAATTATGAAGATAATTGCTTAAATGTTTCATATCTTATATATTTTCGTTTCATGTTTAAAGCAATTACTTTAATTAATGGGTTTCAAGCGTTTTAAAAGATTCCATTTCTGAGCATGAACTTTTAAAGGTTGTATATTTTATATTAGTATGTTATTTATTATCATCTATTGCACTAACTTACAAAAGTAATTCTTTCTTTTTTTTCAGATAAAAAATGCCATTGATTTTCAAAACTTCGATTTAAAGGTAAGATCCAAATTATTTAATTCTTCAAAATTTACTGTCTAATGTTGGTTAAAATGATTTTAATGAAATAGCAAAACATATAGCAAGTTTTCAAAGCCGATAAATTATATTTTCTTATATAGATTGAAAAGTATTCTTATGCACTTATTACTTTGCTACTTTTTTAACTCCTTAAAGATCGCTTAATATTTGGAAAAAAAAAACAACAAAAAAGTACCTATTTTTATTACAGAAATTGAATAATTATAAGGATTCTAAAAAAAAATATGCGATTAGTTTTTTTAAGGTGAAAAAAAAAATGTTATAGAATAATTTCACATTTGTAGACAAGCAATCATGCGAGAATTCTGTGTCTTATATTTTGTTTTACACCATACAAATTAATGCCTTTATTTTTCACATCTTAGATCTTTATTTCAGTGGTGGAAAATTGGCGCAGAGGTGGAGCCTATTGACAGCACTAAATTTTAGTAGTATTTTTCAGCTTATCTAATGACAGAATTTCCGAGTTTTTATTAAGGTGAAGAATACAATAAACAATTAGTGGTGTCAAAAGGCTCCTCCTCTGCGCCAATTTTCCACCACTGTTATTTATCATCATCACACAAATTTTTACAAATAATATTTGAAAAAATATATATATATTAAATTTCGATTATTAATAATTTTTTAGTGTGATATACAGTGGAACCCGGTTAATAAGCTCACGGTTAATACGCGATCCCGCTTAATACGCGGATTTTTTCGAATCCCTTGAACATCGCCCATAAGGCTAATGTAAAAAGATCACGTTTAATACGCGGACTGTTATGACGCGATCCCGCTTAATACGCGGTAAATTATCGGTTCTTTGAGGGAAAAAATCACGCTTAAGACGCGAATTCATTGATCAAGATGCGAATTCCTTCTTTCTTCTCAAATGTTAAGGCTGTTCTTAACTGCTCTGCTCAACAAGCGCAAAACGTTTTGACACATCTATAAATTCATTTTTTAACGGAAAGGTATAAAATTGGAAAGCCTGGTCATGGAAGCGATTTGAAATTGAACTGTTTTTTTCCATTTTTTGATCAATCCATTACCTATTGAGTCATAAAGAATTTTGATCACGTGGCGAACACGTTTTTCGCCCGCTCTTGAGTCTCTTTCTTCCTTCGCGCGGAAATTCGGTTCAAAACGGCCACTTTGACATTATTTTCTGAAAGATCTATTGCGTTTGCAAAAAAATGGAAGAAAACAGTTCAATTAGATACTTTCTGAACAACAACACCAGCTAGTTTCATGCATTTTCGAACAAAAATAAATTAAAACTTATGTCAGAAAGTTGCCCTTTTGGATTTGGACCCTTAACGATTTAGAGGATTTTTATTATTCAGGTAAAAAACATTGTTTCCGAATATTATTTAATTTATTTAGCAACAGACTAATTAAAGCGAAAATTACTAATCGGAAATAGTGATAGATGTTTGAATAACAAAAAAAAAAAAAACCTAAATTAGCAAAACTGCAATTCTTCTTTGTTCCCACCTCCTAACATTCTTTGTCTCTCGCTTCGTGTATGTTTGTACTGTAGTAGAGAGAGATAGACGCATTCAGGTTACTTAGATACGTCACAAAAATTATTATGATTAGAATTGTTCATACGTGTTGTTAAAGATGTTTTAAATATACTTTATATCGCTGCTATGTTTTATAATGCATATTATAGGCAACAAAAAATGAAACTCACAAAGATTAAATACAACTGCGATTGGATAATTCTTTTATGTTTACTTTGCTTTTTGCTATATCAATATTTTATAAGGATAGTTTTTCTTATTATATTGATAATGAAGAACAGATATTATAATGGTACTCATTATTACAAGTACTAAATATGATTTTAAAAACTGGGTTGTGCTTCAAAGATTTAATATTATTTTTCTTCCTGTTTAAAAAAATGAGTCTAGTAGGAAAATTATTTTTGGTTGAAACGCATTAATCGACAATAAATTCATGTTGAAATCTATATTTATTTTCCGTTGTTATTCCAGTTTATCCTATAAAAAGAAACAATGAGTTAAAGTGGAACACAATTAAATTTCAATCTGAATATATGTAAAAGACACAACTTTCGACCGCAAACGCATAAATGAAACCCAATTCCTACAACATTATTGTCTGAGCGAAGCGAAGGCTAATACTCAGCGAAATATTACTGTCCGGACACTTTACTACTACGATGGATATTAACGCCATGTCCTACTAAAAAAAAAGCCTAATAAAAACCTTTCGTCAAGCATAACTCAAAAAATATTTGTCGGATTTCGTTTCTAATTGCACCAGAAGGTACCTATGAGGGTCGCCTACTGAATGCACCTACTATGAAAAATAAGTTCCAAACCGTTTAAAAATTATATAGAAAAAACTCTTAAAAAAGCACAATTTATCTGCATACGTCACAGAAATTTGGTGTGCGTCACTTTCACCGGTTGATGTTTTCATAGACAACTGGTTTAAACACATGGAGAAAAAAAAAAAAAAAATACGCACGCATTAATATTGAATAGATCAGTTTCAACCACGTGATCACAAACCTTGCAACAACCCGTGGCAACCAGTTTTGGTGGGCAAACAAATAATAATACATAATAAAACACTCATACTACAATATATATCAAAACACACATACACACATAAATAACGCCTGCATTCAACAGTTAAAGGTATATATAAATATTATACAGACATACAAACAATCAATACAATAAACCCAACTGGAGTGAAAAATTAGCCAGAGACAGGAATCGAACCCGGGACCACAGTATACAAGACTGCTGCTGTAAACTTGAGAAATTGCAGACTCAGGCATCGGCCGGTGTAGCTCAGTGGTTAGAGCAGCAGTCTTGTATATTGTGGTCCCGGGTTCGATTCCTGTCTCTGGCTAATTTTTCACTCCAGTTGGGTTTATTGTATTTATTGTTTGTATGTCTGTATAATATTTATATATACCTTTAAATAATAATACAGTATTCCATACCATGGTGACAGTTTTTAGCCTGTTGTATAAAATCTGGCATGTTGTATGACATACAATTGTGGATGATTAAAACAAAAGACATGAGTGTTTGTTGATCCGGGAGGTTATCTTTCTCTGGATGTCTGTCTGTCTATCATACAGCATGCAATTTTCTTGTAAAGGATGATATTATTATGCAGTAAAACCTCCATAACGGACACACCCGATTAGTGGACACCTCTATTTAGCGGGCATTTTTTCGATTACCAACCCTTAAATAACTGTACATTCTTTACTCTCAGAAGCGGACACCTCCAAATAGAGGACAAATTCTGCCCTCCCGAGGTGTTCGCTATTCAGAAGTTTTACTGGTAAAACCTCCATAGCGGACACACCCGATTAGCGGATACCTCTATTTAGCGGACATTTTTTCGATTACCAACTCTTAAATAACTGTACATGTTTTACTCTCAGTAGCGGTCACCTCTAAATAGAGGACAAATTCTGCATCCTCGGGGTGTCCGCTATTCAGAGGTTTTACTGTATATAATATTGATAATTATTTTACAGGACCGCACAAAAGAATAAGAATATATGAAACGAATATAAACTAATTGGACGGGATTGGTAGATCGCTTATGATAATGTAATTTTAGGATGTTGTTACAGTCATCCGCAGCATGTTTTTAGAGTTTCGTTCATATAACGAAACCCTACATGTCTCACTCCTTTGTCTGTTTGTTTGTCCGTCTGTCACAGAGCCCGTTCTCAAAAACTATGTATGTCGGAGACTTGAAAATTTGCATACTTATAGCTGAGCACCACACATCAAACGGCAAATAATAAAATTTTGAAAAAGTCTAATATTTAACCCTCTGGGCTCTAACTTGTGTATTTTAAGCAATTTTTCTAACTCAGCCCCTAATTTAATGAAGTTGGAGACATGAAATTTTGCATACTTATAGCTGAACATCTCACATCAAACGACAAATAATAAAATTTTGAAAAAGGCTTAATATTTAACCCTTTGGGCTCTAACTTGTGTATTTAAAGCAATTTTTCTAACTCAGCCCCTAATTAAGTTGGAGACATGAAAGTTTGCATACTTATAGCTGAACACTTGCGATAACACGATAAATCATAAAATTTTGAAAAAGTCATATTTAACCCTCCGGTCTCTAACTTCTGTATTTTAAGCAATTTTTCTAACTCAGCCCCTAATTAAGTTGGAGACATGGCATTTTGCATACTTATAGCTGAACACCTCACATCAAACGACAAATAATAACATTTTTAAAAAGTCTAATATTTAATCCTCTGGGCTCTTACTTGTGTATTTTAAACAATTTTTCTAACTCAGCCCCTAATTTAATTAAGTTGGAGACATGAAATTTTGCATACTTATAGCTGAACACCTCACATCAAACGACAAATAATAAAATTTTGAAAAAGGTCTAATATTTAACCCTCTGGGCTCTAACTTGTGTATTTTAAGCAATTTTTCTAACTCAGCCCCTAATTTAATTAAATTGGAGACATGCAATTTTGCATAATTATAGCTGAACATCTCACATCAAACGACAAATAATAACATTTTCTAAAATATGTAAAAAATATCAGTCAAGATGCTGAATATTTAAATTTAAAATAGAAATAAAACCTCAAAAAATGAGTCAAATTAAAAAAATTAATGAAATCTGAACACCGGGATTTTCTATTGAATAAAATGATCTAAAAATGGTTAAATTCACATGTATAGCTTTTGCTCCTATAAAAATTTTTTTAATGGAACGATTTTGTCCAACTTTAACATTAAACATCTGTTAAAATAATTCTTCGATTTGAAAACTGTATGCATTAGCGTGTTGATCAAACATTTCGCTATAATACCACCGATTTTCATATATTTGTATGCAATAGTTTTCTTAATATTAACGAAGAAAGACCTCCGGTCACAAAAAATTCAAAACCGGCGGCGGCGGCGGCGGCGGCGGCGGCGGTGACGGCGGCGGTGACAGCGTTAGTTACTTTTTATAGAATAGAGAGATATATAAAAATGAAAACTTGTCTATCTGTCTGTTTGTAATTCTATAAAAAATCCACAGTTTGGAAGACAAAATTGTGAAGAGATACGTACATGTGTATTAAAACATGGCCGAGACAACTAAAGTAATCCGGAATCGAAATAACTTATAGTTAATTTTTAATTAATAAAAACCACCAATTTAACAGCAATTTCTTATCAAATTTAAACAGTTTTCGTTATAGCAGTTGCCAACAATTAAAAAACACAATAAAATTATTACTACAACAATTAATTTTCTACTGCAAGATTCCCACGTGAAAAATGAAAATGAAATAAATAGTTTGCCGAATTGAAAAAAAAGGTGAATATTACGTAATAACTTTTCTATTGCAAGATATTCACGTGAAATATGAAAATGAAATAAATGGTTTGACGAATTTAAATGAAAGTGAATATAACTTCATAACTTTTCTATTTCAAGGTTTCCACGTGAAAGAGGAAAATATTACGTCATATTGGAAATATAAAGGGCATGGTGGATATAGTATAACGTTATATGAGTGTGAAAAATGTATTGAAGCATGATGAAAACCCGATTAGGGAAATATTGGAGTATTTTAACATTATTGCTCCAATTATAAATTGAAATAAGTTCATTTATAGCTGTATTCTTTTGCGTCTGTTATATACATTTATACATTTTTATGTAGCGTTTTCATATGATTCATTCAACAGCATTTCGACTGCTTTTTTTAATGTTTGTTTTGTGCTGTATGTTAAATTTTGAAATTGATTTTTCAGAACAAACATCCTTCAAATTCTGGGCAACGCCGGCACTTTAGTTTGTAACAGATAAATGGCTTTTGTATCTGTACATCTAATGCTAATATTATAAAGCGTTATAATATTATAAAGTATATAATATTATTAATGCTTGTACGGTTGTGAGGTGTTATCTCTGAAACTACATAGCCAACTTAAAAAAATGTTGGTGGCCATCTCTGCTCCGAAAAAAAGACTATTTTATGTCAGTGCAAGAACCTACATCGCTGCAGGAGCAAAAAAGTTCTAAAATTGTGATTTCTGCGATATTGATTGGGTTAGAAACTTTAAATTTGGTGCGGTAGTTACTTTTAAGATGTAAATACTCGTAATGAACGCTCTCTAAAAGGTTCAATTTGACGGATAAACGTAAAAATTTCAAGAAAGGTTCTAAACTATGATTTATTTGGAATACTGAAATTTTTGGGATACTGTTGGGGTTAGAAACTAGAACTTTGACATGGTAGTAATTAATAAGATGTAAATACTCGTTGTAGAACGAATTCTAAAAAATAGAAAGACTAAACAAAGCGGAAAAAGGTCTAAAGATGATCTAAGTAACGAAGAACATGGAACTGTTAGGAATATAAACATGAAAATTGACATGGCTGTATTTATCATGACGTAAATTCTCGCAATAGAACAATTTCTAAAAATGTCGCTATATAAAACAGTGCAGAAACAAAAAACTTTCAAAAATTTTCTATTTCTCTGTTACTGCTGATCCCAAAATCTTGAAATTTTTCTTCGGGTTAGTTTTAAAATATAAAATTGTCTTTATGAATGGTTTCTAAAAAATTTAAAATTTAAAAAGATGAAATTAACGGAAAGCGATCTCAATTACCATTAATTTGGAATTATTAGGTACAGCAACTTTAAATATTTCATAATGCTGCATTTCCTCCGCAAAACATGCGATTTAAATGCAACAAAACTGATAGATACCCACCTAGCATTAAATAAATTGTGTAAATATTGAATAAAGACCTGTATGAAACAGTGAGTAGGTTGCCCGAAAGTACTTGTTAAAGTGTTCCTTCTCTAGGCTTTTCTCTCTCTCGCCAAGGCCACTAACAGAGGGAAGTGCCGTTTTAAATGTGATATGAATTTTTTATCCGATTCATTTTTCTAGACATTTTATCATAAGGTCATATTCTCAATTATCATTAGTAGATTTTTTATATATTAACTTATTGTGGTGAAATTTTGTAATCGCGTTCATATTGGCGTATGTTAGCTTGCATGATTTGCTGAATAAATATGTATGGATTTGTAAATTACTTCAAATGACACTTTGACAGCTCAAAAGTTATGCAGACGATATATTCAGGTCTTGTGTCATACTTTATGTTGTAATCATTGCCGATTTCTTTTATTTAATGCATGCTAAATACAGCTCAACTTGTGCAGAATATGTTTGAAAACAAAATAATACAGCGTATGTAGTGGCCAGATACACTCATCATTTAAATCCGATCGAGCATATCTGAAACACACTCTAACGAAGCATTGCATGCCACTTTTGATGTATTCGGTACTTTGATACTATATTAGATTTTAAGAAGAGAATTCCTTAAATGTTATCGACAACCTCATTGCATCCGTGGAAAACAGATATTGTACAATATTAACTATTCCGGGGGAGCACACACCATATAAAGTATAGTCCATTCTTTTTAAACATCATATATTTGTCATTTATAGTTACTCAAATTGGTGCGGAGCGTCTGATTATGCTCTTGACATCATTTTATACAGTTAAAATTCCGATATAAGTAAATTAGTGTTTCATTTTCTATTTTACTTTTAATATATTGCGTACTTTCAATTTTATATCATTGCATGGCTGTCTTGAATGGTTTGATTTCCCATTTTTTTAAACAGTGTATACGAATTTTTATATAAGATTTTGTAATTCTACAACTCCTTTATTTTCATCATTTCAATTTTTCGCAGTATATGGACAATTAAAGATAACATCTCATTTTCTTTGCTTCCACATGTTATTATTAAATCTATGTTCTCAGTAATATCGCTCAGACTAATCCCTCTGAGGGAAGTCCTAGTATAAATCACGTTTAATACGCTATCCCGCTTAATACGCGTCTTAACCGGGTTCCACTGTATTTAGAAACATGCAACACAAAGTTCAACATCACAATCAGCGCCAAAAGCCAAACACAAACGGTAATATTCAAACTTCACACGGATGTGCCAGTTAAATTTTTCTGGTATCGGAAGTTTTTTTCAGCAATTAAATCTCTAGCACCGGAAATATCAGGAGTTTAGAAGAGCAAGGGCGAATCCGAAAAATCGAATTATTTTTTGTTTTTTCTACCTCAGATACATATAGGCAACACGTAGTAAGTCGTTTTGCCCTGGTTCGCCCTTAGTATTCTCACAGTGTCGAGCTAAAGTGCGTAGTACCCTCTTCTATAACACTAGTTGCAAAACTTTGAGCTTGATTTCCCAACACCAAAATTTTGGGATTCGCCCTTGCTCTTCCAAGCTCCTGATATGACAGGCACGAGGAATAACGAACGACACCGCAGACCGTGATATTGACGTGAGTGAGCATTAAGGGATTAATGTGTACTTGGTGTTTGTTAGTAATCACAAGATGCGCTATCCTCATATGCAATATCAATTTGGCAAAATTTATTTATATAATTTAATTTTTAAATGATAAATTAAAAGTTGTAACAGAATATTCAAATTTTTAAGCGCAGCCGAAGAGACAAACATATGAAGCTACTATCAATGTAAATAATACATGCATATATGTATATATGCAGGGTGTAGTCGAATTCGACCGACAAATTCAGAGGGGTGACAGAACTGAAGTAAATTATAAAGAAACTTTTAATAGACATGCTCACCCTTATTGTAATTATGATAATACAAAAATAAGTGAAATAAGTGGTAGAAGTTTCCGTTATACGTGCCATGATGATGATTATCAGTTCATACGGAATCATCGATTGTGTGAGGACACTGTTTTTTCAGTACTTTTTGTGATGTTATCACATTTCATATAAAACAAGGTATATAATCGTTACATTTTTATTGCAATATTTTTATTTTTTACAAAATTATTACCGTCAAGCTGACTTCAGTTAGATAAAATACCCTGTATTTATGACTAGATAGGTGGCTTGCGACTCACGTTCTATGGCAATTTTTCATCCTCTTGATGCCTACTATCAGTCTCTCTAAATTTGTCAATCGAATTCGATAACACCCTGTATCTGTGTATATGTCTATATATAGAGACAGATATATAGATACATAGTTATATGTTGAAATCTAGAAGGATAGATATTTGTTAATACAACAGTAAATATTCTCAAATAATGCAGTTAATTTCGGCAACGTGAACTTATTGATGCATTTAACTATCATGAAAGTATCCTCCACTAAAAGGTTACAATCAGATATAGAACATAGAAAAGTAATATTAATGTTATCAGGCTACTTCAGTGACTCGATAGTGCTAATCTTATGGAAGGAATTTATAAAGATATCTCGGTTGCATTTCAATATTTATAAGCCATTTTTTAGTAGCCTCTTAAGTTAATATTGTTAAATATGAATATTGTTAACGATGAAACAGTTTATTATTTCTTCTATAGCATTATATAATACATACAAATTATGTTTTGCTGAAATTATTTAATTCTACACGACTTCACTGGCTGCATACGCTTTAAGTGTATTTTAAATGTAACTGCCCGACTCTCCTAAAAAATTTCGATTTGAATAAGTCGTTGTTTCCGTGGCAATAATACTACTCTCTTGTTTTCTTCGACACTAACGATATAGAAGTTAAATTGGCAGTGTTCAGAATCAGACTTTAATTTTGAGTTTGAAGCAATTTTAATCGATTTAAATTTTGTTCAAAATCGTCATTAAACTATAGTTAAATTTCGTTATAGATTCGTATAAATGTTTATTACAAATCCATAGTTATACAAATGTATTTATTTAAGTGAAACTTACTTAAACTAGTTCAATATATAGAGAAGAAAAAGTTTTTCTTAAAGAACCTCAAGACTCTTAAGGCTTTAAAATGTTTTCTGATGAAAAAGAAACACAACAGATCTCCACTCCGCCCACCAATGAGCTCTGGCTTGACACGAATGGAGTCGCAAACGGCAATGACTTGGATTCAGTAGAACGCACGCTACAGAGCGCCTGGTTCGGAGCTGTCCTTGAAGTAACCGATTTCTAACAGTTCGTTGTGTAACTGTGGTACCAACTACAGCTCGAATTTCTGCCGCAGGCGCAGTACGATGCGCCACAGTCGTACGCCGAATACGGCGATCTTAACCTCTCAGGGGTGCACGTGGCCGCCTGGAACCCGGTCTTCTTGATGCAACACCATCCATTGACCACTGTTTCCAACAATAATGCACAGTGGATACATTCCAGCCAAGTGTTTCTGCAATATCGCGGAAAGAAAATCCACCTTCTCGTAGCCCGAATATGCGACCTCGTTCCAACTCGGGGAGCTGTTGACAGTGGCCTCTTCGTCTTGTTAAAGGCATTCTTGGCTAACATCAACTCAATACGTCACGTTTCGTAGCTAAATAACACCCACGAACTTTACAGCACGCATTTAAAGTAAACCATATCTGCAAGTTCTGAGTAGCGCCACTAACGCCACACTTATTCGCGAAGCGCGAAATTTGAATCGATGTCATCTTTCAGATGTATAAACACGCCTACCAAATTTCGTTTATCTAACGCAAGTCTTTCTTGGTGTTGGGATTTTTTTTTCCGTCAGTGTATTTCAAATGACGTTTTGCGGCATAACTCTCACAATATCTCAAAAACTTCTGAATATTTATTCATGAAAGTTCCAAAACGTATGATCCATGTTAGTCTGTATAAACGGAACCTAAAATTTCCTTTTTATTGTTAAAAAAAAACATTTTTTAAGTGGTTATACTGTTAAAATTTTCAAAACTTTGCATTAAGCAAATACAGCTTTGTATTAAAAATATAAAAATGTTTTAAGTATTAAAAATATAAAAACGCTTTAAATATTGTTTTTAGGTTCAGTGTAATTTTTTCAATCTGAAGTATAAATAGGCATCAAAATTGACATTCTAGTTGCAATATTTACTTTGTAATCGTGCGAATAAGCCGTTATACCAATATTCTGCTCGCCAAATATCTGACTGTTTGGAGCCCTCTATAAATGCTAATTCTGCATCTTGCAATTCTTTAAATACATAAAATGAAAGAACATATTCATATCTTTTATCACAATCAAATTTGTGTTTAAAAATCATATACATTTTAAGATATTAAATGTTGAAAATTGCGTTTTTTTTTCATTTATTTCCATTTTAAGAGTCTTGAGACCCTTAAAAAGATACAATCAGATATAGAATATATACAAGTAATGTTAATGTTAAGCCAGTATTGTTAAATATGAAAAGCTAAGCTATAAAGTGATATCGCACGTATTCTTTGCTTTATGAAAAACAGGTGCTGAATTATTTCTGTTGAATTTATATTCTTATTTCAAGTAGTCATTTGTAATTAAAGCGTTTTATTTGTTATTATTTTGTTATTTCTCATCCTTCTCACTTCTTTTTTCTACACAAGATTAATAGGATGTACCAAGAACATTATCATTCAATTCTTATGCATCAATACATTCTATGTGGTCCTTCAAAAGTTCACTATGATTGTTTCAAAATAAACACCTGGAGAGACTATAACAGATTTTATTTATAAATACAATATTTTTTTAATTCATTTTGTCTTCACTATTCGTAGTTATTGCCTCCGTTTGGAAATAATTTATTATCTCTATTTTTAGGAAATATATCGGTGTTAGTTAATTCATACTATAACAATAATTAAAGAGAATAATAATGAAGGATTAGAAATGTTAAATGTTCCTGTTATCATTTCTTTGCAGTGCAAGTGTGGTTTAATGCATTAAATTTCTTTATAACTATATATTTTTATAATTTATATCTGTTTAGAGAAAATTATGTGATTTAAAAAGACATGCCTTGCATAAAAAAATATTTTTGAATATAAATTATTTTATATGAAAACAAATCGAACAAAATTCCTAGTTATCGACTGAAACAACAAAATTCCAGAGTGAGAATTCTCAAAAGAAATCCTTAGATAAAACTTCGGTTATAAAAGGAAATAAACCAGAAATATTTCTATCGATCATATCTAGTGCATTTTCTTATGCTGTACGTCATTAAATGTGGCAAATGCTTCCATAAATAGCAATCAAGTGTTTTTGACGGATAGTTATTTTACGGCCAGTGCCTTTCCTATTCATGTGTGTTTAGCTTAAGTAACTTCTATTTTATTTCAAAACAGTAATCAACTTGAAACGTTTCCTTTTAAATGGCAAAGTCTGTATTAAGAAATATTTGGCTGAAAATAGGACTCTGTCATCCAAATGAATTACGCAAATGTAATAACGCTTTTTATTCATAAGCGCTTTTTATTTAGATTACTTTTTATATCGCTAAAATTGTAGTCGATACATTTGCAGATATTTTTTGAAACTACATTTTTTACCGAGATTATTTTTAATACCCTGTGTTTCGAAATTTTTTGAGTATGTTTTTTATTTCTTTATTTTTTATTCAGGTTAAAGAAAATATATTTTTATAAATTTAAAATTTTATATTGTGATATTATTATTTAAGGTTTATACTCTAGAACACATGTAAATTTTATCATAATAGATTTTCAAAATTAAAAGTTCAAGTCGCTTACTACATAACATAAATTCTTGACTGAAACTTCATGTCATTAAAAACTATGCAGACTTGTTTATACATTACTGCAAACTCTCAACTTCGAACTCTGAAATAAGTACATATGCTTCTGGTAGGGGAAGGCAATGGTAATAAGAAACAACACACATACACACACATATATACAGTATGATTCATAAAGATCTGAACATTTTCCTTAAATATTACCCCTAGATACATACTTTCAATTGCAAAATTTCACAAAAAGGTGCAAAATTTTATGACATAAGGTGCAATTCCATGGAGGGGGGTGGGGGGAGGCTATTTGAGAAAATGCAAAAACTAACATTTTATACGGTCCTCGTAGAGTAAAATTTCCAATTAGGAAAATTTTCCTTATCCATTCATGAATTAAACACAAAAATATTTCTTGTTAACTGCAAAACTCACAGAGATATGCCCGTTTAAATAATTCGTCAGACTATTTTCATTTGACAAGCCTGCACCAACAATTAGGCTTAAAAAACTCCAGGCTAGGCTATTCCAATCAAATAGGGCAGCGAAAGTCAGCTGGCACAGCATCGAACTCGTAGATGAAAGGTCACGAGAATGAGGCTTACAGCCGTCTAAAATCCGCCATGTACGCTAATGGTGTCTGGTGTATGTTAAATCCGTAGTGTGTGCAAAGTCCTCCAAGTTACCTGTGAATAATACCTTTGGAGGTGACTTGTCAGGTGAAGGTCTCGTGATCTGATCAAGGATCTAAATTACGAGATTAATTTGTGTATCAATGCGCAGGTATCAAACAACAAGGTATAAATATTAAGTAACCGGCACAAAAAGTCATAACTAAGTAGTAGGTTCTGCCGATAGGAAAACGAACTGGTCACCCGTCAGACTTATTGTCACTGCCCGGCAATTAGACAGTCATCTGTCCCGATACCAGTTATCAAACCCGTTCAGCTGGGGCAATCCGGCAGGTAGGGGTTGGTCATCGGTTAGAAAGAAAGAAAAAGGGCTAAACATAAACAGAAATGCGTGTAATTCAAGAAACAATGTTAATTTAAAAGTTCTGGGAAACATTTAGTTCTTATTTATGGGGTTAAAATTTTAATTTTTTTGGTGATGGTTAACACTATAATTTGAAAACAAATGAGATCCTAAAATTTCTCATAAAGATAAAAAATTTTTAAATATATATATATATAATTAGAGTAATTTAAAATCGTTATAATTAGAAATATTGTTTGTCGATTTTATAATCTTTTCATTTAATTAAAAAGAAAACTACAAGTTTCAATTTTGTTTTAGCATTTTTGAAAGTATTAATTAAAAAAAATTAAAATATAAAAAAAAATTAAAAAATGGTGTAACTTACATTTAAAAAATCATATTTCCAGAAACAGGGGAAGGTGGCCTAAAATGATCCCCTTAAGAAGAAAACTTGTGTAAAATAACATAACTGTTTAAATAAAAGTAAATCCTATGCTAATATGTTTTAAACTATATTTACATCAGAAACATAGTTTAATAATATTTTCAACCCAAATTGAGTAATGAAAAAAATAGATTTTTTAAAACATGTCCAAAGGATCATTTTACCCTAACCCAAGGGCAAAATGGTCCTTCATTTAAAAGTAATTGTAAATTGTTTTTTATCGGCAAAATAAAGGATAATAAAAGTAATTATGACAATACATAATGAAATAAAATAAGTTTTACAATCAAATAGCATACATAATTCATTTTATGTAAATTTTAAAATAAAAAAGTGTCTCAAATAATTTTGAAAAAGCAATACAATGGAATATTTGAAAATTATGATCCAAAAGTAAAAGCCCATAATAAACGCAGATATAAGTTATAATACATATTCCCGCCCCAATCAGAAAACTCGGAATATTTAAGCACGTACGTTAAGATACACATAATCATCATTCTTATCTATCCCTGCGCATGTATTTTGCGTCTACTTATGATACTTGTGACAGTGGCAGTGTTGCCAGATTGGGGGCTTTTTTGTCCCCAAATTGTTGATTGTCACCGCTTTTTTGAAATAGAAATATTCGGCCTATTTACAAAAAAATTAAGAATTTTCAAAAATAAGGCGAATTATACTATTTAAAAAAAGTGGTCACAGTCAAATAATCTTAATTTAAAAATTCCCCAATCTGGCATCTCTGGACACTGGATCGAACCTTAACCTGCTGCAGAGGAGGCAAATAGTTCATTGCAATAAATACACTTGTTTTCCTCCACTGAAGCTGTTTCACTATATTTCAAATATTGGTTTTTAGGCACCCTTTTCTCCTTTATGGAGTCAGTGTTGCCAGTGGACTACTTTTTTAAAATTCAGATTTCTTGATTGGCCCCATTTTTTTTTTTGAAATAGTAAAATTCGCCTTATTTACTGGCATATTAATTAAGGCGAAAACAAGAGGAATTTTAGCATTTTAGAAAAGTAGTGTTCAATCAAGAAATCAAAATTTAAAAAAAAGTAGCCCACTGTTGAGAATACGCCTTTGCTTTGACTTCATGCTCTTTTCATTGCCTGTTCTGGCTATTTCGTTTTTAGATTTAGCATATTTTAATTGGTTTTTCTTAGCATGCAGCCTGTTTTATCTTCTCTCTCTGTTCTCTATTTTTCGTTTCCAAGCTCAGTTGATTCTTATAAGGACTGTTCGTTAAAATGGCACTTTCCATCGATTTCCTTTTTCTCGAACTACTTGATTCCGTTTTCTTTGGAGACGGTAGGATATTACGTGGAATCAAAGAGAAAGGTTTGGGGCAGTCGCACATTTGGCTCCCATGATGGCTAGGAACCGATACCGGATTTTCTTAAGCCAATAAAATGGTAGTAAAACGATCCACATAATGGATCATTTTACCCGGCAACATGGTCCTTCATTTTAGGTAATGCAACTGGATGACGATGAGAAACATAACAAACTTAGCATGTGTAATTCACGTCTAAAAACATACTCTTTTAAGTAAACCAAGTCTCATTTCTGTACATGAAAGACTGTATACGTAAATAAATATGAATGTTAGTGCTTATCTTATAACAGATGTTATAAAACCCACTTTTTCAAAAAATTCTATTCAGACGCGTAATTCTGCGATCGTTTGAATACCACCATTGCTTCTTCTTCACTTGGCACAACTAGTTTATGTGTTACCCTGTAGATAACGCGACTTGTCTTGAAGGAAACCTATGTGGATCGTTTTGCCTGGTAGGATCATTTTAGGCCACATATCTTTTTCAAATTTGCCGAGACAAAATTAATGTAAAATATTAGATAAAGACATGTTCCAAGTTTGAACCATTTATTTTTAACGATTATTTACTTATAACAATTTAAGGACGAGAAATGGTGAAAAAAAAGTATCACTTAGAAAAAGGCATTTAAAGTTTTAAACAAAAATTGTCTTCTAGCTTAAACTCCAGATTAAGTTTAACTTTTGACACTTCCACCTTCTTTCTGTACTGTTTAAATGTCTCAATTGATTTAAACAAGGCCTTTTTCTAACATGACGATTTCGAGTTTTTTCATAATTTTAGCCTTCACGACTTCAGATTTTTTCATCGGCCCGGTCCGTTAAAAGCAGTTTTTATTCTGCTGTCCCGACCCGTTTAAAAGTTTGGATTCATTTTGCTGGTCCAGCTAGCAGGCCGGCTTAGGGGCCTATTTTCATTCACGGCATTCAGGTGGGGCCTGTCTTCACTCCCTGGCCTGAATTTTTTTCTGAACGCTCGGGCCGAGCCGTGCCTAGCTCTTTCCAGGTCGGGCTGGTCTCGAGCCTTGCAAGACACCTTCTAAGAAGGGAACGTGTCTATAATGCATTTTTTTTCTTTCCTAAATGATTCCACTTTAGATGATTTTGCTGTACAGCATTTTTTAAAGTGTTTTATACATAGAATATGGATTAACGATATTAATGATAACTGAAATATTTATATAGAATTAGACATTCGTGAAAAACTAAATATCACAGGGTAGGGCATTTTTTAAAACAAAGAACGTTATGAACATTTTTTTACGAAACTTTGCAATTGGAAGTATGTGTCTAAAAGCAATATTTAAGGAAATAGGCTATTATAAGCATAAATCAAACAGTTTGTGCGAGTTTTAAATGCATAAGCTAAAACCCTTTACAACATCCAAGCGCACAAATACGTAGAATAATATGTCACAAAAACCACATACGGCCATTTCAAGGATTCTTGGATCTTCTTCCTCAGAGCGAGAAAAAAAGGAAGATTAAAATGGGTTCAAAGAAACTTCCGGTTGCAAACGACTCGAGGTTGCGTACAGACGCAAGTTTCGCATTCATTCTCCAGTTTTCGTGGAAAATCTTTTATTCTGAATGGTTCTGCAGTTTATTCACAAAAGAATGAGGGGAATCAACAATTGGTCAAGAGATAAAGATACTCTCTACTAGAAGGAAGACTCTACTTGAAGGAAAGGTTCCTCTTTTGCAGGACATCAGTCCCTTTCCTGCTAAAGTCATTAAAATCCAAAAAGACCGCGTGGCCACAACAATCGACGCCGACACTGATAACAGTTATAAGGATGGTGCGTTCGCAGCCCGAGTACCGACTAATAAATTCATTAGTCACTACTCGGGGGCTATAACCGGGTTCTTTGAACGCATTTTAGTCTTCTTCTACTTCTGTTTTTCACCCCTCGGACTGAGGAAGGGGATCCAAGAATCCTTGAAACGGCCGTAAATGTTTTTTTGTGTCAGGGTATTGTACGTATTTGTGCGTTTGAACATTGTAAAAGATTTCAGCTTATGTATTTAAAACTCGCACAAAATGTTTGATTTATGTTTATAATAGCCTGTTTCCATAAATATTGCCTCTAGACACATACTACCAAATGGAAAGTATCGTATTTTTTTTCCTTTTTTTATATTCGAAGGTACTTAAAAAAGAACTGCAAACACAATATCATTATCTATGCTTCAAAACTTTCTATGTTTTTCTTAATTAAAAGGTATCTTATACCTTAATAAGAATCCTATAATGAAGTTTAAAATAAAAACATATGTATGTAAATGGAGTTTTAAATTATTCGCATGGATCATTCTGAAAAAATATTGCACTTGAATCGATATTCCAGTAAGAAAGTTGAACACGCATTCTGTTCTGTAAAATTACATCTATATCAAACAAAATTTTCATAAGAAAGGTTTTAGTATATATTGTACAGTCGTGGAAAAAAAAGTAAACACCCCCTACTAACTCTGCATTAACTTATTGTAGAAGAAAGTCACCGGTACCAAACGATTGGAAATAAAGCCTACTTCTAAATGATGTAGGGTAATTCCGGGATTTATGCCGCACATTTTTTTTGAATTGGTGTATAAAGTCCCATGGTAGACATAAAATAAAAAAAATCATGCTGTGCTATTTAATGCTAAATATACAACGCGTGTAGTGCGGCAAAAAATTTCAAAATAAATTATTAATATTTTTTAACAATTTCAACTAAAACATTGCACTGCGGAGCGTCACACGTACATTCAGGCTGAGACGCCGCACTTGTAATAAAATCAGAAGGAAATTATAAATAAAAATATTTAAAAAAATATTCATATCTGGACTATAATTAACGATGTAATAACAAAATTAAACTAAATGAGTACAATGAAACGTATTAGTAGAATTGAATTAATAATTGTTGCCTACTTTCACTATTTAAATTACCGACTTTTTTTTACATTAAATTTTAATTGTTATTTCAGCAACAACGTAACATCAATGAATTAGAAAGGGAAAAGAAAAAAGTAAAATTGTGTTTACATAATTTATTTGTTAACCCCTTCAGGACCGGTGGCGTTTACACAATTTTTATTCGACTGGTACCACATTTTTAAAAGAAGCTTACCTTTACTTATATAATCATGAAAATGCTCTAATTAAACAAAGCAAGTATTACTTTTCTTTTTTACTGGTGCCAGACACAAATTTTGTAAGCTCTTTATGAAGGTGCTTATATGCACCTATGGTCGTGAATGGGTTAAGAGACCTATTTTTTCGATTACAATCTACAGAAAAAATGTCGAAAAAGTACAGTCTTTATGTAACTACATTTAAACACATGATGCAACGGAGCCAATAACACTTCCTCTTTTTTGGAGTAGTTTGCAAAGAACCTCTGCGCTACGAGTAATCCAAGTTTTCATTATTATCATCTTCACTTCCATCTTTCTTGCCCTTCTTACTTTTTATTTCCCCCCTTTTCTCCTTTGGTTTTAGTAAACTTGATAACATGCTTAACATGGTTAGTCTGTGCAAAAAGAAAAGGGAAAGTTAATAGCACTTAATCATCCGGTACAAAAGAAACCGCGGCATGTATACCGGAACAGCAGTGCGGCATGTATCCATTTTGCATGGTGCAGACGTGGGCCATCACAGTTACCTGCCATCGCTAAGGGGAATGGCGCGACCATACTCACAGTACTCTATACAAACGGTACACTTAGTTTTGACTTCGAAATCATGCATGCAATTAGTAATTAGTGTATGAAAAGTATTTAAAGATAACGTGTTTAAAAGTTTGGACAGTGAAATCATGCACTTACGTCAAATTAAGGATTGTGCTTCTACAAGTAAATATCGAAATAGGATTCACGCTATACACTGGTTAAAGTAATCTCACTGCGCACCTATACTGTGCGTTTGACGACCATCTATCGATAATTACAAGAAATACAAAGGGTGCGGCATCTATCCCGTATGCGGCGACTCTCCCGGAGTTACCCTATATAAAATTGGCTTAAGGGTGGCTGTCTACATATAAAAACGAACCCAAACTATGTTTTACTCAACAGCAATACCCAAGTTTGACACCATACATAAATTCTAAACACTTCGATTAGCCTAAATCCAAATTTTCTTAAAATTCGTACGATTAGTTTCTGAGAAAATAATTATTTTAAAATGAGCATATTTTAGGGTCTGTATCCAAATTGAAGTTCGGTACTCGATTGTTGAAATGCTACAGAATGACTATTTCATTTCTATCAATGTATTATTTCTTGTCAATATGACCATTTCACTCGCTTAATATGTTTCGCCTGTTGCCAGCTCAAATATTTCAATAAAACTATAAAATATATAGGGGAAAGTAGGGGAATGGCGCTCACTTAAGGGAAAACATGAATAGCTAGTCAAATTTAGACAAAAAAATCAATATTTTATTAACGAAGTATAACTCCAAAGCATAAGGAACAGTTTGCAATCAACTAATTTGCAAAAAATTTTAAGGAAATTTTTTCATCGTTTTATTTAAATAACCATCGATTGAGCGGTAATGCCCGACATGGTAGGATAATTGCGCTCAGAGTTAGAATACAACATTTAAGTAAGACAAAAGTCACATCCCTCATAGCATGCATGGTCACAGTGACGTCATTGTGACGTCACTGTAAGTCACTGTGGTCACGTCACATCTGTGACCAAAATGCCACCACTCAGTGATATCACATTGTGACTGAGATGTGAACTTCTTAGAAAACTTTAAAAAATTACAAAAATTATTAAAAACATGTTATTTACTGTAAAAAAATACTTTTTCTGCCGGATTTAAAAATTTTTTAAACCGTGGTTCAAGTTGCCTCTGTGCCTCTAACCAAAACTTTTATTTTCATATAACATAAAATGTAATTAATTCATCAGCGACACAAAAAGATTTCCTAATTATGCGAATTTCATATTATTAAAAAAATGTTTTAGGTAAACAGACCTCGACTTATCTTTTATAAAGATTTTTGTAAATGATCATCTGTTATACTAGAAGTTTCTCAAAGAGTAGTCGAAACATTTCTGTGGTTTCAAACTAAAAACTTTCTTTTACAGTTAAGTCTGCAGATTTTAATGAACACGCAGAAAGCGTCTTCAAAGTTTAGTCATATATGCATTTCTTGCTGTATAATTTACATTCAAGTCATTTTTTTTCTTCTTAGTGTTTCACTATTTTAAGTAACTTTTTTTTTTTAATTCTACTTCTTTCAGACGTTTAAAATAAAATTGACATTTTCCAAATATAAAATTAATGTACAAAATTTATGCAAAGTCCCTGACATAATTAATTATTCATATTTTATTTTTTGTTTTCAAAATATATCTTTAAAAATTATTTTACAAGATGTTTTAATTTACAGAAAATTAATATTAAGAGAATGACAGATTGACAAAGAAAAACTCATCTCTTCTCGATAATCTTCTTGTATTTTTTAAGAAGATATTTTGTATATATTACCTGTGATACAAATTTTACTTTTAAAAAAAGGAGGGGGTAATCATTATTACCATTAAATTAATTTGTACACATTTTGAAAAAATAAGCAATGTTTTATGTAGTAAACTCTAATTATGGATAATATTATTATTATAATTTACGTAAATGAAATTTTACAATTCAATAAAACTGATAAAAATAAAAGGTGAAATACAATAAAACATTTTCAAACAGGAAATTGAATTAGAGACAATTTGATAAAATTATTACGCATTTAATTTCCTTCCGAAACTGTTGTATAGAAAAACAAATAAAACCGAGAAACATCTGCTTCGAACTTCGAAACTTAAAAATCGTCTGCATCTGCACTATTTCAGTTGTTACGACTCGGCCGCAGAATAACGGATAAAAGTAACAGTAAAGCTTTTTAGAATAAACGCGGAAAGTTATGTGGACACTGGACAGCATAGACGTGTTGACACGGATTTAAAAACTAAAACAAGAACGTTCTCAGGATCCAAGTTAGTTCAGCTAACAAAATATAAAACCGAGAAAATTACGGTAGCTTTGACTTGTTGAAGATGATTCAAGTCATTGCTATCGTACTTATTATCGGATTTAATTGGTTCCCCAAAATCAAAGTATCACGTACAACGTCAATGAAATTAGGTATGTAAAAATATTATTTTCCTTGTTTGCTTTTTTTTAATCACAACAATTTTAGTTAGCTTCTCATAAACATGCTGTAGAACATAAATATTTCATTACATTTATTTTTTTATTTTGTTGAAATATCTAAAATACTATTTTCCCTGTTTGCTTTTTTTAAAAATTACAATGATTTTAGTTATCTTCTAATAAACATGTTATAGAACACAAATATTTCATTACATTTTTTTTTTTTTGTTAAAATATCTGACTTCCTTTTCAACAGCTTTGATCAGATTATTAAAATTAGTGATTTAAATTGCATTTTAATCTGGTTTATTTTCATATTTAAATATTGGGTTAAAACCACATGGTGCCATAAATATGAAAGTATATGGACAAGTATTATAATCAATCATTAATATAATTAATAAACATTTAAAGATAATTAAATTATTTTAAAAAAAATGCTTTTTATGGAATAAAATTATTGGCAAACATAATTTTTTAATTTTGTATTAAGTGATGGTCTTAAACAATTTGCATTGCATGTTTTTATTTTAAAAAATTGCATCTGCTCAGAAGAGGAATTTATAAAAAATAAGACACAACGGAAACGTATACTATTAAAAGAGATCGTAGATATGTAATGTTAAGAAAAAAAATGATTATTTAATGTATTATTCAACCTGAGAAATGTTTTAAAATCTATAAAGAAATAGTCATAGCGGGTGAAAGCTTTTCAGTTGTTAAACATTCTTACTGAAATGTTTTCAAAGTGAACTAGAAGTCTGTTGGCAAATGAAAATATAGAAGTTACGCAATCACTAAGTGTTTAAATATGATTTTACTTTAAAAATAACGCAAATACTTGAACGGTATGAATCTAAAATGTAATAACCATCTTTTATTATTTACTTTTTTTTCTGGATAATTTTCTCATTTTATTTCCTGAATGATTTTATCGAGATAAATTTCAAAGTATCGATATTATACTCTTTATAAACAGCGTGATTAAAATGGATTTCTTATTTATAATTACCATAATCTTGTAAATAAAATATTAATAATAATAATGAACCTATGTGTGGCTCTATTTTGTGTTTGGTCTCAATTTTTATACTTTATTTACATTAAAAAGTAGTTAACCATTTGATACTGTGTTCATTATTTTGTTTTATTGTGTCATATAAAAATAAATATGATTATTTGTATTTCTAATACAATATATACAGTAGAGCGCCGACTGTCCGAACAAGTCGGGATCGACCCTAGTTCGCATAAGCAAAAGTTCGGATAAATGGGCAGACAGTTTAAGGGATGTTCCTGACTATTCTAAAACCTTCACACTTTATCTAGGTTTAGGACTGACAGCACCAGTTAGTACTGGAGTGCTTAATTTTTTTAAAATTGTTTTTTGTTTATTTTTTTATTATTTAATTTTTTTTCTCTTTTTATCATTTTCTAAACTTCAGAGATTATAATTTAAGCAAAAAATAAATTGGAAGTTAGGTGGTTTTTTTTTTCTTTTTTAGAGAGAGAAATATTTGGATAATTGGAAATTCGGTTAAAAAGAATTCTTTGAGAGAAATATGCTGTTCGGATAATTGGAGTTCCGATAATCGGCGTTCTACTGTATTTATAAAACTTTCACCAGACTTTATTCTAAAAATTTCGTTGTAGATTCTAATCTCTTTGTACTATTTATGATAATATCAGAGTTATAGATGTCATTGCAGCATATATCCAGCCAGATAGATCTTTGGCAAAACATAAAAACTTTCACATTAGATGCAAAATAGAGTAGCTGCGGTGCTGTGTTTTATAAACAATAAGGTATTATTGTTTTAAAAAATCATAGATAGTAAGAGTTATTTTTATAATATATAATTTCATAAATAAAAATGTAATTTTGGCAATCAGTTATTAAAGTTATTTTTTAATAATCAAAAAGTTGTTTTATATATGGATTTTACTTCAAGCAAACCCTGATGTAAAATAAATTAGCCCTTTGTATCACCGTTCTATGCATACCCAAAAGTTTTACTTACTTTTACAGTGAGCATAAAAATACGATTTTATTTATTGCTGCTATCTTCCAACATAACGATTATTGCCGAAATTGTTCTTAGAATTCTCAACATAATGATACTGGTGATACTCAGTGAATTTTCTATACCAAAGCTGTATTTTTCATTTGAGTAGTTTCAAATGGTTATTGCTAAATTGTACTTCGGAAATTTTGTAATGCATGTATGTGGCATAAGAGACGTAAACAATACGTATATAAATGACTATATGGCACATGATGAGCGTTTCGAGTGTATATATATATATATATATATATATATATATATATATGTATATAACGCATGCATAAACTTCCCAATGATCTTAGCAATGTCGTTACTGCAATTTTTGCATAATCAAATTTATAGGGGCCTATATAACAAAGAAGTATCCTATTTTCTCAGCCCCAACTTGTTTGAATTACAATCATATATATATATATATATTTTATGGTAATCAATATCATAAAACATATAAAATTTAATTACTTAATATCGGCATTTCTTTTTAACTTTCATTTTTTTTAATTATTATTATAAATTTTGTGTAATCGAAAAAATTCAACTTCACCAGTGACTTCGAGTTTGTAATGCGTATTAAATGAAATAAATTAATTTCATTCAGTATTTCTATAGTTTAAAGAATATAAAAAGTACTGTATATATTATAACATATTATATTTTTAACACAAATTTTATTTTGATAAAGATTTGAAAATTTAAACAAATTGTTTCTTTGGTAATTTTAATGCTTTTAACAAATAGCTAATTTTGAAAAAAAAAAAATGTGATAGATCGATCATTCAGTTGTCTTCAATATTCTCATTTATTGCAATAGGAAAGAAAGGTGCAACAAAAATTGAAGTCTGCGGGGCATTGCATTTTGATTCAATAAAATTGTTTTGGTATACCCTTGTTATAGCGGCCCCCAAGTTTTAATTGCGATGTATCGCCGAAGTATATTAACGTTATAGATGTAAATGATTTTACAACATGCATAATTATGACTATGTGTGACATGCATACGTGTTTACAACTGTACAAGTATGCCATAGTGTGACTTCACAACATTGCCACTAGTCACATATTCATCACAACGTTAATGACAAAATCGTCACAAATCACACAATTTTCACAAAATTGTCACAATGTGACTTCAAAGCAGTGTCGCTGTCGTCACAGAATCATCACAGTGTTAAAGACAATTTCGTCACAAATGACACATATTTCACAAATTGATCTCAATGTGACTTTAAAGCATTGTCACATTCGTCACAAATTCGTCACAAAGTTAATACCAAAATTGTCACAAATGACACACTCTTCACAAATTTGTCACACCGTGACTTCACAAAGTCGTCACAATGTGACGTCACAAAAGAGCTCTAAAACGGCCATAACGACCTCACATTCTAGTCACAATGACTTCACATCGACGTCACGTGACGTCACATCGACGGTCACAATGTCACAGCGTGACTTCACAACGACGTCGACGTGACGTCACCATGCCTTACGGGATATGTAGTTGTGTGGGCTGTTCACACCACTGCAGACTTTTTGCGACCACTTTACACATATTATGCACACATATAGTGTTGCACATATAGTGGGCTACTTTTTTAAAATTTAGGTTGTTTTGATTTTCACCACTTTTTTGAAATCGTAAAATTCTCCTTGTTCAATGACATATTAATTAAGGTGAAAACAGGGGAATTTTACCATTTCAAAAAAGTGGTGTTAATCAATAAATTTGAATTTAAAAAAAGTTGCCACTGGCAATACTTCTTCTGGAATTCCACGTGGGCGCCATTACCCGTTATCGCTATGTTGGCTTTTAATGCATTATAATTGGCGTAACAAAGCACTATAAAAATAAATAAAAGCATGAAAATATAGCTAAATGTACATATTTTGTAGACATAATGAGTAAATGAATATCTGAAAATAAGAGTATATACTTACTTTCAAGTAAGATGTTGTAGAATTGTATAATAAAACAACTGCAAAATAATAACGTGAGGACACAAAAATACTTTCCTTCCGACGGTCACTATATCCTTACTGGGAAGTTACGATGAAGTTAGCTATGTGCCGGTACCGATAGCACGCTTTCAATTTTATTCTGTTTAAAGATATTGGGTGAGCGGGATTACCCTTCCGAGCGTCATTACCTTACTTTCCCCTATTTTTTCAAATTATTCTTTTCTGCGCATCATCTTAAATCATAATTTTGACGTATATTAAGCATAATTCGAAAATTACTTTGAAAAAAAAATTGAAATTGATAATTCTAATAAAGCAGAACATAAGAAATATAAATCCATCAAAAAATTGTAGGTTGCAACTCATATTTTTTTTTCGAATATTAATATCATAATTCATATTATAATTTTTTTAAATTACATATTCAACGTATTTATGTTTGGGTTTTTTAGTGCTATAACCACACAACAAATTATCACATTAAGATTAAAATTTCAGGAGTTATTAATAAAAATATGAAAATGTAATTTACCATTAAAAGCTCTAAATTTTGAGTATTTATAATTCAGAAACTTATCATCCAAAAGATTTGAAATTTCGTTTCTATGCATAGTTTAAACCGAAGATTTAAAATATAATCTCAAAATGGAATGTTGCCATTGAAAAAAAAAACAAACTTTGGTGTGCTTTTGATTTGTAGATGGCCCCCTCAGCAAATTTTATATACATCATTTAAAAGTAGGCTTTATTTCCAATCGTTTGGTACCAATAACTTCCTTCAATTGTAATTAGTTGCAGAGTAAGTTTACTTTTTTCCCACGACTGTACATACATACCCTAACAATGACTTTTATAAAGATTTGTATTATACATATTAACAAACATTGGTCAAAATTAATAAATTATAAATGTAATATAAATGACAATGACAACGACAGAAGTAATTGACTAAATTCACAATTCAGTTATGCATTAAAAATAATTTGATTACAAAAGAAAAAAAACTCTGCAAAAGCGAATATAATAATTCAGTCAAGTTCCTATTAATACTTTTCATGCAATTAGCGATCCTTTTTTAATTATTATTTTCCAGTTTTAACATTTCTTTAACTTCATAATTAAGATTAAACTACGGAAAAATAATATAATTAAGGAAAGTGACTTTTTTTTTCTTGTCAATTCAGAGAATTTTTTTTTTAATAAAAAAAAAAAAAATGTTTTTGTCATACGTTAAACAATTCGGAAATTTGCGTTAAATATTACTATTTGAAAATAGTAGTACCGCAGTTTGATACTATTCTGAAAAATCGAAAGTTTGGTAGTTGTAGTCATGTTACTAATCATGTATTAATTTATTTAGATTATTATGATACACATTAGAGCATTACATTAATATGACGTTACTAATTAATCCAATATAGATCCCAATGTTTTCCATTTTTAAGTAACAGCCATCATATAAAACTGAAGAATACCAAAAGGAGCGCGCGAAAAGAAAAAAAAAAGTATATACTCTTCCTATAAGACGCATCCCATTTATAAGGTGCACTTTTTTGGGGGGTGGGGGGGGGGTGGGGGGTCTTATACATCGGAAATTATGGTAGTCGCTGATATTAAACTGTTTTCAGCAATACAGAAACATATGAACATAATACGGAACATTTTTAATAAGTTCTCCCTAACATTTAAAGAACGCAGTCTAAAATTATTTTTAAAACTAATAGTCAAGTACAAAAATAGTCAGAAATTAAAAATCACATCATAAAATCATAATAAAATTTTGATTCGATGCCAACGCCAATAGAATTCATTTTGAAAGGAAAAATCAACCTGTTTCACTTACTCATGTATATGTAGGTGATGCTCTTTTTTAGAAATTATATTGATCGCATTGAGAAACTCATCTTGTTTGATACGATACAAGTATTAAGGTAAATTTATTTTAATTATCATTTTAAAAACTTAAATTTCGTTCACATAGAAAGCTTTGTTATAGAAGCAAAAGGATAATATATACTAAGCTACATTAGAAGTTTTTAAATATTTACTTAAATTTTATTATATTTCAAAATTAATTTTAGAAACTTTTTATTAATTTTTCGAAGTCACAGATATTGTTTGTTTTTTTAGTTCGAGATCGATTTTCCTCACATACGCACACACAAAAAAGGTTACTGCAGGCTACAAAAGCTTTCAATTTTTATATATTTATTAAGAAATATGATGTCTATTTTTTGTTTTCAAGTACATTTAAAATATATTTATTTCACCTGTCTGTTTATGTAGTCTTAAGCAGGTATTTTGGCGGACTAACTTTTAAGAAATTGGGTTTATTTTCTTTTAAAAAATAAATTATGTTATAAAAATCTGTAGTTAAATATATAAATCAAATCATACGAGCATATTGTTTCTTTCAAATAAGGTTTTATTTTTAAAATCTGATATTATACAAATACAGTCGAACCCGGTTAAGATGCTCACGGTTAATACGGTATCCCGCTTAATACGCGGATTTTCTCCCGACCTTTGAATATCGCCCATAAAACTAATGCTAAAATATCACGTTAAATATGCGAACGGTTATTACGCGATCACGATTAATACGCGATATATTTTTGTTCTTTTGAGGCAAAAAATCAACCTTAAGACGCTAACTTATAGATCAAGATTCAAGTTCTTTGTCTCTTTTCAGGTGTTGCCTATTTAGCAGATTTATTATTATTATTATTTAGCTAAACAGCGCTATTTTCGAATAGTAGTGTTTGTTTCATTTAATAACAAATTAATGAAGGCGAACATTCCTAATCCGAAATAGTGGTAGATATTAGAATAATAATAATAAAAAAAAACCTAAATTAGCAACACTACAATTCTATGATCCTGAGTCCTAACTTTCTAATGGATGACATTGTCTGCTGGCCATCTATGCTATTTATTTTGTCATTATGTGAAAGGGGAGGTACTGGTCATTAGGTATTTCCAGGACATGTTCCTTTTGGACTTGTGCAGACTTTCGAGTTAAACGTTTTGCAGTATTGTTTACTGGACATTCTTATTTCATGTTCAATATAAGCAAGTTTTTTGGTTAGTTTTTGTGTCTACTCAGGTTGCCAAGACTTTACTTCGTCTGTGAATTTTCGTCTATGAATTTTGTTATCTATTATTTCATTACAAAGAATGTGATTGTGACTGTTTTCTTATATTTTCGAGTGAAGTAATTTGTAGTTTGTTGACATTATTTTAAATAAATGTCGTTTTTCTGGGCCTGTTGGCTTGACGGTGTGTTCGCTAGTGTTGGAGGGGATTTTCCTCTGGAGCATGAAGCCTATGTCAAATTTGGTGGACGCTTCGGTTGGATGATCCTGTCATAACTTTCTTTGTCTCTCTCTTCTGGTATGTTTTTGCCGTAAGTAGAGAGATTTAGACGAATTCAGGATCCTCATATACATAATAAAACTTATTATGATTAGAAATTATTAGTTGTGCTAGTGAGGTTTTAAATGTACGTTATATTCCTACTATGTTTTATAATGCATTTTTTAGGCAAAAAAAAATAAATACATGAAGATTAAACAAATACCATTGCGGTTTATATTTCTTTAATTTTCAATGTTTTTTTTAATTCTGCTACGTTAACAATATTTTTAGCAAGAAGATTAATAAAGATAGTTTTTGCTTATTATATAAAAAATGAAAATCTTATTTCAATGGTACTCATTATCACAAGTACTAAATATGAGTTTAATAAATGGGTTGTGCTTCAAAGATTTAATATATTTTCAGTGTTTAAAAAAATAGTAAAGCAGGAAAATAATTTTGCTGTTTCATTTATGGTTATAACATATTAATTGACAATAAAGACATGTTTGAAACCATATTTATTTTCAAGTTATTATTCCAGTCATTCCTATGAAAAAGATTCAATGAGTTCAAGTTGAATACTGATAAATTTTAATCTAAATATACTTAAAAGACCCAACTTTCGATCCTATACATATAAATGAAAGCTCTAACGTTCATTTAGACGATTAGGTATGTAGATAACCCCAGTTATTGCAACATTATACAAATCCCGTTTAATACGGATCCCGCTTAATACGCGACTTTTGCCCTCTCCCTTGATATGCGTGTTAGTCAGGTTCGACTGTACATCAGTAACATTCGGAAGACAATTTGAAATCACACTTGAAAGTTATTTCACAGTTCTATTTCCCCTAAGCAAACATATTCACCATTTTTGATAAACAAGTTTCCAGTTAAAAAACGTTTTTCGCTGTTTCCTGGATTATAAATCCTAGTTTGATATATTTCTCAATTTTGTTTTATATAACATGTTCCAATTATTTGCATTATCTCCCCTACTCATGTAGAAATGGTTTTCCTGCCAAACTTTCAAATCCAGTTTAAAAAGGGGATTTTTCTCTAAAGAAAAATGTGTTTTTGCTAATATCTCTTATCATCATTTTAAACTTTTGTAGCAAGTGGCAGAACGATGTTTTTTTTTATCTTTTATCACGCCAAAAGATATTTGATATTTAAAATAAACGGTCAAGTGCGAGTATTACTCGCACTTGACCGCACTTGACTCGCACTTGACCCGCGCACACAGGGTTCCCTACAATAATATATGAACTAGTAATTGTATTATTAAAAAAAAAAAAAAAAAAAAACGTTGCTAAAAGAATACTAAGACTTTGTAAAAACTATACAATGTAGGGTTGGGTATAGCTGTATATACTAGAAAAATATAAATGGATATACCATGAAAGTTTAAATGGATATGGAACCTAAATAATATCAAATATAGCTATTCTGGATAACTCTTTTTTTAATCTTTTCCTAATCTGTTTAAAATGAACTTAATTCGGTGCTGACAATAAAAGTAATGCATATTTAAACTTCATTTGGCATTTCATAAACCTAAATTCAGCTTAGTAATAATCAGTGTTTTTTATAGTGTATCTAAAGCAAAACCCTTGTTCAAAATTTAAACTTACCATTGTGCTAAGCGCGCTACGAAAGGACGTCGCAAAGTTGCAACGCCACTTCGATCTGTGCCGCGTTTTTCCATGTAGGTTTTTAGTTAACCTTTAAAGACACGGTAGGTGTATTGAGAGACACACTCAATGCTGAGTAGACGCGAATCCCATAGTATTTATGTGATTAATTCTTATTAAATTAGTCTGTTTTTAACAATTTGACGTTTATTGCGTTAATACTGCTATTGGGCATTGCATTATACAAATATAGCCTTAAAATGTGTTATCTACGCTTTAAAAGCCGATGGAGCATAGAGTAAGCCTTCCCTGTCATTATGTATGTCCAAACCGTCTGTGTCTTTAAGGATTAATATCTAGGCTAATTGCCGACGATTTTTTCCGAAATTCATGATCAACAATGCTTTTATACTTCTGCTATGATAGGTATCTCCAGCGCTGCTCAAAACGTTTGCTGAATGCCAGTAAATCGAAATTTAGATGTAACGGAGAAATGCGATTTTCTCAGAAACTATGAGACCTAGGGTAATCGCTATAATTTTCCTGCAAGGTTTAAATTAATATCTACTACCTCTAAGTTTTTCATAATTTTAGTTTTAGTAGATTCGGAGTTATATAAGGGGGGGGGGGAGAGAAGGTACATATTTTTGCACTACATTTTCGACCATAACTTTCAAAATATTATACCTAAAATTAAATGAAATATATTTTTGAGTTCAATGTTACGAAAGCTTTTACACGATACCCAACACGATATACAAAGTAAAGATTTTTTTTCAAGTAACTTAATTAGCCCCTCTACATTTTTTCTAAGTATATTTATGAATATTAATTAATCTGTAAATATGTGGGTCAATAATCTTTATTACTTCCCCCAATTTTAACTTTCCACGTTCCATAGTTTACGAGTAAAAGGGCCCTGACAGACGAACAGAAACAGGAGTGATCTTATAATGGTTCCGTTTTTACTTTTTAAGTACGGAACTTAAAAAAAGACCAACCAATTCAAAAAGAAAGGTTTTTTTTATTGTCTTAATACATTATCAAATATGATAGCAAGAGCTTAATGTTTATTCATCTCTGCAATGTCTCTTAATTGAAGTCCTTTGTTTCATTCCAAAGAAGCGAGTTAATGGAAGTTTAAGAGAAAATATGTTTTTTCTCTAATAAAAGGTACTTCAAATAATAAAAATTTTTAAGTGTTTCTATAAATATTGTACTAAATTTTCTTGCCAAATGTTAAACATTAATGTATTATTATTTTTTTACATGAATCTCTAAAAATTATGAATACTAATGCAACATTTACAAGAATTTCTCCTTAATATTAATACTCAAATACTACTTTCTAATAAGTTTTAGACGTTATAACATGAACGCAAAGGAATATAAAAGTTCGATTACATGTCATCAAATGTTAGTAAAAGGAGATGTGTCGATAAACATTTATATTTTTCCCCTTTCTTCCCGAAAGAGTGAAACCTTTTTACTTTCTTTCATCTATACAAGTAAGAGTATTGGATTTGTGAAAATTTTCGACTTCGGGTTTTAGACAGATTTATGCATTTTATAAGATCCTGAACACAATTTAAAGTTTTTATGAAAATATGTGTTCGTGAGTCTATCTGTCAGTATATGACACAAATTTTGCTGGCGCTCTAACTCACGAACTATTGCGTATAATAGGAGGAAATTTCGTATGCAGTTCTATCAATATGTAAAATTGTGCTGATTATTTTTGGCGAAATTCCTCACGAGGGGTGCCACAATTCAATGATTTGTTTGAGTCATGTAAAGCTTCTATCTCCAGTTTCTGTGCGTAGAATTTAAGAAGCATCAAATTTAGATCCTCGTGATAGGAATATATTGTCATATTTGGTCTCCAAGGAGGGATGTCCAAATTCGAATATTTGTTCGACATATGCTAAGCTTATATCACCAGTTTAATTGCAGAATTCAACGAAACTTCCCTCTTAGCATCCTGAATGTGGGCTGGGTATACATTGTCATCTAATGTCGGTGGCAGACATCTAAGAGAAAGTGTCGATAAAAACCTATTTGCTAAATCAGTGTAATTTTTTGCACTATTTAAAACATTTTATTGATTTGATTAATGTAGAAGCAAATATTGTTTTTGAAAACAAAAAAATTAGTTTTCTTATAAGATAGTTTGATTGTTTCAATATTATTTAGAATCTAAATTTACTGCTTGTCAGATTCACTTTTGTTTAAAGATTGTTTAAATGTGTTGTAGAAATTCAAAAGCACAGATATGTTTAGTAAATTTTAAATTATTTCAATTAAATAAGTTTTATTATTTTTTCGATGTAAAGTGCTCTTGACACAGATTTTACAATGTTTTTCTCTATATTCACATATTCTACATATATAAAAAAATTCAGTGATGTTATGAACGTTTCATGTAAAAAAAGAACGAAAAATCATGCTTCAAGCAAAGATTATGAAACATATTCCAATACTTCCAGAATACTTTAACAAAGCTTCACCGTTTAATAAGGTGAAAGATGACGTCAGATTAAACAATTTGGAAAACTCATAACATGTTTGTAAACCCAATTTTAGGAATTACTATCAATAGTCGAAAAAAATTCCAAATTGTTTTGTCCATCCTTGTACTAGTTTGTACTTGTATTGTTTAGTATATGTACTAAATAATATACTAAAATTTAATTCAGTTTGGAAACGCATAGCACGGTTGTAAATTCCCCTTCAGCAATTTCCCTCATTAACGAAAATGTACTGGAAATCACTTGTGCTGCCTATACTATCTCTAGAATTTATATATATCAAATAATAGGCAAATATATTTATATAGTTTAATTCAAAAACACGTACCACAACTTAAAACTTACTTACAGCAATTTTCGTTCTGAGCAGGACACTAACCAAATTATTTTGTGTGTCCGTGTAAATGAACGATGTATGCTATGCACAGCATATTCTATAGTAAGCATCTTGTAATGCATCTCAGTGATATATATAATTTTCAATAAGTTTGAAACAGTGCAAAGTCATTAAAATATTCGGCAAATTTTTTCCTCAATAGACTGTAATGTAACAGAATCCGTTTGAGTGCACCTGTAAACGAACTACAAACTCTATACACTTCATTTTCAATACCAAACATGTTATGCTCAAACTTAATAACATATATCATTTGCGTAGCTACACGAGTATATGTACAAGAGTTAGAGCATGGACTGACAGACAGACGGCAGAGAGACAAACCCGATTCATAAACATTTTTCAACTTTGTTAGAATAAAATTTATATTATAAAACAAAAATATGCATGAGAGACGCTAACGCCATATTGATGGTAACAACACCTGACGAACAATTTCCGCTTTTTTTTTGCAATGTTTTAAGTTTCTAAAAATCGCATAATATGAATTTTAAACCGTCGAATGTCAAAATAAAGGTTCCTTTGAATGCAATTTTTTTAAAAATTGTATATCAGTTCACCGAGATATTTTGGTTTTAAAATAATTTTCTTGTTTGATTTTTTTTTAAATAAATCTCTATCGTGAACAGTCCGATAATGAAAGATGAACCCGTTTGCACTTAAAACTATATAAATTGTTCCACTTTTGTTTACGATAATATTCTATAATGAAATTAACACTTAACAAATAAATAAATAAAATAATAGAAATAGAAAACAAATATGATGACATGTAATCGAACTACATGCTTAAACCACTGAAAATATCAGACAAAGTAAGGCTGCTATTTATGGTGATTTCTTCAGCTATTAACTTCTGGATTTCGACAAATACGAAAGTGTTGCTTTTAATAATTTCCAAAGCTTTATTTAAATACATTGATATTTTTCAGGTAAAAATACTTGATGGTGTTGTTAGTGAGGAATCTAAATATATATATATATATATATATTTAAAACGCATTTAAAACATAATGTGCTATATATATATATAGTATTAAATGAAAAAAATAGAAATTTTAATTAAAAAATGGTTTTAAATAATGTTCTGTAACCGGAGGAAAAGTAAAAAAAATATATTAGAAATTTTAATTTAAAAAAATGATTTTAAATTATGCTCTGTAACCGGAAAAAAAGTAAAATATATATTAGAAATTTGAATTTAAAAAATAATTTTAAATTATGCCCTGTATTCAGAGAAAAAGTAAAAAATATATTAGAAATTTTAAGATAAAAAATGGTTTTAAATTATGTCCTGTAACCGGAGAAAAGTAAAAAATATATTAGAAATTTTAATAAAAAAATGGTTTTAAATTATATTCTGTAACCAGAGAAAAAGTAAATAATATATTAGAAATTTTAATTAAAAAGTATGGTTTTAAATTATGTTTTGTAACCGGAAAAAGGTAAAAAAATATATTAGAAATTTTAATATAAAAAATGGTTTTAATTTTTGTTCTGTAATCGAGTAAAAAATATATTAGAAATTTGAATTAAAAAAAGGGTATTAAATTATGTTCTGTAACCGGAGAAAAAGTAAAAAATATATTAGAAAATTTAATAAAAAAATGGTTTAAAATTATGTTCTTTAACCAGAGAAAAAGTAAAAAATATATTAGAAATTTTAATTTAAAAAACGGTTTTAAATTGTGCTCTGTGACAGAGAAAAGGTAAAAAAGATATTAGAAATTTTAATTAAAAAAATTGGTTTTTAATTATGTTCTCTAACCCAAGAAACCCAGGTTGGATCTGCTATTTCATGTAATTGTAAGGAATTAAAATTACACTGATGAAGCAAATAAGCCGATGTTTCTAATCTTATATTGCACATTGAAAGAACATTGAAACAAAAGTTATTCAGATACGAAATAAATATCGAACCTAAATTACATTAAAACAATCAAAATATCTTAGAAAAATGAAAGAAACAAATCTTATCTAGAGCTAAAAATCAATACTTATCTTTATAAAGGATTAACTTTGCATAGAATAAATTTAACATAATTTGTCATATTAAACTGTTGAAAAATAATAAAAAAATAGTTTTAAATATTACACTTGCGGTATTTAAAATTTTTATATAAATAAGTAGCTATTATAGTCATTGTCTGGTCCGTCCATCTGTTGGTCCATCTGTCTGCATATAACAGACCAATAACTACACAACCGAAAGGTTTGAAGTCTAATATATATAATCGTTGCAGAATTTGGCCGAGTCATTTCTAATTTTATGAAAATCGAATCAAAGCTTAAAAAGATATTAATAAAAGTTTCCTTCATTCTAATAAATCCTATCATACGTAAATAATTCAATGATATTCCATGACAGGTAATGATTTGGGTTGTCATGGTAATTACGTCCTATTTAGGATGGAGTCATATTATTTCCTTATTACTGAATTTAATATATAGAATCGTAATAAATTTTGTATTCATGCATTTTTCCATAAAAGTGCAAGAGGTATTGCACCGAGATCTGGATATTTATAGTACGAATACACCTCATTTACCACGTTTGACGTACAATTTTCAACTTGTTTCAACCTCTTTGAAAGCATCTGAATGAAGCATGTCAGTTGCCCTCTACATAATGTATGTTTCTTATCGATATGGATTTTTTTTTTTTAATCCGAAAACGATGATAGAGGTGTTTGCAAGAAGTTAATTCTTATTTTTACCCGACTGAAAAGAAGGGTTATGTGTTTCACGCGTATCTGAGTATGTGGATTTCTTTATACCCTCGAAACATCCCAACGGCTGGATGGATTTTAATGAATGAGGTCTCTATCGATTCGTCTTAACTGTCCAATGGTTATAGGATAGGTTTTGTTTTTATAAATTCAAAATGGCGGCCGTAAACTACAAAATGGCGGTAGAGACGAAAAAAATTTTTTACGTACCCTATTGGATACGCATATCATTGGATAGGTCTTTAAAAATGAAGACGATGTTTCATTGACAATTTTGCAGTCAGAATCTCCGTTTAAATATTACACAACCTGGAAGTTGTGTACTTTGGATCTCTACCTTTACTGTAACTCTAACCTTCATAATAGACATCTATATGCCTCATCAAAACAGTGTTTGTGGATAGGAACTAATAATTAAACACAACTTAAAAGTCATCAATACAAGTGAATAGAAAAAAAGGTAAGTAATCTAAAAAATAGTTTCGCATTGATGAGAGATAATTAATTAGTTCGCTTTTTACTCTGTCGGGTTTTTTGATTTTTTAAATTAAATATATTTATTGTTCTTGATATTTGTTCAAGATTTTTTCTTTTTTACAGTTCAAAAACAAGATTATTTGTATAGAAAATATAAATTTAGGTCAGTATTTACTCAATTTAAAAACTAATCATCCTGAAAAATGCTTATTACAGGAGAATTGCTCTGAATTTTTGCCTAGTGTCAATCTTTAAAAAGATGTTTTTCCATTATTTTAAAAGTAACTTTAAAATGTAATTATGTCGAATGAGTGTTTGTGTAGCACTTAGAAGGCATTTCTTAAATTCGCTGTTTTAATGACAGTAATTTTTTTTCTTTCCTTTTAAACACTTTCCAACATGTTGAAAAGTGTTTATGAATTCGGTTTGTCTGTGCGTCTGTCCGTGCTCTAACTCGCATAAATATAGTCCGATTGCCATGAAATTTATATATGTTATTGAAGTTTACTATGGCATGCTCGCTATTGAAAATGAAGTGCGTAGCGTTTACGGTTCATATACAGGGACACTCAAAAGAATTCCGTTACTTTACCGGTCTATACGAAATAATCGTTTACGGTGTATTTTAATGATATTACACTAACACATTGAAATTGACATATACCACTGAGTTGTACTGCAAGGTTCTTATTACAGATTATAGTGTGCATATAATTTATCGTTCATTTACAGGGACATACAAAAGAATTTTTCTATAGAAGAAAATAAACCATAATTGAACTATTAAAACCTACGAATAATATTCGGTGGAAGTTCTTTTTCAGTTGCGGTATGCGTTTTAAATTTAACAGTTATTTAAATATTACTTGGTGTTTATGAATTCTATAGTTCATGTACAGGGCCGCACAAAATGTCCCAACAAGATCCGTTTACTGGCTGACCTGAACAGAAATTTTCAACTGTGCAGTGCATTTAATTGGACTAATTTATAGTATACTATGTAGTATACATACATATCCAAAGATGTATACAGGGCTGCACAAAAAAATCGTATGTTTTCTCGACTATTCATGGTAATAACAGAAATTTGGTTTTCAAATACGGTTTATACATTTTCCAAATTGTTCATTTAGACCTCATCTTTCACTTTAGTAAGCTGTGAATGTTTGTTATAGTATTGAGAATGTCTTGGAAAGTGTTTCATAATCTACGCTGTATGCATGATTTTTCGTTATTGTTTTTCTTTTGTTTTATATAATTTTAAATATAGATTTTACATCAGAAATTTAATTATAATATAAATTCTATTCCTGCTTTTTCTACAAAAACTCTTGTCCAAAATAAGATTTGTAACAATATATGGGGCATTCTCACAATCTTTTGACTTTTGGGAGAAAAAAATCTGGTGAAATTAAACTTGCTAAAATAACATTTTAATCTGATAGACGAATGCCTTAATGATTCAAAATAAAGAAAAAAGGTCAGCAGCGAAAATGTTTTTTTATTTAACTGAGGTTTAAGTTAAACTGCGAGTTTAATTTTCCTTACCATTTTACCCCTATAATTTTTCATTTTCTTCTAAATTTTTACTTATAATGAATTTCCATAGTACCCACACGACATTCAAATAAGAAATAATAACAATGTAGTACTTTTAATATAGAATTTTTGTATAACACTAGGGGGCTCGGCCCCCTACGAGCTACGCTCGCCAACCCCCGTCCAGACACCGTAGACCCTAAATGCACGCTAATTTGATCGGCTTTAAAAAGATTTCGAAAGATTGAATTATAATTTAAAAAACAGTGGCGATCTCTCTACAAACGGATTTCTATTCATTTCTCTTTGATTGGGGAATTTTAACGCAAAATCCGTTGCGGTACTACTTGATTATTCCGTCGACCCATTTCGCCAAATTATATAAATCGCCAAACCACTCGCCAAATTATACAAATTGACATAATTTTTATTTTAAATAACGAAAAAACAAATAAATTAGTACAATATTAATAAAAATACAAATAAAACGTCGAAATAAAAATAACTTGATGACGTAGACACGTGTAACAACATTTCAAAATAAGCTAATATAAAAGGAATTAAGTAAACAGTCTTTGTCTCCTGGTATTTTTTAACAAAGTGAAAAGAAAGTTCTTTTAAATGAGACATTTTAAATCAATCGTTTTTAATCTGACGGAATTTTGACCAAACTATTCTTTCTCTTTTTAATATTCACGTGAAAATACTTGTGTTAGAAATTAAATATTATTTGCGCTTTCCTAACAAAAATAGTTGAAAAGTACCCTCTTAAAATATCAAATAAATGTCTAGCGCAATTTCTAAATTTGGGGACAAGGGACCTTAAAATAATTTTTTTTATTTTTTGTAAATTTCACCTTAAATATTATTCAAGGGTACATTATATGCATTATAGCATGCATTAATCACAAAAAAAATTTTTTTTACTTTTATTTTTGAGAAAAAAATGGAATTTTACGTGTCGTCTTAGAAATCTTCGAAATGTCGCTTGCGCATTCCATATCAATGAAAATCCCCAATATTTTTTATAAAAGTCTGTTTTATATATATAAATAAAATAGAGCATCGAATTTTATATATTTGAATTTAAAGGTAAAAAAAAAAAAAATGAAAATTTTTAAAAAAATTTCGAAAAAATTTCCAAATTTCCAAATTTTTCAATTTTTTTTAATTTTTTGTAAATTTCATCTTAAATATTATTCAAGGGGACATTATATGTATTATGGCATGCATTTATCACAAAAAAATTTTAAAAAAATTTTATTTTTGTGAAAAAAATGGAATTTTACGCGTCGTCATAGAAATCTTCGAAATGCCCCCTATGCATTCCATATCAATGAAAATCCCCAATATTTTTTTTTAAATTTGATTTATATATATAAATAAAATAGAGCATCGAATTTTATATATTTGAATTTAATGGTTAAAAAAAAAATTACAAATTTTGAAATTTTTTCGAAAGAATTTCAAAATTTTTCAATTTTTTTTTATTTTTTGTAAATTTTATCTTAAATATTACTCAAAGGTACATTATATGCATTATGGCATGCATTTATCACAAAAAAAATTTGTAAAAAAATTTATTTTTATGAAAAAAATGGAATTTTACGCATCGTCTTAGAAATCTTCGAAATGCCCCCTGCGTGTTCCATATCAATGAAAATCCCCAATATTTTTAATAAATGTTTGGTTTATATATATAAATAAAATAGAGCATCGAATTTTATATATTTGAATTTAAAGGTTAAAAAAAAGAAAAAAATGAAAAATTTTGAAATTTTTTCGAAAAAATTTCAAAATTTTTAATTTTTTTTTTTTTTTACCTTTAAATTCAAATATATAAAATTCGATGCTCTATTTTATTTATATATATAAAACAGACTTTTATAAAAAATGTTGGGGATTTTCATTGATATGGAATTGCAAGCGACATTTCGAAGATTTCTAAGACGAAGCGTAAAATTACATTTTTTTCATAAAAATAATTTTTTTTTTTAATTTTTTTTGTGATAAATGCATGCTATAATGCATATAAAGTACCCTTGAATAATAATTAGGTGAAATTTACAAAAAATAAAAAAAATAATTTTTAAGGATTTTAAGGTCCCTTGTCACCTTAAACCGTTTTGCAATATTATTTTGTGTTCATTTTATGTAATAACTGTAATGTGACGTAAATATGACGTAATTTCTCCTATTTAAGACTTCTAACGCATGTTAATAAATTTATTGCTTTACAAATTCCTTTCTCTTTTATAATTCAGGTGTAATTATAGTTTTTATGACAATTTTTAATAAGTTCCTGCTTTTTGTACATAATTATTTAATTCTAATTCCAAATGTTTTTTTTCTGTTTATAATAGTCACGTGTAAATAATTTTTTAATTTATTTACACGTATAAATATTTTTTTTTTTTTTTTTAAGCAAACATTATTGCTTCCGCTGTTTATACAGTTGGCAACAGTTTAAATTAATATCACTTTCTAAAATCTCTCTATTCTAAAAAAAAGTAACTACCGCTGTCACCGCCGCCGCCGCCGCCGCCGCCGCCGCCGCCGCCGCCGGTTTTGATTTTTTTGTGACCGGAGGTCTTTCTTCGTTGATATTAACAAAAATAATGCATACAAAAATATGAAAATCGGTGGTTTTATACAGAAATGTTTGATAAACACGCTGATGCAGACAGTTTTCAAATCGAAAAATTATTTTAAGAGTTATTTAATGCTAAAGTTGGACAAAATCGTTCCACTAAAAAAGTTTTATAGCAGCAAAAACTATACATGGCAGTGTAATCATTTTTAGATCATTTTATGCGTTAGAATTTGCCGGAGTGCAGATTGCATTAATTTTTTTATTTTGACTCATTTTTTCAGGTTTTATTTCTATTTTAAATTCAAATTTTCAGCATTTCTAGAGATATTTTTTACAGATTTCAGAAAATTGTTCTAATTTAAACTGTTGCCAACTGTATTAAAAGCGCAAGCAGTAATGTTTGCTTCAAATTAAAAATTTATTTACACGTGACTATTATAAACAGGAAAAAAACTTTCAAATTAGAATTAAATAATTATGTATAAAAAGCAGGAACTTATTAAAAATTACGTCATAAAAAGTATACACGTGAATTTTAAAAGAGAAAGGATATTGTAAAATAATAAATTCATTAACATGCGTTAGAAGTCTTAGGAGAAATTACGTCATATTTACGTCACATTATAGTTATTACATAAAATGAACACAAAATAATATTGCAAAAAAGTTTAAATTTAGAAATTGCGCTAGACATTTATTTGATAATTTGAGAATTAATTTAAAATGTCTCATTTAAAAGAACTTTCTTTTCGCTTTGTTAAAAAATACCAGGAGAAGGAATTTTAAAAGAGAAAGGATATTGTAAAATAATAAATTCCTTAACATGCGTTAGAAGTCTTAGGAGAAATTACGTCATATTTACGTCACATTATAGTTATTACATAAAATGAATACAAAATAATATTGCAAAAAAGTTTAAATTTAGAAATTGCGCTAGACATTTATATGATATTTTGAGAATTAATTTAAAATGTCTCATTTAAAAGAACTTTCTTTTCGCTTTGTTAAAAAATACCAGGAGACAAAGACTCTCTTTACTTAATTCCTTTTATATTAGCTTATTTTGAAATGTTGTTACACGTGTATACGTCATCAAGTTATTTTTATTTCGACATTTTATTTGTGTTTTTATTAATGTTGTACGAATTTATTTGTTCTTTCGTTATTTAAAATAAAAATTTTATCAATTTGTATAATTTGGCGAGTGGTTTGGCGATTTATATAATTTGGCGAAATTGGTCGACAGGATAATCAAGTAGTACCGCAGCGGATTTGGCGTTAAAATTCCCCAATCAAAGAGAAATGAATAGAAATTCGTTTATAGGGAGATCGCCACTGTTTTTTAAATTATAATTCAATCTTTCGAAATCTTTTTAAAGCCGATCAAATTAGCGTGCATTTAGAGTCTGCGGTGTCTGGACGGGGGTTGGCGAGCGTAGCTCGTAGGGGGCCGAGCCCCCTAGTCTGTTAAAAATATCTCTAGAAATGCTGAAAATCTGAATTTAAAATAGAAATAAAACCTCAAAAAATTAGTCAAAATAAAAAAATTAATACAATCTGCACTCCGGCAAATTCTAACGCATAAAATGATCTAAAAATGATTAAATTCCTATGAACAGTTTTTGCTCCTATAAAACCTTTTTAGTGGAACGATTTTGTCCAACTTTAGCATTAAATATCTCTTAAAATAATTCTTCGATCTGAAAACTGTCTGCATCAGCGTGTTTATCAAATCTTTCTGTATAATACTACCTATTTTCATATTTTTGTATGCATTATTTTGCTTAATATTAACGAAGAAAGATCTCCGGTCACAAAAAATTCAAAACCGGCGGCGGCGGCGGCGGCGGCGGCGGCGGCGGTAGTTACTTCTTTTTAGAATTTTATATTTTACTATGGGGCTCGGGCCCCTACGAGCTACACTCGCCAACCCCCGTCCAGACACCGCAGGCTCTAAATGCACGCTAATTTGATCGGCTTTAAAAAGATTTCGAAAGATTGAATTATAATTTAAAAAACAGTGGCGATCTCCCTATAAATGAATTTCTATTCATTTCTCTTTGATTGGGGAATTTTAACGCCAAATCCGCTGCGGTACTACTTGATTATCCCGTCGACCAATTTCACCAAATTATATAAATCGCCAAACCACTCGCCAAATTATACAAATTGACATAATTTTTATTTTAAATAACGAAAGAACAAATAAATTCGTACAACATTAATAAAAATACAAATAAAACGTCGAAATAAAAATAACTTGATGACGTAGACACGTGTAACAACATTTCAAAATAAGCTAATATAAAAGGAATTAAGTAAACAGAGTCTTTGTCTCCTGGTATTTTTTAACAAAGCGAAAAGAAAGTTCTTTTAAATGAGACATTTTAAATTAATCGATTTTAATCTGACGTAATTTTTACCAAGCTATTCTTTCTCTTTTAAATAATCGCGTGAAAGTACTTTTGTTAGCAATGAAATATTATTTGCGGTTTCCTAACAAAAATAGTTGAAAATATCCTCTCAAAATATTAAATAAATCTCTAGCGCAATTTCTAAATTTAAACTTTTTTGCATTATTATTTTGTGTTCATTTTATGTAATAACTATAATGTGACGTAAATATGACGTAATTTCTCCTAAGACTTCTAACGCATGTTAATGAATTTATTATTTTACAATATCCTTTCTCTTTTAAAATTCACTTGTGTACTTTTTATGACGTAATTTTTAATAAGTTCCTGCTTTTTATACATAATTATTTAATTCTAATTTGAAAGTTTCTTTCCTGTTTATAATAGTCACGTGTAAATAATTTTTTAATTTGAAGCAAACATTATTGCTTGCGCTTTTTATACAGTTGGCAACAGTTTAAATTAGTACAATTTTCTGAAATCTGTAAAAAATATCTCTAGAAATACTGAAAATTTGAATTTAAAATAGAAATAAAACCTGAAAAAATGAGTCAAAATAAAAAAATTAATGCAATCTGCACTCCGGCAAATTCTAACGCATAAAATGATCTAAAAATGATTACACTGCCATGTACAGTTTTTGCTGCTATAAAACTTTTTTAGTGGAACGATTTTGTCCAACTTTAGCATTAAATATCTCTTAAAATAATACTTCGATTTGAAAACTGTCTGCATCAGCGTGTTTATCAAACATTTCTGTATAAAACCACTGATTTTCATATTTTTGTATGCATTATTTTTCTCAATATTAACGAAGAAAGACCTCCGGTCACAAAAAATTCAAAACCGGCGGCGGCGGTGACAGCGGTAGTTACTTTTTTTTAGAATAGAGAGATTGTCTTAAAGGGTTGTTAAAGATGGGACGGTAAGCTAAATAAAGGGGATGACATTGGAAAAAAGGGACGGTAAGGATGGAACGCTAAGGAAAATTACCACCTATTTTTAGGAAAATCATGTTAAGACTAAGTGATAGCCACAATGTTCATTGACTTTTAGTAACAGTTGTTAACATTGGATTATACAATTTTTTTTTTTTTAAATTTACTTCGAAAAGTGCAGGAATAAACCTTGGGGACGGTGAGACTACCAATAAAGACACGATGCTTGAAATTGATATTTAAATGCTGATTTAAATTCTATAGTAAATTTCCTGCCAAAGAATTTTAGACATTATTTCTCTAGCATACTTCTGCATGAGAAAAAACTTGAGAAAAATTCTGTGGCTGCATCTGAAATGATTTCTGTATAATTTTAAAAGAGGGGTGGTAAGGAATCTAAAACTCAGGGGCCGATTTTAAAAAATAACAACAACCCTAAAAATGTGTGCAGATTAATTTTTAGCTACATATTTATATGAAACAATAGTTCCAGTTTCAGAAAAAAAAATTACAAGGAATGAGTTATTGAAACAATTTCGTCCAGGCAGCTCCAAACTTAAAAATCAGCATCAGGGACAGGGGACGGTAGATGAGTTTTCCTGGTACTTCGATCCCCAACATCGTCCAAAACTTATTTATCTTGTTAATATTGTTATGCAATCATACAATGGGATGTTCCCCAGTATATGAAATTAAAAAAACACAAAAAAGTGTATTAAATAAAAAATTATTATTCAGGGACATGAAAGTCAAAAGTTTGTGAGAATGCCCCATATATAGACACATACATATATATTTATATTCTAATTATAAATTCCATTGACATAATTTTACAAAAATATATACCAGTTATGCAGCTCTCACTTTTGCTACTAAAATGTGTTTTGTTTTTTTCGTATGAGCTTTATTTTTTCTAAGTTTATCACTACTGTTTTTCATATGCAATTATTTTTTCCTATTTTTTTTGTTTTAATCGTGTAGATTTAAATGCGATGTTTGATTTATTGGTTAACTTTTCACATTATTTACGTGAGTGTTTTTTTAATACAGGATGTCATAAAAGAATATCCCAGTTATAAATTTTAATAGTATGAACTGTAAGCCTTGTAGAGTGTTGGTTGAAGGTCACAAATAAAAAGTAACTCACACAGTTTTATATAAACGCATGCGCGAGTACTGCTTTGTTATTTGCTCTCTTGCACTGCCACATACGCAAAATGACGACTACTGAATGTAAAGCGTTTTGTGTTCTGCAATTTGCTATGAGGGAATCTGTAATTTATTTCAACATGCGTCTCGTTTAAAATTTAATTGTGATTCCCCATGGGGCAAAAACACACAGAATGGAAGAGACTATTTGTTCCATTACTCCGGACTTGTTAACCGAAGTGTGGGAAGAATTGGACTTCAGGTTGGATGTGTTCCGTATAATAACCAAAGGTGTACATATTGAACATTTGTGAGAAAAACTAGATCAGTTTACCTTCAATTTGCTGTAAGGTAAAGCTAGGAGAGTCTGCGCATATTTCAAAAGAATACCCAGCAAAGAAAGAGTGGGCCATCAGCTGGAAAAAAGATGCCAGCCAGCATTGCTTTCAGCGGTAAAGTGCAAGGGTGCCATTACTTAAACCTGTCGAAAAGTGTCCGAGCCGAATACAGCTGGCCCATCAGTGATGCCAACAGCAGGCTAGCATTGATATGCCATCACATTACTTCAATCTGGCACTTTTCCTGCAGTGCTAGCACCTATCCCACTGCTATTCCTTTGCTGGCCCAGCCCTTTCCCTTACAAAAATTTCTTATAGAAGTCTATAAATAAACAAAGCATCATATAATTATGGCTCTTTTTTCTATAGGCTAGTTTCACCAAGAGCTATAGAAACATGTGTAGACGTGTCTATAATAGAAACGTCTACAGAAATATTTGAACTGCATGTGGCCACCCTCCCAAGTACTGACCGCGCTCGATGCTGCTTGGTTTTCGTGATCGGGCATGAGCAAGCGCTTTCAGCGGACGCTACGATTGCTCGTAGTTTCCAAGCTCTCATTACACTATTTCAAGTTTGTTTCTTTTGTGATTTACATTCCCAATCATTAAACTGGTATAGAAATTATTCTATTGTATAGAAAACCTATGTATTTTATACGCTTTTTTTTTATTATTGATTCTGAACTGCTTAAATTATGAAAACAGAAATCATTTGTAACCTACTAAAACCAGATTTAAGGAGAAAAAAAAAGTGCGTTAAAATAAAGAATTTATTTATTTATTCATTTACTTATTTATTTTGTTGGTGGCAGTGGTGCTATATTTTTACAGTTTCAAAAAAATTAGCTTCTCAGCTTAAATTGTGTTAAGATATTCATTTCAGATTTGTGTTCAAATACTCAATGTCTTCTATATTCGCAGCGCCACCACGCGTAAGGGTCCACCTATCTTGCTGCTGGCCAGCAATTTCCTCTTTGCTGGGTAATAATAAAAAATCTAAATATTAATTTTTTGCTAAACTATCCATGATTAATTTTGATTTCATTTGTTTTTCATGGATTTCCATTATTATTTTGTTGTTAGGCTGTAATTTGATTGAACAGCGGTAATAAAACCAAGTAAACTATTTTGCGCAATATCTCCTTACGGGGTTGGTAACCCAGCAGAGAGGAAATTGTTGGCCAGCAGAAAGATAGGTGCTGGCAATGATGAAGAAGTGCTGGCTGATGGTCTACCACTGCATGACCACTGCTGGACAGCTTCAGTCAACTTTGCTGTTGGAAATCATCAGATGAAATTCTGGTGGGCTTCCATTTTATCTCATGTGCTGGCCCACCACTACATGGAAGTGCACGAGCTTTTGCAGTATTATTGCTGGGAACCCTTACGCTAGGTGACGCTGCGAATATCGAAGACATTGAGTATTTGAACACAAATCTGAAATGAATATCTTAACACAATTTAAGCTGTGAAGCTAATTTTTTTTTTAAACTGTAAAAAATATAGCACCACTGCCACCAACAAAATAAGTAAGTAAATGAATAAATAAATAAATTCTTTATTTCACCGTACTTTTTTTTTCCCCCTTAAATCTTGTTTTACTAGGTTACAAAGGATTTCGGCTTTCATAATTTGCGCAGTTCAGAATCAATAATAATAAAAAAAAAGCGTATAAAATACGTAGGATTTCTATACAATAGAATAATTCCTATACCAGTTTAATGATTGGGAACGTAAATCACAAAAGAAACAAACTTGAAATAGTGTAATGAGAGGCTGAAATCTACGAGCAGTCGTAGCGTGCGATGAAAGTGCTTGTTCATGTCCGATCACGAGAACCAAGCAGCATCTAGCGCGGCCAGTACTTGGGAGGGTGACCACATGCAGTTCAAATATTTCTATACCCAGCAAAGGAATAGCAGTGGGATAGGTGCAGGAAAAGTGCCGGATTGAAGTAATGTGATGGCATACAAATGCTGGCCTGCTGTTGGCCATCACTGATGGGCTATCTGCATTCGGCTTGGACACTTTTCGACAGGATTAAGTAATGGCACCCTTGCACTTTACCGCTGATAGCACTGCTGGCTGCCATCTTTTTTCCAACAGATGGCCCACTGTTTCTTTCTTTGCTGGGAAGATTCCGCACATGGGTAGAAAAGATTGTTATTAATAATAACTACAATTAAACTGTTAATAATAATAATTACACTTAAATGACAGTGTTGTAAGGTTTTTGTGAATAAATATTATTGTATTATGAGTGAATATTTCAACCTTATGTTAAAAAAAAAGAGAGAGAGAAAGAAATTTAACAACAATTAAAAATTTTTTATTTAAGAAGAACGTTAAAATATAAGAAAAAACAAGCCTTGCTAAGATTACAAAATAACATTAATATACTTGATAAAATGTTTAACTTGAAAATTACTTTATTTTCATTTCCTCAGCTTTAACGTTTTTTGTTTGATAACCGAAGTTGTCTTCGTCCACAATCAATGCACTTATTGTTGTAAATCGTGGAGTTTTCGTACAATCATCTGACACAAGCAATACATCGAATCCAGTCAGTGGTCGAAGTTGTCTCCTGGTAGAGTTGCAGACATTCAATGCACTCATCCACATTGACCGTCGTTTTTACACCTTCATTTTTTTATCCCACTTTATCTGGAAGCATCTTTATTCAGTTAATTTGTTCAGCCTATCTCTCAAGGTAGATTCCGGGATAATGAATTCCCTGCATGATGTACGCATTTTAAGTGAGCTATTTTGTATTACCTCTACGGTAGACTTCATATTTATTTTCGTTACATGGTTCTTCCTTCTTCGATTTCTTCCTGTAAGTATTTGACATTGTAACCTAAAAATGTATTAAAGATTCAAATATGCTTTACTTATTAGCAAAAAAAAAAAAAAATAATAATAATAATAAATAAAATAAAATAAAATAAATAAATAAATAAATAAATAAAATAAATTATTTATTAAAAAATTTATTTTAGTTAACAAAATTAATTTATTAGCAAATTAATTGCTCATACATAAAAATATATAAATATTTAATTAATTTATTAACAAATATATTATTAATTTATTAACATAAATAATTATACAAAATTAATTTAATAACAACTGTATTATTAATTTATTAACAAAATTTTTATCTGCAAAATATTTATTTATTTATTTATTTATTTTGTGCAAAATTGTTTGTTGCCAAATTTAGTTTCGATAATTGTGTATTTTTCCAAAATTATTTTAAAATTGATTCATTCAAATGTTTCATACGTAATTTCCAATTCATGTAAATTTACCAATAAGCTGCGTAATCGCTTCCTAACACTGAAACTTTTGGGGAAATGCGCCATCTCTCCTACGTAGCAGATGCGCAAATTCTCTTATTTTGGTAGGAGAGATCGCGCGGTTTTTATTTAAATGTGGCCACTTCTACAATGAATTTCTGGCGTTCGCGTCCTTAGTTTAGGCTAGTAGCTTATAAGAAATCGTTACAGTTCAAAATATTTTGTGCTACGGACATTCTATAAAAATTCTGACGAACAGTTATGAAAATTGAAGCACTTACTTTGGAAAAACAAAACAACATAGCAATGCTCATAACAATTATACAAGACGCTCGGAACAATCAATGTGCACATTCATGTAGACACTGCACTAATGCTGCTGTACAACTACCTGGAGCCGCTGTGCGCGCACTGTACTCCTTCCCGTCGAATCTCTTTCTACGCGATCTCTCCTTGCTTTACCTTATGATTTGCTGTAAATAGTCTAAATTAATCCATTGAAACTGGGACATTCTTTTGCGGACACCAGGTCCAAAACTAAGGGGGTGCAGAGGGGGCACGTGCCCCGGGCGCCAGAACAAAGGGGCGCCAAATGAAGGATTATACCTTTGGAAAGGATCATTTTCTTCTGATGGACTGATGGCTTCCATTATTATGAAATAGCCATTATAAATGAAGTGTTAGGTGAAGATGAAAGAGCAATCGTAAAAAGTTAGAACTCTGATTTTCTGGTCCGAATGGGGAAAAAAAATGGCCATAATTTTTTTCGCAAAAAAAAAAAATAAATAAATAAATAAATAAAAAAATATGGCCATTTTTTTTTTTACCATTCGGACCAGAAAATCAGAGTTCTAACTTTTTACGACTGCTCTTTCATCTTCACCTAACACTTCATTTATAATGGCTATTTCATAATAATGTAAGCCATCTGTCCATCAGAAGAAAATAACTCGGTGAAAGCGGGAACTCGGTTAGGCGGACTCGAATAATCGGGACTCTACTGAATATGTCAGTTTAAAAATGATCTGATGAAAAGAATATTTTTGTTGATGTTCAGAGGGACTCCCCCTTGGATCCGCCACTGTAGATTACGTAGTTCAGTATTACTTATTTTATGATTACATATTTTGAATTTTAAAATAAGTCGTCTATCATAAAATTAGTAAAATTCTCTTTGTAAATATACTTTGTGGAAGAGGGGGGGGGGGGGGGGGGGGACGCCAAAAACCATGTTTGCCCCGGGTGCAAAAAGGCTAGTTTCGGCCCTCGCGGACACCCTGTATAATTCTCAACAAAGCATGTTAAAAAATATGCTATTAAAATCTTCAGAGATCTTTTTTAACGTTTTTATTTCAATTTTTTCCCTATTGTATGTTATTGTTTACAGAACCTTCCATTATTCACTATTTTAAAGAGTATTTTATGTATATTTTAGGAAATAACGCTGAATGCAGCTTAAACATTGAAAAAAAAAAAAAACAAGAACGAACCAGTTCAAGGAAAAATATTTATTCTATTTTTCAATATTTTAGCCACAATGAAAATAAGATTAAGAGATCATTTTATGTCATGCTACATAATAGGAGGTATATTTTATCTTTGAAGCTAAAGGAAACGTCTTTAAAAATAGTCTTACATTTATGAAATAGTTGAGTAGGTTAATAAAAAGGCGATAGGCGTGAAAAAAGAAAAGTATTTAATGTTCTTATTTGATTCTTATTTCCCTTTTATTAAATAGGTTCAAAATAAATATTCTCAACTACATAAAAAGGAATTTTCTCCGTGGTATTTCTCGGGATAAGCAAAAGAATTTCGACGTAAGTAATGTTTTTGCTCAAATATATCTTAAAAAAATTCTACCGATAATATTTATTATCAAAATTATTCTTTATTTCCAAGAGGTCCTTTATAGTATTACAACAAACTAAAATATCTTTTTTAATTGTTTAAAATATGTATTTACTTAGAAACGTTAAAATAAGTTTGTATATAAAAAATATATTTTTCACTTTTAAGTATTTTTCTTTATTATCAGTTTTATTCGAAATAAACCCAATTTCAAAGTCAGATTACTTTGAAATCCAAAAATTAAGTTTAAATGTTTATAACCATAATGTTTCGAACTCATAAGTGTTGTGAAAATTTTATACATTCCCTGGGTCCTATAAGTTATATTTATATATATATTTTTTTTCAGTGACCTGAAATGTAGCACAGCGAAAGTTCTATTTTTCTACAGCGAAAACACACCAAGTTACGGTACCTTAAATTTTGCGAAAGTTTGGAGTCTTCATCACTAAAACTAGACAGATGACTTTATAGTGCCTGAAAGCTCCGAAATTTCATAAAAATCACTTTATAGTAACTTTGTGGAATTTGTTTTTTGTAAAATAATGGAACTTTTACTGTTTTACTTGTCAGAGTAGAGAGGAATGTTTCTAAATCTAACTTATAGGACCCGGAACAGTGCAAAAACTGTATAACATTTTGAAAATTAATGGCAAGACTATTTCATCAACATAAAATTTGAACATGATAAAACGGTTAAAAAGTAATGTATTTTCGTATGCAGACAAATTATAATTTTTTTATTTAAAAATTTAAATTAAAATGAAAATTTTAAATGTCCATCTATATAAATAAATTTTATGATGAATAAATCCTATCTCCTATCTTAGAAATATTAAATGATCGAACAGGTGAGTTTATGCTATGTTTATGCATGGAACTGTAAATTAAGTTGCTTGAAAAAATGAACTTGTATCTATTGGAGACACATATAAGGATGGTGTCATGTCAAAATAGGTGGACCGAAACTGTTTATAACTAGATAAAGCCTTTATAGACTCATCATATATAGAAAAAACAATATCTTTAGTTTATATGGGATCTGGAAGTTTTAAGGAAAAACTACTTGTAATAACTTAAACGCTCTTGGACTAAGACGCATTGCATGTAGAATCACAACAATTTGTGTGCTTATATGTTTATGCTATCATTTTTAATATGATAATAATGCATTCTAGTACATACATAAAAACAACGTAAATGCTGTATGTATTAGGAACACACAGATGGTTTCCTAAACATTAATACAAAGTAAATAATCACCTATATATTGTCTATGGGTTGCCATTTACGCCTAAAAATTACACTACTTATTTTATTTTGAGCATTAATCAGATCAGAAGAGTTAAATTTATATTCATTAATAATAAAAACTTAATTATTCACTTGACTATCTAGATTTTCTTTTTAAATTTAGAAATTGCTTCACTTATTCTAAATCGCTTGAACAACGAGAAGCGTTTATCTTGTCAGTTTTAGATAAAAAATTGCATCAAAACATTTATTTTTTTTAAATCTGGGGCAGTCATAAGCTAAGCTTCTTAAATTAGCTTTTTGTTTTGCTGAGGAAAAATATCCCTGCTAAGTATTTTACTCTTTCTCTCTGGTTTGAGAATATATTTTTTAATTGAATAAATAAATATTCATAAGGTAAAACGTATTTTTGGTTTTCAAAATAAAGTTTTTTTTTTGTTGCTATTTAATTAAATATATATATATATATATATATATATATATATATATATATATATATATATATATATATATATATATATATATATATATATATTCAACTATATCAATTATTTTTAGATTACGTGATTTAAAAAATAAAACAATATTTAAGAACAAAATTTATGACATAATTAGAGAAAACTGCCTTCTAGAAAACTTTTGCAAGTTTCATGTACGCGCCAAAAGGGTTATAATTAAAAATGAATTTCAAATTTTTAATTACTTTCAGTCTGAGTACTCTTTAGAGGAAGCGCTACTTCTTCGGATTAAAATTTTCGATTTTTTTTCCTAATTTTTCTAATTTATGTGAATAGGTTGTTACCTGAAGCTGTTTAGAGGTATTCCTATTTCCTACCATCTTTTATTAACCCTACAGTGCATAATTTCTTTTTTAAATTACCCATTCCCTCCCCTAAAATATTATGTAATTACTGTATATTGAACAAGAAAAATGTAAAAAAATCACGTCAACTCTTATGCAAAATTTAGGAGAAAACTAAAGTGTGTCATAAACTCCATAACAATGTGAACAACATATAAAGTGAAATTTAAAGTATTGCCAAATAGCTACACTATGCATTCTAAGGTTAATGCTTCTCAACATAATTGAAATATCTTTATGAACTCTGTTTGTCTGGTCGACTGCCTGTTTCTCCACTCTCCATATCATTTAAATATTGTTGGATTGGCTTTCTTTTAATTTTGAAGACTTTTGGAATGTCAATGTAAATTTTTTTAAATACTGATTTTCTTTCATAACTCTTATTATTGTGAAGATAATATCTTGTAATTTTTTTATTTGTAAAGCACATTGTTAGGGTGAGTTTTACCCGAAAGCAGATTGGCATTTTGCAACTGCATTAATACAAAGTGATTGAAAATCCTATAAGGCATGATAGGGAGAAATGATACATTAGAGCTGGGGAGAAATGACAAACTTGTATTCTTGAAATATAATAGTTTTTTTTAAAGCTGTAAACTAATATAGTACTGTAATATTCATTACTGTTTTACAGGAAGAGCTACTGAAATTGGTAAGGAAGAACGAAGAGACTATTCATAGACATTATGTAGGTTACAGCAGTGCGATGATAGATGGTTATTGCGCTTTGCTCGTCATGAAGAAGGAAAAAAGTTTAAATGGCCTGAAAGGGAAGATGTTTCTATAATTGACGAAGGGCAAATAAAAAAAAAAAACATTAAATCCACCCAATTTGCCGATCTTACTAAAATGATAGAGTTATTAGTTTTTCTTTTAACCATTTCAGGGGTGGTGGTATGTTTATGAAACCACTTAATTTTAATTCCCAAACTCCACACTGGCACCAGCATTTTGGTAAAATATTTTCCATTTAATAGGAAAGTGAAATATAGCTCTTTTCTTATTTCCAATTAAATTTGTTGGCAAATTTCGGTGCCATTCATTTATTCAACACTTTAGCATTAAAAATGCTTTGCCCTGAAAGGGTTAAAGAAATCTTAAGTGTGCTAAATTTATGTTAAATTGTTTGCAAATCAGAAATGTCCATTTCATTTTTCCTTGCAACAAGATCTCTAGGGGTTTTTTTCATTATTTATTTTCTAAAAAGTGTGTTAATAGAATTGTTTAAATAATAGCAATTGTTTAAAAATTTTTGTAAAAAACATTTATGAAACAAAAATATATCAGTGTCATTTCTTTTTAAATTTTACTTAAATATTTCAAGATTTATCATAGAAAATTGTATGACACATAAATTGAGTTGTCTGCATTTTTTTTTTCCAATTTACATAACAATGTATCAAATCTCCCTTGCTAGTGTATCAATCCTCCCCAGCAATGGGGAGATTTGATACAGTAGTTACCATTCACAATAATTGGATATATTTTTTAAATGATTATTTTTTAAATTCACAATATTTTTAATAAATGAATAAAAGGTCACTTTAAAAGAAAACACGAAAAATGTATTTAAAAATAGGCTTCTGAGGGTTGTAAAAAATTAGTAAAAAAAAGTGTATCATACCTCCCCTACCTCCCCTATATGTTTTTGAGTCTCACAATGACATGTTCGGTAATGAAAATAAGTTTGTGTAGCATTTACTGATCGTTGTAACGGCATTCAAAAGAATGCCGTTACATTATGATCTATCGGTAAAAATCATTTGCAGTATATTTTAATTATACGAGGGTGGTTCAATAGTTACTGTTCGAATGTATATAAAATATTTGTACTGCGATGGTTGATGTGGAATATTGAAGCCTAATGTCTTAGATGCCTACATGCTCAATTTCAGAACTGTAGTTGCTATATTAACATATGTTTCTTTTCGTTTTTGGAGTGAGAGGTCGCACCTAGCTTAAAAGGGGGGGTTGGGGGTGTGACAGTGAATGAGACGTGGCTACTGCCGTTTGGACTCGGAAATATAGTCATGTAACCACGTCTCATTCGCTGTCACAAATCTATCACAGAACTGCTTCATGTCTGGTCCCATAACCTTCAAATCAGCCTCCCCCCTTTAAAGCTAGGTGCCACCTCTCATACCTAAAACGAAAAAAAAATGTTAATATAGCAGCTACGGTTCTGAAATTAAGCATATAGGCATCTATGGCATTAGACTTCACATCAACCATTGCAGTACAAATATTTTATACACACTCGGGATAATAATTATTAAACCATCCTCGTATTGCACTATTTCAAATACATTGTAATTGATATAAATCACTGAAGTGGACTAACTAATAGAGTCTTTCTGTATAACATGATGTGCATAGTGGTTATTTTCATTTGCAGGGACATACAAAAGTATTCGGTTACAGCACTCTCTATGAGCAATATTTGTTTTTAAAGTTAACTTATGTTTTACATATTACTTTGTGCATATAATTTCTATAGATCATACACAGCCCCCCCCCCCCCCCAAAAAAAAAAGTCAGTACATTTCTGCTTATTGACGGATATTACTGGGCGGGAATTTCTAAAGCGTTTTCTAAAGTGTTTACTTAAACATCATTTTAAATCTTTTTAAAAGGTCAAGTTTTGTTACAATATTCTGAATGTGTTGTTCTAAAGTGCTTCATAATCTATGCTTGATGCACGATTTTTCTTTCTTGTTTTAGTGAAAACATAAATGTTCTCTGGAGGTTAAAATAGGACACAAGAGACATTAATGAAAGGCATTTTCAAAATTTAATAATTTTAGTATTTTAAACTTTTTATAAATTTTATTTTAAACTATATTCAAGGCTGCCTTACTTTATTTATTTACATTTTAATCTTTTAAAAGTTTCAAATTCAGACGTTAAATGCGTATATTGCAAAAAAAAAAAAAAATGTTTATTTCAAAACCTAAAAGTTTAATGCATAAGGATCAGGATATCCAAACTAGGATAAATCAAAGTATCCTCCGGGAATACTAATTGTACCCCGGGGAACTTTAGAGCTCTACAAATATAAAGATAATAAAAATAATATACAGTATAACGTATTAGGCTGTGTGAAAGTTTGAAATTAATGGCAAAGCTGTTACTCCTTAGTTGTGTCTGATTATCACGTATAAATCAACTCAATTACAATGGAATATTGCGATTTAGTAATTAAAAGGACTTATTTTTCAGTACAGTGTTTATTATCTAATTAGCACTATACCGTTGTCCATACGGAGATAAAGAAAAAGAAAGCAACCATAGCCTTAGAAATATGGGATGCTTCCAGCACTGAATATGCATGTTTAAAAGAATAAGCTAACTTCATGTATAAAATAAATACTATTATGGTTGTTAACAATGATGGAGTTTTCATCTTTATTTTCTCACTGGGTCGAGATTAATTTTGTACGGTACATAAATAAATTACCAGATGTCCCATAAGTCCATTTACACTTCAAGAAATCCTAAAAGATTAACATATTATCGGCCGTTATCTTGTAATGCGGTTGCAACATAACACTTGTCAAAGAGTCGGAAGTTCTGTAGCATGAACAAAAATGTTTAGAACTTCACCGATAGGTGGCACTTTTAAAGTCTATGTTATTAAAAAAAATGAGGTTATATAATAGAAATTTATCTGCACTTGGAAATATATAATTTTCTTTAAATAAATAAAAAAGTACATTAACCCGCCAGTACGCGCGTTGGGTCTCATAGGTCCGGGAGTTTTTAAATTATAGTATTAAAAAAAACTCCAAACGGTGAAAATGGGTCAGTCTATCAGTACCTGTACCAAGGCCATTCTCTTTTCATACTTTAAAATTTTAAATTGCGGGAGATATTTTTAGTCGTAAAACTGGATATTCGGGCCTTAGAGACCCAGTGCGCGCTCTCACATTTATATTTTTATTGAAACGCGTTATTGTGAAAAATTCAAATTGTATCGTTATTTGAGTTTTAAAGAATAAATGAAGTGTTTGAGAAAATTACTGAGGTTTCAACAGATGAAGAATTGATAAATGAAAATAATGATGAAGATATAACTGATGAGGAGCAGTTTTGTGCCCATGAATCCTCTTCAGAAGGAGAACTTGATTTAGATAGATGAATTTAAAAACAGTTTGAAATTAAGTGCTCCACTAGAAACATATGTCATATATGCCCTGTTGTGAAAGATAGAAAACACAAAATAAGATGTAAAATAGGCGAAAAAAATTAATGCGGCGAACACGGCTCCATTATATGCAATTTTTGTCAATAACCGTTATTTTTGTAATGATGATTTTGAATTTTATATGTAAATATTTCATAAATATAGAGAAAATAGCATTATTATAATTCATGTGACAAATTAATAGTATTATTTAAGTATTCTTGCATTTTTAGGGTTCCGTGCTTAAAAAGTAAAAGCGGAACTATTATAAGATCACTCCTATGTCTGTCCTTTTGTCGCAGCCATTTTACTCGTAAACTATGGAACGTGGAAAATTCATATTGTGGAAGTAATAAAAACTATTGAGCCACATATTTACAAATTATTAAACATTCACAAATATATTTAGGAAAAATGTTGAGGGGCTAATTAAGTTACTTGAAAGAAACATGTTTTCTTTGTATGTCGTGTGGGGGTATCGTGTGAAAACTTTCATAACTACATTTCTTTTAATATTAGGTATTATATTTTCTGAGATATCGTCGAAAATGTAATGCAAAAATATATCCCCCCCCCCTCATCTATTTTCGAATCTGATGAAACAAAAATTATGAAAAAATTGGGGATGGTAGAAGTTTATTTAAACCTTGCGGTAAAACTATAGTGATTACTTAGGTCACATATTTTTTGAGAAAATTGCACTTTTCTGTTACACACAAATTTCGATTTGCGGTCATTCAGCAGAGGGGTTGAGGAGCGCTAGAGGTACCTATCGTCGCAAAAGTATAAACGTATTGTTGATAATGATTTCCGAAAAAAAATTGTCGGTAATTAGCCGAGATAACCCTTCAAGACACGTACGGTTTGGAAATATATAAAGACAGGGGAGGAGTACTCTATTCATAGTCGGCTTTTAAAGCCTAGATAACAAAATTTAATGATATATTTGTGTAATGCAATGCCTTGTAGTAGTATAAAACGATAAACATTAAATTGTTAAAAACAGTCTATTTTAATTAGAATTAATAACGCAAATACTATGGAGTTCGCAATTAGTTTGCACTGAGTGGCTCTCTCAATATGCCACCCGTGTCTAGGTTAATTAAAACCTATCTGGAAAACCGCGGCGCGGGCCTAGGTGGGGTTGCAACTTTGCGACCTCCTTTCAAAGCGCGTTTGCACAATGCCAAGTTTAAACTTTCAACAAGGGTTTTGTTTTACGTACACTGTAAAAAGGAAAGATTATTACTACGCTAGATTTAGGTTTATGAAATGCCAATTAAAATTTAAATATGCATTAATTTTACTGTCAGCATCGAATTAAGTTCCTCATAAACGGATTAGGACAAGATCAAAAAAAGAGTTATACAGAATAGCAATATTTAATACTATTTAGACTTCATATCTCTTTGAACTTTCGTGGTATATCCATGTATACGTTTCTAGTACATACCGCTACATGCACCCAGCCCTACGTTGTATATTTTATTATTCTTTTAGCAACGATTTTTTTTGGTAATAATACAGTTACTATTTAACATATTTACCGTACGGAACCCTCTATACGCAAGTAATACTCGCACTTGGCCTTTTATTTCATGTTAAAATATGTTTTAAATACGTACATTAAGTTATTGTTTTCAAAATACATATTTCTCCAATTTTTAGCTACTTTTTAACAAGCGTGTTTTCTCATTCTTCTTATTTATATTTTATAAAATAAAATGTGGCAGCAAAAACTATATGTTAATCATGAATAATTAAATGTTTTTAAAATAAAAGTGTTTACGGGCCTCTGAGAACCACCGCGTGTGCTAGTGTCACTATTAAGGGCACGCGTTCTCCCAGGTTAAAATAGATTTTTCTCTGTACTTTACAGTGTATGGGTGAATATCACAAAATGTGAAATTTCGAAGACAAAAATTTTGAAAATTTAAATCGTTTCAAAGCTTCTGATTTTTTTTTTTAAAGTTGATTGAACAACTGAATAAAGGCATTTATATGTAAAATTGTTAAAGTTTGAAGAGCTTAAGTTCATTTTTATGTAATTATAATTATGTGTCATTTTCTTGGCATACGTATACCAGGATAATGACAATTTCATGCTAAAGCATTTTTCACATTCTTGTTTTTTTAATTTTAGATGTAACATTTAAATTTTGTTTAAAGGAACATGTTTCCTCTATAGTACCTCAAATTCAGTGTAATGTTCACTTTTATTTGTAATTTATAGAAGCCAGGAAAATAACATAATAAAAATCTACTCAATTTTTACAAGGCCTTTAAACACATCATTTTCAAAGCAATATCTAAAATATCTTGCTGGTAGCAATGATTTTACTACTTCTGACTTCAATTATGTCAAGAACAAGAAGAATTACTCTGCAGTGCCATCTTTATACCTCATAAAGAACTAAAATGAGCAGGCCAGGACAATGACATTCATTTTCAGTAAGAACCATATTTTAATTATGGAAAATTATTTGTAAAATACAGAATTTGTTACCTTCTAAATATATGTGTTATATAAGGTATAATTATTAATTAGAAATTAAAAAAAAACTAAAAAAAGATATTTATACATGATAGCAGAAAGCCTTTTACTTTGCACACATCACAGTGTGTCATGCCAGGAAAATGACAATCGGAAATTTTAAGTCTTTTAATTGCTTTATTTTTGTGTTATTATGAATATAATATATCTTGAAAATACTTCTAAGAATATTTTTTATTAGAATGTAAAAAATAAAATTTCATTATATAACATTAAATTTAAATTTTATTGTGCGGACTGCAATTTTCGTATTTTGTGATATTGACCATATAATGATTGTAACTATGAAGAAAATACAATTCTCACTATATTCTGGTGCGACGAATATTTTTAACAAACCCAACTTCACTTGATATTAATTTTATTTTCAACAAAAAGTGTAAACATGCATTTTGGTCCGAAAAAGTACGCCTTCTAAAACTGCCAGTAACATTATAAAGTTCAAGAAAGACAACTAAAAAAGAAAAAGAAAATCCTATTTTTTGTTAAAATATCTTTCTCAAACTGCATGTAAAAGTATCGCTGCTTATTACCATTTCCAAATCAAGCGACTTAAGCATTTAAAGAGTTTTATACACTATATGGCCAAAGGTGACCGGTCACTTGCGATTTTTGACGTTTTGTTAAATATCTAGAAAAATATATGAGGAATGAACCTGAAACTTCAGGTGTGTAAACAATATTGCATAGGTCATATAATTCCGCGAATATTTTTTCCCAAAACCCCATAGGAGACCGTCAAAAAATTGAAAAAGAACGAATATCTTTTGGATAACCCGGTCAAAACTGATGGAGCAAAAGCGTTTAAAATCGAGATTATTAATAAGTGGCTTATTGTAATATACTGTGTTCATGTTTATAAAGATAGCATGTATACTCGTAGAGAAATTAAGGTTTTATAAAAACAGTCCCAAATTTCGCCAAGTTTTTTGCTTATAATTTGCAGAGTTCTTAATATATAAAAAAAGTTATTTACAAAAAATATGACAAAAAACATTGTACACAATACTCTGCAGTCAGAATTAAAAAAATAATAAAAATTGGATGAAAAATGAGCAGGTTTACTAAAAAATGTTTCACTGCGCATGCGCGAATGCAATCAAAATATAATGCGCATAATGTGTTAGCTAAATGTATAGAGCAACTTTTGTAAAAGTCTCAAAAACATAGTTTGAAAAGTCTGATAATAATCGTTTATAGAATAAGCTCAAAATCCGTTGTTTCCAAAATGAAGCAAAAACATGAGGGGTTGTACCCATATATCCATTGATTAGTGCCAATTTAGGAAACACAATATTGCACGTACTAATGTATTTGAATACAACCCCTCATTGTTTTGTTTCATCTTGGGACCTTTTTTTATCTAAAAGACATTCGTTCTTTTTAAATTTTTTGACGGTTCCCTATTGGGTTTCGGGAAAAAAATATTCTCGGAATTATATGACCTATACTATACTGTTTACACATCTGCAGTTTTAGGTTAATTCCTCATGTTTTTTTCTAGATATTTAACAAAACGTCAAAAATCGCAAGTGACCGGTCACCTTTGGCCATATTGTCCATATTGTCCAATGGACTCAATCAGAATGAAACGAAGTCAGCGACCATGTTCCACAGAGGATCTGCTTCAAATTACGATGGTCTCTGTAAGCCGTTGAAGCATAGGTAGCTGTTATTAAGTATCTGACAGGTTTTATCATATACATGAAGGGATGGGGCCTTTAAGTAGACCTTTTGAGAGGAATGTAACCCGAATCATCTTTCTAATACAAAGAAAACCTTGAAAACATTGCATAGTCATTCAGTTCATTTCGAATCCACGAGCATCGGCCCAAGCTCCTCATTTAGTGAGCAACATGCTAACCACAAGCCTGAGCTGGCCTGAATCGTTGAAGAACAATAACGCTTGTATTTGTAAACTTCGTTCATTAAATAATTGTTTCTGAAGAATTTTTGTTCAAATGAAAATTTCGCGGTCGAAAATTCCATTCTGGATTTATCTGAGGTCTAGAGAGTTTATTAAAATAGTTTTTATTAAATTTCGTAAGTACTTGAATTCAAAGAAAACTGAATTAAACTATTATTGCGAAAGAGAAAAGTTAGTTTGAAAAAGAATAAGGTATATATCCACAGTTTGTTTTGTGTGTGTGTTTAATGAGCACAACTATTTATGAATACTAAACTGCGACTTAAATAGTCCCAGAATTTCTGCGATTTCTGCGCAATTTCTGGGTTTAATTAAGGCGAAAATTATTATTAGAAAATAGCGATGCTTAAAATTAAAACCTGTACGAACCTTGTGCCTATAGAAGCATTTCTTCCCCTTTTATTTCTTTATATTTTATTTTTTTCTGACAATTATTATGTAAGGTATTTTATATGCATAAGCAACGTTTGCATACAGTCAAGAAGAGCATAAACTTGACTTTAAATTGGCAAATAATTTTACCTTAACTAATGTTTTTGTAAGTAGGATAAATTGCATCCTCATTCATTGCTTATATATCTCCCAAAAGTACTAAGCCGAATGCACAGTTTACCGCATTGCGGAAAATTAAGTGGTCTAACGAACATCAAAATCTAATCAGATATCACTTTTCACTCTTTGCCTTTTTCTGATAATTCATTAAATTGATTATATTCATGCTGACGTTTGGCTGCATAAAAACAGCGTCGCAGCAACTCTTATTTGCGCGTGGTGAAAATAGTGTTACTTCCTTTTCTACTAGTTTTCTGTGCGTCACTATTAATGAAAGACAGTGAGGCTGAAGCGCCTATATGGCTATATCGCCTGGTGCGTGGACACCACCCGGACCACCCTTACCGCGCCACTGCATAACATATAGTTTACAATATCGTTCGTGAAATTTTGAATTTCCTATGTTAAAGCCTTTGTTTGAAGGCGAAACACAAAGTTTGACAACTTGTGCAACAGTAGTGAAAACAAGTAATATAAAAATTTTGTTTTTAAAGCCAATTCCTACTTAGGTCATCAAAGAAAAATTGGTACTTCTTACAAGGAGAGGACCAACTTTGTTAATCACAGATTTTGATTATTTTAATATATATTGTAGGGTAGAGACCCCTTAGTCTCAGATTCAACGGATTTTATCCAACTCCCCTTAGTTCTTGAGAAACCGGGGTGTCTAATAGTCGTACAAAACTTAAATAGTTACTTTGTAACTAATGGAATAGGTTAGTCGTAGCTCAGATGGTAAGACGTTTGCCTGCGGGCCCGGGTTCGATACCGGGACGTGCTGCATTTGTTTTTCTCATTTTTTTTTTTGTTTTATAAATATATTTGTAAGTATAACTTAATAATCTCATTGTCAATTAAAATTTATAATATTGTGTATCAATTATAATTTTAATCTATTTAATTTTTTACTTTTAACTAAATAGTTGTATAAAACATCATAAAACAGTTAATTTTTTAAAATCACTTTTAAAATGTATTTCATATATTCTTTATCGATGCATTGATATTGAGCAATTGTGTAAATTCGTGATTTTAAAGGAACATCATTTACGCATTGCTTTAACAAAGGAAGTCAATGTGATAATACTATTATTCTGTTTTTAAAGTAACAAGCAAAATTATATTAAAAATTAGAATCAGAATTAAATTACAACCGATTTTTTGAATATTAAAGATTTTTAAATTTGTAATACGTATGCTTGCACTTTCAATTATTTTGCTTTCCCCTTTATCTTCTTTCTGCTTTTATTTTTATTTAATTTGAATATTATTTTATTTTATCATAACTAGATGGCACCACAACAGGTTTTGTCATGATTTTGTAATTTTCATCATTAAATAATAAATCCAATTTCTTTTTAAACCTCTTTAAAGGATGAGAAATAATAGTTTAAAAATAAAAATGATAAATTTAAGTTTGCAAACATTATAATTAATGTATGGTATTAATATTTTTAATGTAAATTATTAAATTACAAGTATATTTATAAAACAAAAAATGAGAAAAACAAATGTAGCGCGTTCGGGTTCCGAACCCGGGCCTGCAGATCAGCCAGCAAACGCCGTACCAACTGAGCTACGACCAACCTACCCTTTTAGTTACAAAGTAAGTATTTAAGTTGTGTACTACTATTTAGACCCCCCCCCCCCGACCCCCCGGTTTCTCAAGAACTAAGGAGCGTTGGATAAAATCCGTTGAACCTGAGACTGAGGGGTTTCTACCCTACAACATATATTAAAATAATCAAAGTCTGTGATTAACAAGGTTGGCCCTCTCCTTGTTAGTTATCCCGTCGACCAAATTCACCAAATTATATAAATCGCCAAACTACTCACCAAATTATACAAATTAACATAATTTTCATTTTAAATAACGAAAGAACAAATGAATTAGTAAAACATTAATAAAAATGCAAATAAAACGTCGAAATAATGGTTTTATTGGCCATTATTGGCATTTAATCTTACAATTAATTAATTAATGGCAAACCATTATTGGCATTTAATCTTACAACTTGGCGACAGTAATTTGGTCGACGGGATAACTAAGAAGTACCGAAAAATGTAGTATAATCCCTTAAGCTAATATTAGTTTTTGTTGCATTAAAATACTCAATTTGTTGATTTTCTATAAGCAAGTAGGTTTCAAATGGAAGTCTAAGGGAATTTGGCGAAATATTAGAGATATCGCCAAGTTGGCGTTACATTTGGCGACTCATTTTGGTCGCCAAATTTTGCGACATATTGCCAAGTTGGCGACAGACTTTGCGGTATTTGGCGAATTGAGTAATTGGAATTGAGTAGTAGGAATTGAAAAAAGAGTGAATGACTTAGATCAGAGATTCCCAAACTGTGCTCCGCTTGAATTTTTCGGGTGCTCCGCCGCGCTCTATGGGGAAAAAAATTAAAACAAACCAACGTATTTCAATCAGGCATTTAAAAAAAAAAAATGTGCACGAATTTTCTTTTTACAAAAATATCTACAGATCAAAACTGCAGTCGTGGAAACGAAAAGTAAACTTCCCTGCTAACTCTGCAATAAGTATCTAGAATAAAGTTACAGGTACCAACAAGCGATTGGAAATAATGTCTACTTTAAAATGATTTATATAAAATTTGCTTAAGGGGCCATCTATATATCAGAACGAACCCAACCTCTGTTTTTTTCAACAGCAATAGTTAAGACACCATAAATGAATTCTACACCCTTCAATTAGCCTAAGTCCAAATTTTCACCAAATTCGTACGATTAGTTTCTGAGAAATTATTTATTTTAAAATGAGCTTATTTTAGGGGCTGTATCCAAATTGAAGTTAGGTTCTCGATTGCTGAAATGCTACAGAAGGACTATGTCAAATCTATTAATTTATTGGACCATTTCCAATGGACCATTTCACTCGCTTAATATGTTTCGACTATTATCGGCACAAATATTTCAATAAAATGAGTAAAATACATTTTTTCAAATAATGCTTTTCTGCACATCATGCCTTAAACCATCATTTTGACTTTAATGATAATTCAAAAACTGCCTGAAAGAAAATTTTGAAATTGAGAATTCGCATAAAACGGGATATAATAAAATAAATCTAACAAAAAAATTGTAGGTTGCAGTTCATATTTTTTCTAATATTAACATTCAGATTATATATTTTTAAAAATTACAAATTCAATGTATTTATGTTTGGGTTTTTTAGCATTATAACCACACACAAAATTATCATATTAGGATTATAATTTCAGGAGATATTAATAAAAAAAAGGAAAATGTAATTTAACATTAGGAGCTCTAAAATTTGAATGTTTCTAATTCAAAAACTTATCATTGAAATGAGTAGAAATGTCCTTTCTAGGCATAGTTTGAACCAAAGATTTAAAATATATTGCCAAAATTGTTTGATGTCTTTGAAAAAAAAAATTGGACTGGTTTTGATTTGTAAATGGCCCCCTGAACAAATTTTATATACATTATTTAAAAGTAGACTTTATCTTCCATCGATTGGTATCAGTAACATTCTTCTATTGTAATTTGTTGCAGAGTTAGTACTTTATTTACTTATTTACTTTTTTTTCATGATTGTACATTAAATTACCTTAACACTTTATAAAGACAGTTTTATTTTCAGTAAAATATTTCTGGAAAGAGATTAATTTATACTACCACTCTTTTTAGCCTCCGGTACGGTATGCTATTTCTTTCTCCCAGCTTATTTTGTGTCCAAAAAATAACGTTACCTTACAGGCGCTAGCCGTAAAACAAAGCATTACGATTAAATACTCTTTAGCACTTTTTAAAACTTCTAAGCATCGCACATTTTCAATTTTTATACCGTCGTATTGGGAAAAAAGTTCTTTTAAATGCATTTTGTTTGAAAACTGCATCTCCATTTATTTTTGAAATATTAATTTTTTTGTAGTTTTTGGAGCCATTTGCTTAATATTGGCAACGGAAGTACTTCATTTCTGTAGAAAGTAAAGGAAAAATAATTTTAAAATAGTAATTATATATTTTTGTTGCCATTTTCTCGTAATAACCGAAAGAAAATGTAATTAAAATACGTGCTATTTTGAAAAAAATATAAACGAATGATTTCTGTAAAACAATGGAGCTATTATAAACTATATTTAATTGTAATTATCTATGAATCATTAGATAGCCGTTTTTTTTTTCGATTTTCTTGAATGACGGAATCTTTTTGCTGCATTTGTGCATTATTTCGCGATAGTGATGTGCTATGCATGCTTTACTGTAGATGTTTAAGGATAGATCGTAAATGTGGAATTCTTAAGCGGATGATGCGAATGACGTCATTTTACTTAAAATAAAACGTGTGTTTTAAGTCTTAAAATTAAAATATGTTTTGTACTGCAGTAGAGTCTCGCTTAACCGAGTTATTTCCTTCTGATGGACTGGTGGCTTCTATTATTATGAAACAGCCATTATAAATGAAGTGTTAGGTGAAGATGAAAGAGAAGCCTTAAAAAATTATGGCCATTTCCCCCTCCCCATTCTGACCAGAAAATCAGAGTTCTAACTTTTTACGGCTGCTCTTTCATCTTCACCTAACACTTCATTTATAATGGCTGTTTCATAATAATAGAAGCCGAAGTAATTGAAATGCCAGGGGTGACACTAAATTCTGAAAAAGCAGAATTGCTGTTCTCTAGTTTTTAACTATTTTCGCTCACAAAATGTGATAAATGGAGAAAAAAGTGTAGATTTAATGTAAGAGAGTGCGAAATTGCATTCTGTACCAAAATTTGACAGTTTGAATTTCTTAATACCCCTCAATGTGATTTACGGCGAAGTGCTAACCAATAACTCCCCGTTTCATGCTCAATTGCGTCATCATTTCGAAGGAAACCATTCTGACTTGAAAAAAAATCCGCCTAATTTTTTCAATATCAGAGACAACGTATTGTAAACTTGAAAAGAAATTATCACAAAACTTGTTAAAACAAATAATGAAATGTCAGAGACATAGGCGCCGACTTCATGGGGCAGAAATAGACAATAAAGTTTTCTTCTACCACGATTTTTTTTTTTTGCACTGCTTAATCACTGTGATTAATTAAGATAAAAATAAAATAAAATTAGTGATGGAAACTTGTCTGGTTTGTACCCGTCTCCCCAGTTAAGTTGGCGCCTATGGTATTGAAAGCTTTCATTCCTATAATTTAATGAGTAGCTTGAGTTGGTGAAGTTCTTATAAATGCATAAACACTTAATAAAACTTGTAAAATTGGTATTGTCAAGAATTTGCTTTATGAAAAAGTTGTTTTAATTTAGTGTCTCATATTCCTTTGTCAAATAACTTTTTTTTGAAATATCAACACTATGAATAGTGACGTAAAAAAAAGGCACCTCAGATGTACTAAATTTTCATTACAGTTGGACGAATCTATTGATGTGACTAGATTAACAGTTTTATTAGTATGTTTTCGTTACATACACTAGTATCCCGTTCAGACTAGGCAGTTAAGATTCTTAACTTACATTTTTGTAACAGACGACCTGAAACTAGACTTGAATTCTGTATGCATAATTACGGTGTTTAAATACCTGAACTTGACTTAAAATTAAGTGGATTCATCCCGCTAATAAAGGTTTTACAATGGTATCATGATCAGATTTCGCTATTAAAATACGGTTTAAAAACAGGAACTGTTGAATGAGAAATGATGCACAGCCAGCTGCACTATACTTTTCTTTTAGTACTCATATGCATTTACGTAAATGCATATACAGGGTATCCCAAAAAGATTGAAACGACCTTTAATATTTTATGTTTTGTAGATTGTCCAATTTAAATTCGAAAAGTTTTCAAAATAAGGTAGAATTTAAGATTATATGTTTATGAAATAGTCATACCATTAATTTTCAAACAGTCGTACTTTTAAAAATGTATACTATGCCTTGTTCCTATAAGTTATTTTTGAACTATTTTCTTCGTGCTGTAATAAGTACAACAGTACAAATTCTACTATTTTACAATAAAAAATAACAGAGTTATGATAATTTGAGTTTTATGCATTTTCCAATTTTTTCGTTACTTAAGGGGACACGGGAACTTTAAACTTTCAAAAGATAAGTTTTTGTATTTTATTTTATTCTGAATTTTTAAAAGTTTCTTATGGAAAAAACCCCATTAAAAAATATGCATTATTTTTTGAGTTATACTCATTTATACGGTGACTACAATTGAAATTCCGTTGATATTGAAACTTTAAAACGTGTTTTCTCAGTTTACTAAATTCGCAGTTTTCGCGCACCGTTTCTACCAAACTATGTAAGCTACAGCTTTACAAAATTCGCCGAATATGCGTTTCTTTATAGTCTTCATGCTAAAAAAAAAAAATCACAAATTTTTGTTATTTATTTCTTTGTACTTGAAAAAATTTTAAAATTTTTTTGAAAAGTTTGTATTTTTTTTTTTTGGTGCTAAAATTAAATTTTAAATCTCTTTGCATATATTTTGTTTTTACTTTAGAAGTAAGTGTGTTATGATTGTTTCGTTCAAAAATTGTTTTCTATATGCATAATTTAGAGTTTTATCATGCGTGCAGCATTTAATAATTTTAATTCACGAATTAATGAGTTGAATTTCTAAATTTAAAATTTAAATATTAATTTTGTACATACAACAATTATTTTTCTGGATAATATAGCTAAACATTCATGCTTTAGGATGAAAAGGAGAAAAAAAAGACCTTAATTGCATATTATTTGTGTTTTGATACATTGAAAAAGGCGATGTTTTTTATAGCTTCGACAAACTCAAAAGTCGTATGCCCCCTTTAACCGGAAAGACGATTTTTTAGTTCCGGGAAGCTCCGAAATTTCATAAAATTCATGTTATCATAACTCGACGAGTTTTGGTCTTGAAACCATGAATTTTTTACTTCTGTACTTGTCAGAGCATGGATAATCTTTTAAAATGTTACATATGGGACCCCAAGAACCATAGGTACCCAGAGATCGTATAGAATTTAAAGAGCGCAACGATTTGAAAATTAATGGCAGAAGTATTTCATCAACATAATATTAAATCTTAATTTATTTTGAATATTTTTGGAATTTACATTGCCTAAGTATCTCCAACACCTAAAAAATTAAAATGTGTTTCAATCTAAATAAAATCATAAGACGAAATGCAATATTCCACTTTGATTCACTCACAAAACGCACAATATACTTTAAAAAGCTCACCGTTTTACTTAAAAGGCGACAAAGATAATGATAATATATATATATATATATATTTCAAGTTAAAAATATGCATGTTATTTAAAAATTTTAGTACTTTCGGCCTTCAATCCCTCGGCTATCGTCAGGGAATATTTTTATTAATTGCTGTTCCATTCACTCAAATATATTACTTCGTTTAAAATGGGAGACTCTATAATTATTAAAGTAGCTGGAAATAGAAGTAGTAGTGCCTTGGATTGAACTTATGTAGCGAAAAACATTTAACTTCCATTCCATTTATATTAATAAGGCACTATGTTCAGATACGCCACTTTCCTTTTAAATACATAGCTGTACAGTAGTAGAAGTAGCAGTTTTTCGGATTAAACTTTCGTAAACGAAAATATTTACTTACGGATCAAGAAACTTATTAAAATGAATTGAACGGCAGTTAAATATTTTCCTCTACGCAAGCTCAATCCGAAACACTTCTACTCCTATTGCTGCCCAGCTACGCATATAAAATGAAAGTGACGTATTAAAATAAATGGAACAGGAGTTAAATTTTTTCCTCTGCACAAGTTCAATCCAAGGCACAGCTACTTTTAATTCCGGCTACCCTAATAATTATAGACTCTCCCGATTGAAACGAAGTGACATATTTGAATGAATGGAACAGCGATTACTGAAAATATTCCCTGACGATGGCCGTGCGATTGCAGGCCGAAAGTACTAGGAAATTTAAATAAGATGTATATTTTTAACTTGTAACATCTATATTATTATTATCATTATCGCCTTTTAAGTAAAACGTTGAGCTTTTTAATGTTCATATTGTGTAGTTTGTGTTTCAATCTTTTTCGGATACTTTGTATACAATTAAACAGTTGAAACTTTCTTAAAAGACGTACAGTCAACAATATTGAAAAGTGACCAGGCTTGGGATTGAAGCAAGGTCAATGACTTTACTTGCCAATTCTCTACTACTAAGCTACCTGGACCATCCCGAAACCTAGCAAGAGTGAGAAATGCTGATATATTGAAAAGTGATAAAATTAAAGGTGTAAATAAAAGGTGATATTAAAAAAGTGATAATATTAAAAAGGCGTCCAAAATTTTCTACGAAAAAGTTTCAAAATATTTTATATATACCTTGTATACATTTACGCAATTTGGGAAGTAAAACCGTCATAAACTATAAGAAGAAAAAAAATAAATAATAAAATAAAATAATAGCAGTGATGCAAATTGATTGATAAACATGAGAATAATGTTGATTTACGAGTAAAATAAGCCGTGAACAATAGTTTTTTTTTTCCTTTCGAAGAAAACTAAAGTGATTGATGGTAAAATTGCCTTTTCTGAAAGAAAACATGAGAATTTAATGTAGGTCTCATAGATAGAAAGTTATAGATGCTTCTTTATTATTTCGAAAACAAAATTAAACGGATTTCTCAAATAACTTGAGCTTAGAGCGAATAAAAAACAAAGAACAAAAAGCAAACCGTTGAAAACAGACATTGATTCGGGCTGAAAAGCCTTTTAAAACCAAAATGTTTACATTTGATTGTCAGTAGTGGTTTGGGTTTTCGCTGTTACTTTTTTCAGCGAAGACATATGCCGGATCATACAGGATGAGTGAACTACCATTTATATTTTTATTTATAGCCGAGAAAATTTATTCACCAAAACAATTTTCAAGCAGATGAAAAAATTAAAATGAAATTCTTGTAACTTTTTAAAGAAAAGTTTTACAACAGCGACTTAATACGTGATGTAACATTTTCATTGTTATAAATACATTATCTGTTCGATTTTACAGATATAATTTCGATTATAAGTAAGAATAATATAATAAGTAGTATTTTATTACAAAATTAATTTGATATTAATTTTATGTTAAACATAAATTGAAAGTCTGTCTTTTCTGTTGACATATTTCCTTTTAGCGCAAGAGAGCGCGGTATATATTATGGTTCACGTTCCATTATCAGGTCCGTATCCATATGGCGTACTTGAGCAAATATGATTTGGTGAGAATGTTTTTAAGGGTATTCACATGTATTTTACACTTCACTATAGCCATGATGACAAGTAGACACAATTACTGTAGATCATTCAATTAAAAAATAAATATCCGGAATTTCACATTCGCGAGTTTTAATTATTCGCGAAGTAGAAAATGCGGAACATTTCAACACTCGCGAATACTCAACTTGGTTATTCGCGAATTTTGTTTTATAAAGAATTTTTTTTTCAAAGTAAACTCATTTTGTTTTACCAATTCTATGAACTGTACTTGACACTGGACACTTATCTACCGTTTAGCCTGTATGGTACTGTATTACTGTATGGTCTTTGTAATACATGTATGGTATTACTGTTAGTACTGTATTACTGTATGGTCTAACTTGCGAGAACTTCCGCTCTTGTGTTGAGGGAAAATACAGATCAGTAATTTTCTTTATTTTTTATGCAGATGTTTTCGATTTTCTAAATTTTCTAAAATTCCAAATTTTTATTGCTGGTGAAATATTTTCTGTAAAACTTGTCGGGGAAATTTTAAAATGTCAACAACAACTTGTTGAAAGAGCAATAGAGTGCGATTCTTCACTGGTGAGGAGTCTTAAATTTAAAACATAAGTCGAGACCGTAACTTTTCCTTACATGGAAATTCATAACAAAAGTTCTGTCAAACAAGCACATATCACTAATTTTTTTAGCCATCAACTAGCAAATTAATTTTGTACAATATATTTATAATTATTCAAATTTATTTAAAGCATTTAATGTATAATGCATAATAAACATACTTTTTGAATTTCAATTGCTTTTATCCATTTAAAAAAAATTATAAAACCTAACCCACTTTTATGCACGGGGAGATAGTTTCAACATTCGCGATTTTGACATTCGCGGAGGTTTCCGCGAACCTAACATTCGCGAATTTTAAGAGATTACTGTATATAAATAAATATATAAATATATACTTATGTAAATATATAAATAAATAAACAAAAAATAAATAGAACAAAAATTATACGATTGTGTTCAGTGTAAAAAAAAAAAAAAAAAAAAAAAAACGCCGGCCCGGCCTACAGGCGGAGGTAGATTTCGAAGTTAAGTATATTAATTGCACAACCAGAAACTAAATCATGATTAATTAGATATAAATCCACTTTAACAGTTTTATCTCGCCGCTTTTCACGATTTTTTATTTCATTTTTATATAATAGCTGGTTTTATCAGAATAATGTTAAGGCGGTATTCAAAAAATACTTTTCCATGATCAGCAACTCGAAATTTTCTGGCACAATTTCAGATTCATTTTTAATAGAAAAAATACGAAACTTGCTGACGTGATTTTTGAAAAAAATTATAAGCGACACGTGTTTTTATTTTTCTTTCAATTAATTGAAACTTGATTAATAAACAATTATTTTCTCAGTAGGGCAATATTTTTCGTTTCTAACACAATCGCTTCGGGAAATTCTGTTCAAAATGCCCACTTTGACATCATTTTTTGAAATATATTCTGACTCTATCAAAAAATCGATCATAACGGCACATTATATAGTTTCTGAAGAAGAGAATCTATCAATTGGATGCGTTTGAGAGCAAAAATGAATTTAAAAATGAGTAAGAAAATAAGCAGTTTGGATTTGAATGCACCCTTAATAAGATGATTTTTTTCTTCAACCGCTATGTATTTTTAATTTGTTTATGCTGTAAGAATTGATCCTATCAAAAACGTGTCTATATAAAAGTTGAAGACAATATTAAGAAGATATACGATAAATTCATGGGGATTTTATATCTTGTGTATTGGCGGAGTTATGGAAATTTTTCTTCTTCACCCCCCTTTTTTGTTTTCGTTTTTAATTTTTTTTTGCGGTACGAATTGGTCCTATCAAAAACTTGTGAATATAAAAGTTGTGCATAATATTAAGGAGCTGTATAATAAAATTAATTGGATTTGATATCTTGAGAATTGACGAAGTTAGGAATTTTTTCTCCCTAAAACCCTATTTTTTGCGCCCCTTGAGCCCATTTTTAATTTTATCAAAAATCTGTGATACATAAATTTTTGGTCCTATTTTTAGAAGTAATAAAAACTTGATACTAAAAACTTGAAAACTATTGATTTGATATGTACAAAAATTAAGAAGTTATGGGTTTTTTTCGGTTTTCACAAAACCCCTCCCTATTTCCATCACCTTGGTCCAATTTTGCCCATTAACGAACTTGACCGAGATTTTATGCCTCTTGATTTTATGTATCAGTTTGGAAGAGATTTGTGCAGAATTGTGGAAGTTATCGTGCCCAGAAGAAAGTGATACATAGTGTGTCCACGTATAACCTGACCGACCTTTATTTTCGCAAACGTTGGTCCTAGATGCATACTTCCAATTACAAAAATGGTTTAAATAATGTAAAGAGTTACCTTTAAAGCGATTTGGGTCAAGAAAAACATTTATTAAAAAATTACGAAATTTAAATTTTTATACGGTCCCCCGGGCCTATAAGTGATATTTAGTAAAAATTTACTGTGACACTAACAAATAAGATAGAAAACGTCCCATTCCCTAACATTAAAATTGACCGAGTTATGAAACTTTGAAATGCATGACTTATACCACTTTTTTGCGTATCAGACAAGATGATTTCGACCATGTTTTCAGGAGTCGCATATAAAGTACTTAAACTTATTTCAAGGTATCTGCGGTTTGAAAGAAATCGTACAACTATTACGATTAAGTTAACTTTGTTAGTTAAGTTTCAGATTAGTTAAAATAATTGTATTTTAACATACGTTGTATTTTGTAAGGATTTGAGGCTATGATTTCTTTTAACAAAAATTATGTTATTTTCATAAGATTTTATTTAAATTGCAACGATCGTCCTTCTTGTTTAAAATTTGTACTCGAACTTTAACTGACTTTCAAACGTCCGATCGAAGTTAAAATTTTACATACTTACTTAAATCAGATTACAATGTAATACTGTAATGATTTTCAACGCTGACCATCTTATACATACTTATATTAGAGGATAACATAAAAAACTTCGGATAGATTACCTTCAACAATTTAAGAAGTGGTTTTAGATCCACATAAACCTGCAATGGTTGTGTTTTTTAACTTTTTAATTACGTTTTATGTATTTTTTAACGCTAAATAAAAAAAATTACCTTCACTTTAACTATCAAGTCAGGATTTTTCGCAAATCGTAAATTTCAAGGTTAAAAAATAGCGAAAAATCTGATACTATAAAATAGATGTAAGACTTTTTTATTCAGTTTAATTTTATTTAATTCAATAATTTATTCAATTTTGTGGCTTATACTGGGTTTCTTACAGCTAAACAGCTCAGGGGTCCGATGAGGTTGGGAGGGGAGGGGGATCAATTTTAACTTTGAACTTTGTAACTTTGAAATTTGCGATTTGAGAGAAATCCTGACATGATGGTTCAAAATGAAGGTCATTTTCGGATTCAGCGCTAAAAAGTACATGTGAATCAATTTTCAAAAGCTAAAAAACATGGCACAACCCAAAATTTGAAAGACGGTGTAATCTAACAGTATTTTAAAATATGTATAATTTTTGTAAAGAACTGACGCTGTTGTGTTTCATCTTTTTATTTAACAAAAATTCTGCTATTTTTATCCTCTTAAACAGTCTGTTCCAAAATTATAAGACCACTCAGAATTTCACCTTTTTTCAACAAAGAAAATATTAGTTTCAATTTAAAAGTAGTTGAATGAAAAGAGATAACTCTATAATGTTTATTTAGCTCAGGGAAAAAAAGCTTGAATATTTTTTTGTTTCATGCCAAACGATTTTACTCAAACCCGCTGTTTCCTAAATATAACACCACTCTTATATTATTAATAAAGCAGACGATTTTATTTTGAACTCAGAGTTTAACTGTAACCTAAACAATCTGTAAAACTTAAACAGAAGAATAAAATGGAGAAATTCTGAATTTTATCTGATTCTTTGAATTTATTAGTAGAATGCCTAGTCGGAGTGAGCTGTCGGAAATAGAAGTGAAAAGAGTGTGGTTCTGCAAAGGAAAAGGAAAATCTGAACGTGAAATAAGTAAGATTCTTAATCACTCTAAAACTGCGATTCATAATGTTTTAAGTAAAAAATAATAGTATGGAACGCATAAACGATCTGGTCGTAAAAAGAAGTTATCAGATTGTGACAATAGGCGAATTGTCGAACTGGCAACGAAAAGATACCAGTCGACTCGTAAAATAGCACAACAGATAACTAAAATGGTATCACATGCAGCCTAGTGGCGAAGTTTGAAATCTAATGCTGGTGTTATTCGTCGCAAATTGAAATGTAAACCACTACTACTGAAATATCAAAAAGAAGCTCTTCTTAAGTGGGCAAAAAATGTCCTGTCCTGGAACTCTGCATGGAGAAATATATTGTTTTCAGACGAGAAAAAATTCAATCTTGATGGTCCAGATGGCAATAATTACTACTGGCATGATTTAAGGCAAAGATCTCACGAGTTGTTCAGTAGGCAGATGGGAGGTGGTTCCGTTATGGTGTGGGGCGCATTTTCATATGCAGGAAAATGCGATCTCCAAAGAGTTGAAGGGAAAGTGAACTCGGGCAGTCACCAACGAATGCTATTTCAAAAAATGATACCCTTCGGACCACTTTTAGGAGGTGCAAAATAGAAGTTTCAAGAAGATAATGCTCTCAGTCATTCATCGAAATCAACAAAAGAGTGGCTTAAAAGAGAAAAGATTGATGTTTTACCTTGGTCAAGTCGAAGCCTTGACCTAAAACAAATAGAAAACTTGTGGGGTTATTTGTCCGGCCAAGTGTATGAAAATAACAAACAATATCACTAAACGTATGAATTAGAAATGGCCATTATGGAGAAATGGGACAACATTCCCGAATCGTTCCTTAAAAAATTAATTAACTCTATGCCAAATCGTGTGTTTGAAGCTATTCAGAGAAAGGGTGGAGCAACATCTTATTAAATTAGAGAAAGCTGTTCTTTCCCACAGGTGGTCCTATAATTTTGTAACAGTTCTTTTTGACTCTTTTTGTTATATTGATGTTTTTTTTCGAATTAATTTCATTTGTGTAAATTGCTACATTTTACTAAAAACTTGATGTACTAACATAAAATGTTCTTTATTTTGATTGAAATATTTTTATAATTACCTAAATAGCAAAATATGTTGTGGTCTTATACTTTTGAAACAGACGGTATGTTCAGTACAAATTGTATATTTTGCAGTAATATGTCAGAATGATTAAAGATTTCAATTTAATATTGCAATGCTAATTTTACTGTCAACCATTTCTTTAATATATCTGACGAAATTATATTTCTATTAACTTTGTGACTGACCCCTAATTTGCAGCAAAAAATATGCTCCAACTTTAAACAGCTAATACTCGGTCAGTTTTAATCGTAGAATAATGGGACTTTTTTTTACCTTACTTGTCGCTGTAACAGGAAAATTTTACTTAATATAACTTATAGGACCGGGGGACCGTATAAAAATTTAGATTCTGTAATTCTTCGCTAAATTGTTTTTTCGCATCAAACTTTTTTTATTTTAACTTTCGGGACTCATCCCGATAGCGATGTGTGTTGACAGTACCCGCGTCGAAGACGTGCAGTGGTGTACGATTGCCCAACATTATGCCGCCCTAGACAAGGATTCCTTTGCCACCAAATCTGTCGATTTCTTTTACGTAGGAGTGATGATAGCGAGCTCCACGTTCTCCTCGGATGTAGATTCAAAGAGAATCACTCTGCGTGGTGAATCTCGACTCATCACTAAAAAGAACACGTCCCTATTCTTGTTGTGTCCAAGACTGATGTCTTCGGCTCCACAACAACCGGGCCGCCTGTTGGATGCAGTGAAAGGGACACACAAGATTGGACGTTGAGCGTTAGATATGAGGTCCTTGAAACCTATGTGAGGTTGTTCCGAGGTTCTGTAGATCCGAACTTCATGTTTATGGACGATAATGTGAAGCCACACAGAGCTCACATTGTTGATGATTTTCTTGAAGACGAGAGTATTCGCCATATGAATTGGCCCTGGAGGTCTCCGGACCTCAATCCTATTGAACATGCTTGGGGGTGGTCTAGGAAGAGCCATTGCACAGCGTAACACCCCTCCCAGCACCCGCCAGAAGTTAAAAGCCACGCTTTTGCAAGAATGAGCTTTGTTGCCGCAAACATTTATTGGCACCCTCATAAACAGTATAAGAGCTCGTTGTGACGCTTGTATAGCAGTACACAGCGGTCACACTCCATATTAGACAGACTTTTCCAGAGATAATATTTTATCTCTGATTCATGATTTAGCACTTTTTGATATACCCTGTTTCTTAATTCACAGTTAAAATCTTTTCCATATTTTTATATTTCTATATTCTTTCTCACATTGTCATACACCTCTGAACCAAATTTTGCGGCAACACAGTGTATAGTTTATCCGTTTTCACAGATTTTATGTTTGTGACCTTAATTTTGGACATGGGTGTATATATATATATATATATATATATAAAGTTTTTTACTGAGGGTGGTTTTGGATTCTAGGGGTGATGATCGGTGTAGATCTGCAAAAATTTTTCAGAAATTCCAACATAGGAACGACTCCAATAGGTAGTATTTCATACGAAATCTACCTAATACGACCAGTTTTCCTGTAGAAATCGGAAAAATAGTTGCCCTTATCGTACCGGAAAATTTTCCGACCCAACTCGGAATAAAATCCGTAAAAAAAAAGGAAATAGTCAGTAAAACAGTATTTTACGGATTTTATTCCGAGCTGGGTCGGAAATTTTTCCGGTACGATAAGGGCAACTATTTTTCCCATTCCTACAGGAAAACTAGTCGTATTTTCTTTACAGTGTAACAATAGCAAATCAATTTTATTTAGTCTTTAACTTGATTTTATTTAAAAATTTAAAAGAATTAAATAAATTGAAAATAAAACTCATATTACATAAAATAACTATACCATAAGGGAAATGTCTGTAGTGAAACAAATAGGAAGTTACCAGTAATAATAATAATAATAATAATAATAATAAAACATTTTAGATGATTCAATTTGCGCCCAGGTTTAAATATTCGCAGTCGCTCTCATTCTGCGTTAAGAACACATTCATGCCTGTTTGATACCAGTGTGCAAAAGACCGCACTAGTTATGACGCATGAAATTAACCGTCTGGTTCACCACTTTTTTTTTCCTTTTTTTGTGGTATACGAAGAAAAAAAAAGGGTATTTTTCTAAATTGAGACTTAAATACTCGGAGCTATTATAGTTAGCGAAAAATGTTTAACAATGATGTATAGCGCTTATTATTAAGATACATTTTTCAATAAAATATATTCTAAGGCTTTATATTTGATTATAACACTGGCCTCCAAAGGTAAGGAACAGGGACTGGAAGCTTTCGATTGTACACGGTTTGTCGAATATCTACCAAAATTACTGGTGAATTGTTCTTGAACTTTTGGGATATAAAGAACATGTTTGATTTCATATTTCTCAGTGACGATTTAGTCGGGAGGAGAATTAGGGGTTAATAATAAATTTAATAATAAAATAATATTTGCGATCATCTATGTAACAGAAAATGCTGAAAATGGTTTGTCACTGTATCAAATGACTATTTGGGTCCTACTCAACGTTTGTGTGCATTTGTGTAAGCTAGCGCTCCTATTCGTGAAGACGTTATTGTGTCTGTGAAAAATTCAAAAGTTTTTTTTTTTATATATAGCATACACAGTTTTTAACCAATTTAACACAACTTTCCAAAAAATTGACAAAGAACAGCAGCAACAGTATACTGCAATCAAAACAAGAATATATTGAATATTTGATGAAATATGGGCATTTGTATGAAATAAATTTTAAAGGTACATGCGTAGAAGATTTCAAAAGTTTTATTTCATAATTTGGTAGTCAGTTTTGGGCAACTTCTATGAAAAGCCCAGTCAAATATTGTGAAAACTTAGAAAAGTATAGTGAGCTGATTGAAAAGGTGTGGAAAATCCCTTATAATAAAGCTATTTTTAGAAAACAACTCACTATATAGCCCCTATCTTTGCGAATTTTCGTGATATTTGACTATACTTTTTATATAAGTTGTCCTAAATAGCTGACTACCAAATTATAAAAGTGACGAAAATTTTTGGTGGTAAGATGCCGGTTGTTTTCCCTTGGGGTAAGATGCCGATTATTTTTCGTTGCACTCACATACCTGGTTGTTTCTTTATTGTTTAAATTACTCTTGGCTATTAACTAACTTGTCAACAATTTTAACCAGATAATTTAAATTGGTGATTATATCGAGATTTTAATCAACTAACAAAAAAAAAAATTCATTGATTAAAATCATAAATTTTCTAAACTTTTAAAATGGCATAATGAAATATTAAAACCTAAGGTGAAGATAATTTGAAAGGTTTCTATATGTATTCTGTCTTATAAGTAAACTTTATAGGCCTTATAAATAATTGTTTAATAATTTATTAATTTTAACAATTTTAAAAATTTGATTTTAAATGCAGTTATAAATCAGTTTAATAAATGTAAATATTGGTGTGTATAATATAGTTCTAGATAACTAAGGGGTTTTTGCCCCCTACGACACCGCAGACTCTAAACACATGCTAATTTGATCTGCTTTGGAAAGATTACGTTAGATTAAACCGTAATTAAACGACTAGTGGCGATCTCCTCTAATCAGATTTATATTCATATCCCATTGGCTGAGGCGTTTTAAGGTCGAATCAATTGCTGTCAAGACAGATAATGCCTATTTTCGTGATCGATTAAATAAGTTCAATCCAAGAATTTAAAATTAGTTTGTATAAAATGGATAAGTAAACAATTTTATAAAGACGCTATAAGAAATTTATTTTAAATTAGACATTTTAAATGCATAGTTTTAAATATGACATAATTTTAATATTCATATAAAAATAATTTTAAAGGCCTATAAAAACCAAACTAAATCCATGTGAGAATAGCAACTGCGAATTTCCAGGTGTCTCAAGCCTTTCCAAAGAGGAATTAGATAAGAAGAAATCAGAGGCTAGAAAGAGAGAATCTTCAACAGACGATGATATGGATGTTGATTTAATTTCAACCAAGATTCAGAAGATGAGTATTTTTAAAAAGTCAATGAGAATGAGGGTTCAGAGTATCTACACAGTGCAATAAACCCTCTGAAAAATGTGATTGGATCAAGCGCATTCTGTTAAACTGTTGGTTATATAAAAGTTGCTCAAAGTTCCTAAAGAAATGTGCAGTTTGTGGAAGATCTGAGATATTGCTGAAAAGAACAAAGGGACATATGAAAAGCATCAACAAAAAAGCTTGACTCTAAAGCACTTTATCACAGTATAAATCCCTACAATGGCTTTACCTTATTTAAACTTGTTATAATGTTTAAAAATAGACATACTTAAGACCCATAATGTTTTTTAATGTTAAGTAGAACATAACCTTTTTTTTTTTTCAAATATTAGTTTGTTCTTTTATTAAATTGCCAACGTTAGTTACATTCATACTTTTGTAATTTCTTAATATTAAGTTAGTTAACAACTTTAGTATGTCTAAAATTTTAAAGATACGTTTATTCGTAACATTATGTTTTATACTGCTTCACAAAGCTTATTGTTTACACTGAAGCTCCAAAAGGCATCTTTCCCCTAGATATCTGGTCATCTTACCCTTGGGGTAAAATGCCGAAATGCAAGTGCCTACAAAAACAAAATTTTCGAAGCTTTCTATAATAGCTGTAAAATGAAATAAGTTTTAAATCATATATAAGAGTCCAAACTTTGACAAGAAATCATTGAATAACAAATAAAAACAACCGGCGATTTTTAAAGCAATTAACTCAAAAAGTACGGCATCTTCACCCAATCTGCCCTAATAGATTTTTCTTCGCTTTACGTTTTTTGTGTTTAGATAAATGAAAATAAGAATTAAATTAAAAATATCAAAAAGCCCGACTACGTAAATAGCGAACCAATTAATTATTTCTCATCAATTACTTACCTATTTTTTTTATTTACTTGTATTGATGACTTTTAAGTTGAGTTTAATTGTTGGTTCTATCTATAAACACTGTTTTGATGAGGCCTATAGATGTCTATGAAGGTTAGAGTTGCAGTAAAGCTAAAGATCATACCTACACAATTTCCAGGTTGTGTAATAATTAAACGGAGCTTCTGACTGTAAAATAGTTAATGAAACATCGTATTCATTTTGAAAGACCTATCCAATGATATGCCACTCAATATGGTGCGTAATTTTTTTCTTTCGTCTCTACCGCCATTTTGAATTTATAAAAAAAAACAGCTTAGCCTATAACCATCAGACGGTTACGTCGAATCGATAGAGACTTCATTCATTAAAATCTATTCAGCCGTTGGGATATTTCGAGGGTATAAAAAAAACCACATACCCAGATACGCTTGAGACACATAACCCTTCTTGGCAGTCGGGTAAAAAAAAACGTTGTTCGGGCGCAACTTCAACTTAGATGTTACCTAAGGCAAATTTAAAGTTTCTAGGTCGAAAAATATCAGTGAAAACAACACTGCAGAACGCTTTGCAAAATTCGACTCATTTGAAATTATGTTATTTTTTAAACTTACCTTTGTTTGATTAATCCTAATAGGAACCTGCATGTCAAATATAAAAATTGTCGCCCGATAGTTTTCGATTAATTATAATTACTAGTTGCGTAGCAACCCGTTGTGTTACTTTTGAATTGCATGAGACAATCGATATTTTTGCGAAAAATGAAATCTTAACTTTATTGTAAATTTAGAAAGCCATTACAATATTAATTTTATTAAACACAATATTTCAAATAAGTTATATATACAATTTAAGTCAAAAGCTTTCCCAATAAAAATGCACATATATTATAACTTTATTTGCCTAGAGCTTTTCGCTCTTCCAAGATTTTGCTTCGAATTTAGGAGTTGGTAGAAATGATGTCATTTGGATCATCTTATACAAAAATTAATTTGTTTGAACGAATTTATTCAGAAGCATTTTATATTTATGAATTAAAATAAATATTTAGAGAATTATTTTTTTTCTGGCTAAAACATTTCATTTTTAATGTCCGCTTCTGAAATGTTTTATTAGCCATCTTAAGGGAATAGTTGAAAATCTACTTTTCGACTTTAAATTAAATGAAAATAACGTACGATTTTTTTTTTTTTTTTTTTTTTTTTTTTACATCAACAGAATTTATCTCAATATTCCAGTTGACAGTCGAATTTGTGTTTCTAAAATAAACGGATTCCCAAAGCTTGAATATGTGTCAGTTTGTATTTCGTGAAATTTTCTTGAAAACTACAATAATGTTTTCAGTATTTAGTCAAATAAACGTTAATTTCAATTTAAAAATGATTTCAAACAATGATACCTAATAATCCTTGTCATTTTCCCTTTTCTTTATTTATCCACAAAAATGGGGCAATTTTATTTTCCATCATTACAGAAATGTCATTAAAAATAACGTAAAAATTTTTATCTCGAAAACTAATCAAATTTTAAAATTCTACGACCACTTTTCACATCCTCGGACCCATGTGGATACCTGGCCTTAATTTGATCTCTCACCATTCCATATTCTAGGAAGAACAGCTGTGAAATACAACCGGATAGTCACTTTTTAATATAATAGATTGATGAAGTTTTAATTTCGCTATAAAAATTAGTCAGGGACAAATGCTGAATTATTTATATTATTTTAACTGCAAATGGCTTATTTCGTAATGGAGCCTGTACGCAATGGATATAGATTAAAACACATTATACTTGAAAATTATTTAAAAAGACATAATAAATAAATAAATTAAGATAAACTTTTCAAGCAAATTTCATTTGAAAGTAGATTTTTTTCCCTTTATACCGGGTGTAGAAATTAAAGATGCGCGATGTTTAGAAATTAAAAAAATTGCAGTAGTAAAGATTGCAAAACCGACATTTAATCGTCAAGCGTTGCCATTCTCAAAATGACGTCAGCCTTACGCACATATTTTTTCTTTATAATATAGATAGATTTTCAAACGTGAATTATTCCGTTTGTCAGCTAAAACTTTGCATGTGAAAATGTATTCTTTTGGCTTGATGTTCTAATTTCAGTACCTCGAAGTACAAATTCCAGAAACTGATGACTTTTAGATGTATTCGTGTAAAAATATATAGTTTTATCAAAGAAAAGGATTGTTTCTTTTAAATATGGCACTTACTGAAGCATTACGCCAAGTGTCTCAAATTCGGTATCAGCTGAATGAAAATATATTGTGACATTAGCTTTATGAGCGAAAATGTTTTTTAAATAGTGACGTCATTTTCTGCTCAGACTTAAAATAGTTATTTTTAATTGTAATGAGTAAAGGGTATCATTAAGGATAAGTAAACCCCAATATTTCCTTTTTTCTGCAACAGTGGAAATAATACGATTGCTACCATTTTGATGAAATTTAAAAAAAAAAAAAAATTCAAATTAAATTAAAAATATAAAAGTGGAAATATTTAGAAAAATAGTTAATGCGAGGACATCTAGAAATGAACAGCTTTCATTAAAAAAAAAAAAAGAATTATTAGCAAAATTGGTACAGTAGAAAGTTCAGGGAAGATGTCTAAAAAAGCTATCTTGTATTTTCAATGTATAGATTATTTTTTCTCTTTTACTTTAACAGTTGCCAAGCAACTCTATTTCATACAAATTATATTTAAAAGCACATGTGTTTTCGCAATTCGGCTCTAAAAATTTAAATTGTTCGATTACATATATGTTAAATACGTGCTTTTTTGTACATTATTTATTTATTTATTTATTCATGAAGCTTTAATTTCACTGTAGAAAATAGCGGGAAGGAAATTATGAACTTTTTTTATGTACAAATTGTTTATTAATATTTCGCAATGGAACTGGCACGGCAAAATCATTTAATTGATAAATAAAAGCGAAATAAAGCCAAAACTCACTGGGTTTTATAACAGACGATATTCTTGACATACCACGTATTTTAATTTCAATTTTTTTTCGGTTTTTATGAGAAAATGGCAACAAAAAGATACATCAATCTACTATTTTGATTCCCCCCCCCCCTTTAGTTTCAACATGACTTTCAACAGAAATGGAGTACTTCAGCTGCCACAATTACAAAAAAGTAATAAAAACTACAAAAAAATTAATATCTTAAAATTAAATTGAGATACAGATTTCAAACAAATTGCATTTAAAAGAGCATCTTTTTCCTTATACGGTGGCGTAAAAATTTAAAATGTGCGATGTTTAGAAGTATAAACATTTGCAGTAGAGAAAATTACAAAACCAAAATTTTATTTCAAATTTCAAAGTGTTGCCATTCGCAAAATGACGTATGCGTTACGCACAGATATGTTTGTCCTTTATAATATAGATAGAATGTTTTCTAATGATTTGTTTCCTTTAAATCTTGAATATTTTAACAGAATCAAAGAAGTTGAATTTTAGAACGTTTTTCTCTCTTGTACATGTTTGAGGGAAATTTGCAAAGATATAAAATCTACAAGAATTCTCATCATTATTATCCTAAGAAAAGATTTGAAATCGGTTCAGTAGTTCTAAAGTAATAGTTATGTTAAAATATTTCCCGCTCATTTCACCCTTTTAATCTGTCTCAGGACTCTTAAAATGGTAAAAAAAGACCATCTTCTACATTTAATATATTAAAATGTATAAGATTTAAAAACACAATTTTTATTGGGATGAAAGACATAAGTATATTCTTTCAAACTTAAACTTACACTATGTGCAGTAATGAAATTTCTGGAGTATATATAATTCCACGGAGAACAGAAAATATTTATCTCGAATACATAGGAATGACTTCGCGTAAACTTAAAGTTCGTATAAATATTTATTTAAAGCATTTTTATATTTTTAATACAAAATTGTATTTAGCTAATACAAAATTAAAAAAATTTCAACAGTATAATCACCTAAAAAATATATTTTTTGAACTATAAAAAGGAAATTTTAGATTCAATTTAATAAGATTAACATGAAATATATGTTTTGAAATTTTCATGAAAAAATATTCAGAAGTTTTTGAGATATCCTGAGCTTTATGCCCAAAACTGTCATTTGGTGAAAAATAACTTCTAAATTACGGAAACGCCGCTTCTGCTATTGCGCGGGTATAATTGAAGAGCTGAGAGGATGAACATGTTATGCTACATTTTCTAAATTTTTTTTAATCTTTTGGATGAAAGCGTTATGAGGTATCCTATAACATGGTGAAGTTAAAATACTAAGATTCTATTTAGTCTTGAAGATTTAAGACATTATTTATTAATATTTAATATTTTAATATTTAATAATGTCAATAATATTAATAATTTTTATTATTTGAAAATTAAATATGAATAAGTTTTTCTGAGAGTGTTTAGTACAATACCTGTTAATATTTTAAACACATGGTATCAAACAAAAAAATAAATCATTAAAATTTACAGCAAAAACTTTTAGCTCAAATTTCTTGAAATGTAATTTTTGTTACTTAACATGTTCTTCCACTTATCTCTTCAATTCTAAAAGCCATAACTTCTGTTATAATAGGAATTTCAAGGAACCAATGTCATCAAAATGTTCACAAAAGATAGGCGTTTAACTTCCAAAAAAATTTTTAAATTTCGAAAATTTTGAAGCTTTAAGAGTCCTGAGATCTTAAATTTCGAAACTTTTGAAACTATTCTGAACGAGTTTGAGAGTTCTAACAGACGTAAAAGTAACTACCATGCAGAATTTCATGTTTCTGTCACTAACAGTCTCAAAAAATTGTAATTAAAGACTTCTTATGAACATTTTACTCTTTTAAATTTCGATGGTTTAGGACAAACGTCAAAATTTTATAAATTGTTCTATGCGAGAATTCACGATTTAAATATTATTTCCATGTAAAATTTCAAGTTTGTACCCTTAACAATTCCAAATAAATCCCAATTCAGATTGTTTTTAAAACGTTTTCCGCTCATTTCAACTTTTTATATTTCAATTTTTTTAGAAACCATTCTTAGCGACCGTTTACAAAAGTAACCGTCATGGCAAATTTCAAATTTCCAGCTTTAATAGTATTTTAGAACATTTTTTACTTTTAAAACCTTTTTACTTTCGAATATTTAAAAAACCGTTCTGCGCGAGCATTTATCTCTTAAAATTAACATGTATGTCCTATTCTTCGTTTCTGCCTCAAACAATTCTAAATAAATCGTTATTTACGACCTTTCTAGGACGTTCTGTCCTCATTTTACCATTTTAAATTTCGACTATTCAGAAACCGTTCTTAGTGGGCATTTACATCTTATAAGTAACTACCCTACCAAATTTCAAGTTTTTAACCTTAATGCTGTCAGAGAGTTCGCCATTTATTGAGCTTTTGTTCTCGTGCTACTTTTTGAATTTTGTGTTTTTATCTCTAACTGTCCCATATAAATCGTATTATAGAAAATTTTTAGAATGTTTTCAGCTCATTTGACCATTTTAAATATAAATTTTTTTAGAAAAATCTTTTCAGTGACCATTTACGTCTTAAAATTAACTACCATGTCAAATTTGAACTTTTTGTCGCCTTTAGTACCACAAAACTGACAATTGTAGAACGATTTGTGCTCCTGAACCTCCTTGAAAGTAGTGGTTTTGACGAAAAATATAACCTATGTTGGAACACAGACTAACTATCACCATTAAGTGTAAAATTCATTCTGCAGTTTTAGAGATTATTCCTATAACAAACAAACAAACAGATTTTCCTTTATAATATTAGTATATATTAGATTAAAAAAAGTAAAAGAAACACCGATCATATTTTCTTTATAAATAAACACAAATGAATATCCATGTGTAGTTTAATTTTAATTCATTAATTTAAAGTTTACAATTAAATAACTACAAAGATGAAATCACTTTAAGTAAAATATTTTTCTGTAGCCGTTTTTAACTCTAGTTTGTTGAGTTTAATAATTTAATCCAATCAAATCGGCAAACAACACGTCGAGTGTATAAATTCAATTTACATAGGCCTTTTGTATTATTGTTTTTTAAACATAAAGTTGCATTACTTTCCCGATGCCGATCCTCTTTAGTCTGGAAACACTAATCTCCTTTTCATTTTACTTTCATAATATATGCCTCTCATAAAAAATTGTTAGATTTCTTTTTCTCTTGTGTATAAAGAGATTTCAATATAAACCGATTATTGCTACACTAGTTTTTTAAGAGCTATATCTTCTAACAATATCTAATAGAAAGAACAATAGTTACTTGTATTCTGATCATAGTAAAAACATATTTTGAAAATATAATTATTTATGTGAAAGAGAACGCAACAAGAAAAAATATTTCAAAATGTGAAATTCCTTTTGATTTTTCCTTTGATGCACTTATCAAAGTCTTTTCATTTTTTAAACGTTTATTTTAGTTTTATTTCTTAAAGAATATTCTAGTTTTCATATTTTCATTTATGGTTGGTGATGTATCACAATAAAAACAATATAACTAAATATTTTAAAGGTTTAGGGCACCTTATATCTATTTTATAAAGCAAAAACATGTCCATAAGTAAGGCTGAACATATCGATTATTCAAATGATTGTTTGGACAATCATTGAATGAAACAGGTTACATTTTTACACTATCGAACAGAAAAAAATGTACTTTTGAATGTAATTCTTTTAAAAACTATCTGTGTTAAGTTTTTGTTATTTTTAAAATCATTTTCAAGTATGATATTTTTAAATCTTTAACGAAATGTGTCTGAATTTACTGATTATTTATGATTTTTAAAATACTTCTCTAACATGAATTTTTTAATTTATCTCAGAAAAAAACATCGTTCAACACTATTACGGATGGATTTACCTGTTTTCATTTTTTTTAAATGTAAATAATTTAAATTTTTTTTAATTATGTGTAATATTCAGCTACTAAAAAAACATGAATGTAACAGACCAGTAATCGAACTACGTGTTTAAATAGTGAAACTATTAAAAGTATTAAGGCTGATATAAATACAGAAATATTTCGCGATTAACCGCCGTCATGGGTCTAATATGAAATTATCAAAAATTCTTTTTGTGTGTAGTTGGTGGGCAACCAAAGAAAATATACTAAATGTAAAAAATCTAATAGAGTTTTCAACTAAAAATGATTTTCTTTTATAATCTGTACACCGAACAGCATATCGGATAATTTTAACCCGAGTAAGCAAGCTTGGATCGCCTGGTATAGGGAGACAGGGGCAAGATGACTATGCTAACAATTTTAGTTGTTTATTAATTTATTTTTAAGTAAAGTAAAATTAATTTTACATGAACTGTTAGAGTTTTTCTCTGTAGTATTAAATATATTACCATTTAATTTTAAAAAAGTCCTTCCGGCCAGTGCCGGGAGGAAGAGGTAGCTTTCATATTCCTTATTTTAAAAAAGCCAACTTATATTATTCAAACACACGATGCTCAATTTAGTGGAAACCGAATATAGGAGATTCAATACTAATTTTTATCAATACTAAATCATTATGAATGAGAATTTCGCGAAATTAGTCAGCTTTATCCAAGCTGCTTTTATTTAAAGTAACTTATATTTGGCAGTCAAATTCGGCGATTTCTTAAAGTTTTTAATTATGTGTAATATTCAGCTACTAAAAAAACATGAATGTAACAGACCAGTAATCGAACTACGTGTTTAAATAGTGAAACTATTAAAAGTATTAAGGCTGATGTAAATACAGAAATATTTCGCGATTAACCGCCGTCATGGGTCTAATATGAAATTATCAAAAATTCTTTTTGTGTGTAGTTGGTGGGCAACCAAAGAAAATATACTAAATGTAAAAAATCTAATAGAGTTTTCAACTAAAAATGATTTTCTTTTATAATCTGTACACCGAACAGCATATCGGATAATTTTAACCCGAGTAAGCAAGCTTGGATCGCCTGGTATAGGGAGACAGGGGCAAGATGACTATGCTAACAATTTTAGTTGTTTATTAATTTATTTTTAAGTAAAGTAAAATTAATTTTACATGAACTGTTAGAGTTTTTCTCTGTAGTATTAAATATATTACCATTTAATTTTAAAAAAGTCCTTCCGGCCAGTGCCGGGAGGAAGAGGTAGCTTTCATATTCCTTATTTTAAAAAAGCCAACTTATATTATTCAAACACACGATGCTCAATTTAGTGGAAACCGAATATAGGAGATTCAATACTAATTTTTATCAATACTAAATCATTATGAATGAGAATTTCGCGAAATTAGTCAGCTTTATCCAAGCTGCTTTTATTTAAAGTAACTTATATTTGGCAGTCAAATTCGGCGATTTCTTAAAGTGCCTGCCATTTCAGGACAACATGGTGGATGAGGCTAACCAGTGAACTTGGTCGAGACCTTAGCAATTGCTGTGCACATGCTCACTCACATCGGAATCGGATGATATATACAAGTGCTGTCGCAGGCAAAAAATCAGATTTTTCAAAATGTCACCCACATTAGAAATTGAAACTGCTTTATCTGAGCCATTTTTAAAGATAAAGACAAACAAAAAATGCTCCTGAATACTTATATCGAGGTCAAATACTTAAGAAAGAAACCTTTTTCAATTTCTAATTTTTTTGCAACTCACTTTAAATATATATTTTTTTAATATAATGGCCGCCATTTTGAAATAAAATGGCGGATGAAGCTGGCCAACGAACTCGGTCGAGATATTTGTATGTACTATGTCCACACCAAGGTACATCCAAATCGGTTCATAAATACGCCTGTTATCACGTGACAAAAATCAGGACGTTTCAAAAGGTCAGCCACGCTAGAAATTCAAAATACTATAACTCAGCCACTTTTTAAGATATAGACGAAACAAAAAATGCTCCGGAATTTTTGTATGAAGGTCAAATACATAAGAAAAAATATTTTTTCAATTTTCAATTTTTTGGTATCACATTTCAAATTTAAATTTTTCTTTAAAATTTAAATGACCGCCATTTTTAAACAAGATGGCGGATGAAGCTGGCCAGCGAACTCGGTCGAGACATTGGTATGTACTATGTATAAACGAAGTTACATCCAAATCGGTTGATAAATACGCCTTTTATTTCGTGACAAAATTCTGGACGTTTCAAAATGTCAGCCACGCTAGAAATTCAAAATGCTATAACTCAGCCATTTTTTAAGATATAGACGAAACAAAAACTGCTCCGGAATCTTTGTATAAAGGTCAAATACATAAGAAAAAAATATTTTTTCAATTTTAAATTTTTTGGTACCACATTTCAAATTAAAATTTTTCTTTAAAATTTAAATGGCCGCCATTTTTAAAGAGGATGGCGGATGAAGCTGGCCAACGAACTCGGTCGAGACATTGGTATGTACTATGTATAAACGAAGTTACATCCAAATCGGCTCATAAATACGCTTTTTATAGCGTGACAAAATTCAGGACGTTTCAAAATGTCAGCAACGCTAGAAATTCAAAATGCTATAACTCAGCCATTTTTTAAGATATAGACGAAACAAAAACTGCTCCGGAATCTTTGTATAAAGGTCAAATACATAAAAAAAAATATTTTTTCAATTTTAAATTTTTTGGTACCACATTTCAAATTAAAATTTTTCTTTAAAATTTAAATGGCCGCCATTTTTAAAGAAGATGGCGGATGAAGCTGGCCAACGAACTCGGTCGAGACATTGGTATGTACTATGTATAAACGAAGTTACATCCAAATCGGCTCATAAATACGCTTTTTATCGCGTGACAAAATTCATGACGTTTCAAAATGTCAGCAACGCTAGAAATTCAAAATGCTATAACTCAGCCATTTTTTAAGATATAGACGAAACAAAAACTGCTCCGGAATCTTTGTATGAAGGTCAAATACATAAAGAAAATATTTTTCCATTTTCAATTTTTTGGTACCACTTTTCAAATTTTCAAATTTTTAAAAATTTTTAAATGGCCGCCATTTTGAAACAAAATAGCGAATGAAGCTGGCCAACGAACTCGGTCGAGACATTGGTATGTACTATGTACACACCGAATTACATCCAAATCGGTTCATAAATACGAGAGTTACAGTGTGACAAATGTCAGATATATATATATATATGTATATCAATTTTGAACGGAGGGTGGTTTCGGGGTCGGGGGGTCATGATCGATGAAAATATACCAAAATTTTTTGAAATAGCTTTCCTCCGAACGGCTGCAATAGGTAGCTTTTTGTAATGAAAGCTACCTAAAAAATAAAGGATAATTTTATTATTTTATAACATTAACAAATCATCATCTTGCCCCAGTACTGGGGCAAGATGACTTTGGACGTGGGGCAAGATGAAAAGACTGAAAAAGGTTGAACATATTTTATCTTTTGAATATGTTACATGGTTTAACAAATGATAACTGTGTTTTTACATCTTACAAAGTATCAAACTAAGCATAATGCATTGTAACGTAATGTTCAAGTGTTTAGTTGTGCAGCTAACAATAGTCACAAATAGAAATGCCATTTTCATAATTGGAACATTTATCATGCCACCACTCTTGGCATTTACAGCACTGGATCCATTCTTCTGTTGGTGGGTCACAATATTCCTCGTCGCAAGCAGGACATCTGAAAACACCGTTTTTGGAAGTTGATGCAACTGGAGTGTTTGGCCTGGATTTAATAGACTTAGGCCTACAGGACCTTAGTTTGAGATTTTGTACTTCCTTTTTAGCTTCACAAGCATCTTTTCTCTGTTTTTTTAAACGTTCCTGTTCTTCTTTCGGCTTTTCCCTTCGTTCAACATTTCTTTGATGGATATGCTTGTAAGAATGCTTGAGCTCGGTGTTTTTCTTTTTCTTTATTTCTCACATTGTGTTGCTTTAGGCAATGTTTGCCTTACTTAAATCGCATATTTCTGAAATTATAGAAGGTGCATATTAGTTTTCTGAAATAACATTAAGAAAATGCACATGTTATACTGTTATATATATAATGGCTCAGGGGTGAAAATTGTCTCCCTATAATTGGTATTTGCCATCCCTTTGATAGATGCAAGCATTTTCTAAAGACATATATATATGTCCGGGGCAGTTAAGGGGTTAAATTTAGTATAACAAATGCTGTTAATCTGTGCAAATTTACATGTGTGATTTTACGCAATGAATATTATCTAGTGTATTAATGTATGGGCTCGATTTCACTTATCAATGCTTCATGATAAATTTCACTTTCCTGTCAGTTTAAACGTGTCATATGATCTTCAGAAATTACATCTCTTCATTTTTGCCAATGTTGAAACCTGATGACAATCAAAAATCAGTACAAATTGCCATGCATTAGTCTACCTAAATAAATTCAACAACTGGTGACCGAAGGTCATATAAGATATAAAAATTGAATAATAAAAAAAGCAGTGAAACAATTAAGTTATTAACAATTAATTACTTCAACAAATTTAAATACACAGAAAGACATTGTTTTCAGTAATAATAATAATAATAATATTTCCAGAAGAGCTGCATATTCTACCAACATTTAGCACTACAGTTGTCCAAAGCAGTAGCCTATCGAAAATTCCTCATATGACAATAATCAAAGCAGAAATGCTTTTAGATGCTCTGCAATGTATGACAGTGATCCTCACTAATGGAGTCTGTTAAATTGAACATTTGAAATCCTAGTTGTGATATGAGATCTACTGAGCCTCTGTACAAACAACTGCAGACCCAACTATAACACAAGTTGTTGGAGGCAAATTCAATTATTCTGGCATTAAAGTTCTATCTAATGTAAAAAAAAAATCTAATGCATTCCGCGAGATTTCAGTAAAAACCACATCATGCTGTAGTCTATACTTTTCGGAATCATATATATATATTTTTCTAATTTCTTTTGGACTTTTAGATCTCCTGGTATATGGAAGTAATACTCTTTACGAGAAACTTTACTAAAGTTTATTTTTTTTTCTGTCGCGTTCGGTTAGGCTCAAAGTATTCCAGATATTGGAAATTGTTATAACCCCTTGCCTATGTTCATAAAGACAGTGAATGGTCTGCCGCCACCAGGTTTTGCTGGAAAATAAAGAAATATGAAGAGTGAAAACACGTGTGTCGTGGTCGGAGTCATTGCAGCTTCAACGACGTACATGGCCGCTGTCAAGTAAAAAAAGACAGTATATAAAAGAAAAATAAATTAAAAAACGAATGGAGGAGTTAGTGCCTAAAATTACCTGCTTCTTCACATCCTTGATAGATATATGTGTGAAGCATTACTTCCATATCACTGATCAACATTCTCCAGGTGATCACTATGAAGATTATTGCATTGCCCCTTACAAATAAATGCAGCTATTTCTTGCTGCAACAAATACCTCTCAGGATTCACCTCTCAGGAATATGAAGTCACAAACTTTCTACTCAATGCAAATTAATCACATTATAATCGCAACGGAGTCGGAGCCCATTTTTGCTGCACAACAACGAGAAGCACAACTATAGAAATTATAGGTAACATTTTACTGTACCACGTAGTTGAGAAGTTACCAAAATTTCGGTATCAAAATCTATCAGATTCACAAATTGAAGTAAATATAATGCATGTCGGCGAAAAATGGTTTTTATTTAAACCACATGTTCGTTAAGACTCGCTACTATAAAATGTCCGCAGTAGATCTTAAAAAACTAAATAAAAAAACATTAAAAATAGTGAGTTCTTATGACTGAGCAAAATCATAATCGCTTCTTAGATACTGCGGGATTCAGAAGTATATGAAAATCTGGCATCCGGTCTCGTGCGGACGGTATGTATAGTAAGTGTGCAAGATCACAATATCTGCAATGCAACAAAAGCGAATATCCAATTGCAGGCCTTGAACAGCAGACCGCCAAGGCGGAGGCAAAATGAGTGTAAATGAGTTCTAAAAGCGCGCAAAATATTCGATAGCTTCTTAAAAATGCGGGAAATAATCTTGATAAAAAAATAAAACGTATCGAATAGAATGTATAAAAAAGAAAGAAATTATTATTGACGTCCGATCCGATCAAAATAAATTTGAAAGAAGAATCTGTAGAAAAAGAATAAAAAATATAATACTAAGTGAAAACGGAATAATATATTTAAAGAGGAAATAAATTAAATTAAATGGGAATAAAAAAGGGTAGATTTAATATAGGTTAAAAAGTTTAATATATATTATAATTGTAAACTCACACATATACAGCAAGTCTAAAAGAAAACTAATGAACAAGAAAAGAAGACTAGGAATCATATCTTATGGCTAAAAAGATTCACTTAAGTAGTATAAAGATTTCTCATAATATGCGCACTCCCACGTGTATATTTTTCCGCTTTGAATGTTATCGAGTGTAGTAATGAACAGGCTCATTTTCATTCATCACTGCCGCATTAATTGTCAAAGACGTATTTCCTTTTCCTGTCATTTCTAATATCTCATGTGAGATTTCGGAAATGCATCTCTTTAGTGCTGTTTCTCTAGGGGCAAAGAGAAAATTCACTTTTCATACTGGAAAATGAATATTCTTTCGAACACATTGGCAATGATCGCAACATTATAACCAGATATGGCACAGATTTCATACTGTATAAAAACATCAAACGTTATTCAAACGGATTGGTAGGAACAGCTCATTGCGAACATCATTAATTTTTCAGAGAGAGTATAAAATGCTATAATCACTTACTAGGCTCAAAATCTTTTGAAGGTATTTATAATTTTGAGTATACATTTTGCATTTATTTCAAATAAAACTAATGCGTTTTCAGACTTGTGATCCGAAATGTGGGGCCTGATTTATCGATAGCTCGTTAATTGTTCGATAACTGATGATTGCCACAGTACACATTACAAAATTATTAAAGCGGCTTAAATAGTCATTTTGACATAAACTCAACAATTAGGACGATCAAAAATTAATCGTTGAATTAATTAATTATATCTCTACCATGGCATAATTATTTTAAATATTTTAGAAAGAAGATTTCAGAGACTGGGTGAAAGGTGTGGGGCCCTGTCATACATTTATTTTTTTGCACAAACGAAACAGTATTAGGATATTACTACATGCAGTCATATTTCCTGTTAAAATTCTTAATAGGAAAATCTGCTGCAACTACTTGAAATATTACTTGCAGTAATATAAATGTAAAATCAAAAATGTAAAATTAATCCATAGGATCATTCTCGTTTATCATTGCATTTGAAATTATCTATGACAGATTTGACTTTCCTGTCAATTCAGATATTTCATGTGGAATTTATGAAATGTATCGCTTTATAGCAGTTTCTGTAGTGTCAAAGCTCAAATGCACTTTTCACAGTGAATAATGAATAATCTTTCTCATACATCCTTTACGATCGCAACATTATGATCAAATATCGCGCAACTTTCATATTGAACAAAAATGTATAAGTTATTAAAATGGATTGGTAGGACAGTTTCATTGCAAACCTCATTAATTTTAAGAGTGAATTGAAAATTATAAAATCATTTAGGAAGCTGAAAATCGTTTGAAGCTATTTAGAATTATGAAATTGCATTTCTCATTTATTTGAAATTATTATAATGAGTTTACAGATTTGTGATTTGACGTATGAGGCCTGATACTATATCGTTTCACAGGCGATTCGTACTTTTTGGTATTGGAAAGTCGTATGTTTTTCATAAAACAAAATGAAAATACATTATATTACAATACATTATATATACATTACTTTTAGTATACATTATCTTACAGTAGTAAACAAGACAAATAAAAAAATCTACTGTAAGATGCATAATTATTTTTTCCCTTAAGGAATGATAGCTTTATAGCTACTTTTCCAGTATAGGGGGCTTTGTGAAATAGAAACAAGTGAGACATTGTATATCAAACGTGAAAAATGAGGTGTTTTTATACTCTAACTACAGGATGGCTACTAAATACTGTTACAAATATTCAGTCATTTTATTTTACAGATATAAAATAAAAAATGATAACTACACTAATATGATGAACAACAGAAATGAAAGTTTACCAAGAAAAATTTTTACTCGAATTGACCGCCATCTGTATCGATTACCAAAGATAATCTCTTATGCCATTGTCCGACTGCGGCACGAATCATTTTAAGAGGTAATCGGTACCATTCACGCAATATGCAATCTTTGCGAGAGTCCAAACTTCTGTGTTTGTTGCTATTTACTTTAGCCTCTAAAATCCCCCAGACGCAATATTCTAAAAGATTTAGATCCGGTGAAGAAGGTGGCCAATCTTCTTGCATGATAAAGTTCGGACAATTGACAGGGAGCAAAGTCCATGTTGATTTATCTTGGTGAGAAGGTGTAGAATTTTGCTGAAATGTCCAATTCCTTTTGGGATACAACCTTTCACCTTGTGGCAATAAATATTTAGCCAATATGTCCTGTTTGTAATATTCGCATTGATTTTTATTCCTTTATCGATGAACTTCAAAGGCAATTTTTCATTGTTTGACACTGCAGCCCAAATCATAACAGAATTCCTGTTCTGAAAGCGTTTAAGAGTTCGAAAGGTTTCGGGTATAACCTTGAGGGTTGCTGAATATACGATATCGTTTTTAGCATTATAACACTATTCAGTGCAAAGTAGCTTTCCATCAGAAAATATTATTCTGTCAACACTTTTTCTACCATGCCGCTTCATCAATTTCTTCCTTCTTTGTAATCTTTTTGTTCTTTGAGCAGGAGTCAAACCTTAAATTTTTCTGTTGTGATAAGGGACATAACCCAGATCTTCATTTATAATAACTTGCACAGTTCTGCGACTCGCGTTCTCTTCTGCAACCATTTTATTTGCAGAACGTTATGAATTTCTTCACACCTTTTCACGAATTCTTTTGATGCGCTCTGTTGTGCGAACTGATCGTGGACTTCCTGGCCTAGATCGATATTTACATAGCTATTAGTATCCAATAATCCATTTATAGTTCTATACATAAATGTTCTATTAAAATCAAGGCATTTTAATTGCTTAAAGATTTCACCAGCGGAAAATCTGCGATCAAAGAGCTGTTTAATCATCATTATTTTGGCTTCCCTCTTTAAAATAATTTTAAATATTTGCTTTATAGCAAAATTCTTCTGCTCTAATAGAGGATTGCCAAACGTTAAAATAGAGAAATAAATTGTTTTACCAACCGATTAAAATTAATTCGTATTTTTTGGAGTGTAACAGTATTTAGTAGCCAACCTATAATTTTACAAATATTCAGATCTTAGCTGTTGCACTCTTATGCAAAAATGCACGAATACAAAATTTATTGCGATTATATATATTAAATTCAGCATTATGGAAATAATACAGATTACTCCATCTTAAATAATACGTAATCATCATGGCAACCTACAATTCATTACCTATCGTGGGATATCATTGAATTAATTACATGTGATGGGAATTAATAGAATGAAGTAAACTTTTATTAATATCTTTTTAAGTTTTGATTCGATTTTCATAAAATTTGAAATGACTCGACAGAATTCTGACACGATTATATACATGAAATTTCAAACCATTCTATTGGATAGATTTCGCGCTGTTATATGCGCACTGACGGACAGACCAGACTATAATTATAGGTGATACGCATTTATATAATTACGATCGTACCTAAAATGGGCTTGGAAAGAGAAGTAAATGTTTCATGCATATTATCTAGCATATAGTTCTCTGTTTCAATATACACAAGACTTTTTTTCAATATTTATACAATTTAATTAATATAAACAAGCCATTTATCACTTTTTATATACAAACAGAAGTAAATTATATAAAAAAACATAACAATGTAAAAAATAATATGTTTATACATATATAAACAAGCATAAAAATTCATCAGATTTGCTTTCATTGCTGTTTATGTATTTTTACAATAAAACTCACTTTCTGAAGCCTAAATTGCGCCAACCTTTTTTAAAAAATGGCAAGGCCCCTTTGCTAGAAAAGTACCTTTTTACATCGCTGAACATTAATTTATAAAAGCTAATTAAGAATTATTTCTTTTTAATATAAGAGTATAAAAAAGTTTCGACTCATAGCTAAAACAATAAAGAAAATATACAGATAGTCCATAAAGATTGCAACGTGCTTTAAATTTCCAACTGTTAGAGATACATCTAAATTCCAAAAGTATTCAATATAAAGTAGGAATTAAGAATATAAGCTCAAGAAATATTCCTGTCATTAAAACAAGTTTAATATCATTAAACTTACACTTTTTGAATTTGTATATGGTCATTGAATCATTTACGTTATATTTAGAAAATGTTTTTCCATGCATGACAAGAAAAAATAACAAAAATTCCATACTTTTTTGACCAAAATTCCCGGAGTTATGATGCTGAGAATTTTATGATTTTTTTCAAACAATCTGTATCTATCCACATTTATTATGGGAAAGCTCCATATCATCACATTTTATGCATCGTTTCTCATTGAGTTTTGGTCGTAGAAGAGTAGAATGTTTAAGTTTTACTAATTACAACATGAAGAAAATTTTTCCCTATCTAAGTTATAGGTCGCAAAGATCACGTACAAATTTAAAAAACGAAATTCTTTGGAAATTAATGTCGATAATATTTTATCAACATAATCTTATTTGATACATTATTTTAACCAGTTTTGACATTCACATTCCATGCTTATCTCTAACCGGTAAAACACTAAAGTGCATTCAAGCATTGTGAACACCTTGAATGGCTGCATGTGTCCACAAACATTTGCATATTTTAGCTATAATTTCTAGAAATGCTTATTATACTTTCCAAGCCTCTCTTATATTGAGTGCAATTGATTCCGAATAGTAATGTTCATCTTATTTGGTCGCAAAATTCTGTCATTAAGAAAGACAATATTTCTAATCAGAAATAGCGGTACTGGAGATTCGTGAGACTTTACATTAATGGCATATAAGGGTGAATATCACAAAATGTGAGATCTTGAAAACAAAAATTTTGAAAATTTAAATCGTTTCAAAGCATCTGATTTTTAAAAAAATGTTGATTGAACAGCTGAATAAAGGTATGTGTAAAATTGTTAAAGTTTGATTAAGATCATTTTTATCTAATTATAATTATATGTCATTTTCTTGGCATATGTATGCCAGGATAAAGACATTTTCATTCTAAAACATTTTTCACATTCTTTTTTTTTTATTTTTAGATCTAACATTTTAATTTTGTTTAAAGGAACATGTTTTCTCTATAGTACCTCAAATTCAGTGTAATGTTCAGTTTTATTTGCAATTTATAGAAGCCAAGAAAATGACAATAAAACTCTACTCAATTATTACAAAGCCTTTAAACACATTATTTTCAGAGCAATATCTAAAAGATCTTGCTGGTAGCAATGATTTTACTACTTCTGACTTGAACTATGTCAAGAACAAGAAGAATTACTCTACAGCCCTATCTTTATACTTCATAAATAATTAAAATGAGCAGGCCAGGACAATGACATTCATTTTAAGTGACAACCATATTTTCATTATGGAAAATTATTTGTAGAATACAGAACTTGTTACCTTCCACATATATGTGTTATATAAGGTATAATTATTAATTAGAAATTAAAAAAGCTAGAAAAAGATCTTTGTACTGATAGCAGAAAGCCTTTTACTTTGCCTACATCACAGTGTGACGTGCCAGGAAAATGACAATCTGAAATTTTAAGTCTTTTAATTGCTTTATTTTTGTGTTATATATGAATATAATATCCCTTGAAAATACTTCTAAGAATATTTTTTATTAGAATGTAAAAAAGAAAATTGTGTTACTTAACATTAAATAGAAATTTTATTGTGTGGACTGCAATTTTCGTGTTTTGTGATATTGACCAAAAATGCATACAGGTTTAGGAATTTCATTTAAAATGTTTAAAAAGTTTTATCTCTCTTATTTTGTGTTTTGATGGAAAATATAAATGTGCACTGTATATGTTTTATCCAAGGATGATAAAGATAAAAATGGAAAAAAAAATGTTCTTATCAACCTACTAAACCTTAAATTCTTCAGCAGCTCCATGTTTTAAATTCGTAGATGGGAAGGATAATTTGACAGAAGGCTAGACCTACATTGATCCTAAAGACCCGACCATTTGCCGACTTTCCATTCAGAAAAGCGTGTTCAGTTTAACCGGAGTATGGCGACAGATGGCGTGGAAGAGCAGAAAAAATTTTGGGGTTTTTCCTACGTAAATAATATTATCTGTTTATTGATATTTTTGGCGTCTATTAATATTTACGAAAGATGAAACCGGTGAAAAGAACATATTTAAATTTAAGAATTGAAGTTTCATCGCAAACAAGAGTTTATTTATTAATAAAATTTAAAATGATCATGTTATAGCAGATGTTCTACTAAATAGCAATTTGTTTGTTCTGCTATTGATCACGTGGTCCCGTAAACTGGCTTCAGAAATCCCACGCATAAAATCAACGAATGGACGGGTCTGCATAAGGTCACGCTATGTCGATGTTGTTCATGGAATTAAAATAAATAAGTAACTATACCAAATGTCATACGAATTGACTTTTAACACAACTGAGTAAAAAAAAGGTCCTGGTCGAAAGTCAAACTCAAGACCTCTGACTTAAACTGCCAACGCTCTGCCTATTGATCTACCGAGACCAACAAGTGACCGTCATATTTTATTCAGAGAACCTTCTCTAGCAATATGATATGTTCCACGATGTAGACAGCTCAACAGAGTATAGTACAGTTAAAATAGTTTTTTTTTTTTTTTTTTTTTTTTAACAACTGGTGGTCATTCACCAAAATTTGGCAAGAACGTCGTTTTGTCACTAGGAATTAAGATACGTGAATCCACAAAAATAAGGTTGTTTTACCATGTTTTAAGGTGTCAAAAGGGGTGGGGGAGATTTTTAACTCGGGGAGAGGGGAAATTAATTTTTTTTTAAGTAGGCCAATTGGATATTGTTTCTTATGTATTTTTTAATTTTGAATCGAATGACAACATCCACAAGTCGATACGATCATCCGTAACAAAGTTATGGTAGTTTTTACGAATACAAAGTCGAAAGTTAATTTATTTTACGTTCAAAATATATTCTTTATATCATAACAAATAATCTCAAAATAATTAAATGTCTGCAACACAGCAATCAAAAACACAACACAATAATCAAAATCAGAATCATCTGAGTCTTATTCAAGGTCCATAAAATTGTCAAAATCTGTGTATTCATATTTTTGTATGCATAAAACCATTCATGACTTTGTATTCATAAAATCTGCCTAACTTTGTAATGAGTGATCGTATTGACTTGCAAACGATGTAAATCGATACACAATTAAAATGCATAATAAATGATCCCCCACTTGACCTAATAAAAAAAAGTTAAATTTCCTCCCCCCCCCCCCGAGTTAAAATGCACTTTTCTCACCCGCCTCCCCCCACCCAAAAAACCACAGGATAAATAACTTTATTTTTTGGGACTCATAGGATCTTCATTTCTAGTGCCAAAACGATGTTCTTTCCAAATTTTCGTGAATGACCATCAGTTGTTACTGTAAAAATTTATTTTTCCTGCAACGCAAATAAGTATAATTTTCGACTTTGTAGTCATAAAACTTGCCGTAACTTTGTACAAAAATGATTGTATCGACTTGAGGATGGTGTCATTCCACTCAGAATTTATAAATACGTAATTAACGATTTCCAACTTGACCTACTTAAAAAGTTTGATTCTCCCCTCTCTGAAGTAAAATTCTCCCCCTTTTGCTCCCTCCAAAAAACCCAAAAAATAGGGTAAAACAGCTTTATTTTTGGAAGACTGAAAGGATATTCATTTCTAAAGCCAAACTAAAGTTTTCCACAAATTTTCGTGAATTGCTATCAGTTGTATTTTTCTCAATATTTGGTCTATTTAATCTGTACTAAATATACCAGCTAAATGGAACTCCATTAAACGATGGATAATTAGATACACTTTACAAAACTATTCGAAATGGTCAGTATGATCAGAAATTAATCGTGTCCAGGACAAAAGTTTCACCTCGCCACTATTAAATTTCTAATATTATTAATATATGGTTCCTGAATTACAAACTTTTGGATATGCACTGCACACAATGGCGGATCTAAGGGGGGGGCGAAGGGGCGATCGCCCCCCCCCCCCTTGGGCTAATAAAAGGTTTGCAAAGCGACATTATGCATCCTCACAGGAAATGACTTGGGGCGAAGCTCGAGCGCGGCGCGACCCGACCCGGGTCGCGCCTTTTTAAAACATCGAGACACCTGGTTTGCGCCTTGATCTTACATTTTCTGCAGATTTGGGTCGGGCCAGATTTCTTTTTCTTCCAGGTCGAGCCTGGCGTGGACTTCATTCTTCTTAGAGGTCTGCACTGGCAAAAATTTCCAGGTTGGGGCTCGACCCGGAACAAAATCTATACGTTCGGTCCGTGTCAGCCCGTATGATAAGCATTATTGGCCCAACTGCGACCCGTGTACTCCTCAAATTCTTCCCTCCGAGCCAAAGTTGCAGGGGCGCCATTTCAGAACTTTCTTGGGGGGGGGGGGGAAAGATTTTTTGAGGGAAGTTATATAGCTAAGGGTAGGATCCGGGGCTCTACCCCCCCCCCTAAATGACAAACGTAAACTGAATCATACTTACAAAAAACAGTAAAAACTTTGTATACTGAAACTGAAGAATCAATCACATATTTCGTTTTAAGCAGGTTTCCGTCTTATCTGGTAAAATTTCAATATATTGATTTTGAAAATTTTTATTTTTAGACAGGTCCCATTTTTACAGGTATCCTCAAATATTTTTAAACCATTCACTGTATAGAACAGCTCTGAAAAGAGATGTATTACAGTAAAACTTGTGAAAACTAAGCCTGTCTATCACAAAATTCTTTCCCGAAGGGGAGAAAAATCAAATTTCAATGAAAAAACATCATACAATTATACTTGCTAAGACAGAGACCTGTCTAAAATAGAACTTTTTTCTAGTCCCTTTCGATTCCTTTTTCCCAGGTTTTAGAACACAGGTGTCATTTCAAGAAAATTCCTGGCGAAGAAAAATTCTTTTGGAGGAACAGGGACGTGCAAAATGGCACAAATCACGCAGAAAGCGGTAAAATCACGCACTAAAAAAAAGCTTCGCGTGATTTTGTCTCCTTAACTTTTTGAGCAACGTTTTAATTTTTGTTTGACATTTGATGGTTGATAAATTTTCTGAAATATAATTCCTTGGTGGGAGTGGGGGGGGGGGGCTAATGCCCCACCCAGCCCCCCTCAAATGGCGCCCCTGCAAAGTTGGTCTCTCATCTTAGTTATTTGTTACTCGTAAAAAATATATTTATGTTGCACATTTGTTTAGTGGAATCGTTAGAAATTTAATTTCATTTGAAAAATTACAGAGGGGCATTTTTAAAAATCTACTTTTTTTCTTTGTAGAGTTTTAAAATTATGATGTTCTTTTATCATCTGTTTCTTTCATTTTAGTCTGATTTTCTTACTGAATTTTCATTTGAATGTCATTGTCTAAGTCATATTTTTACGTAGTATTTATATACATAATTGCATAAATAGTCATTAATATCAATGTTTTTCTGTATTTTTGAATTTCGAACATAATCTGAAAAATCAAAATAGGAGCATAAGTAAGTGTGCTTTATGAATAATTATTGCAAAATACACGCTGGGATGCAGTCGATTTTTTAGCTTTTCTATCGGGTCGGGCCAATAATTTTTTTTGTGGGGATTAGACATGGGCTTGGGACTGGTAATTTCAGCCCGGGTAAACCTCTAACTGACATATCGAAGCCAGCTTTAATTTTTTTTTTGTTAAATCCTTCTTTCAGCCATCATCCCACAGCTACTGAAGATACCGGGTGTCCTACAATGGACTGACTGATTTTAAAATTCAATAACTTGCAAATGGTGGCAGCTATTTAGGAAAAAAAATACTTGCAGCTTATGTAAGATGTCAGGAGCAGGGGTGATTCTATTCCGAATTTTCTGAAAACTTCGAAAGTTGAACCCTCTCGTTGCGCATCCTGCGATTTCCACGGCCAACGTAAAAGTAGCAAAATTTGCGCAACCCGCAATTTCTTTAGCGAAACTTTTTTCTTTTTTTTTTAAGATCAATTTTTTTTAAAATCTCCTTCACAAAAATTTTGGACATATTTTAGCCGTAAAATATACGCAGATTTGAAATATGTAATAAAATAAATGGGCAATTTTCAAACATATTTTGATTTAAAAAAAAAAAAAAAGAAAGAAGGAAAGAAAAAAAAGAGAGAGAGAGAATTACGCAGCGAGAGCGGTAAGGCATTCGATTCCGAAAAAAAAAAAAAAAAATCATCAATCCGAAAATTCGGACATAAAAATAATCGCGAATTGTGACAAATGGTCGCCATAAAAAATCTATTTCGTCAATCGTTCGCAGAAAATTACTTCAATTTCGCCAAAGGATCGCGGAGAAAACGCGAAATTTATCAAAGGGCTGCAAAATTACATTAATTTCGTCAAAGGATTGCAGAAGAAAAGCATATTTCAACAAAGGATCGTAGAAGAAATGCGAATTTTCTCAAACGACTGCGGAAAAACGCGAATTTATCAAAGGACTGCGAAATCATGCTAATTTCGTCAAAAAGTTGCGGAGAAAATGCAAATTTCATCAAGGAGTCGTGGAAAAAATACAGTGATCTCTAGAAAACAGCGCACATACATACATCTTTGTTTATTATTATAGGTATAGTTTTTAATCTGAAATAATATACTGAACTAAGAAGAAAACGGGTTAACGCAAACCCAGCTTGTAGGAATCTACACTCAGCCTGAAACCGACCCGAATCGAAAACAGCTAACCCGAACTGCAACAAAAATAATTAGTGGCAGGAGAGAATCCCAACCCCTCTACTGTAACCTTTCAGAAAATTTGCTTTGAATTTCAGATTTTTTTTTACTCAGAATCACCCTTGATCAGGAGATTTTTTTTACTGTGATTCTTGATTTTAGTTTAAAATAGCGGCAATAGATGGCGCTCAAGCAATTGGCGCTAAATCGGTTCCCGGAGGAGGAAGGCCAGAAATCGGGCCCCAATTTAAGGACTACTATTTGGAGCGCCACCTATTGTTGCTATTGTAAATTAAAATCAAGAATCGCAGTAAAAAATATCTTGACAACTTACATAACGCTCCTGCAAGACTTTTTTAAATTGCTGTCACCATTTGCAAGTTAAAGAATTTTAAAATCAGTGAGTCCATTTTAGGACATCCGGTGTATTTTTTAATAAGTTTCAAAGCATTCTTTACTGAATTGCAACTGATCTTAGCTATAAAGAGACAAGCAATCTTATAGCAAATTAGTGTTTTTTACATAATCTAGAAGATTAAAAAGTATTCCTAAATAATTATTTGGGCGTGTCCGTTATGGAGCTTTTATTGTATATAGTGTTATGTTGTAAAAGCTTTACATAACATTCCCCCTTCTTAAATTTAATTTTGTATATTTTGTTAATTTTAATAATCTACTTCCATTTACCATCTTTCAATTTTGACAGCAAATTTTACTAAGTTTTAAATATTAAATCCTAAATCTTTATTCTTAATTATTTCATTTAAAATCACATTTATTATATTCTATTATCTTTTTCCATTTCTCTGATAAACTTTCACAACAGTTGCTGAAATCGTTTGCCACAGAAACGAAATTATAACTCCTACACTTTCCCTTATTTTTATTGCTTTTCATTCACTTTGCACCCCAAAAGAAGCAACTTTTAAAAAGGATTTCTCTCTTATCTCAAAACAGGCAGGAAATTCCTTTTGACGTCACAAGAACTCCCACGAAGCGAACATTCCTTCTTTTCCCGCTCGTGAGAGTGTTGTCATTCCACGGTGATTATTCCGCCGCTAAAAACATTTTCCATCGATTCATTATCGATATTCCGGCCTTTGGAGTTTTCTGATTGGCTATTCCGCCGACATCGTTCTCCCGATTTCGGCAGGCATTTCAAAAAGGGGAGAGTTCGTTATTTTTATCGGTAGAGAGAACATCGTTTTTCTGATACGGAATTTTTGCCGTTGGGCCCCTTGGCCCAACGAGCAGCCGTTTCCCGTTAATAACGTTTAATTCAAGATGAAAATCAATTAAATATATTCAACAGTTTTTACAAAAAAATCTTTATTTTTGTGAAACTCCCAGAATTATCTTCGTAGACTTCATTTCTCATGAATATCTCTAAATCACTTTAAAGAAATGAATTTTCATCCTGCATGAAATTTCAGGAATACTGATGGTGATTTCCAGTGTGAGCATCTTGATTCCCAACTACCCGACGTAAATAGATTTTGATAGTTTGAGCCCGACGTAAGCATTTCCAAATTCCAACAGTACTTTCCTCCCTCTTTCACCTTTCATCATGATTCATAGAATTTACTTGTAATTTCCAATCACCACTTAACTTCGAATGAACTTGAACTCGCATGATGGATCTCATTATTTGGCTTAGCATCAAATTTCGATATCATCACATTAATGTCCTTCAAGTGTTTTTGGAGTCATTAATAACATTTTATCATAATATAATTTTTTGATCGATTTCTTGAACTCTAATGACAATTTCTCACAAATAATATGGATTGAAAAACTTTCAGACTGATTCATCACCATTACACCATCGAATTATTCGTCAGTAATTCAATATTGAAAAATAATTATCTATTTAATTTTGCTGCTATTAATAATATGCAATGATGTTTCAAGAAAAGTCTATGTTAAATTATTTTCAATGTGAATATATTTTTATAAATGCATATATCTGTTGCAAGGATCCTGCACGATTAAGTATATTTTTATATAAATAAAGTGATTGGTTTAGCAATATTGTTTTATGTTATGTTTCCATACCTACAACATTTCAAGGGGTGAGTAAACTACCATTCATTTATTTATTTATTTGAAAGTTTATTATCTTCTAGTTAATTTAATTTAATTACAACGCAATCACTACTTAGCCACTATACTTTTAATGGCCATAGTGTGATTTCGGGGAATGTGAATTGAATTTGTTTCGATCAGATTTGAATATTTCTTTTCGAATTTTCGTTTCAATTTACATATCCCGGAATCTCACTTAACATATAGTTTGTATCTTCAAAAATATTTCGACTTTCTTTTCAAAAATCGGGTCAACCCGAACCCTTCCTGCAAGAGTACCCTTCCCCCAAACTGGCCCAAACTCGGAATAATGTATGTCAATCTGCCCCAAACCTAGGTTCAGCTAAAAAGTAGAAGTCAACCGGACCCAAACCCGACCCGCAGCGAAAATTAGAAGTCAGCCGGACCCAAACGCGATCCACAGCAAAAAAACATAAGTTAATTGGACCAGCAGCAAAAATTAGAAGTCAATCGGACCCAAACCCGACCCGCAGCAAAAAAGTTGAAGTTAACCCGACTCGCAGCAAAAAATAGAGGTCAACTGGACCCAAACCCGACCCGCATCAAAAAGTAGAAGTAACACGACCCACAGTGCAAAAAATTAAAACCCGACCTGCGCATCAGATTGGAATCTCCAAATTTCTAAAATCGCCCCCCCCTTGAGGACTCTCCAGATCCGCCCTTGACTGCACACTTGTCTCTTAGAGAATTTGCTAAAGCTTTGAAAATGGTGTCGAAAACACTATAATTTGATGACAAAGAGTTTTCAAAGATAATGCAATAGAAAAATCATTGACGTTCTAAAGGTTACGCAATTGGTTTCTTAAAAGGAAATGTTGAATAATGGCGGACAATAAAGTAAATGCATATAAATTGCGCTCTTTAATCTGAATTATATAATGTAAGAATATACTGAAAATTATATAACAGGAAATGCTAAATTAAAACAGATGATTATTTATGGGCAATATGTCATTGAGGTCGGGTTCCTGCCGCCTAATGTTATCCTGCAAATGTTAATGTAATGTAATGTTATCCTACCACATCTGCTTTCATCATCTTTTTCATTATTCCTATTCCTATTTTAAGTTATATATATAATTGTTATGCTAAAAAAATTTAAATATTCAGAAAAATATCATAAAATTAAAACAAAATGTGCAGTCGCTAACATCGCTATTGTTTGTAACTTGTTCTTAAACTCCCTTGTTTGCTTTCAATACCCTTTATAGCCCAGAAGCTCTTTTTTCCAATTTTGCAGTTATGTCACTTAATTGTTTCCACTTTTTATGCTACCAGCCATATATTAGCTTGCTAAGTGTAGTATGGACCACATACACCACGAAGAAAACCTCTTCGAAGTCCTGCGTACATTCTAACTTCTACAAATCCGACGTTGGATAGCTTGATTGGCTCGTTTATGGAAAGAATTGGCGTAGCTAAAACATTGCCAAGTAGTGGGGGTACGTTTGGAATGCCGATGTAAAGTTTGGAAATATAAAAATTATGAAAATAGTCGAAGAAATATGTATTGATACCTATAAAAATTTTAATGGAAATCACTTCCCAGAAGCTTAAAATATACGAACGCGAAGCTGCAGCTTATTCATTAAGTAGTTTTTGAGTTACATTTATAAAATTTAATGGCATTGCATGTGGTTTTACAACTATATAAAATAATTTTTGGAGTTCCAAATTTTGCATTTGCATAATAATCCATCAAGGACTTCACAGAATTACTTACCGCTTAGGTATTTTTGCAGATTTTACCTTTGGATTTTAAATGGGAAGTCATTGAGGGAAGTAATTCAGGCCATATCATGGAGACTATAGTATTCCGAGTGAGGCAGCCTTAAGCCTAAAATCGTATCGTACAATGGTCGTAGAATAGAATTGCGGAACTCATAGCTCATATTGTTCTGATTTTTTAAAAACAGTCTTATATCTGCAGTCTAATCCTATTCTGAAATTTTTACATTTCTACGTGCATGATATTTTGAGATCTCGATACCCATTTTTAAAACAAATTTGATGGTGCAAGTTCCTATTTGTTTTCTCGAAAATGACCTGGATAATTTTTTTTTAAATTAATATATAATATGAATCTGTTTTAGATGCAGCGAATAAGATTTCACTTGTTTCCAAGAAAACTCTATTTGTTATATAATCCACATGAAAAATCGGACTATATTTTTTCGCCAATCTATGGGAATTTCACAAATCTTCACGCAACAATTACTGTATTGGTGAACAGGCTTTTTTTCTCCACTTTTAGCGAAGCCTTCCCGTAAAATATCTTGCTCGGTCGGTATGTCGTTGCGCTAGTAATCAAAAGTTCGCGCGTTCTGCACTCTTTGATGCATTAATGTTTTATTTTAAGATTTTTGTTTTGATCCTTTTTAAGTCAGTTAATAAAATTAGTTAACAGAAAATGTGTCAATTAAGTCTTGTGTTATTTTATGTTATTTCCTAATAGTGTTTCGTAGTGTGTTAAAAATTATTTTCCATTTATTAAAATCAAGTCTGCACAGACATCAATTGGGAAGAATGAATACATTATTCAAATTCAATTCAACTTTACTTTACAATATTATCCATTAAAAATTGATTTATACATATTTCGTTTCCTAATCAAATGGTGCATTGAAATGCATATATTTATTTTATCTATATTGAAAGGCAAAAGTCGGATCTTTAGACCAATGTATAAAAAAATACGTGTGCTTTTCCATTTCATTTTAATTTTACATTTATAAATATGCTTTACACTGAAAAAAAGGAATATATTTTACGTATATTATCCAGAATATTGATAAATATTTAATTATTCATAAAAGAGTTTGTGAAATTGTTGAATTATTCATGACTAGTCTTCTCTAAAACCGTTTGCTAATGCATAATTTTCAGTATTTTTAAAAGCACATCGATATTCCTGTTTTACTTAATATACATTATTTATATATTAATGGCAGATTCAATAACTTTTCGTTCACTTAGAAACGTAAAACATTCATGCTGGATGATGTAACCTTTGCAAAAAGTCAACACGAATTTTTGAATGCAGATGATTATAAAATTTTAAGATGTTTGAAAGGTACTATAAAAATGCTTCTTTTGCCGTACATTTCTTGCTGGCTAAAATTATTTCAAATTAATGGTGATATCCGCTCTTTTTTCATTATATTTATACTAATAAAAGAAAGTTTAGCACTGTGTTTGTGTCTGTGAGACTGTCTCCTGTGTATGTATGCGATGGCTAAAAAATCTACGGCACGAGGCTGAAAACTTTGTGAGGCTAGCTTAATGTGTCTCCTGATGCACCTGAAAATCAGAATTTAAAATTTTTAATAATTAATTCAGCTATTAATTAACAATCACAACGCACTATCATTAAAAACTCATCTCTGTGCTTGTGATAGGAAAAAAAGTGTTGCCGCATACGTAAAAGCTTTATTTACTTATGGGCAGAAAAAAAAGGTCGAATAGAAGGAATTTCCGGGGTACTTTGTCATTATTTATTAACTTACATCTGCCAAACAGATTAGTAAATTTAGAAACGGGACATATTCTACAAGATCGTACTCTTATGTCTCAAATGCCACAATTAATTAGAAAAACCACAGTTAACCCTTAAAAAATAACCATAAAAATGGGCCATTTTTCCGAAAAATGTTTTTATCCCTTATTGCAATGGCCTTCCAAGGCGCAATTTTAAAAGTACCCACAAACCAAAAATATGCTCTTAAAGCTCAAATCTTCTTCTAATTGATAATATATATAGTTTTTAAAACAATATGAATTTTAACCCTTTCAAATACACTGGCGAAATCAGGTCACTTTGAGCCTCACGGAGACGATATTTTTTTCTACGCTAAGAGTAACAAAACGTCCATATTTTAATACAATCTTTTTATAGCACCTCAATACATCAGATTTACATCACCTACAAAAATTTTAAAACGTTCGGATGGGTAGGAATAATTTTTACAAAATAAAATGTGTGAAAATTTCGACAAAATTTGTAAAAACCCGTGTGTTTCGTTGCGGTTTCGCCCCTCCAGCTCTCAATTTTAGAGGTATCGACAAACGAAAAATATGTTCTTAAAGCTGAAACCTTCTATTAATATATGGGCAATCAGATAAAAAGAAATATGAATTTTAACCCTTTCAAATACACCGGTAAACGAAAGGGAGATCACTTCGCCCCTCACGAAGACGATAGTTTTTTCTACGCAAAAAGTAGCAAAACGCCCGTATTTTAACACAGTCTTTATAGAGCACCTCAATAGACCATATTTACATCACCTAAAATTTTTTTGAAAGGTTCGGATGTATAGAAATATTTTTTGGAAAATAAAATGCGTGAATATTTCGTACGCTGTTTCGCTCTCTTTCGTACTCATAGACTCCAAAAATCAAATTACGTAGAAAAACAAAATACCAAATAGCCCATGCTTTCAATTCAATATTTTTTAGCTTTTTATTAATTTAAAAATATAAATTCAAACAAAATGAAGTTAAAGATATAAAATCATACACATTTGAGTTTCATTTACGAACCATTCATCACGGAGCCGAGCAACGCCGGCTGGTCTGCTAGTTAATAAATAAAGTGACTATGTGGCTGAAAATGTTTTAAAAAGTATTCTACTAGAATATAAGAAATACGCACTCTACATAATACTGGTAATTTCTTCAGGATGGTTCAAATCTCTTTCCTTAAAATTTAAGATGTGGATTAGCAGGAGCGTCACGGACGTCCATTTTTGCTGTCAGTATTTTTAAACGTTTTTATTTATTAAACATTATTGGTTTTCATAGTTGATTTGTATCGCTCATGGTGTAGAATGTGCCCAAATAATTTTGTTAAAAAAAAGCGATGAGTAATACAGCCACTAGTGCTACCACTATATACAGAACTATGATGTTGCTTTAGTTGAATGAATTTCTGAAACGGGATTCATTTTCTTTTTATCTTGATTAACTAATGAGTAGTGATTGGAAATATATAATTAAAAGGCATTGCATCGCAGTAATCAAGATCAGTTTGTTTCCTGTAGAAAATAAAGCAAATAATTTGAGAATTTCGCAATTCATGGAATAATCCTTTTATTGTATACAAAGAGAACAAGACATCGAGGAGGTCGTCTCCTTTCACGAGCAAGATTTTGAGACCTTACACTTTAAAAGCTTGTTGCGAAGTCTTCGAGAAATATATCTGACGAGCCACGAAAAGACCATATATGACACACCTCATGCCATATATGAGATCATATGTGAAAACAAACTTGGATCACTGTGGAAGGGGATAATATAGAATTTATGCACCTTCTAAATGGAATATATTTTTTTTTTCAAAATGGACTTGGTGTAGTACTACACAGTTAAAATTTTGCAGCATTCTGTCCAGTCATTTGACCGTTTTTTCCGAAAACGATTACACAACCGTAATTTAACATTATTCTGACCATATTATTGGCCATTTTATGGTCAGAATATAGTTAAATTACGGTTATGAAACAGTTTTTTCAAAAAACGGTTGAATGACTGGACAGAATGCTGCAAATTTTTAACAGTGTATGGTTGTGAACCCCTCAAATGATGCTATGGGAACACGATTATTTGAAGTTATTCGCCACAAAAGAAATACTAGTAATAAGCAACATTGTGTAAAACAGTTAAATGATGTTCTATTCCATATGCTTAAATTTTAAAGATACTTGAGAAAAGATTCTTATGAATTTTTATCACAGTTATGATAATGTACCAATTTATTCATTTTGATGTAATTTATTTGAATTTTTTTACAGAATTTAATAAGTAAATAATGTACTTTTATTTAATATGGCATTTTTATTTAATAAACGACACTTTCTTGTTGCGTCTAATTTTTAGAGACAGACTACATGAATAATTATTATAATCATTTACAAAAGTAAATATCTAGCATTTATTTTTATTTCTTTTCAATTTCAGAATAAAGAAGTCTCTGATTTTTAAAATAAGGTAAGAACTTTTTTTAATGAATTTGAATTTTTTTGCTTATTTTGTAAATGTTTGAAATATAAGCTTTAAATTATCTAATAATGGCAAAATAAATTGAAATAACTCATTTGATTTTTAGAAGAAATAAGCATAAATAACAATAATTTTTTATTCTAAATATTAAATGCATTAAAATAATTTTAAAAAATATGTTGTAACTAATTATATAAAAACAAACAAAAATCCTGCGTAAATGTTTTTAGAAAAGGGAGATTCTCAAAAGTGGGATCATTAAACGTTAACTATATGTAATTTTTAAAATTTTCAAATTTAAGGCCATTTTTTTTTAATAGTATAGTATTATGTCTATAAATATAATATATAAATATTTTTAATAGTATGTCTACAAAATTATACACAAAAATTAAAAGACAGCAACTATTCTGGAAAATTAATGAATAAAGCATTTAATTAGCAGTTGTTAACGTTACAAATATTGGACCTTTTTTCGCACGTACACTGTTAAAAATTTTGCAGCATTCTGGCAGGTCATTCGACCGTTTTTTTTTTTTTTTTTTGAAAAAAAGGTTTCATAACCATAATTTAACTATATTCTGACCATAAAATGACCAATAATATGGTCAGAATAGTGTTAAATTCACGGTTGTGTAACCATTTTCGGAAAAAACGGTCAAATGACGTGCCAGAATGCTGCAAATTTTTAACAGTGTAAGTTACAGATTTTGGACGTTGCTCTCAGTATTTAAAAAAATTCTTAAGACTAAGAATGTAGTAAATGTGTCTGTATACATATATATGTGCATAATTAACTTTTTGTTATCCAGTAATAATAATAATAAAATCAAATGCTTTGTTACGTACGTTACTTTCGGACATAACAAAATACAGAAAAATTCTTTATAGAAAAGTACTTCTATCTTCTAAAAAGCAATAAATCAGCCTGCCATCTCTTAACTAAATTATCAAAAAATCATCCGTTTTCTTTATGCATTCGTTGTTTACCATTAGAACCACCTGGAAAAAAGTTAAAACTCTTTTTCTTGGTGGTACATTGGAGCACTTAACGGTATGAATGTCCGAAATTGGCCTCTTTAGCAAAAAATAATAAAATTTTAAGATATTTATACAAAACTTTTACAATAAATTCTGTCATTTTCTGTCTCTGAATAGAATTAAAAACTCAGTGTAAAAAAAAATAAAGTCAATGATAATTAAAGTTATGTTTGAAAGGCTTAAAGTTATGACTTGTGTCCAGTGCCCACCTTTTGAGAATCGCCCAAAACACCAATATTTTTTCTAAAAAAATGCATGCATCATTTATAAATAAAAATAATTAATAAAATAAACATTTAATTTTCTACACAAAAGAGAATATACAAGTACGAGGGTCTAACTAATGTTTGATACAAAAAAAGAAAAAAAAAACAAAAAAAAAAAAAAAACATTCTTAATAAATTACTAAAACATGAGATGAAATGAAATGTGTAATTTGTTTCTCCAATCATTTTTTTCATTCCTTTCATTCTTAAACATGAGGATTATATATTTAAATTTGGGAAACGTAATCGCCGGTGATGGAGTTCAGTGATATTGATGATTAAAGTTGTGTGATAATCACAAACGTTGAGTTACTACTGCCAAAACTAGTTCTTTGGAAGTTATTAACACAGGCACCCAATGGCGTACTACTTTTGTAGACTGACTTAGTACTAAATCAAAATTTATACGTTTTCAGTCAGTGGCGTAGCCAGGATTTCGTTTCGGGGGGGGAGAGGGGGTCCAGAATTTTTCCTTCAGGTTATATATATAGTAAAACCTGTCAAGATAAAATCGTAAATAATGCTGAAAAATTCCGTTTTACACAGGTTTTTTTGTTATCAGGTGTATTTGTATAGTATTATTTTCCGTAGCACTATGGAACATTTCTGTTTAAGACAGCATTCCGTTATAGGCAGGTTCCATTTTTACAAGTTCTGTGTATTTATATAAATATACTTATTTATGTCACATGAATAGAATAAAACTTGTCAAAATAATAATTGTCTATAACAATCTTTAACAGAACCGTTACATGGTCTTAATATGAATTGCGATAGAATTAAATTTGCTGAAAACCTGTCTGAAAGGGGATTTTCATCGTTCTTTAGTGAAACATAGTGAAGCCTGTGAAAGCGGAATCTTTCTATAACGGAATTCTGTCTCAAACGGAAGAGTTGCAGAATGCCTGCGCAACGAACAATAGATCTTATTGAGGTAGTGTACCTTAGAAGCATAATTAATTACAATTCTTTCTATGGAAGCCTGTCTAAAATAGAGCTTTTTACCAGTCCCTTGCAATCTTGTCTTGACTGTGTATGTATAATAGAAGTATTTCGAGCAACTTTAAGAATTTAGGTATATCTTTACTTAATTTCTTAAAGCATGGATAAAAAATGTAAGGCCAATCTCTATAACTGAAAATAAAAATACATTGAAGTTACATTAATATTTACCAATGAAAAAGATTCACTATGATGTAAAGAGCTGAGCGCATACTGAAGAATTAAATTTAATTAACCCATTCGCTGTCATCGTGGCTTTAATTGATTAATTACTTTGTCACCACTATTTTAGAATAAAAAAAAATTGCCTCATTTATTGGCAGAAATTTCGCTGTATTAGTAAAGCGAAATTTACCTTTCTGAATTTGTGGTAGCAAACGACTTTTAACAAAAAATTTGAAAATTCTTACTTTATAGTTTTGGCAGCGAATGGATTAAATCCAATTTACGTAACATTTGCCTACAATAAAGTTAGGATCAAGTGGTTAAGTTTAAAACAGCAATTTCCATGTCTAATTTCTTGCCATTGAATTAAGAACTTGTGCTGTAATAGATATTGGATAATGATTTCACATAAGTGTCAATCGCATGAGCCGTTCATGCGATCCGCCGCGCTCCCCATGGGAGTTTTTGAGATAACCCAGATAGCATGAACATTAGCAGAAAGTTTGATTTTTTCTGATATTATCTTGCCGTGACAAATTTGAATTGAGAAAATCGCAGCAAATCTCCTGCAAGGTATGCCATCACCCACTTGCACATGTAGTTTGTTGTGAAACTGATGCAAGGCTGTCTTTAATTCACGAAAGTGACGAAAGCAAAAAACCCATCTGTTGAGATAAGAGACAATCAGCACATACGCAGAAATTTCAGAAATTTTATTTGGTAGGCACCGCTTTTTCTAAACGCTATACTTTTTAAATACGAAAAAATGCTCGAAATGAAAAGTACAAATATTGCCTAAACTTGTTGAGTTGATGGTGATAAAACCGATATATGCACCTTCTGACGGCGCTTTCGCATCAATAGATTTGATCAGGTCTATGGACCCCTTCGAACGGGTTAAACTTATAGTGTGACATGGAAAGATTACTACTTTGCAGTAAGTTTGAAGTATTTTTGATTAATTGTTTGTCTTTAGTTTGCAATAAATTTGATACAGTATGAATTTAACTTGCACGACAAGTTAGCTGCAAGTTCAAAGTGCGGTGACTTTGGCGTTTGCGTTATCTTGCTGCAGTCTTGTTATGAACTTTCAGTCTCGCCATGCTGAGCTTACTGCAACTTCACAGGTTTTCAAAGCAAGACTGTTGCAAATTTTCTGCAAACTAAAAATGCTATGTGGGAAGGTTTTAACTTTAAGAAAAAGGTCTTGCATTTTCAGCTACAGAAACTAGTAATGTAAGAAGCAAACACATCAAATACAGTTCATGCTGGAAAAACCAGTTTTGTTACAATTGTCTTATTCAGCCATAATTCTTTTGGGTTTCCATGTTTCATGTCTCGCCACTTTTGATACCATATTCGATCTAATAGTAGCTTCCGATATCTGGTCGTCTTTAAGGAAGTTAAATTTTTGTAATAAGTTTATTTGTGATGGATTAGCACTTTTTTGGAAATATTAGAATGTGTAAAAAATGGTTCATGGTGGTTTCTGTTTTTGTACTTCCCAGCCAATTTATTTTAGATGGTTCAAAACAGTTTTAGATCATTCTCGAAGTTCAGCAGTAAGCTTCGGACGGGTCGAATTTATGCAGCTCTAGAATGGACACTTAGGAGTTCCGTGGAAGGTTTTAGCGCCCTTCTAGACCATTATAATCATAAAATTCAGAATCTTCCGATTGCACCCTTAAACAACTTGATAGGAGGATCAAGAACCTCATTTCTGTATATTTCAGCATTCACAGTTGCACTGGTAAAAATGTGTCGGTCACTGCGGCCATTCAAAATGATGTCTGTCCATACCATGATTCCACGACCTTTGTATCGATGCCTTTCACGGATGTTTCCAGCCTTATTGCGTGTGATTTTCTCCCTCCATATGGTAACACGTCTGTAGTAACTCTCTCAATAAAATCGGGATTCATCCTGAGAGTCTATTGTGGTGCGTTTTCTACCTTGACCTGGTTGTTTGTAGACATTATACCAGTATTTAAACCGTTTCAGATTCTTGAAATGACGCTTTTGGCTATTTTTAAGTCTTTACAGACCCCTAAGAGTGTCTGTCTTGCTTCCATTCTCCGTATCGCACGCAATTTCACAAAATCGGTCAAATGTCATCTGGACGATATATTCCACCTACTAGAAGCGAAAGTTTTACCTTATTACTCGTACTATCCTTAAAATTAGACTTCAAATTACCCACGTGCGCTCCTTTTCACACGTGAACCGAAAGAACGGGCTGAGGCCTTGCATATGAGGTATTTGCATATATTTCTGTAGCGAATGTTAATCCCATTGGACTACTTGATAACGTTGACATTGAGTTAGCTTTCTGGAAGTTCCTTTAATAGAATTAACATAAAGCACCTTTTTGTTCCTTTAATTTTTCTCGCCAGTGTATTTTAACAGTGGCAATAAATAACAAGTCCAAAAATAAAGTTACTTTTATTAATTGCAGACAGCAGATTTAAAGTAATTTTTAATATTGTCCGTTATAAAGTGATCAAAGATAAGGGTCACGAAACCGAACTTATGTACCGTCATTGCGTTCGTATAAACTCGTTCTTTCCCATAAGTGTCGACAACAGAACCCCATCGAAGTCCAAGATAAAGAAGTTTTGCGTTTAATCTAGTTACAGTAAATTTGTGTAAACGGAATAGCAGGTATACTTGCATAGTTATCCTTCCGTCTCAGGACATTAAAATGTTTTTGCGTATGAGAGGATTCCGTGTTTTCTGAAAACCTGGCAAGAAGGATTCACAATTGGAACAAGTTTCATTTAAGATAGGTTTCAAACATTAGCAAGCACAAATATATAGTGTTGTTTTCGTCGAACCTTGAATTGTTTTCCTTTGAGATAGGTCATCTTCACATATTTTCCTGTAATAGATTTATGCTCTTCAGAGGTGGTGTTATAGCAGCGGTTTCCAACCTGGGGTAGCATACCCCTGGGGGTACGTGGCGGGTCTGCAGCGGGTATGTGAAAATAATATCGGTAATGGTGGAAGTCACAAAAATGTTAGGAATATCAATGTAAACTTCAAAGATATGGTTTAATTTTCTATTACTCTCTTCACTCCCCCCCCCTTTTCTCCTTCTAAGTTTAAACTGTTCTGGAGCAATTGGGCGATTTTGATTGGTCTCCCTGAATATGCGCGTGAGATCGACCCCGTAGCTGTTTGTCAGCCGTATGTCGCATTTCACCGTTGGTAGTAGAGCTGAAAGGTACGTCTTTCTGACTCTCTGTCCACCCCCCACCCCTTTTTTTTACACAATGTTTTAGTTTTACTTTTATTTTAAGCACTGATGAGGAAACCTTAGAGGTTTTGAAACAGCTGTATGCTTTTAAACATATTTTATTTGTGCCTTTATACGTTGTTTCTTTTTCTTAATATCAATGTGATTTGCATCTATTTATTATATGGTTGTGATAAGAAGATTACTAATGAAAAAAAAAAGCATGTTTACGTTATCTTCTTGAGTGGAGGGAGGGGGAAGGGGGGCATGCTTATGGGAAATGGGGGTACTCCGAAATTAAAAACCTAAGAAAGGGGTACGTGAAAGAAAATGTCTGGGAAGTGAGTTCGTTTTAGCAGTTTTAAGGGATACTGTGAAAACGGAAAGTATTTATAACGGAAATCTGCCTAAAACGGAAAAGTTCATAGCTCCGAAGAAAGATATACCTTTGGATTATACCTTCTAAGACGAACAACTCCCTAAAGCGGAATTTTTTATAGATCCTTTGTGATTCTGTCTTAGCAGGGGTCGGACCCCCTGGACCACCCTTGGCTACGCCACTGTTTTCAGTACCACTAGGGAGTGAAAGTAAAGCTAATATGAATCAATTTACAGTAGGGCATTCGGCGTATTTGTCCTGGAACCGCACTTTCAAAAAGTCCTCAAACTTCTAAACTAATCCTGATAAGAGAATTAATGTGTATGTAAAGTAGTTTATGGGCATCTCAAAAAGAATATATGCCAAGAGCCTCCAGGTCAATTAGTAGATGCTAAAATTCTAATATATAAAACTGTATGTTAATATTACTAAAATGATACGTAAATGGTCTGCTTTTATTGACATTCTTACTTGGTGTACTACCTTAACTATATACAAAAATTATCATTATATTATTAAAACGGAAATTTTCATAAAACAATTTGGCAGGGGTAGAGACAGAATACAACTCATATAATGTGCTTATATGCATTATTGGCTGCCTTATACCGGGTGGCCGGTATCAAAACACCCCTACTCCGACATCCTATATATCGAACTACTCAGTGTAAAGGCACATACTATTCAAGACATGGAAAAACAGATTAAGCGACAATAGTTTAGTTCCAAAAACCCCGGCAGACGGCAGTGTACAACAGAAAATAGGAAAAGAAGACAAAAATAACATAAGAAAACCAAACACATGCGACAAGAATTGTTTCCGCTTTAATTTTTGTAGCACTTATGAAAAAAAAAAGGTAAAGAAGCTTAAACTGCCATTGTAGTTTCAATTTCGCATTTAAGAGCTCACACTAGTCACTCAAAAAGACCCGGATTATAATGTTAATCTATGGAGAATTTATTTTCAAATATCTCGCTTGAATTTTGATATTTTCGAATGTTTTTTTTTTTTTTTTTTTTTGCATAGGATAGTTGAGGACAATCTACAGCCGGGTTTGTTTTTACTTTTTTGATTTTGATTTCAGATTTTTTTAAAAAAATTACTATTAATTTCGGAACCTGTTGTCAAATTGAAACTATCCTAATATAAAAATAAACTATAACCAAAATCGAAAAAGTGAAAACTAGCCCTATTGTAGATTGTCCTCAGCTATTGTATGCAAAAGAAATCATTCAAAAATATTAAAATCAAAGCGAGAAATTCGAAAATAACGTCCACCATAGATTTTACATTGACGTTTTCCTTTTTTGCCATGACAGAAGTGGGCTCTTAAGCAAAAAACTTTGTATAAACCCATGGTTTGTGGTGATGTTCTAGATATGAAAGAGGATGTAAACTGGGGTGAATGTTATTTCTTCAGCAGTGTTTCAATAATGAGAAAGTAATCAGTCATGCGTTTCCACCATCCTGGTCATCTTGTTTTCCGGCTTTTAATCAGTGTGGTTTTTTGCTGTGGGGACACTTAAAAAATCGAGGTTTGTCAAATGTTTATTGAGGACGTTTAGTAACCTTCGCATATCTGAAAGACGGTATCACTCCTATCGTGAAAAGCCTCTAAATCTACCAGTTAATATTACTGTTGAACAAGTTGTCCACATCTTCTAGAAGAAAACCATATTAAGCAGCATTTCGCCCGACGATAAAGCTCTTGTCACGTGAACTTTGGTACTTGTAAATAAATTGTGTAGCTATGTGTCTTTTCAAACTATGACCAGTTATACAGCGCCTTCTAACGGTGTTTCTGGAATTATTTTTTTTCTCAAAATCCGTTTCCCCGTGTCTTTAATAGTATATGAACAAAATTTGAAGCTTTTACACTGAGCAATTCGATTACATAGAGAAGTCAAAGTAGAGGTGTTTTAATTTTGGCCACACTGTACATACTATTTTGCATATAACTAAACTAAACCTAAACCTTCTGTCGCTACATTCCATTAAGGGCCATGACCTAGAGTGCTTAGCCCTGTTCTCTTGACAATGGAACCTGAGGTGTTTTACAGGATATGTCCCGGTCAGGTGGTCAACTATACTGTAAAAAAAAAAAATCTGTAAAGTTACTAAAGTTTTTCTCGGAAACTGGGATTCCTAGGACTTTTTATGTAACGGCAACAACAAAAATTCATGTAACAGACACACTTTTGCGCTAAAAATCAAAAAATCTGTAAGGTTACTAAGAATTTTTTAGGAAACTGGGATGCCTAGAATTTTTCATGTAACTACAACCCGGGTTACAAATAAAATTTTAGTAAGATTACTGTAATTTTAGCAGATTCATTTGTAAAGTTACAGATTTCTGTAGCTTTACAAAAACTAGTTTTATAGATTTGCAGCTTTTTTTGTACAGTTTCAGATGAAAGTTTAGTAAGCATGTAACTTTGCATCTGTAGAACTACAGATTTTTTTTTTACAGTGTACACGCGGGACACTAGGTGTTAAGTTTCCTAGCAAGTTTGTTACTCATTTTATCGACACCTAGTGGATGAAAGGAAGATTATGCATATACCAGTTTGACTTATATCGCTGATGGATAAATGGACCTGTTTAACTAAGTGTAGTTTACTCGTATCCAGTCCAACGTCTCTTAATTTTAAGCATGTATGATTCAAATAATTCTTGAATTTCCTTGCTACTTAAAGAAGGGAACAAAATGTATTTATTTTGTTCCCGGAAAATCGTGCTAAACAAGCAGAAATATTACAACTTTTACAGACATTAGTTGCTTTTACTGTAGCATTATCAAGCAAAACTAGCAGCAAACAAACGTAAATTCATATTTTTAAATATGGTCTTAAAAGTTACATCAAAGGATAGCTACATAAATTCTGTTTCTCTCCCGTGAGGATGTCTCATTGCTAAAATCTAGATTTCTGATATAAAAAAATGTATTGTTAAAATTTCTAAAAAACAATCATTGAAATGCACTAATACGAAATTCACACTATGGATTTACATTACTCATCAATTAGGCTTGTAATTTTACTGTTTAGTGTTACCAATAAAATTGTAGAAAATTGGAATGGATAATATTGTTTAACTATTTAATAATTCTATAACGAGGAGAAAATATTTTTCTATTAGATTTCGTTTTATCATGGGCTGAAAAAGGTGTATAGAGACACTGAAAATTCTTTAACTCATTTCATTCCAACCAGAATAGAAGGTTCGTGTAGCAATACCAGAAGGCTCGATTACCACAACTATTAAGCTTACCATAGTTTAAGAAACACAGCGATATATGTTTTATTATTACTTTATTTTTACTTAACGCTAATTTACATCTATTTTCTACTGAAATGTGACACAGAACAATGATATTTTTTTTGTTTTTAGCATACAAATACAATCCATAGAAATATACAAAATTTTATATTGTCTATGCCAAATGCTCGTATATCATTAAAATTTGACAGGTTTCAATAAAGTTTCGCTGATACTACTGTGTTTTTCCACACAAAATGAGCAAATTAGCTGCAGCTGACATGTCACAAATAATGAAAATCAGCTTATAAGTAGATCGCTTATGAGTAAATACTTATATATGGTAACTTATCATATAATTAAATTATAATAACTTATATATGAGTAAAGTTATTTGTGAGTAAATGCAAAATTCTTAGATTTCAGGAATTCTTTAAACCAACAAATGTAGAAGATGCCTTTTCACGATACAGGCCGGAAGGACTTCTTTTAGCGAGGGATAAAATATTTCATCTAAATAAATTTATTGATAAAAAAATGTAAAATCAAATAGGAAAAATAATAGATATAACATTTGTTTTTGTTAGACGGGGAGAAAAAAGAAGCTTCTTATCGATCATCTCTAGTTCTTTTTTAAATTGGAATAAAATATACGTAATATGTCGAAAGGTGGCAAGTGCTTGTATAAACAGCAATCATGCGTGTTTGACAGATCATCATTTTACGGTCGGTAAATCTTTTATTCTTTATATTTTTGGTAGCTCATGTAACAACTATTTTATTCAACCAAAAGTGGGTAGCCTGAAATATTATCTTATAAATAATGTACTAAGGAATATTCGATTGAGGTAAAAAGACTTTGTAATTTGATAAATGATGTAAGTTTTATGTCAGTACAAAACATATTATTTTATAAATGAGTGAGGTATTTTTTATATAATTGAAAACTTGGTGGATAAATTTGGAAAAGAGTTTTCGAATTTTATGTCGTTTTTGAGAATATTTTTTAAATAATGAGTGTTGACGTGGTTTGAGTTCATAACCTCTAACCTTTTATGTATTTTTTATATATCACATTTAATATTCATACAACATTTTTTTGTATTTAAAAAAAAAATGAGGTTATACACTGCACTGGAGTTTCTTATTGTATTTATCACACCGAGTGATCCGAAAGCAAAAATGAATAACTGAAAACCCGCATGATGAGTTTTCGTAGAAGTGTATTAAATACAAAGGGTACTAGGAAATTTTTTCAATACGGATTTATTTATCAAAATTTTTCAAAGTAATTTCCGTTACAGGCAATACAGTTCTCCAAACTCCGAAACCAGTCCTTAAACCAGCTCTGCCAAGTTTCACTTGGCAGTAAGGAACACTCATTGTCCCAAGCCCTCAAAAGTGCCTCATCACTGGAAAACCGAATCCCTTTCTGCTTCAGTTTCACATTCGGTTACAGTACGAAGTCTCAGGGGGCAAGATTTGGACTGTAAGGAGGGTGTTCAAGAAGTTTCAGTGCTGTAGTATCCAAATATTCAGTGCAGGCTTTGGTCCGGTGAGCTGGAGTTTTGTCATGATGGAAGAACCATTTATTCATTCTCGACTTTGGTTACAGGTTCTTCTTAGATTCTATGACATTAGGTAGGCACTGTTCATTGTACCACTTAGCAGCAACTGTCTTCTGTGCGTCCAAAACGACACACTCAGCAATTCCACTCCATTTGAAAAATACAGCTATCATTTTCTTTTTGGCAGATCGAGATTTTCTGACAGCTACCGGTGTGTCCTCATCATCAAAGACCCAGATTTTGTTTTGAGACTTAGTCGGCACATTTTAATAGTATAGCCAGGTTTTGTCACCTGTCACGATGCTGTTCACATACCGAGATTATCCTTTACCAAACATTTTTAGCAACTCCCAGCACCAAGTCACATTTCGTGTCATCTGCTTCTCAGTCAGTCTGTGTGATCCAGAGACAACACAGTTTCTTGATGTGCAAATGATCATGCAGAATTGAATGAATTCCAGGTGCATTTAGGCCCAAGGAATCCTCTATATGCTTGTAAGTTATTCATCTGTCTTCGTCAAGCATTTTCCTCACAGCAGTAATGTTTTCCTCCGTAATTGACGTTCGGGGCCTTCCCCCTCTTTCAGCGTCCTCCAGGGAGAAATTTCCTCTTTGGAATTCTCTGTACCATCTGTGTATAGTCATACGATGTGAACAATCATCATCAAGTGCAAGAGTCATTTCTTCTATGCATTGGTTTATGTTTAAACTACGCGCAAAGTTACACCACAAAATTGCCCTTATCTCACTTCGTGACCAGGACACCACTGGAAGAACTTTACATGATCACAGCTAATGAATAACTAAGCCTACAGACTTGTGGTTACGTGCATGTGCATAAGTATGAACCTATGTCAACACGCAGCCACAAGCAGCCACCTGCGACTTTTTGTTTCATCATATTGCAAAACTTTCCTAGTAACTATTAAAAAGAACGAAAGTTATTGCGAAACATATGCGTTTTAATGTAGTGGAATTCCCGTAAATCTAATGTTAAATCAGTCTAGAATCTACTGCATTCAGACGCGGCAAACTAAAAAGACAGGCCGCAGCCGGATGCGTTATACTTGCTTCTTCTTATTTTTTCAGGTAGCTTGATTCACATGATGCTCTAATGCACAAAAAGATCTTAACGTCACTCTACTGTTCTAATGTGTTCGACAGACTGACTTTTTTTGTTAGCCTCGAAATTCAGAGAATCGACGTTATAAGGGAGGACCCTCCCCCCTCCTTTCAATTGAAGACCGGGTCGTACATTGGTAGTACATAACAGAACCTATAAAATGAGTTCCAATCCTGTAGAGGAACAAAAAACTGGAGATCTTATATGTTAAGATGTTTTATATTTAAATTAACAAAAATAGTTTTTGTAGTGGTGGTCCAACAAACGCAAAAGTTCTTAACAGATGCAAGGATAGAAGCAGAATGATAGAATTACAAAATTATTCCACGCCAACATCTTACGAAATCGAAGGCAATTCTAGAATTCAACGAGTGCCAGAAATTAACTGTTACATGAAGAACTATGGGGAAATTTAAATTACTAGCGAGAACTAGGGTGAGGACTATAGTCGCCAATTTATCTTCTAGTAACGCCAAGTCTTGCAGACAGAAATCTACAAAATTTTTATATTACCCATGAAATAAATATATCTGCGTTAAATTTATGGAATGAATAGGATGGGAAAGTAATTATCATAAATCTTGTTATATTTAAGTACGTTTAGGGAAAAAGTTAAACTAACAAACTCCTTCCCAAAAGGTACATATTGATTTCGTTAAAACTTTTATCATAGAAAGAACTCATGATATCATGAAGAATGATGCCAATTTTATCGGTCATCGTCGAGGTTTAATATTTTAAAAATATTTGTAAATTATCCACTTAAAAACTAATAAGAATCACTAAATGTTTTATTAAAAAATATTACAATTTTTTCAAACAACGTAGTCGTTACAGAGAGGCTAATTAGTATAGAAATGAGTGAAATATAATGAATTATATACCATCCACAAATTACAAAATGAAATTTTTCATATTCATGACATTCGGCTCCATTATTTGTGAAACAAAATTCAACTGGATTATGGAAAATCGCGGGTTTTTCTTCAAGGTATCCACATTTAAACCATGCATATTTAATTATGTCAACAAATCGAAGCGATGAAAATTTATTAAAAGGACAGTTGCATTTTTTGTGTTCTTTACCCATCATCTCGTTTTATTGACATGCCCAAATATACGTGGTTAAAATGCAAATATTTTGAAAAAAGGAATTTCCCAAAAGCCAGTTGATTTTTATTTCACAAGTAACGGAACCAAATGTCACAAATGTAAAACTTTTCGTTTATGATTTGTAGATTGTGCAAACTTTCATTATGTTTTACTCATTTCTATACTAATTATCTTTTCTCTCATGATTATACTGTTTGAAAGTATTGGAAAATTTTTGAATAAAATATTTAGGAACTTTCATTAGTTGCATCATAGATACTTTACAATTTTTTTAAAACATTAAGCAGCAATGCTGTTTTGTCTGTGTTTATGTTTGTCCCACGATGTAAGATTCCATCGAAATCAGCTTACAGCCGGGGATATATTTAGGTTATGACAAAGCAATGCCAACATTTAAAAAATGTTTTAAGTTTATATTCATTCAGTTCTCTGCGGTTTTTCGTCAAGTGCAGCCTAAAATCCTTCTTTACCTTTAAGCATGAAAATATCAGTCGAAGAGTTTGAAAGCGATAGCAATGAAATTATATTTGCTAAAGAACAGCGATACAACTTCAAAACAAAAACCTGAAAAAGTATATATGCTAGGATTAAACTACGTTTAGTACAAAACACAATTTAGTAGTGAATCTACCTGACTAAGTAAGTTGCCATATTTGACAAAGCAAGTTTCTACATTTTGTGATACCAGCGAAGGACAATCTTTTTATCTTAACGGTGTTTTAATAAAACCCATATAAAATTTTTTGGTAAGAAATATTTAGGTACATTCCTGATACGATCCTAACCTTACTTAAAAATTATTTTGAATGCATTTTTTTTTAGTTTTATATCGTATTTTTTACTGCCAGTCACTGGCGGCTGTCTCAGTCCGAATGAAAAGTTTATTGTCAGTCACCGGTGACTGACGAGATCTAAACTGAATGTTCAGTGTCAGTCTCTGATGACTGACACGGCGCTTAACGTAATAAAAATACTAAACCCTGACGATGGTCGATAAAATGGGTATCATTCTTCATCATATCGTGAGTACTCTGTGTGATAAAGTTTCAGCGAAATCGGTATGTATCTTTTGCGTAGGGTCCCTTGTAAGAAGTCGCAGTATGTTGTATGAATCACGCATAGATAAACCCAAATACAAACGTGAATTTATTTTTACTGAAATTCGATAAAAATATTTTTAAGGCGAATTTAAAAGAATTATTACAAAATTAATGACAAAACAGGGCCAAGAAAATGGTTGCTTTGAGTTGTGATTTCGCACTTTTTTTTAATTTTTAGCTTAAAAGCGTATCTTTCTCAGTCACAGACTGAAAAGTTAAAAAAAAATTAATTAAAAAAATCATACGTAACCATATATTTTAATTATGGAAAGAAAATTTGCCTCCTACTGTTCATTTATCTTTATTCATTTATGATTTGTTTATTGATCTTAATTTATTCATTTATTATTTGTTTATTTATCTTAAGTTTTGATGCACATCTGGGTAGCTTTGCAGCGTCAGCTATGGGAAGCTATTGTAAGTTAATTCTTTTATTTGCTTAAACAAAACTTTCGATCAGGAGAAATATTTTTATACAAAAGTCAATTAATTTTGTACGCCAATTACGTAATTTGTTAATGGAATTTTAAAATGTCTCCAGGACTATTTTTTCTTCCTCTATATTCACGGTCTTAAACTAATTCAGAATTAAATGAAACATTTAAAAATGTTTTGGAGAAAAATATTTAACTTTTTAAATTATTTTTCAGTACCATCATGGGGAAATTTTAAAAGTTTTTATCTGCTAATAAGTCTTTGACAATCTAACAAAATGCAGTCAAATTTTATTAAAATGGAAACAGAGTTATAAAGTTTGTTTAATGATTGCAAAAATACGCTACCATGGTGTGTAACAGAACTAAAAATTATCAGTTATTAAAGAAACAGATTATTTTTATTATTCTATTGAACTATAATCAACATTTCATTTGTATAAAAAAGGGTATATTTAGACGGTTGTAAACTAATTTTTTAATAAATAAAACATTTTAGCACTTCATGTACCAAATTATACATAAATAAAAAATAAACTTTCCAAAGCGTGTTTTCTTAATTTTTAAAAATACGTTGGTAGATTTCAGTAATCATGAAACAAATTTGACAAAGTTTTCGTCCATTCAAACTTAATTAACTAATACGGTATTTTCATGAGTTCTTCGACTATTAACAACTCTACCTAAAACATTTCTTCAGGGTATCATTGTTATTATATTATAGGATAAGGAAATGTGCAACATGATAAAGCATAGTACCAAAATTCATGCTTGCTTACATTACTGCTAACCGATAGTGAAGTGTGCCAGATGAATCGCGGAAATCGGCTTATCTATCACAAAAAAAACAAAAAATCTCCTTAAAATATACGATATTTTGTTATACTGCTCGGATGGGTTTACCACTTTTCGATCCTGAAGAAAATGATGGCCGTTCAAATTTTAAGTTGTCGATTTAAGACAAAAATTTTCGGATTTAAATCGCACAAAAAATACTTACAATTCGAATATTGAAAACGCGTCCTTTGAAGAGCATGAGAATTTCAACCAAATCGGTTGATTCAATCTCGATTTTTACCTGGTACCGTTTTGCAAAAAAATGAGTTTCCAGGCTGCGCAGTCGGTTTGAAAAATAGCCAACTCTAACTCCGATTCCGACTCCGGAAATTTTAACTACTCCAAATCAGACGCCTAATCTGACTTCGACTTCGGGCTGGCTATAACACTATTATTTCCTGTTGGTTAAAATTATAAGGAAACACAAGAAAAATAATGCGAAAATTTCACTAATTCGGCAATAATTCTGTTTTTATGGTTTCAAATTATATGGCTTCAAATTCCGGCCCTACTCCACTCAATCTCCACAAAAAAATTCCGATTTTTATAATATAGAATTAAGATTCTTTAAAAAAATATATACTGCAAACACATTTATGGGAAAATTTTCTCGTATATTTCAGATTACGATATGTTCACAAGCCATAGAATACAGAGTAGCAGCATTAATGGTTACTTAGACTCTTAGTTTTACATTCTAATGAAGACTCATCGAAAAACTAAATGTATATTACAATAAAAGAAAAAGGGTGGTTTAAACATCATAAATTTTGAAGCCGTATAATAAAAATGGAGATTTTTTTTAAATATTTCCCTATAGTTTAGTATGGTATATTTTTAAAGATTTCGTTAACTGAAATTCATTATCGCTATTAATATTTTTACCAAAAAAAAAATGCATCCGACACGTCCTTGGAATAATTTAGTCCAGTTATGGCTTGGTCCGGCCCGGGTATGCAAGGAAAATGTAAGCTTGTCCGAGTTTGCTAAAAAAATTCAACTCGTGCTCAGACACTAACATCTAACTATCCTATACTGCTCTCTAAGTTATATATACAGGGTGACAATTATTGAGCTATATGAAATAAAACGTAAGCTAATTAAAAACTACCGAGCGCGCAAGCTTTATACAACATGCAAATGTCACTACAGATATTCGGATTTAGGTTACGACGTGTTCGATATGGCCGCCATCATTGGCCATGACGAGGCGCAGACAAAAAGCAAAATTCTACATGACCCGCAGACGTATCGGAACATCGATGCTGTCGATGACTTCCTGAATGGCGGTTTTCAGCATAGCAATGATTTGGGGGTTATTTATGTCTGTAACGTAGCCCCAAAAAATGAGTGACATATATTCAAATCCGGAGAATATGGCGGCCAAGGGAGTCCCATTCCAGTGGCTTCTGCGTACCCCAGAGCCAGAATGCGGTCCCCTAAGTGCTCCTCTAGGACATCAAACACTTTCTTGGTCCGATGGAGTCGAGATCCATCTTGCATGAATCACATTTTGTCAAAATCATGGTCATTTTAGATAAAGGGGATGAAACCATTTTCCAAAACCTTAACGTACAGTAGTCATCGTCCCGTCAACAAATATCAGACCGATTAGTCCGTGACTGGACACTGTACACCACAGAGTCACCCGTTGTGGGTGGAGAGACTTCTCCATCGCGAAATGCATATTCCCAGTCCCCTAAATGCGCCAATTTTGCTTATTGACGAACCCATCCCAATGAAAGTGGGCTTCGTTCCTGAACCAAGCCATGTTCGATTCAAATTTCTGTTCGTCAATTCTTTCGACAGTAGTGTTTGCGAAATACAACCGCTGTTCTATGGCCATGGTTCTTAATGGCTGATGGGTTTGAATTTTGTACGAGAAGAGCGGCAGGTCTTCAACAACAATTTGTCGCAGGGTCTCCCGGTTGATTCCCACCTGTTGTGCAGCTTGTCTGATAGATTGCCTTTGGCTGGTTTGAAATACAGCTCGTGTTTTCCAGATATTTCAGGCGCTCTCACACTTGTTTGTCGACCGACATTGCCAACACTGTCATCACAAACACTACCATTTCTCTCAAATTCTTCATTGTTAGCACACTTGGACCGGTTGTCTTCAACTTGTACTCGGTCGCAAACTTGTTTTGAGCCACCATCGGGCTGTTATTGCTCACATAGTTGGCCTTCACAAGTGATATACGCTCAGGCAAGTTGTACCGTGACATTTTCACTTGCAAAGTTCAACCGACAATTTGAGTGCCCACAATAACAAGTTGCGTGCGCATGCGCATACTAGTTCTCATCATGCTTTCGGTCAACCACGAAGTTTGAACTTCATCATGCAAACACTTCAGAAGTTAAGACGGTTTAATTTCATATAGTTCAATAATTGTCACCGTGTATTACGTTTCTCTGTTAATGTTGTGAAACTATTATCAGCTCATGCAGCATATTTTACTTATACTTACCCCAGTCATCTCCATTGAAACCTGTTTGTATTTTATCAACGTAGTTAGATTTTTTCAGATTTGTTATTTTGGGCCGGTCAACTTGCTTAATTTTTTCATCAGCCCCGTCCGGCCCATTGACAAAAAATATCTTTATTCTGCTGATTCGGCCGTTTGAAAAATTACCTTCATTTTGCTGGGCTTGGGCCCACACAGAGCTCTCTGCCTCGGATTCTGCAAACCCAAAAAATCCGAGAAAACGGTTTTCATCTACTCTGTACATTGGGCAGTCCATTGGGCACCTTTAACTTGGGTAGCCTGGTATAGTAAAAAATTAACAATAATAATTCATTTTATAGATTTAATATTGCAAATAATTAGTCTAATTTCACTTCAAACTGTCTAATAAAGAGCTGGAGTTGGCTTGTTTTTTAGCGACACCGACTACGACTCTTTTGGTTCAAATATTGGCCTGACTCCGACACAGACTCCTCAGCCCTGATTTTACAACGTTTTAAAATAAAGATAACAGTGCACTATAACGCCATCTATGAATAAAAAAGTGAATTTGTATTCCACATTGATGTTATTATATGAATCGGCTCAAAATAAATAGTTTTGAAAGCGGCACAGCTTCTACCTTCGAGTAGCAGACAGTACGCTAAAAATGATCCTGTTCACTTTAACAACAAAACGTGGAAAATTTTTCAACCAATACGAATTTCGAAAAAAACTGCTTTTCCACGACGTTTTTGACGGTTTAAGGGGGAAAAATATAAAAAAAGTAATTAAAAAAAAAAATGTAGCATGCCTTAATATGATGTCAAAATTAGATGTTAATATTGAGAAATTTAAAGTTTGATACAATTTCTGTATGTAGAAGACCACTTAAGATAAATTTGATTGTAGCTTTAATTAGTAGACGTTATTACTAATCGATTGGTACTAGTCCAATTTTTATACGATGATTTGCGGCATGGTTAGTACGGTAGGATAACTTTATTTTCCATGCCTGTGCGTGCATAAGGTCTTTAATTATTTCTGTACTAAATGAGACACTTTTAAAATTTTCGGCATGATTCTTTGAATTCTGTATTATTCCATTAAACATTAATTGGACCCAATTTTTTTAAACATCGAGCATCGTAAACAATCACATCGTGAACATCGTAACAAAAGTTCTTATCAGCTAATTAATCTTTAAAATCCGAAGAAGATGTAGTTATTTTCTTTTAAATAAAGGAGAAAAAAATTTACTTAATGATCTGTAACAATTTATTATTTAATATTTAACTAAACGTATCGTCATTTATCATTATTTGTTTGACATTCATTAAAATAGCTTACCACGATCAGTAATTAAGAAAATATACGTAATTTGTCAAAAGTTTATGACTATAAAATTTATTTTAAAAGTACTGATTAAGAGTATGGATTTTTTATGTAAGGAATTAATTACATTTCAAATTAAAAATAATGAGAAATTATATTGAAGAAATTTATTACATTTTTATTTCCGCCCTTGTATAAATAATCTGCCGTTAAACTTTTTTTACACAAATAAAATTACAGTAGAACCTCGATTATCCGAAGTAATTGGGACCGACCCTATTTCGGAAAATCAAAATTTTCGGATATTCGAGAATGCTTCAATTTTAAGATTAAGGAGAAATATATGCAATATTTCGTATTATGGTAACAAGTACTTAATAAAAGTAAAGCAATAGCAAAATTGAAATAAGAATAAATTACCTAAATTTTAATTTTGAAATTAAGTACCTTTTACATATATCGCAAGGGTTTGAAAAAATGTTTTGTTTATTGAATTTTCGATAAATGTTTTGGCAATTTCGATTGTCTTTGCTTTAAAGCTCTATCACGAAGTTTTTTTTAATATTATTAGTTCACTAGTATTACAGTCTTTCTGCTGCTCCAGCCATGCCAAACCTTTTGCCAAAACATTCAAAAGTTTCAGAATTGTTAATTTGTTCGTTTCTTCGTTTCACACCGCAGCTTACTGGAGTTCAAGTTAAATTCAAAGGAACTCTAAGAAAGGGGATAGAAAATATTTATATATACTCGTAGTTCGAAATGGACAGCTTGCACACTAGAAATATAGTAGTAAAAAAAGCTTTCAAAATGGATTTTGCGCACAAGGAATGTGATAGAAAAAAAAAAAAAAAGAAGCTTTAAATGGATTTTGGTTAATCGAGAGTTTCGGTTAAAACAGTTTCGGATAAAAGAGGTTCCACTCTATCACTAAATCCATGACGTTTAAATTTATAAAATTCTGTAAAATAGAAGTACATTTTATTTCAGCCCCATTAGATAATTTCAAATATTTTTTCTTATGTTTACTAATTTCAACTATCTATATAATAAAAGCCTAAGTCATGTGACTGTCATCAACAGTTCCGGGTTGACCACTTCACTTTTTTGTATGCCAAGAGGCCAATTTGGTAATTTAATATTACCCGGGAGCAAGTGATAAATCGCCAAATATTGTAAATATTATGTCATCAGTATTATAATAGTCCATTTTATGCGAGTCTCATAAACAATTTTTCGCGTGGTAAATTAAAACAAAGCTTTGATGTTGAAATTAAATGTCATGGTTTATGGTATTATTTATTACTTTTTTTTCCTTTTTTAAAAGCAATAATTGAAAGTCATAAATATTAAATATTTCAATTTTAAAGTTATGCATTTTAAATAAAATGAGTGAAAGTACTATATTTTAAATGAGATTAATGAAATACTAAAAAAATACGACGGGAGAATGTTTGGCGATTTATCACCTGCGCCCAGCTAACAAAAAAATGTCGATTTCAGGATTTCTGTATCAGAATCATCGGATTTGGCTAAGGATTGAGCAAGTAAATTAAATTATGTATAAAAGTAAAGTGATACAATGCTTAGCATATGTTTAAGGGAGACCAAACTGGTCGCCAAGGGCGGCTAGTATTGCAAATAATAAGACTTTTACAATAATTATACTGCGCCGAAAAAAATTGATAAAATAGAGCCAGTGGATGTTTTATCTATACCATAAAATGTTTATGAAAAGGAAAAAAAAATAGAAAAATTACTACGCACAATAAATAAATAAATAAATAAATAAATTTATAATTAAATATATAAATATATATATATATATATATATGAATAACTAAATAAATAAATATAAATAAATATATATATACATATACGAATAAATAAATATAAATATATATATAAATAAATATATGAATAACTAACTAAATAAATACGCATTTATGTATGCAAATGTCTTATTTCTGAAATCTTTCTTAAGGATTTTTTAGCGTAATAAAAATTACATTATTTTATTAATCAGTACGAACCACAGATAGAAACAAAGAACGAAAAATTATGGATAATGCATCAGATAAGGGTTCTCGCTGTCCTTTTACGAGCATTAGCAATTTGGCTAATCCAAAATAAAAAACGTTTGGCAAATGAAAAGAAAAATAGCAAAATAAATTCGTTGTTAATCATTGAAAATTCGATCTTTAACCCCTTAATGTATACCCCTTTTTTCGATATGTTCTAAAATAACAAAAAGTTTTTGTAACTGCTTATAGATCAGTTATTCATCAAAAATTAATTATATGCTACAGAAACTGAAAAGAAAAAAAATAACTTTATTCTAAATGAAAGAAAAAAAGAATCTGATTTAACTCAATAAAATGTTATGCAATAAAACTTCTGATCCCAGTTAACTCAGAATTTAAGATATTGCATTCAATGAATTCTGAAAAATTCGAAATATAAACAGCAAAATGTGTAAAAACTTTATTTTTCTAGAATTCTTCGGCTTTTCATTGAAGTCCATACTTCGAAGGAAATTTCAAAATAGTACTGTTGCCTATTGGGCACATTAATCCATACTGAAATGGCATTTTTGCACTGCGGCTTTGGCTGATGTTAAATTGAATTGGTGTTGGATTAGTATCTCTAAAAATAATGTAAATGGTACGGTACGATTGAACATGATAAGTGACATCAATCGTTCAGTAGTGTAAATTAGAGTGTCGCCTGTACTGATACACACACACACAAAAAAAAAAGAAAAAAAATCAGCGCACGCAGTTTGGCGAATCTAATCATCCGTTTACTCGCCAAATGAACCATTTTGTCGTGATTTGGCGAGCGGCAGCGAAACTATGCATGATAATATAAAACTCTTTCGTATTCTAGTAAATAATGTAGTGATGTTTTATTTTTTCATACAATGAAATGATATATCCAAACAAACAAAAAATAACTCATTATTAATGCATTTTAACCAATCGCTGTCTGTATCTAGTAATGTGTGGGTATTCTTTTGCTCAGACCAGTATAAGTTTTTTAGAATTTATACGCACCACATAATGAACTAAAAATTAGTTAAGATTAAAAATGAGAACCACATTTTAAACAAACTTAAAGTAATTATGACTCATAACCGTCCTGTAAATGAAATATTTTGTATGTCCGGGCAAATGAAATAAATTTCACAAATTTCTCATTAAATAATATTCTCTATAAATTTTTCACAATCCATAATCTAAAAAAACGTATTTTAGTAGAACAGAGTAATGCATATAATTTTATAATGTTTGAAGTATTGTAACGTTATATACACTGGTGTCCAAAATTAAGGACCGATCACAAAATGCTAATTTTCAAGTACGCGAATACTCAAAAGGAAATTATATAATTCGAATAATTACTATCTCTGCAGCACAGCTAGTCCATATAACATATCATTCATGCCACACATGGTCACAAGTGTCATAGTCGCTACGGTGAAGCAAAAAATAGGAAATTCCATACATCTCATCATGAGTCTCAATTGATCACTATATGTGACTCCACTGAGACGTCACTGTGACTGCTGCTTTGTGACGAGTCACCATGTGACTTTACAATATAGTTACATTTTGACTCTCATGTGACTCTCATCTGCAAACTCAATTTCAAAGTCATCGTGAACGCTGCATTATTATAAGTTACCAAATAATGTCACATTAAAGTCACATGATGACTTTCAGGTGACAGAGAGACTACTGTGAAGTCACCATTGTGCTCTTTTGTGAAAAGTCACCTTGTGACTATACTGTGATATTATTTGGTGACTTATCATAATGCAACGTGCATGATGACTTTGAAATTGAGTCTAAAAAAGACAGTCACATGAGAGTCATAATGTAACTACATTGTAAAGTCACATGGTGACTCGTCACAAAGCAGCAGTCACATTGACGTCTCAGTGGAGTCACATATAGTGATCATTTCAGACTCATAATTAGACGTGTGGAATTTCCTATTTTTTGTTTCACCTTAGTGACTGCGTCACTTGTGACCATGTGTGACATGAATGAGATGCTATATGGACTAGCTGTGCTGTAGGGATAGTAATTATTTGAATTATATTATTTCCTTTTGAGTATTCGCTTACTTGAAAATTAGCATTTTGTGACTTTTCCTTAATTTTGGACACCAGTGTAGATGTAGATATACTCTGCAAACAATTTTCCGCTGTAGGTCATAATGTAATGAAATTCTTTTATGCGCCACTAGACGAACTTTAATGCTACTTAGTCTAAATAGAAATCATGCTGTAATCAACTTCAGTGATGCATATCAATTTCATTACATTTTAAGTATCATAATAACATTAAAATATGACGCAAATGATTTTTCCCTATAGACCAAAGCAATAAACACTTTTCAATCATGTTAGAAAAAGTTTACAGCCATGTTGCGAAGTTTTAAAAAGAAAGACTCTTTTCTGCAACGATTTCAAAAGAAGAAAAAGACCCCACGTCGCAAAAAAACCCCTCGAAAATCTAATTAAAATCCGGGCCACGGTGATTTTAAGCACCTTGAATTTAACATAGGTGAAAAGTGCTTATGATTCCCGTTTGTCTTAACTCTCGCCTTAACTCTCATAAATATACATCGATTTCCACCACATTGATATATGTTATAGAGGTTTGCTATAGCTTGTTTCTAAATGAAGAGACAATATGTAGCTATTATTGTTCGTTTAGACGTACACAAAAAATGCCGTAACATTATGGTCTGAGAGGAAAAAACGTTTGCGCTGAATTTTAATGATGTTACCATAGTTCAAACAAAAAGATATTGATACGAATACCTGAAATGAATTCCGTCAAGTTTCTCTTCGAGCATGAAGTGAGTAGCATTTGCGTTTATTTGCGGGGACACATGAAATTATTTCCTTACATTATTGACTATAAGGAAATATTTTTTGTAGTAAACGTTTGTGATGGTAAATTGCTTCATTCTTGACGATATTTATATAGTGCATTACTGAGGTACACATCAATATGTTTTCTATTGATTATGGAGTGTATAGGCTTCTACCGTTTATTTACAGCACACACAAAATAATTCGATTACAAGACTGGCTATAAGCGATAATTGCTGGAACAGTGATTTTAGCTTTTTAAAACTTAACTAAATTTTGCCCTATATCCTGATGTGTTTAAATTCCATAGATCATATATAGCGCTGAGTAAAAATTAATATCTATGGGCGTAAATTGCTTACAGGTGTCCTTATAATTGTGAAGTCCAGTAGAGTAGTGGTCCACGTGCCTGACTACCACACTACAGGTCTCCAGTTCGATCCCGAGTAGCAGACAGGGCGAGTTTCACTTAAGCTTTCATCTTTTAATAGAATATAAAAAGTCAATAATACGATCAACAAAATGAGCACCAGGCTTGCTTGGGATCTAAACATTGAGAATCCAGCGTTGGGAAGACCAACTGGCGGGGACATATACTGCATAGAACTTTGGAGCCAATAGTCAAGAAAACAAGACTAGAAGGTTTGGTTCCATAGTTGGCCATTTCACTGAAACTCCCCGGTCACGAAATCCCATGTTACCCTGGATGGGGAAACTTAGAAGCGCGATTACTTATTACCTAATATAATTATTAAAACACGGTTTTTATCATCAAAAAGTGCACGTCTGATGCCGGCGATGTGCGTTTTTAAAAATTGTCTCCGTAAATTTTAAGTGTCTTTCGGAAAATCATAAATTTCGCCAATTGGAAATTTCGTTCATTATAGGGATTTTTTTAATTACTTAAAATTTAGAGAGACAATTTTTAAAAACGCACATTGTCGGCACTTGACGTCTACTTTCATATGGGGAAAACAGTTTCTTAATAATTATATTAGGCAAAGCGTAAACGCGCTCCTGTAAGTTTCCCTGTTGGTAAATTTGGATGTTGCGATGAGTTTCAGCGAAGCGGCTCCTTAGTGGATTTTAGCGCCGAAAGTTTAGTTTTTTAAATTCTTTCAATCTTATACATATTTCAGCTAAATTACATTTTGGTATACGAAGATATGCTTGAATAATGTAAATAAATTCATATCCAGGGCTGCGTAAAAGAAAATGTATGCATCATCGGCTAGGGATCATAATTGATTAGGGTTGCGGGTGTCTCCTCTTAAAAAACGGATATTCCCGCTACTTTGTTTTCGTTTAATCAAACTACCGCAACTTTCCACATCCTGCTGAACTAGACTGAATGTGCTATTAATGTCTTCTTTAAATTTTTTTCTTAGAAACAAATTACTAATTAATTGTTATAATTGTTATTTTCGAACTGCATTTGTATTACATTATTCGAATAACACTGCTTTATTAATTTTTCAGCCACATTTTTCTGTTAAAAAATGCATCAACGGGAATTTTTGAAGAAAATTTGAAAGATAAATTAATAAAAATTCTTTCTATTATAAAAGACGGTTGTATGTTTGTAAAAAAAATGATTTAAAAAAAAACGGAAGAATCATCGTACGGAAAGATTTCAACGCACACCGTATGCTAAATAAACCTGAAAAACACACAACTTAAGGAGAAAACGCAGAACCTGGCGAACCTATAATGGACGGAAGTTGGTTTTTAGCTACGTTATTCGTCTGTTAGCTGAACTAAATTTTAATACGTTACGTCATGGTTATAATTTCTACATGTTATCCAGATGTATTCGGATTAACATTCATGACAATATTTCCTGAAAGTGCTTTTTGAATTGTTTTATTCGTTTTCCAGCTCATCCACAGTTTACTATATTACATGATGCTAATATAGTGTAATATAAATAAACTTTTACAGATACCTTCAAAAATAGAAATTTATACATTGTCACTTAGGTATGGTAAATACCAGAAAAGCGTTTTACTTGGTATTCGCTTTTTCTAGCTTATGTAAGTTTTATGTTTCACTTGTGAAAATGTAGTCGCATACATTAATAGCTATATAATTTCATAGTATGAAAAAACGAAATTTCTTAATAATATTCAGATGGCATTGGCGAGGGTTTCACAATCTATGCCTGATGCGAGATTTTTCGAGAAACGAAATTTCATAATAATACTTTGTCAGTGTTGCAGAAGGTTTCATAATCTATGCCTGATGCGAGATAATTCGAGAAACTAAATTTCTTATAATACTTTGATCATGTTGAAGAATGTTTCATAATCTATGCCTGATGCGAGATTTTTCGAGAAACGAAAATTTTTAATAATATTTTGATAGTGTTATAGAAAGTTTCATAATCTATCCCTGATGCGAGATTTTCCGTTCTTTGCTATTTAATTCTTAGCATAAAATGTTCTTATATGCACTATTATATAGATTTAGAGGATATCCAAACATGTCCGTAGTTAAACCACTTGCGTAGCTATAAGCTTCTAGATCTCATGAAGTTCCTTTTATCTTTATTCGTAAATGTAATCCACTTTATTCTCAGGAAACACTTGCGGTTTCCTCGCTTTCTTCTGAAATAACTAATGCATAGATGAATGTCTAACATAAAAGCTTATCTTCTTATTCAAGGTTCCATGAGTAAATGTCAAAAAACACATCTCACATTTAAAATTGTGAAAACAGATATATCTTTGCGATTTATTAAAGAAAAATTTATTTGATTTAAAATTCAACAAATATGTATTTATATCGTAAAGTTTATTTCTATATTCTTAAAGGGACAAGGGACCATCATATTCATTTTTTTTTACATTATATATTATTCAAGGGCACACTATATGTATTATGACCTAAATGTACCACACAAGAAATTTAAAAAAAAATTCTTTTAGAGAAAAATAAGGGATTTTCCTGAATAGATAAAGCGTTACGAAGAACTTTTCAAAATCCCATGCACATTCCATATTAATTAAAATCTCCAATATTTTTTCTACAAGTTTAGTTTCTGTATACAAATGAAAGTGTGCATGGTTTTTTTAAACTAAATATAATCGGAAAAGTTAAATGTAGCTAATTGCAGAATTATGATGTGAAAATGCTGAGAATTCCATAAAATTAGGAAAATATTTTTTTCCCTACCTTTATACTCAAATGTATAAAATTCGATGCCCAATTTTATTTGTATATATAAACCAAACTCGCATAAAAATATTGGAGATTTTAATTGATGTGGAATAGGCATGGGCCATTTTGAAATGTTCTTCGTAACGCTTAAAATATTCAGGAAAATTCGTTACTTTTCTCCAAATTTTTTTTTAAATTTCTTATTTGATAAAAATATACCATAACGCATATTGCGTCTTTGAGTAGTATTTAAAGTAAAAATTAAAAAGAAAAGTTTGAAGGTCTCTTGTCCCCTTAACGGTTCCGGGAAAGCCCTATCTCCGCCATGTTAAATTCATCAACTTTGTGTACCCTTTTTTCAAAAATGGTGAAAGGTAGAGATCTAGATTTTTGTAGAGTAGTTAGAATAACATGTTTTACGTATTTTAACGGGTCATTTTATTTTTAACAAGGAGAAAGCCAACCTTGTTAATCACAGATTTTGATTATTTTAATATATGTTGTAGGGTAGAGACACCTTAGTGTCAGGTTCAACGGATTTTATCCAACGCTCCTTAGTTCTTGAGAAACTGGGGGAGGGGGGGTCTAATAATAGCACACAACTTAAATACTTACATTGCAACCGCAATGATAGGTTGGTCGTAGCTCAGTTGGTACGGCGTTCGCTGGCTGATCTGCGGACCCGGGTTTTATACCCGAACGCGCTACATTTGTTTTCTCATTTTTTGTTTTATAAATATACTTGTAATTATAATTTAATAATTTCAATTACACATTTTAATATCATACATTAATTTTAATGTTAACAAACTTAATTTTATATTTTTTTATTTTTAAACTATTATTTCTCATCCTTTAAAGAGGTTTAAAAAGAAATTGGATCTATTATTGAATGATAAAATTCCAAAATCGTGACAAACTTTTTTGTGGTGCCATCTAGTTATGATAAAATAAAGGAATATTCAAATAAAATAAAAATAAAAGCAGAAAGAAGATAAAGGTGAAAGCAAAATAATTGAAAGCGCAAGCATACGTATTACAAATTAAAAAATCTTTAATATGCAAAAAATTGGTTGTAATTTAATTCTGATGCTAATTTTTAATATAATTATGCTTGTTACTTTAAAAAAAGAATAATAGTATTATCGCATTGACTTCCTTTGTTAAAGCAATGCGTAAATGATGTTTCTTTAAAATCGGGAATTGACGCAATTGCTCAATATCATTGCATCGATAAAGAATATATGAAATACATTTTAAAAGTGATTTTTAAAAAATTAACAGTTTTATGATGTTTTATGCAACTATTTAGTTAAAAGTAAAAAATTAAATAGGTTAAAATTATAATTGATATACAATTTTATAAATTTTAATTGACAATGAGATTATTAATTATACTTACAAGTATATTTATAAAACAAAAAATGAGAAAACAAATGTAGCGCATTCAGATACCGAACCCGGGCCCGCAGATCCGCCGGCAAACGCCATACCAACTGAGCTACGACCAACCTATCGTTGAAGTTGCAAAGTAAGTATTTAAGTTGTGTACTATTATTAGAACACCCCGGTTTCTCAAGAACTAAGGAGCGTTGGATAAAATCCATTGGACCTGGCACTAAGGGGTCTCTACCCTACAACATATATTAAAATAATCAAAATCTGTGATTAACAAGGTTGGCCCTCTCCTTGTAAGTGAAACTGAAAATTAATTATTAATTATTAATTGAAAGTCATTTTTAAATTAGCATTTTTGGTAAAATTTCACTGCATAAAATAAATAATTCTCAACAAATCATTATATCCCAGTGTTAAAGTATACAACATAACATAAGTATTAAAAAAATCTGAGTTCATAAGTTTAATAGATATTGAAAAAAAGGAACACAAACGTGAAAAATTCAAGTTTTTGAGAAAAGTTAGTTAAAGACTTAAATGGCCATTAAGCTGTGAAGTACTCTTAGAAAGAATGAATAATTCCAACACTTCTTTTTCTTATAAATAAATATGTGTGGCATACCGTTGGGAAGATAAAAATTTAAACTATTTAATGATATAAAAAATTAAAAATCATTTTTTCCCCAAATTTCACTGACCTGGTCCCCTTAACCTTTTCAGGAGAAAGGTACTTACTTCTGTTCTCAAAATGGTGAAATGAATGAATGACATCAGAATTTACAAACAAATTCATTTCGAAATAAGCAAAAGCTTTTGTTCAGGTACTTAATTAAAGGTAATTTTTCATTCCAATATCCTGGTCCCAATGTGGCATTTAGGGATTAAAATTAAGTGGTAAATTAACCACCGCCCTTGAAAAAGTTAAAGGGGTGACAATAGTTGCGAAATCACATGTAAAACAGCTGACGTTGACGACTTTATTCTCGTAAACTAATAGAGCGATTTAAATGCTTTGCAGCATAAGTACCGTAGCGACATTCTTATGAAGGTAGTCTAGGATCAAATGGATTTTTTACTTTTGTGGGAAATTCGTTGTCCGCATGCTAACATTTGTGCGTGATCGAGCCACCTATTCTGACGTCACATTAACTTTCCTATATAACTCAGAATGTTATTTTCACGGTTACTTCGATCAATAATATGATAATTAGATATTTGTGACCGTCTAACGGTTGTATAAGTTAGATGCATCGGATTTTGGCGCAACTCACTCATTGTGGAAATCAAAAATGGATTTCAGAATCTCTTACTCTCAACTGTATTGTATTTGACAGCGACGTATATTCTGAAGTAGATATTTTAGTAGAAGGCCAGCTAGACCGGGAGTCAGAAGCACAGAGAATCACCTCATCGAGTTCACGGCTGAAATTTGAGAATTAGGTAAAACTCGATTTACATATTAAAACGCAATTGGTCTGCCAAGTCATATCTTGGTGGAAAACACCTGAAAACCTATTTTAGAGGTTGACTCTTGGGTTTATCACTGTGTTTTCCTGCTACCAATCCTCCATGTTTTCATACCTTTGGGTGCAGGAAAATACAATGATAAACCTACGAGTCAACTGCTAAAATCTTGTTTTCATGCGTTTTCTAGCAAGATATGACTTGGCAGACCGATTGCGTTTTGATCTGCAAATCGAGTTTTAACGAATTCTGGAATTTCAGCCGTGAACTTGATGAGGAGATTGGAGTTCCGGAGGCGGTCATCGCTGCCGCCTCCCGGTGTAAGCGAAAGGTGCTACCATTTAATATTTTGAAAAAAAAAAATAAAGGAATTCACAGGGTTACCTTCATCCCATATAGCACGAAAGCTCCCGAAAACTTCCCCAGGATCTCCAAGTCATCCCGAATTCCTCCTGATACTAAAATGACAAAATGGGGATGTCCTGAGGAATAGACGTTTAAGATCTCGTCAGGAGTGAGCTCCCAGTGACGTCCTATTGAGTAATGTCCAAGGACGTCAGTCCTGGGGAGATACCTGGGAAGCTATTCCTGGGGAAGTACCTGGGAAGCCATGCCTAGGGAGGTACCTAGGCAGTCGTTCTTGGGGAAGTACCTGGGAAATCATTCCTGGGGAAGTATTTAGGAAGTCTCAGTGCTGGCGCCATCTCATGAGTGATTCTGGAGTACAATACTCAATTGCTTTTTATTAAAATAAAGTGAATTCAATTTAATCGGGATCGATTTTTAATGGGTTTGTTTCATATTGTTAATTATTCGATTTATTATTTTTTAACAAATTAGATAATTGTCAATAAATTGTAATTATTTTTAATTATTGCAATAGTTTTTAATCATTTTAGTTAAATTAAAATGTTTAATTCAATATTTCAGTTAATTCATAGTTTAAATAATAATTACTATATGTCTTTTAAAGCACATTTTGTCCATTTATCGTTATTTTATTAATTTTCAATAAATAACATGACACATTTTTCTTTTTTATTATTATTAATTTTTTATTAATTAAGGAATTAATTTAATTTGTTTAAATTAACCAAATATTAAGTTTCTAAATCAATACACTAAAACCTCTAAATGAAAGACAGTTCTGGACCATATATTTTTCCGGTATTTAGAGGTAAAGATATCTATACAAAGAAAATAATATGTCCTTACCGTGTGTTTGTTTGTAAGCAGCCGTCTAAAATTTTTTTGTGAAAATAGTCTAAATGGAGTCCTGCTGCACCTGAGGCTAAGATTTTTCATATTTTGAAAATTAGCTAACATACTTATAAAACGCTGCATATAAACAAAAAATAGACAAAACTGTCGCGATGAGAAAAGGGCATTTTTATTTCAGCATATAACACCAACTTAAAGTGAATACAATTCACGTTAAAATGGCACATTTCATTTAAAAATATATAAATATTGAGCCGCAACCCCCCCCCCCCCCCCGATACGAGGTTTTTTTTGCAAAGGTTTTATGTTATAAAAAATACATTCTTACAAAATCGGTTAAAAGATATAAATTCATGCAAAATTAAGGTTTAATTCAGATTATTATCCCAGGCCTGGGAAGTACTGCTAAGCTAAGCTCATCTGGTATACTTTATACAGGTGTTGGGAATGAGAAAATGTTAAATAAATAGAAGTGTCAGTTCTAGAGGTTTAACGATATTTTGTTTTATTTTATCTTTAATTTATTTTTTAAATATAAGTTTGACATATTAATTAATCATTTTTCTATTATCTTTTTAAAATTACCATACATAATGTTATTTTTCCCCTCAATAATAAAAGTGAAGTCTCCATTTAAAGAACTTCAGAAATATAAATAACATTATTAGATTCAGAAAATATAGATAAATATTCACCTGTTCTTCCTAAATAACAAATATTTCTGCAGAATTTTAAACTGAGAGGTATTTTGCGTTATATATATAGAGAGTTAAAACTTCTATTTAAGAAACATATTTCCTATTTAGCAAATTTTTAGTTTCGGGTATCTATGAAACATTAATTTTGACGGAACTTCTTTTCTCTTTTAGCCATGGAACTAACTCCATTCTTTTAGCATGCATATGCCCAACAGACTTCTCATATCTCTTCAAGTAGCTTTTCTCTGAGATAATCCGTAGCTAAGGGTCAGGGAGAATATTATAACTGGATTACCAGTTGACTCTGAATAGAGCGGATCCGCCCCCAATCACTTTTGCCAGCTGAAAATGTGCGTGCATGCTTGCTGCAAGTACATAATACCTGTGAAAGAAAGTTTTTGAAAGGAGAAAAAAAAAAGTGTTATTCCAAGAATTTGAACAAAACCCATTTCTGAAATAACTAAGCAAAGGCGTTTGTCCATATTTGTGAGAATTGTTTAATTCAAAGGTTTCTAAAAAAAAGAAAAAAAAATATTTATTTAGTTTGGGATTTATACAAACTAATTTGCTTATAAAATAAAGATCTGATATTTTAAATCAAAGCATTCGTACTTTTGGGCATTTTAAGCCTGAATGTAACTTTTATTAACTAAAATTAAATTACATTTCAAGAAATCACTAAAAATATTTTACATCGTTAATTAAATGACAAATGGTTCATAATGAATGTGTTATGCACAGAAAGCTTTCACACGATTTTAAAGGTCGTTAAATAGAGATTTAACTGCAAATTAGTTTTCTTTATTACAGTAAGAAAATAAAATAGTTTTGTAACAGGCATAAATTTCATTAATAGTTTCTATTTTTATGTAACATTTTTTGTAACTATTTATGCAACTATTTTTATGTAACCTGTTTGTTCATTGTAATGATGGAATATTGCAATCTATTTTCATCCCAGATCCTGATATGATACAATTTTACAAGTTTGCACGAAAAAATGTGTTTTTGATGACAATATAGCATTTAAAAATTTTTATAACGTTATTATAAAATAATAAATTGATTTTAAAGCCTTTTTCAATTCGCCCGCGACAGGTGGTAAATCACCAAACATCTGCAACTCCTACAATCGTATGGGAGTTCGAAAAACAATGAAATTAATGATGCGTCAATAAATGCTCACAAAAATATGCCAAATCGCAATGAAATATTTTAAAGAATAAAAAGTAGAAAAAAGATTGTAAATAGAAAAATGAATTCTAAAATATAATTTTTAAAATACGCCCTTAATAGTTAATAATTTCTTATTAATTGATTTGTGATTATGCATTCAGAAATCAGTGTAGAAATTCCAAAAACATGGTTTAAATAATGTTTAATCCCCCCCCCCCCCATCTTAAAAAAGAAAGAGAAAAAAGTAATGTTTTTTTCATAAATTTACTTAATAAGTGTGCTTTTTACCAAGCGTAAAGCAAACTTTTCCTGTAAAAAAAAAAAAAAAAAAAAAAAGAGGGAGAAATAAAAAAGTATTTGCTTTGAACGGATTCTTTGAATTGGAATTTTAAAGTTTAGTAACCATAAAAAGAATTCATATTTTAAATCAAAGTATCCATATTTTGCTTTTTAAATCTCTGGAAATATTATTTTTATTAACTAAAATTAAATTATATCGCAAGATACTCAGAAACGTTTAGCATCATTAATTGTATGAAAAATAGTACAGAATGAATTTTCTATGTATAGAATGATTTCAATGGATTTTAAATCAAAGTATCCATATTTTGCTTTTTAAATCTCTGGAAATATTATTTTTATTAACTAAAATTAAATTATATCGCAAGATACTCAGAAACGTTTAGCATCATTAATTGTATGAAAAATAGTACAGAATGAATTTTCTAAGTATAGAATGATTTCAATGGATTTTAAATAAGAAAAGCTAAGACAATATTATTGTCATTTAAAAATATAATTTCATGTAGGAATTTGAAAATTCAAAGATCTTTATGTTATCTTAAAGAATTATTGATAAGCCCCTTTTTTTTTACTTATGAATTTAAATTTATATTGAATATATACAAAAGGATACGCATTTAAATTTGCAATAAAAGTTAGATAATTCCGGCTTATATGAAGCACATAAAATATGGATATTTTCTAATTTTGAGTTTCAAAAGAGGGGGGAAATACATGAATACCTTAGAACTTTTCTTATTCAACGGCCCTGTAGCATAATGGATAGAGCGCGCGTCTCGTGTTCGTAAGTACCCTAGATCAAACCCGGAAGGTAGAATGAAGGTAAGAAATTTGTTCCCAACAGTCTTTCATATAATTTCGTGTACGTGCTTGGTAATTGTAATGTCTGTTACATGTGAAACTGTCTGATAATTAGTTAAAAAATAATTAAATTGTTTTACATTAATTACTTTAATCTATAGCTTCAAAATTTTTTGTGGCATATTAAGTGACCTTGAAGTTTCCCAAAGTCCTCCACTATCACTTCCTAACATCTTCCCCAGAACCTCCCAGGGAGGATCCTAAAGGAGGTCCTGGGGAGCTCTCCAGGATGCTGCAGGGCGGACATTTTCTGTTCCTGAGGACCTCCTGGTGACAAATTTCTGCATCCTCAGGGATGCCCGTGGGATGATGGTGTTTTATTGTAAATCTTCCTGGGGATGTCCTGGGGAGGCAAATGTGCTATATGGGATAGTGATGTTGCAGTGATATGAATGTGACATTTTGTAGTGACATTTGCAGAGTCTCTAGTGATATTTTATATGCACTGGGGTCCATTTGTAACGAACCTGGTATACAGCGAACCCTCGTTTATAGCAAACTTGACAGAAATTCCCATTTTGTGTCAAGTACTTTACAATGCTATTTTAATGGTGTTTGAATGAGAGGTGGCGCCATTCTGCGTTTTCCAGACGCATGTTTTTTTTTACTTACTTTTTCGTTCTATGTTTTCTGTAGTCTGTCTTGTGTTGTCATCCAATAAATACGTTAAAATGTGAGCTCGTGCTTTCTGCTTCCAAAATTTCAGCGGAGTCGGATCATGGTGTCAGGACCGGGGTATTGTTGTGTTAGTGTTAGTTTTCCTGCTGTTTGTGGAAGTTGAAAGTATAGTGATTTTAAAAAAAGAGATGTATTCGGCGTTAGGATTACGTAATTCATGTCGGAACATTTTGTGGATAACAGAGGTGAGTGTTAGTTTTGTTTCGATTTTGGTATTGTAGTAATGTTTGTGAGAAATAAGTAGGGAGAATAAAGTTTTTATTTGACTTCGTATAGAGATGTTTAGGTTCTGGGGTAATTTAAGTTTGAGAAATGATATTGTCGTTTGAAAGCTGTGTAGTAGAGAAGGAAAATTTGTTATTTTGTTGGTTTTTGTTTATTGTATTTATGTTGTATGTTGAAAGAAAATTTGTTTATTGTGTAATTGTTGTTGTTTAAGTAGTATTGTTGAATTTAGCGAAATGTCTGATCTAGAAAAAAGTAAGAGTAAACGGAAAGCAGTTAGAACCGCGACCACAAAATTGTTAAACACCATCGAAGAATTGTTTAAAGAAATAGATTCTGTTAGTGTAGATATTTTAAATGAAAAATTAATGTTAATTGTAGATAAGGAAAATGCGTTAAATGAATTAAATAAAGAAATTGAAGCTTTGCTTCCCGTTAAAGATATCGAAAGTGAGGTAGCGAACTCAATTGAGTATTGTGAGAATATTTGCTTATGGAAACAGCGAATAAAAATTCAAATTGGAAAATTGAAAGGTCCCGAAGTAGTTGAACTGAAACCCTCAATAAATGAAATAGCTGTTAAATTGCCAAAATTAAATATTAAACCATTTTATGGTGATTCTGCTTATTGGTTGGAATTTTATGGTCAATTTGAATCTGCTATTGATAAAAATCCTAATCTTACGAAAATAGATAAACTGAATTATCTGAAATCTTATTTAAATGGTCAGGCTGCGAGTTCGATTGCTGGGCTAGCAATTACAGAACAAAATTATGACGCGGCACTCAACATTCTTAAGAATAGGTTTTGTAATACAAATACATTAATACAAACACACATGAACGGTTCATTGAGAATTCCTGCTGTTCATAATTCGCAAGATACGATTGGCTTAAGAAAATTATTTGATAGAATTGAGAATCAAATTAGAAATTTAGAAGCCTGGGCGTTAGAAAGGAAACATTTAGCAGTTTGTTAGCACCCATAATTTTAGATAGGATTCCAAAAGACCTCGTTCTAGAGTTTAATAGAAAATATCCGATTAACTATACATTTGATGATATACATGCTTATCTAGAAAACGAAATTCAATCGAGAGAAAAAACGTATTTAGTTCCATCAAAATCTGATCCTTTCAAGATAAAATATGAGAGTAGTAATAATGAATACAAAGGCAATTTTAGAAATTTTAATAATAGAAGATTCGATCAGATACGACCAACCGCAACCGGGAATTACGTGTCCAACGTAAAAAAGAGCTGTGTGTTTTGTGACAGTACGGAGCATGAATTTTGTGAGTATAAAACAGTAGAAGATAGGAAAAACAAATTAAGATCAGAAAATAGATGCTTCAAATGCTTTTCTAAAGATCGTTATAGCCGCTCGTGTAGATTAAAATTTGAATGCAAATACTGTAAAAGCAAATTTCATAATTATATTTTGTGTAGTAAGAATAATGTTCAAAAGGAAACGCCGAATGTAGATACTAGTAATACTGAATCGGATAGCTCTGTTACTATGCAATGTAATTCTTCTGTTTCAAAGTCAAATATTTTGTTATTAACATGCTCAGTGATTGTTAGTCCCATTAATGAAACAGAAAATGTTAAAATTGCCCGCCTTTTAATGGATAATGGTTCGGAACGCTCGTGGTGCACGCGATCCCTAGCGAATTTTTTAAAGTTAAAACCAATTCGAAAAGAAAGATTATCAGTTTATTGCTTTGGTTCTGAAAAAGCGAAAGAAAAAATTTATGACGTTGTTAAATTGAAATTAACAAGCAGAACTGACAGTCAGCAATTTATTGAGATAGAAACATTAATTACTGATACAATAACTGCGGCTCCAGTCAGCGTACCAGATGTAGAAATTCAGGATGTTTTGAAAAACAATGGGATACTTTTAGCTGATCAATGTAAAAATTCTGATCAGTCAATAAACATTCTAATTGGAGGGGATATGTTTTGGAACATTATTAAGAGCTGTGGCTTTCAGAAAGTAAATAAAACGCTTACTTGTGTACCGACGATATTTGGATATACTCTTCAAGGCTGTCAGCAGACGGATAATAAATCTAGTTGTGTAAATATAGTATCTGTTAATTTAAGTTTGGGAACAGATGTTCAGATGTTATGGAATTTAGAGAATTTGGGTATAAAAGATAAGGATGAATTATCTATTGCTGAGAAATGTCTTATTGAACAGTTTAGAAATAATCTAAAGTTTAATGACGGTCGTTATGAGACACGATTATTATGGAAAGACTCGCCCGTTGCGTTGCAGAGTAATTTCACGTTAGCTAAAAAGAGATTTGATGATTTAAGGAAATATTTTGATAAGAGTGAGTGGATCGCGAATGAGTATAAACAAATAATAAATGAGCAGATGAGTAAGGAAATAATTGAAGAATGTGGCAGGGATGATAATGAGTATTTTATGCCACATCGAGCTGTTGTAAATACAAATAAAGAGACGACTAAAGTTCGCGTTGTGTATAATTGTAGCTCTAAATCGAAAGAAAATCTGTCATTAAATGACAGTTTGGAAACTTGCCCAAATTTAAATCCAAATGTACTAGATGTTATATTGAATTTTAGAAAATTTAAGATCGCATTTAACGGTGATATTGAAAAGGCATTTTTAATGATAAAAATAGCGGAAGAAGATCGCAAATTCTTAAAATTTCTTTGGTTTGCTGACAATAATGAAACAGATTATAAAATTATGCATATGAATAGATTGCCATTCGGGTGTAAAATTTCATCTTTTATTCTGAGTGGAACTATTAAGAATCACATTCGAAAGTATGAAATGGATAAACCAAGATCGGTGTATATGTTAAATACATCATTATATGTCGACGATTTATTTTCCGGTGCTAAAAGTATAGATGAGGCATATAATTTATCTTATGATGCTGTTTCAATTTTGGGGGAAGGTGGTTTCAACTTGCGAAAATTAAGGTCAAACTCTTCAGATTTGGAAAAATTATGGGAACAAAATGGATTAAACGTTGGTAAAAAGGGTCAGTTGAAGGTATTAGGATTGAACTGGAATTTTGAGGATGATGTTTTATCGTTAGAGGTTAGATTGTTGACAGATAGCTTGGGGTCAGTAAAAAATACAAAACGAGGTGTGTTAAGAGTGGCTGCAATGATTTTTGATCCGATTGGTGTTGCCGGTCCCTTTATTGTGAGAATAAAGCGCTTGTTGCAGGAAATTTGGGAAAGAGGTATTAATTGGGATCAAGAGTTGCCTGATGATCTGAAGGAGAAGTGGTTAGCGTGGTGTTCGGAAATTGAGGGGCTAGAGGAAATAAAAATCGGTAGGAATTGTTTGTTAGGACATATTAATGATAAAGTTACGGGTATTGAATTGCATGTTTTTTGTGATGCCTCGCCGATTGCATATGGAGTTGTTGCTTATTTTCGTTATCGGGATGAATTTGGTAGAGTAAAAGTATCATTTGTCATGTCAAAAAATAGAGTCGCTCCTCTAAAGAAACTCACGTTGCCCCGATTGGAGTTAATGGCGGTATTGATTGGTGCTCGAATTGGAAAATATATTTGTAGTATTTTTGACGATCTCATAACTAAAACGGTATATTGGACAGATTCGGAGATAGCTTTGTATTGGGTCAAAGGATGTGCGAAGCGTTGGAAACAGTTTGTATCCAATAGAGTTATGGAAGTACAAGAGAAAACGGATCCGAAATGTTGGTTTCACTGCAGGTCTGAGGATAACCCAGCAGATTTAATAACTAGAGGGATATCTGTCGTAAGTTTAATTGGCAACGAAAAGTGGTTTTACGGACCGCATTGGTTACGGGAAAGTGAGGAAAATTGGCCTAAACAATTAAAAGTGAAGCAGGTGGATAGGAATTCTATAGAAAATGAGAAGGCGGTTTTGGTCACAAGTATGGTTGTCAAATCGAATATAGTTGAGGAACTTTGGAGTAGATTTTCTAGTTGGAATAAATTGCTCAGAGTGGTTGCTTGGTGTTTAAGGTTTGTTGGCAACTGTAGAAAATCAAAGGTTTTGACACCATATCTGGAAGTGAAAGAATTAAATAAAGCTCATAACGCAATTATGCGATCAGTTCAAAATAGCGAGTTCTATAATGAGATAGAACAGTTAAAAAGGCAGAAGTGTCTTCAACCATAGAATAAGTTAAGCCAGTTGAGCTTATTTTTGGACAGTGAAGGACTAATTAGAATAGGTGGCCGAATAAAGCATTCGAATTTGAGCGACACTGTGAAACATCCGATTCTCCTACCAAAAGACTACATTATTACTAAGCTTTTAATCACCTATTTTCTTTTGAAATACCTACATTGTGGACTGCAGTTGACCCATTCATTCTTGCGGCAAAAGTACTGGATTATTAGAGCCCGTGTCGCTATTCGTCGAATAATCCGAAGTTGTGTTATTTGCATACGCCATCGCGCAGAACTTTCAAAGCAAATGATGGCAGATTTACCTTATTCAAGAGTGAATGCAGGCAAACCGTTTTCGAAAACCGGAACTGACTATGCCGGTCCTTTTCATGTTAGTGCTAGACGTGGCAGAGGTATGCGTCCTACAAAAATATATGTGTGCGTCTTTGTTTGCTTTATCACCAAAGCTGTGCACCTGGAATCCGTATATGATTTAACTGCGAACTCTTTTATTTCTACGTTAAAAAGATTTGTTGCACGCAGAAGAAGACCCGAAGAGTTATTCAGCGATTGTGGAAAAAAACTATATTGGAGCGCGACACATATTGAAAGCATGGGTATCTCAAAATGTTGGACAATATCTTGCTGATGAAGGTATCCAGTGGAGAACAAACGCTCCTTCCGCACCTCATTTCGGTGGACTTTGGGAGGCCGCCGTAAAAACTATGAAATATCATATGAGAAGTGTGATCGGTCAGCAAATTCTGAGTTATGAAGAATTCAATACATATTTAACGGAAATTGAGGCGGTAATGAATTCTCGTCCATTAATTCCAGTCACGGACGATCCTACGGATTTGTCAGCCCTTACCCCTGGACATTTCCTAATATGAACTGAACTAAAAGCATTACCGGAGCCTGACATACGGTCTGAAAGGATTACCCTTAGAGAACGTTACAAACTGGTTACGCAATTATCACAATCCTTTTGGAAAAGGTGGCAAAAGGACTATCTAACTCAATTACAAATACGAAGCAAATGGAGAAAAAATTATCCAAATATGCAAATTAATGATCTGGTTATTATAAAAGAGGAAAATTTACCCCCATTAAAATGGAAAATGGGTCGAGTTTTGCAAGTTTATCAGGGCAGTCGTGAAAGAGTTCGTGTTGTAAAATTAAGAACTGCTCATGGTGAAATAACCAGACCTATTCATAAATTGGTGCTATTAATGAGTGAAAATTTAAATGAGTAATTTGTTTATTCCATTATTATCTGTTATTGTATAAAGGTTAAAGTTAATCAAGTTTTCCTCTTATGTGTAAGTATTATGTTTAATAACTTCTATATAACTGTAAGGTATGTATTACGTTCTGTTTAAGTGATGTTCTGTATAAATAACTTCTGTTGTATTCTGAAAAGAAAAAAAAATTGATATTATGTAATTGATGTCTTAAAAGCCATCGGGCCCCAGTATGTTTGAATGAGAGGTGGCGCCATTCTGCGTTTTCCAGACTCATGTTTTTTTTACTTACTTTTTCGTTCTATGTTTTCTCTAGTCTGTCTTGTGTTGTCATCCAATAAATACGTTAAAATGTGAGCTCGTGCTTTCTGCTTCCAAAATTTCAGCGGAGTCGGATCAAATGGATATAACGGACTTTTGTTTTATGGATATAACGAAGCTTTGCTTCTAGCGACCTCCAACTTTGTCTACATTTTTAAAAACAACGAGCTTAAAAAAAATAATTTCTGGAAAAAATGACAATTCAAAAAATTTCCGCATTGCCTATTGACACTATTCATAAACTAATAAAAATAGAAAAAGGAAGGTATTTCTCATTTTTGTTAAGCTATCTTTAAAGCACATACTTAGTTGCATAAAATAAATAATTAATTAAAAATAGTTTTAAAAAAACTTAAAAATTACAATTAATTTCATGTCTGCAATTCTTGTTTCTCCAAAACGTTTCTGTTAATTCTCAGATATATTAAGTTTGCTTTAGACCTTATTATTTAAAATTGACTGTTTTGTTTTATACTTCATCGGAAGCCCAAACTCTCAACCTTATCAAAAAATACATACTTTTTGCTCTGTTTCCTTTTCAAGATATTACGACTGAAAAAAAGCATTATTTAAACTTTCTAATCAGAATTTCTAAATTGTTATTTAATTAATACGAAATTATTAAATAATGAAAGATGATTTAATGTAATATATATTATATTCTTTTATTTTTTATTTATATTTTCTGCTTTCTAGTATTAAAAATATTTTTTATTACCCTTTCGCGGCAAATTAGAATATTTTGGCGACAATGATTACGTGCATAATTAATTTCATTGTTTTTGTAACACGTAAAGAGTTGTAACCATAAAGATTAATCGGCGATTTTTCACCTGCAAAATCATAAAGAAAATATGCCTTAAATGTATTTTATTAATTTATAATTAAGTTCCGAAAATATTAAAATGTTAAATTATCAATGGAAACACATTTGTGTACACAAATTTTATAATTATACCATATCAGGAAGTGAATGAAAAATCGTTTACATTATTCAATGCATAAACCAAGTTAAATAAAAGGGTAAAGAGGCATTTCTTTAGATTTTAGATTGCATATATAACAACCAAAGTTAGAATATATACCCATTATTTATTGCTATACGTAGATTTTTTTTGTCACTGGTCAATTACTACTGCACTCACCTTACATTACTATCTTTTTCTTTTTAAAAATTTGGCACAGTTGTCTCCGTTTCCTAACCTTAAATAAAAGACATTTTATTTCAAGGAGACATTCGCAATTACCTTACTTTCTTTTGAAATAATTTTATTTTATGTGCTACTGCCAGCAAACTTTTTATTTATTGTTATACGTAGATTTTCCTTGTCACTGGTCAATTGCAACTGCAGTAACCCTACATTACTATATTTTTCCCTTTTTTTTGTCACACTTATATCTGTTTTCTAGTCTTAAACAAAATGCATTTTATTCCAAGGCGACATTCGCAGTTGCCTTACTTTCTTTAAAATAATTTTACTTCGTATGATACTGCCAGCAAGCTTTATAATTTTGTTATACGTAAATTTTCCATGTCACTGGTCAATTGCTACTGCACCCACCCTACATTACTATATTTTTCCTTTTTAAAATTTTGTCACAGTTGTCTCTGTTCTCTTGTCTAAATAAAACGCATTTTATTCCCAGGAAACATTCGCTGCTACCTGGCTTACTTTTGAAATAATTTTTCTTCACGGGACACTGACAGCAAACTTTTCTTTCTAAGACATTATTCCCTAGCTAAATACATGAAATATGGATTAGATTAAAAATAAGAGACACAAAAAATTCATTTCCGAAAATAAAGCTAACTATTTAAAAAAAAAATAAAATGATAGGGAAAGTAGATAAATATGTCTTTGGACATTTAAATGACACCTATTATTCATACACGAAAGTGTATCAACTGATATATTTTTCGCCAAACATTGTAAAATAGATAACTTTTTATATAGTGGTCAATTGACCCCTTCCGGGTGGAATAGGTATGAAAAAATATCGGTACGTTTAGTGTTAAGGAGATGTTCTACTTCTTTGCATTAAATTTTCGATTTTATAAAAAAATATTTTGCATTCCTCAAGTATGTGAATTGTTGCCCTAAAGTGGTTTCGTGATATTTTAATTTATTACAATATTTTTCCCTTGTTTACCGTAAGCTGCTCGTTAAACGTAACGTTGTTGTAAAACTACATTTTTTTTTTTTTTTTTTTTTTTAATTTCGAAACCATTTGTCTTACTTTTTTCTATCTTTACAAGAAGAAAGTATTGGATTCGTGAAAATTTTCGAATTCCGGTTTTCGACGGATTTACAAGTTTTAGGGGTCAGAGATTCCGAAAAACATGTTTTTACAAAATCTCTGTCTGTGATTCTTTGACTCTGTCTGTCTATATGTGACACGAATTTTGTGGGCGCTCTATCTCAAGAACTAATTCACGGAATTTAATAAAAATTTATATTCAATTAGTCCCTGATATAAATTGATGCTGATTAATTTTGGTGCAAATCGCTCAAAAGGTGACGCTACTATGCTGCATTTTTCACGATTTCCGTAATGGCTCTAGCTCAAGAACTAATCCACGGATTTCATGAAACTTCATTTTCAGTTAGTCCTTGATATGAGTTGGTGTTTAGTACGTTTTGGTGTAAATCGCCCCACAGGTAGCACTGCTATACTCCATTAAGACCCAACCCGCACGGTCGTGCGGGTTAGACATTCATTTAATTGTTTGCTTCTGAGTCGTTTATAATAAAAACTCGAATCGAACGATCGTTCTGGCTTGCAGATAGAGTAAAGTATCATTTTTTATCAGCAGGTAGCGGTTGCAGTGCATGTTTTACTTTCTACAGGCATGACTAGCTTTGTTTACAAAATACACCAGGTCTTAAAGGGTTAGAGCATTTTTTACGATTTTCGCAATAGCACTATCTGAAGAACTAATGCGTGGGTTTTCACTAAACTTCAGATTCAGTTAGTCCTTGATATGAGTTACTGCTGACTACGTTTTTATGTAAATCGCCCAACAGGTGGCGCTGCTATGCTGCATTTTTCACAATTTCTGCAATAGCTCTATCTCAAGAACTAATGCACGAATTTTTATCAAACTTCAGGTTCATTTGGACGTTGACATAAGTTGTCGCTGAATAGGTTTTAGTTTAAATCCCTCAACAGCCGTTGCTGCTATGCTGCATTTTGAGGATTTATTCGGTTTTAGCGAGAGTCATATCTCCAGAACTAACGCACGGACTTTCATATTTTTAGAATTCTCATGATCGGCATAGATTGCCATTTACTTTTGGCACTGTGATAGCGAATTTTGAAGTATGAACATGCATGAGATAGACGAAAGTTTTAGAATTGACACATCGGACTAGTTTCACTGCGAGACTATATTTTTCGTGAACTATTTAGCCAATTACCTTCAATTTTTTTTTTAAAGGAAAGTTTTTTAATGGGGCTTATAAAACAGAAAAGTACAATTTTCTTCTTATTTATTTTTTTTTTTTTCAAGCTAGCAAAGATAAAAAAAAAATGGCGAAAAGAGGAGTTTTTTCAAATAACCGCCATTTAGTCAAAAATCAACTTTTTAAACTAAATGTTGGCATAAGCTACATAGAATTTAATGCTCTTTTACAATTTAGAGAAAAAAGTTATTTCAGATGTTTATGACCGGAGAAAATGGTCGCCGGATTCTAAGTTCACGGCGAGCAGCTTCAGTTACACACAGTTACATTTTTTACGCACATAAATTTAAATATATAAGTGAAATAATTATTAATATAATACAACATGTCCGCAGGTGATATAGCTTTTCTTTGCAAGAGAAAAAAAATCACATGAATTTTAGTCAAAAGAAGTGGGACAAAAGTACCGAAAAAAAAAAAAGCGAAAAAAGGACTGTTTTTTCAAATAACCGCCATTTAGTCAAAAATCAACTTTTTAAACTAAATGTTACCATAAGCTTTACAGAACTCAACGCCCTTTCATAATTTAGACAAAAAATTTATTTCAGATGTTTATGACCGGAGAAATTCGGTCGCCGGATGAGATGTTCACAGCGAACAGCTTCAGTTATATCCCGTCGCATTTTTTACGCATAAAAAATTAAATATATAAGTGAAATATTAATTAATATAATAAAACAGGTACAACGGTGATATATCTTTTCTTTGTAAGAGAAAAAAAAATTAAAAATAACATGAATTTTAGTCCAAAGAAATGGGACAAAAATACCGAAAAAAAATAGCGAAAAAAGGACTGTTTTTTTCAAATAACCACCATTTAGTCAAAAATCAACTTTTTAAACTAAATGTTGCCATAAGCTTTATAGAACTCAACGCCCTTTCATAATTTAGATAAAAAATTTATTTCAGATGTTTATGACCGGAGAAATTCGGTCGCCGGATGAGATGTTCACAGCGAGCAGCTTCAGTTATATCCCGTCGCATTTTTTACGCATAAAAAATTAAATATATAAGTGAAATATTAATTAATATAATAAAACAGGTCCAACGGTGATATAGCTTTTCTTTGCAAGAGAAAAAAAATCACATGAATTTTAGTCCAAAGAAGTGGAACAAAAGTACCGAAAAAAAAAAGCGAAAAAAGGACTGTTTTTTCAAATAACCGCCATTTAGTCAAAAATCAACTTTTTAAACTAAATGTTGCCATAAGCTTTATAGAACTCAACGCCCTTTCATAATTTAGACAAAAAATTTATTTCAGATGTTTATGACCGGAGAAATTCGGTCTCCGGATGAGATGTTCACAGCGAGCAGCTTCAGTTATATCCCGTCGCATTTTTTACGCATAAAAAATTAAATATATAAGTGAAATATTAATTAATATAATAAAACAGGTCCAACGGTGATATATCTTTTCTTTGTAAGAGAAAAAAAATTAAAAATAACATGAATTTTGGTCCAAAGAAATGGGACAAAAATACCGAAAAAAAAAAAAAATAGCGAAAAAAGGACTGTTTTTTCAAATAACCACCATTTAGTCAAAAATCAACTTTTTAAACTAAATGTTGGCATAAGCTACAAAGAAATTTAATGCCTTTTCATAATTTCGAGAAAAAAGTTTTTTCAGATGTTTAGGACCGGAGAAAATGGGTCGACGGATGATAATCTACAGTTACACCCCGTCGCATTTTTTGTGCACAAAAATTTAAATATATAAGTGAAATATTAATTAATATAACAAAACATGTCCGACGGTAATATATTTTTCTCTGTAAGAGAAAAAAAAATCTAAAAATCACATGAATTTTAGTTCAAAGAAGTGGAACCTCTTTTTTACACATTTCTGTACACAATTAACCCTTTATCTACTAACGGTACTTATAAGTACCATTAAAATAACCTGTTATAGAATTAATTTAATTCATCGATTAGTAGTAATACAATTTAGAATGAGTTATAGAGACATTACTTTATCTTGTTCCAAAAAGCGTTATTGGTTACACACACACACACAAAAAAATAAATAAATAAATAAACTAGTAAATCTGCAGATCAGGAGCCTCAACGTCAGCTCTGCAAGTCATTGTTTTTAGACACACTTTGGTAATATTCAGTTTCCTGCAAACCGCAATTTAAAGTTTTCAAATTATGTAATTATTTATAAGAATAAAAAATACGAATTTTTGAGACATTAAAAGCATTAAATTAAAAACGTTATGGAAGGATATTTCGAAATTTTCATGAGCTGTTAATTCTGGTATATTTTCTAAATAATAAAGTAGATTTCTTCAGGGGGGGCTCTGCCCCCCTGAACCGCCCGTGGTCTTATTAATTTACATACGTAACTTTTTATTGATTGCGCTAATGGTTAGCGCAAATCTTAGATTTCTTTTTACACTTCCGAGCCTTATTTTTCAATACTGGTAACACAGAAAATGATTTACATTGACGCAATTATATTAAACGTTTAGGTTTTATGAATGAAAATGTAATTTCCTTTAAAAATAAAATAATTTTCATTCATCTTTTCTGAAATGAGGCGGCATTAAGAAGTAACACCCGTCAAAAAACATTTTTTCAGGCAATCTAGTTAATGCTTGGTTTTTAAAGATGAAAATATTTATTTCCCGATACAATGACGTCATTTTCGACAGCGATAATTTTGCGGTGCATAATTTTGATATTTACTATATATTTGCTTTTCAAAAGTTTTTTTTTTTTTCTCATTGGAATTTTCGATTAAGAATTAACATTTCTGTTAGCTGTGTGCAGACGATAAACCATGAGATATTAGTAACATTTTTTTTAATAATAAGAATTAATATCATAACACAAGCCCCTTTTATTTCAACCTCAAAGCGTATTCGTTTTATTTTTGATATATGAGATCAAATTCACCTTCTTTTCGTATTTCCACTTTATTTCTAACATGAAGGCGTATTCATGTCTATTTTGTATTTCATTTTCCTCTCGCGCATAAAAATCTTAATTAACTGTTTAGGATAAATTTTTATTCCGGGATTGAATTTTCGTGGCAACGGCAAAAAAAAAAAAAAAGATTGTTAAATTTCATAGCAAAATGTCGATTTATTCCTTATGAAAATAATGAACTTTTTAATTTAAAAGAAAAATATTTGAACAAAACAAATAGAACATAGTCTTTCTTTATTTCTGTGGTAAATTCCATCTATATGTAAAGACACAAAGGCATTAATTCGTCCTTTTTGACTTTGATTTAACTTCAAACAATTACACATACCTTCACATTTACGATATTTTTAGGTGTAGTTCGCTGCTAGGTAACAGTTAAAGGATAATAAAAACAATTAAGTATGTGCTTAAAAAGAAAATTTATATCAAAAAAAATATTTTATATTATTGAAACACATATATAAAATCCCTCCATAAAAGTTATACACCGAATTTAAAAACTCTGACAAATGTATACACAAAATTTCAAACTAATATGAATAATGTATGGTTCTAATTAGGAAATTTCATCATCCTTAATTTAGCATTTAAATCCTTCAATCATATGAGCCATTTCTTTTCAACAAATAAAAATGGAAAAATCGTCTGAATTGCTATAGGAAAGCATTAAGTCACAAAATAAAATGTTCTATATATTCCGAACGAATGAACCAAATTTAACCAAAAACTATACAGCTAAATCCGGGGATTTCACCAACATGCATCTTTAATTTTAAGATAATCGGATGCTTTTTACGGCAGTTATCGCGGAACAGACAGACAGACTAACAGAAACCAAAACTTTTCGTGTCTCCACAGTAAGCCTTCACTGACGTTTCGGCAATAAAAAATAAAAGATGATTTTTTTTGCCTTTACATTTTTTCAGCTTTCTTGGCATTGGGGGTGTGGGGGGGGGGATTTTTCAATTCAGAAATATTTCTATATTTCTATTGTAAGAATTTTACATTTGTACATTTCCTAATTCTACAAACTAGTAAATCTGCAGATCAAGAGCCTCAACGTCATCTCTGCAACTTATTGTTTTTAGCAAATTTTGCTTAATATTAATCTTTCTACAAAAACAAAATTTAAACTTTTAAATTACACAAACATTTATAGAAGGAGAAAAAAATATTTCGATGGTTTCAGACAGTAGAAGCGTTAAATTAAACACGTTGTTATGTAATGATATTCTGAAATTCTCACGAGCTACTTATTCTAGTAATTTTTATATAATAAAGCAAATTTCTTCAGGGGGGTGCCCCCCCCTGAACCCCCCGTTGTGTAATTTATTTTGCATTTGTAATTTTCTATTGATTGAGTTAATGATTATCCTATATCATAGATTCATTTTTACACTGCGATTTATAAGGATAAGCAACAGTTTGGTCAAGCATATTACGTTATCCTAATATCCATACAGCAGTATTTACTTGCCTGCTAACCACAAACATCTGTATCTAATGGATAAAGAACTTTTGGAAATGTAAACTGAGACATCTAATTTAGAAATCTAATAATAATTTTGATTACCATTCTGCAATATTTATATCTAAGATCTAATCTAAATATCTAAAAATGTACTCGATAGCATTAACTTACTAAAATCACCCTAAAGTAGGGGGAGTTCTAAACCTAACGGTTAATAATTCATCATCGTGTCCACTTCCAATTGACTAAATAGATAAACGTGATATGGCGCCGTTAAGTATTTTTTGTGATAGCCTTTTAATAGTATCCACATTTAATTTAAAATCGTGATGTTACAAACACCGTTGAAATTCGATGCACACCTGTGTTCAGGTCAAATTACGAAAGGTTAACTAACCTTTTATTTCCCTTAGCCGGGCATTTTGTTTCATTTTTCGTAATAGGGATTATTTTAATAATTTATTTTAGACTCTACAAGCTGTTACACGGGACGTTGTTCACTTAGCATTAAAATAGAGATAAATGCATTAAATAAAACATTTCACTCACCACCAGACATGGCAAGTCTCAGGCTTTTTGCACAACACTATTACCTTACAGAAAATGTTGTTCTTTTAAATCGCGCAAATGTTTCAATTAAATAAAGTAACATTTTTTGTATTAAAATACTGGTATCCAGAACGCCGGAGGCTTGGCAGCCCTGCTCCTCTTAATAGAAACATATATAGTTAACCAACACTTTATCACATTTTATAGGAAACAATACGGAATTTCTTATTTGTATGGCCTTACATATACCTCAGTCATAAAAATGTAAAATTTTGTGCCAATTAATATACGCAATTGCGAAAATGAAATCGCAACCAATGAGAAAAGGAAGGCCAAGTAAAATCGTGTAAATCGAGGAATCTTTCTTCGTAGTGTGGGAAAATACCACTACAAAAATTAATTTAGGTGGTATTTGGTGTGAAATGTTTATATGTATTCATTCCTGTCCTATTTATCTTTTTTATTATTTGTAATTTGCTGCATTTTCCCTTTGCACGTGAAAATCTTACAAATTAAAATGAACTCTTTGGGAGAAATTGTTATTCCCTTTTTTTTTTTTTTTTTTTTTTTTTTTGGCAACAATAAAGTTTATAAAGTTTAATAGAATAATGTCAGTTTATTCTGTATGAAAATAACGAACTTTTTCCTTTATAATCAAAATAGTTGAATACATAAATAAAGATATTATTCTATATAGTATATAAATACTATTTTCATTTCTGCGTTTAAATCAATCTATATGCAAATATCTATACAAAGACATTCATTAATTCATTCCTTTTAACTTTGATTTGACTTTAAAAACCATACATACTTTCACATTTATGATATTTTTAGATGAGATATAGTTGCTACGCAACGGTTAAAAGAAAAAAAATGAAATATAAGTAAATTCATAAAATAAAATGTTTTATATTATTCGAACACATGTATAAAATTCCATCATAAGTTATACACCTAATTTAAAAGCTCTGACAAATGTTTTGACAAAATTGCAAACTAATAGGAATAATATACTACTCTTATTTAAAAATTTCAGCATCAAAAATTTACCATTTAAATCCATTTTTTATATGAGCCATTTCTTTCAACAAATGAAAATTTGAAAATCGTCTGACTTGCCATTGAAAAGCATTACAGAGCAAAATAAAATGTTCTATATTTCCCGAACGAATGAACCAAATTTAACCAAAAACCATACAGCTAAGTCCGAGTACCTCATCAACATGCCACATTAATTTCAAGCCGATCGGATGCTTTTTGCGGCAGTTATCGCGGAACAGACGGACAGACAGACAGACAGACAGACAGACAAACGGAAATCAAAACTTTTCGTGTCTCCACAGTAAGCCTTCACTGACGTTTCGGCAATTACTAAGAAAAATATTTAAAATAAAAGATTTGAGTGGTGTTATAAATATTGCACAAAATCCCTATAAATTCAAATTTAATTAATCCTTCTAAATCCTTCAATTGTACTAAAATCCTTCTAAAATTTAGGAAATGATTATGTAAATCTTCTAATGTAGTTTCAAAAATTCACAAAAAATGCTAAAGCATTTTTTGTGATAATTTTTTGAAGATAAAATTTTCATGAATTCAAAATTCAGTACATAAAGGGTTAATTTGAAATACAAATTAGATGCTACTAACGTTTCCATGAATCTAATAAATTTATTAACTTTCAGTTGAATCAGGATTACGGAAAATAACTCATAGCTCACTATTACTTTCATTTGTTAAAAAAATATTGTTATACTATTGTATGTATGTATTTTATAAATGTTATCATAAATGTTTTTGTAAGAATGTAAGATTTATGTAAGTATGTAAGTGACGAAATTCGTATATAAGCATGGATATAATTATTAAGTATGATTATTATTTCTTTTTTTATATATAATTCGAGGTAGTCTTTATGTCCAATTCGTTAAAAAAGAAAAAAAAAAGAAAAAAAATTAAAATTGTCTGCGCAGTGATATACTGGTCTCTAGTAAAAGTTTTGCAGATATAGCAAAAATGAAAACAGAAGAAGAAATATCAGTTTCCAATTGATTGTAATTTGGTTAAAAAAAAAAAAAAAAAAAAAAAAAAAAACGCTGATCGCAAACAAGTTCTGTTTTGTTCTGCAAACAAAACTTTTACTAAGCGGGTAATCGAAGATTATAAATCAAATAGAAATTAACTGCGACATGCTTTCTAGCGTTTCCAACTCTTTTTCTATGTAAATTATATTGATGAAGAAAAGTTTTTGATGCTAGTAAGAATGCATTTTTTTTTTTTAATAAATGGAAATTTTTTTTAATTACAAATTTTTTATCGGACGAAATGTCGCAGTCTGCTATTTAAAATTTAAACATAGTTTTTATTTTGAAAGTATATATAAAGGTTGTTTAAGTAATTCATCAATATTTTAAATAGATTTAGTATGTTGTGTATATGTTCGTTGAAAAAATTATTCCTGAATTTCATTGTAGCCGTTATTAGAAAAAAACCTTACTTTAATTACATGAAATTAGAAATTAATTCCAATAGACAAATGTATTCACGGAACAGAAAAAATGAAACGATTTTCTCTGTTGTGTTCCCTGTTGTTATATTTTTGGATGAACAGATTCTAGGCTAAAAAATTGGTGAATATTATTATAATTTTTCAGTTTACTTTAAATCTTCTGTTCTTGTAACGCATTTAAAACGCGCGTTTGTTTTTCGAAAACTCTAGTCTCAACCCTAACTAAAATACAGAGGCAACTAGTATTTTTAGACAAAATTTAGAAGCGACTTCAAGTTATTGCTTCTTAACTCCCCGACATGCTTACACGGTAAAAAAATTAACAACAAAAAAAAAATTTCGTTAATACACACAAATTTTTTCGTAAACTTTTAAAGAATAGTTTCATTTTCTTAAGAAAACAGTACAATTTCCGCAATTGCAATTTTGAGATTGCACATCCGTATAAATCCAGTAAGTTTTCCATAAATTTTACGGAATATTTCTGTATTGCTTTCAAAACAATACAAGTTCCGTAAATGATGTTTAGAGATGGTTCCTGCGTTTGGTAAGTGAAGTAATTAATTGTTGTATATACTTGTCTTACAGTGATATTATTTTCAATGAAATCGCAACATATGTGGAAAATAAATCCAATGATTTTTTTTCCACATCCCAATGTTGGCTAAATTGTATTGGTTTTACTTGGGTTTTCAAGTAAAACCAATAAAAGTTATGGCGCCCTCTATAGTATATATATTTAAAGAACATGCTATATTTTTTTTCCTTTGTTTTATTAAAAAGCTAACATATTTTTACGATATTTAAGAAAGTTAAACTCTAATTACTTCTTTTTAAGTTTGAGGCTGTTGAAAAGGAAATTCACAATTTTTTTTTTCATTATGATTTTAAAATAACGTTTAACTTATTTATAGTAAGCTATTATTTTTTTTAAGTCTCTGAAGGATGTTTTAAAATGAAAAGATCTATTTTTAATTTTAATATCTTTTAATCTATTCACTTTAACAGATTCGAACACAAAACTTAAACCATATCTGAAGTATAATAATGAAATTATTTCAAAATTGACGTTTATCTAAGCTTAGACCACCATTATAAGCAATACAGGAAATTTATTGTACCATGTAGTAATTATCTTTATTTGAGTTTACAGTAGATCATCACACAAATTTGAAAATTTTGATAAAAGTAGCTACATGCTTGAAAAAATATGTTAGTATTCTTGGAAAAAAAAATTATTGTACAATAAAATTTTAAAAATCTTGCAAAAATGAATAAATTCTTAATAATGCTCTTAATACATTCTTTCATGCATGAAATATTTTAAAGACCAAAATTTATCTTTTATAAAGCATGAAATTAAAATGCAAAATATTCAAAATTATGGAAAGAAAATGTGTAAAACTTTCGGAATTGTAAACTCAATTGAAAAACACTTACCTCTACAAAAATACGTTCCATGTTTAACATCCTGTCCTTGCTTCATAAAAAATATCTGAAATACGTAACTGTATTTGAAAATGTAGCTTGTGTAACCGTGGTCTAATGATCAAGGGCACTAAACTGGAAGAGGACAGTTCCCTTGTTTGAATCCCGTGGTGGGGTAAGTATTGTTTCTTTACTGTTGTTTGAATTAAATAGAGGTTATTCCTTGATGTAAACTTGTCCTTGATAAGTGAAGAGTGCAATTCATAAAGATATAAATGTCCTTGAAAAATAATATTTTGCCTTTGAAACGGAAAATTTTAAATACGGAAATATGAAAAAAAGGGAAAAACTTTTGTGAAAAAAAGAAAAATTTTCTGAAATTTGCTGAAAATATTTTCCGTTAAAATACGGAAATAGTACTGGCGTCTCGATTGCCAGTACAAGTTTTTTAACGAAGTTCAGATTTTCAGTATTTTAACGAACATTTTTCTTACAGTGTACTGTTGTGCAAGAATGTTCATGTGACAAATGTATAAACAGTAACCCACCAAATATTAATAACCATCTTACCGCTCTAAAATTGCAATGTAAATAACCACACTGAAATCTAAAGTTGAATCTCAGTAATACAAATGTCCTTTAATTCTCCGTTAAACACTATGGTAATAACGTTCAACATATAGGTCAATTATGCTGAAAACCTAACATTTACTGCTCTAAATTTGACTAAGATTTCCAAAATATGATCATCACACATGGGCGATGCTAACAACAATAGGGTAAATAAGGGATAGTTGCCGCCTTTAACCCTCTAATTTTTCTTTATTAGAGTAATGATTTTGTAGTGCCCATTTAACCTATCTACTCAAAATTTTATGTAATACAGTCGAGTCTCTATATAACAAAATCCATTGTTCCAGTAAAAAATTCGTTATATAGAGAAATTCGTTATATACAGAATGAGTAAAAATTCCTATTTAATATGTAAATTTTGAACAAAAATTACTTTTGAAGCGTTTAATTAAGAATTTGAAATGTTTAACTATAAATATTAACCTAATATTGTATTTCTGAATTATTTAAACAGTTTCAAAAAAGAGAACAGACATTTATTTGAAAGCATAATAAAAATCGCATAAGGAAAACGCATTAATTTTAGACAAAGAAATCTGTAATTTTTCGCTGTTTTGATTACAAAATTGTTACACTCTGGAAAAAATGTTCACACTTTAGCAAGGAATGAAAAATTGAATCGAGAACATTTTCCTCCAGTTGAATTCTCATTCACCTTAAACTTCAATTACATCTCTGATCCCGCTCTTATATGTGTAACAATCCAATTGACACTGTTTTAAGAAGTATGTTGGAAGATGTGAGGGAGGAGGGGGGCGGGGGAGATGAATTCGTTGGGCATAAAAAATAAGGAGATTCAAGGTAGAAAAGTAAGATAAAAAACTCAGCTCTGAACGATAAATCACTAATCAGTGATGGAAAATTGATTCCATGTGATTTGGAAGCTTTTTTAAAACAAAAAGTAAAGAACATTTTATGAAAAAATTCGTTATATGGAGATAGATAATTCGTTATATGGAAACTGTTTTTAATGAAATCATGGGAAAAAGGGACCGTTCCTTTCGAAGAGAAATTCGATGTATGAAGTTTCGTTATAGACGGACTCGACTGTAATTATAAATGAAAACTTCATAAAAAATATTACTGTATTATAATTGCCAGGTAAAATGGGATTTTTATTAAAAAACTTAATCAATAATTTTGGGCATCTGTAAAATTACGGACATCAGGTTTAGATGCCCTATTTGATCGGGATAGATGCTCCAGGAAGCAGCTCTGAAGTAGGAAGAAATATGGCTGCAACCTATAAATTAACACATTATTTGATACCCGTTTCAACGAAAAAAAAATACTGAATATTTCATGAAAAATCGCTAATAAATACATTACAGTACAGGACCTATTATCCAGAATCCTCGGGACCGAAGGCTTTCCGGATTTTGGAATTTTTCGGATTTCGGGTCCTCCCGAATTCCGTCAAAAAAAGTCGCTGGAAAAACGCAAATTTCATCAAAGAATCGCGAAAAAACACAAATTTCTTCTAAGCACCACAAAAAAAGCACAAATTGCATCAAAATATAGCGAAAAAAAAAACAAATGTCTTCAAAGGATCGAAAAAGCCTCCCGCAATTTCGTCAAAAGATCGCGAAAAATCCAGAAATTTCGTCCAAAAATCGCGAAAAAACTGCAAATTTCGTCAAAAGATCGCAAAAAGCGAAATTTCGTAAAAGGATCGCGAAAAACACGCAAATTTAGTTACAGGATTGCGGAAGAAAAACGCAAATTTTGCCAAAATCTCGCGAAAAAAACGCAAATTTCGTCAAAAGATAGAAAAAAAAAATTCTTCAAAGGATCGCGGAAAAACGCATAATTAGTGCCGAGAGGTCCCTCCCCCCCCTCTTCTGTAAACTTAAAAAAAAAATTTGCTGTGAATTTCAGATTTTTTTTTTTTTTTTTTTTTTTTTTTACTCAGAATCACTCCTGATACAAGTAACATAATTGTGTAGTCATAATATTTTGTCGAAGTGAGAGGGAAGGTGTTAAATATCTTTTTTTTTAAACAAATCGTAATATAAATTAATTTTAAACTAAAATTTGACAGAAAAATGATTTTTTTCTAATTTCAGGGGGGGGGAGGGAGAGATAGGGGTCACTGTGTTCCCTCATCACTGATGTAACATATTTTAGTGGTTACACATTGCAACACAATAGACCAAAAAGAGAATTAGGAATTTGTAAAATTTTTGACAAATTTCAAAAATTGCAAAATTTTAGTAAAAATTTACAAATTAATAGAAAATTTTCAATTTTTTTTCTTCCGGATTTTGGGTCTTTCCGGATTTCGGGTCTTTCCGGATTTCGGAATTCTGGATAATGGGTCCTGTACTGTATATTTCATCTGCCTCTATATCTATCTTATGAGAACGCGAAACAAAAGTCAAACTTACTTTTTATGACAAATATAACTTTTATTTGAAGAAATAAATCGTTGTAACACCGTTAACTGCGCTTTTTTTTTATAACGATTCAGAATAACACTACAGTTCCGTCGCATGTCAAATAGCTGAAATACAGTGACTGGGGCAGCTGATACGATGAAGCATCTATCCCGGATATACCCTACGATATGAAATAACAGTGGATAACAATAAAGGTTTGTCACAAAAAATACTCTGCTTCGACAAACCCCTGTTTCTACAATAGGACGTACAGTCGTGGGAAAAAAAGTAAACACCCCCTACTAACTCCTCAACAAATTATCGTAGAAGAAAGCTACTGGCACCAAACGATTGGAAATAAAGTTTACTTTTAAATGATCTATATAAAATTTGCGTAGGAGACCATCTACATATTAAAACGAACCCAAACTTCATTTTTTTCAATGGCAATACCCGATTTCAACAAGATATTTTAAATATTTGGTTCAAACAATGCCTAGACGCCAATTTTCAAATCATTTGATTGATAAGTTTTTGAATTATAAACATTAAAAATTTAGTGCTTCTAATGTTAAATTACATTTTTAATATTTTTATTAATATCTCCTGAAATTATACTCCTGATTTGCTAATTTTTTGTGCAGCAATAATACTAAAATACCCAAATATAAATGCGTTGAATTTGCAATTTCTATAATTTTATGGTATGAATTATAAATTATGAAATTAATATTCGAAAGAAATTATGAATTGCAATCTACAATTTTTTTGATGGATTTAGATTTATTAAGTCCTGTTTTATGGAAATCCAAAATTTCACATTTCCAAGTAGTTTTCAAATTATGTTTAAAAAACGGCAAAATGTTGGTTTAAGGGACCGTCTATGATAGATATTTTGAAATTTCTCTTTATATCCTGTAATCTGGCAGTATTCAATAACTGCTTGAGTGAAGCTTAAGATGCCTTGATCAAGAAGGGGGCTCTCGGTCAACAATGGAGCACCGAACTTCAATTTGGATACAGCCTTTAAAATACGCTCGTTTTAAAATAAATAATTTCTCGGAAAGTTATCGTACGAATTGCATAAAAATTTGTTTTTAGGCTAATTGAAGGGTGTAGAGTTCATTTATGCTATAAGAATTGGGTACTGCTAGTGAAAAAAACCAAAGATATGGTTAGTTTTAATATGTAGATGGCCCCCTAAGCAAATTTTACATACATCATTTAAAAGTGGACGTTATTATAAATCGTGTGGTATCAGTGACTTTCTTCTACGATAATTTTTTGCAGAATTTGTAAGGGGTGTTTATTATTTTTTCCCCCGACTGTACAAAAAATACATAAAAATTAGATAGTGGCAGTCGGGTTTATGTTTTCTGATATATATATATATATATATATTTGCTTTATAACGTTGTTTTTATGGTGGAAATGTCTCTGAAAAATATTATTTTCCTTGAGAAACATTAATTTAAATTAACAAAATTCTTAATAGTAATAGCAAAAAAAAAATTTATATATATATATATATATATATATATATATATATAATCAATAATGTGAAATTAATATACAACATATTTCACTATTTAACTAAAACCCTGTCAGAAAAAAAAGTTATAACTTCTGTATAAAAAATAATATTCCACAGAATTTTATTTTGAATATAAAATGACGTTTCTAAGAGTCAAATAACGAAGCTGGAGTTCTTTTTTAATAGAAAAGTTGAAGAGTCTCTTAATCTTTTTTGAAAACTTTTATTGAAATTGACTGCAAATACATTTTCTTTTACGAGAAAGAAATATTCAAATAGATTACCATATAAAAAAGAAATAAACTGTTGTCGAGTGTAATGCAAACGCAACTCATAAGGGTGTAAAAAATTTTCATTCCCGAGGAAAATTATTAAATATTCTTTACATTATTTTTCTTTTCTTAAAATTGATATTTAATGACTAAAAATAACTTTCCGTAATATTCTTACGTCTGTGTTAAACTTTATTTGTCAGAAATATAAACAACAAGAGCAATTTTAATGAAGTAGAACTTTATGTACATATTTTTAATAATCTTAACATAGTTCTTTAGATTGCATTATGTAACTTTGTTCTCAATATTAAGTCTTAGAATAGGTCCTTATTTTGCATGCAGATAAATAGATTTAAAACATTTTAAAATATGAATATATTTAAACTGAAAAACAATAACAAAGTTAAGAAAAACTAGCTTAAAATTAAGGTATTTTTTATATACGGGGTGTCAATAATTAAACGACCCTACTTTAGAGTTGTTACAGACGAAATTATTGGTCAGAAAGTTGTGAAATTTTGTGACGGATATAATGGAAAAAAAATGGGAATTTGTCTAAGCAAAAAAAAAAAAAAAAAAAAAAAAAAGTGGTTGAAAATTTTACCACCAGAGGGCGTTTTTTTAATGAATACACATTCAGTCACCGCCCTATGAATACTAGGCGTAAGCATTCAATTCGAACACCAATAATTTAAAAAAGTTTTTACGCTTTATTTTACCCAGATTATATAAAACAAATATACAGGCCGCCCCTGAAACATAATCAGGGGGCGGCGACGTAGCATACGTTTATCATTTCTCGTTTATCATATCGGGATTATAAGCTTATCATTTTTATTACAATAAAGCATTTTCAGCAGAACTTTTTTTACTAAATCAGAAATTTCGAATTCACACCAGGAAATCTCAGTTCTTCTTTTTGCTAACTATTATTTAGGATATTACGTGATTATATAAAGTAAAAAATATTATTTCAGAATTTCCGGTTAGAATTCCAAATTTATGAATTTAAAAAAATGCCAAACTGACAACTGTGATCTGGAATCGTCTTGTAAAATTTCGCCGCAGTGGGCGTGAAATACTACAATTTAAATAAAAATGCAAATAAATTTCTATCGACGTCACGCAGCAGCTGTTATAAGGTCTGTATTAATTGCTAAAGTAATTCTGCATTAATTGCTCTATGGAAATTTTAGACTTTGAAGGGACGCGGAAATGTCCATTGACTGTTAAAAATCTTCGATTAATTAAGATGAGCGAATCGAATCCTCTATTAGGCTACACAAATTACATTTTGTCGTACAATTTACAAAAAAACTATTCAGTATTTTGACTTGAAATTAAACATAAAAATAAATTATGCTCTGTAGATTTGCAAAATATAATTATTATTATTATTTTACAAATAACCTTAAAAAATTATTATTTTAATGAATTTATTTTACATGTTTTTCCCCTACGGTCGCATTTTTGCAAATAAAAAATGAAACTCGTATATTTTCAGAAGAAAAAATAAATCATGGCGTTAGTTATTATAGATAGAGTCATGACTAATTAAATAGTTTTACGATTTCTTTTATGAATTTTTTAAAATAACTTTTTTTATGAAAATTATAGCATATTTTTAATGAATTAAAATGTGTGAAATTCAATTATAAAGTATTTTTCAGTGTTAAGAATTCCAATACACAATTTATTCTTATTATGTGAAACATTTAAGCAGACAATACTTATGCATTTTAAAAGAATTATACTATGATAATTTCTTGTAAAGTGGCAACAAAAGAATTGTAAACAAATAAAATTAATTGTTAAATTCGTTATATCATAAATAAAAAATTCCGAGAAAATTCTTAATTATTTGGCTGAATTTAAATTTCTAAAATTAAAATCCGCCAAAACATAAAATAACGTTTTTGCTTAATAAAGATGCAAAAATAATATAAAAAATATTGTTACTTTCAAATATTTATCTTATTAAATAATGCTTCGCGTATCCAAACAGAGCATGGGTTTTGCTAGTGGTAGCCAAATTTGATGAAATAGGATCGCTGAATGTTCGTTCTGTAAGTGTAAGAAAACCTGTTTCCTCATAAGCTATAGAGAGGGTTGCACTTCAGGTAGAAGAGAACAAGGTTTACAACGTACAGTCTAGTACCAGTGTCCGTAATGTGGCAAAAGCATTGGCTATGCCTCGTTCAACTGTCCAAAAGATCATGCGGATTATCCTCCGGTATTATCCGTACAAGCTTCAACTTGTGCAGGAGGCTTGCTTTGAGGTTCATTCAGATTGGTCTAGAAATATTCTCCGGACAGACGAAGCGCATTTTCATTTGGACGGTTCAGTGAATACTCACAACTGCCGAATTTGAAAACCAGAAAATCCGCATTCATTCTTACAGGTTCCGTTGCATTCATCAACAGCGACGGTGTGGTGTGTTGTTTTCTGCATCGTTTATTCTCGGCTCATATTTCGTCAAAGAATTAAATACTAGAGGATATATGCTCGATAACCGGGCAACGATATGCATCCTTGTTAGGGAATAAAAAATTTTCGGATTTTCAGCATATCAGTGCCTTTCAAAAACAACTTTTATGCGAGATGGAGTTTCTCCACACATTAGCCACTCTGTTAAGGACGTCCTTAAGAATGACTTCACTGAAGAACGTATCATCAGCCGCCACTTTCATAATCTATGGCCTCCCAGATCTCCAAACCTCAATCCATGTGACTTTTGTTTTGAGGGACATTTGAAACATTTGGTAAGTCATTATAATCCAGAAGTTTTACATGATCTTAATAATAGCATTTCACGACATGTTCTTAGTATTTCCCCCGCAACACACAGCGGTCAACTGTGGACCAAGCTGTCTTACGATTCCAGACGATAGCTTAAAATGATGACGGTCATGTGAAACATGTTTTGTTGCAATAAAATATGTAAACCATCATAAATGTATGCTAAATATGTAATTCATTAAAAACGCCATCTGGTGGCAAAATTTTTAACTAAATTTTTTTTTGCTCTTAAACAAATTCCCATTCCTTTATTATGTCTTTCACAAAATTTCACAACTTTCTGACCAATATTTTCGTCTGTAGACAACATTAAAGTAGGACCGCTTAATTATGGACACCCTATACAGTAGTATACCAACTTACGTCACCTTGACTTACGTAACCCCGAATTTACATCGCATGCCCGGGAAAAAGAAATTGCCCCTTTTTCTTCGTTGTGAATAAGAAAACATCCGAAAATTGTGATTCTGTATCTTTCCTAATTGATTAAATTGTCGAAAATGAAAGGGAGCTCAACTTAGAGATGTATGCTGGAAATGTCAAACTCATAAATTCAAGACACAAAGTACTGTCAAAGAAAAAAACGAATATTTTGAACCTACTGAAATGTTTATGATGGTTGCAAAATTAACTGAAGGACGAAACCTTATTGAAGCTTGAAGCCTTATTGAAGCTTCTTGAAGATATTGAGTCGGATGAGCCAATAGTAGTAACTACTAGAAAAAGCTTAGAAAACTCACTCTGCTTTCAGATAAGAGTTTCAGATAAAACAGAAAAAAATGTCGGTTCAAATTTCATTACAAGATTTTTTTCGCATGTTCAAAAACTCGAACGGGTCAGCTAGAAGAACAATAAATTGAAAGTTAACAAGAATGCGTTATTACACATTCTTGTATTACGAACGCATCTTTTTGTTAATATTAAATACAAGTAACAAAAGCCATAAATATAATAGAATATGTTCATTATATTTTGGTGAATTTTTATTACTTATCGCTTTTTCCTTATCTAAATATACCTTGACCTACGTCGTTTTCGACTTACGTCGCTAGTCTTGAAACGAAGTACCGACGTAAGTCGAGGTATTACTGTACATAGTTTCACAATTCAAAATAAACCAAATTACATTTTCAACATAATGTTCATACTTATTTTTATTCTATAACTAGCAGGCTATGCCCACTACGCTGGTCTTTTTATCCAAACGAACCTTGAATCAAACAACATGTATCAGTGTATTTGACATTGTGATTTAAAGCAATATGGAACCTTACCTGGAATGTCCTTTCGCATTGCTGAAAACGGTATGAACGCCACTGAGCTATTATATTTTCTAATGTGCAGACAAATTTTCAGCTATTAAGGCCTTAATCCTTTTACTTGATCAATCACAGTAGCATTTGGTAAAGAATGATAGTACAATATCAATATAATAAAACAAACCCTGAAAAATTATTTAACTAATAATGCAAACAAACAAACTGACGAAATCCATCCAGTAAGACTTTTTTTAAAGGCTGATTTTTCATATTGGTGTCCATCTGATAATAGAAGTTTCCCCTATAATTCTATAACCAAGCAACGTAGAATAATACGCAATAAAATAAAACCTCCCCAAACAATGTCTAATCAACAAAGCAAGTACTATCAATATCTGCCATCTCGAATTTTTCGAAAGGTCTAATCTTTCATAATCGGTTTCACATGATTATGGAACTTTCTGACATTACTTCATGACTAAGCAACGTAGAACAATATGCAAAATATAAAACCATGTCTGAATAGATATCTAACTGACAATGGAATTCCTATCAAAATCCGTTCTGTAGAACTTTTTAAAAATGCTAAACTTTCATAATCGGGTTCAACTGATTATAGAACTTTCCACCACATCTCTATTATTAAGAAATGCACAAGTATATACTAAAACACTGCCTGAAAAATTATCTAACTAACAGTGCAAATTAATTTGAAATCCATTCGGCTGAATCTTTTAAAAAGGCTAATTTTTCATAATCGTGTTTGTCTGATTATAAAACTTTAAAACATAATTTTATGTATAAGCAACGTAGAACGATATGTTATATGCTAAAATCTTCCCTGAAAAGTTATCTAACTATAATTTCAATTATCATAAAAATTCTTTCAGGTGAGCTCTCGTTATATGCAGCCGGGAGGAATTTTCCATTTGCATTTTACTCTCGTATACGCAGTAGAAGCAGAAGTACAGAGTGTTCATAATTACACGACTCTACTTTAAAGTTGTCTACAGACAAAACTATTGTTTATAAAGTTGTGAAATTTTGTAAAAGACATAATAAAGGGATGGGAATTTGTTTAAGCTGAAAAAAATATAAATAAAAATAGTTCAAAATTTCGCCACCAGAGTGCGATTTTTAATAAATTACACATTTAGCATTACGATAGTTTAGAAATTTTATTTACAAGATGTTCAAAATTAATCGACCCTATTTTAAAGTAGTCTACAGACGAAACTATTGTTTATAAAGTTGTGAAATTTTGTAAAAGACATAATAAAGGGCTGGGAATTTGTTTAAGCTGAAAAAAAAATATAAATAAAAATAGTTTAAAATTTCGCCACCAAAGTGCGATTTTTAATAAATTACACATTTAGCATTACTATAGTTTAGAAAATTTATTTACAAGATGTTCAAAATTAAACGACCCTACTTTAAAGTTGTCTACAGACAAAACTATTGTTTATAAAGTTGTGAAATTTTGTAAAAGACATAATAAAGGGCTGGGAATTTGTTTAAGCTGAAAAAAATATAAATAAAAATAGTTCAAAATTTCGCCACCAAAGTGCGATTTTTAATAAATTACACATTTAGCATTACGATAGTTTAGAAATTTTATTTACAAGATGTTCAAAATTAATCGACCCTATTTTAAAGTTGTCTACAGACTAAAATATTGTTCAGATTGATGAGAAATTTCTTGGAGGAAATAGTAAAAGTATGGAAATTTGTTCCAGCGAAAAAGAAAATAGGAGACCGTTTTTTAACGAATTACCCATTTCCGATAGTTTAACAAATTTTGTTATAACCAAACATGTTGAACATGACTTTCATCATTTTCAGGTACCATCTGAAATTCTCAGATAGCATGTTCGACAGTTGTCCGTAGAGTGTTCTGGGAAATGCTAGGAACATGTCGTAAAATGCTGTTTTTAGAATAAGGTTAGGTTTAATAAATAAAATTACTAAACTATCGTAATGCTAAATGTGTAATTTATTAAAAATCGCCCTCTGGTGGCGAAATTGTAAACTATTTTTATTTATATATTTTTAGCTTAAACAAAGTCCCATTCCTTTATTATGTCTTTTACTAAATTTCACAACTTTATGAACAATAGTTTTGTCTGTAGACAACTTTAAAGTAGGGTCGTTTAATTATGGACACCCTGTAGATGGATAGATAAGAATATCGATTCTTATAATTTATGAAACTGCAAGTTATTTCTCGTTGCTTCTGCTGAATAATTTTAAAGACTTTTCAATCGGCGAATATTGAGATTTACGATCAGGTCAAATGCATTTAATTTTGTACCAAAACATTCTTGGTAAAATGAGCCAATTTGATGTAGGTTCCGATGTTATAAAATATTATTTTTTTCTAAATCGCCATTTAAACTACGCATATGAAATTCTAAGTGTCTCTTAGCACTGCAGTAAACATTTCCATTTTTTATTCCTCAAAAAATGAAGTTATAACTTAATTTTACTTAAATCTAAAAAATACTTTCAATTTCAAAAAATACTTAGTTAAATTTTTTTGCATGGTTACGATTAAATAATAATTTAAGCTAAAATAAATTCGCGTTCAATAAATAGCAAGCCATAATGTTTGGCACGGTTTGCAGTAAAAATTTGTTACTTTTTACGCTTTGGCACTTTTTTTTAAACAGCTTGGCTGAATTCGGTATCAGAAAGTGAGATTTCTTACCAATATATATAAAGAGTTAAGAAAACAAACTTGGTGAAATTTTTTGTTTGTTTATATATGTATATTATTCATGTTTTTTATATACAAATTACTTCTATTTCTATATAAAATTAGATAAATAGCATCTTTATGATAAATAAATTGAATAGACATAGAAAAAAAAATGCTGGTGTATATGAAATGGAACAGTGAATAAGATTGCCAAAAAATATGTCGCCAAATTTACTTCTACGCGAATGCTGTTTTCTCTATTACGACAAGATCCCTATGCTGGAAAAGTACCAAAAAATATTTGCACGTTTAGTATTGAAATAAATGACGCAATAGCATGCATTTTTATATGGTGTCGGTATAACGTAAAAGTAGCAAAAGGCCTCCAAAAAACTTTCTCTCAAATCACACCAATTCTGCGTAAGCGTGACTATGTACGTGTACCCGGCCACTGCTGGCCACAACACGGTGCCCTCCAAAAGGACCGCCACGGCACTCACTGCAAGGGGGTCCCCACAAGACCGGGCCAGTCATTCTGACCGTGCACCGATGTGTCTCATAAGTAGGGCATCCCAAGCAGGATTGTCCCGCTTTAGTCTCCTCTGGAGCATTGCACAAAACGGGGAACCACGGACCAACACTCACGTTGGTCAATGACGATCCCCCGAACATTCCACTACCAAAGTCCGAACGCTGACCAAGCAACCCGGCTCAATAAATCTCGAAAGAGTGGTCGAAACAGGTTCGACCTGATGCAGAGCCACCGTCACATCATCGAATCCTAATCGCGGGACACTTCATAGGAAGAGCCCGTGCTCGGAAACTAATGAGGGGAACTCCACACCAGCTTACTTTACCGTGTGCCGAAACTGAGAAACTGCTATAAAGGTTATCTCTGCGATTTCAGCCAGCGGATGAAAGGTTAGTAAAAGGATAAAACAAAAGGAAAGTTAGTTCCCCGCAGCCCCGGCGGCCACCTGCGCCGACCTGGTCAGGACCCCACCCGAATCCCGACCAAATCAGAACAACCGGCAGGCCGAAGCCATGAGGCAGAAGAAAAGAAACACAAACTTAACCTAACACATACACATTACCCACCATTTAGACCCACCACGCTACGGACGGATTATTCTGAGGAGGGAGTGCAATCCTACAGAACGCCCTATGAAACGCAGCGAGCCAACAGTGAGCAATCAAGACAACTAACCTAAAACATAAACACGTCATCGCACCATCGGACCAAGAACGGAAGTAGGGGCTTTACCTCACGACCCCGGACGAGGTCAATGTCGGTGCGATGATAGGCCTTTAGAGTCCAGGAAGTCCCGGGCAGAGTCAAGGCAGAATACTGAAACGTGCGTAGGCGGACGAACCGCACGCGACGCACCTGATCTGTCCACCCCTTGACTCTACCGAGGAAGACCCAAACCCACAGGAAGACAACATAATAAAAACACTACAAAAATAATATTTACAAAGTAGGTCCGTACCTATGGGGACCCGTGAGCTACGCGTCCCGTGGGGGACTCCGCCACCCACTAGTCAAGGACTAGGTCCGGATCCAATTCGAGGCCCCCTACGGACTCAGAGGCTTCGCGTCCCCTATGGGACTCTCTCCACCTCCTAGTCAATGCCAGGCTGCTCGATGGGTTAGTAAAATGATAGGAATAAAAAAAAGGAAAGTTAAATCTGTAACCTATCTGACCGCCTTGAAAAAGGCAGGAACCATCCACCATAAGGAGGGATGTATATGATAGACCCTCGACGCGTATGTACAAGGTGGCTTCATGGCTCAACTTCAGGCTACAGATTAGAGAGAAAAGCAAAAATGTTTTTGAGTTCGATCGGAACCAAGAGCGCTGCGGAGGCCATCTAACAAAACCTCCCAGATATTCAAGGCACTCTCGACTCAACTTCCGAGCCCGAGGACAACACCCACACTTACATTGTTAGTAGATAGTTATAAAAAAAAGGAAAATTAAAAGTTCAACACCCGATCGGATCGTCCACAAGGTATCGCTACCTCCCCTAGGAACGTCGCTCCCTGAACTCCCAGGGACAACGCCCCACACAGTTGACTCCAGGTGTCGGGCTCCACAGTGGACTCCAGGATCAACTTCCAGGTGTCGAACTAGAAGAAAAAGCAAAAAGTTTCTGGCCCGACCGGACCCTGTGGTGACCGCCTGTGTTCCGTTAGCTCACCTGACTCCAACATGCCCACCTGTTTCAACAACCCTAGACCAAAAGGTACCTTAGTTTCCGACTCGCAAACCCATTGTTTTCCAAGGCAGAGGGTTACGACGCTAAGTCGAGCCCCTTTGAGACACCGCAACGCTCGGCAGCCTTGAAGATTCACATCAAGGCAGCTCCGAGCCCAACCCACTTGCACGCTCAAAGAAGACTGGACCGCACTCGCCCCATTCACCTTGAACGAGCCGTTTACCGCTCGTCGGTCCCCAAGGTGGCTGCATCCACACGATGACATGTCAGCGACAGGCTACCCAGGCTCACGTTGTGCCCTCGGACGGAGTCCGGGCACTGGACGTGGAACTCCATCAGCCACCCGAATCACTCTGGGTCCCCGCTTTAGTCTCCTCTCCGAAAATGGAAAAGGACCGCCACGGCGACCACGGCCGAGCTCTCGGTCATCCTTCCGCGCCAAGGCCGTATTGATTCGAGACCACTCGGGTGTTCACGAACCCAATTCTGCGTAAATTCGGTTATAGAATAGCGCCGCTTTAAAAACACGCAGTCAATTTAAACCTTTTCCTAAGTTAATTGTGCGCCAAACCACGCCCGGTAACATACGCCAGTTGTCTGCAGACTCAATTATGTAACTTATCGGTACAAAATATGCCAATTGTCTGTGGACTCGATTACGTAATTTATCTCCTTAATTAATGCATACTTTACAAACTTCATCTGCTCTCAATTTTCCTGATTTTAAGATCAACGGGTACTCTTAGATGTTAAAAAGCTCGGCCCAATTCGGTCTTCAGCAAGTGAGATTTATGGCCAAATGATATGAGGAGCTATCAAAACAAATAAAATGGACTTTTATGCTTTATAAAATATGTATTTCTGTATATAAAATTTTTATTTATGAATATTAATATTTTTGTTATTTTTATATAATTTACTTCAGTTTTTATATAAAAAGAGATAAATGCCTTCTTTATAGTAAATAAATTACATAATTATTGAACAGAAAATATGCATGAAAACTTTCCTTCTCTCGCCAAGCCCATTTCCACCGGAAAATTAAATTAAAATTGGTAAAGAACAAACAATCTTCTTGAAACACCATCAAAAATTTGTAAATGCGCTAGGCCTTTCGAAAGATCTGAGTCTTTCTTCGTCAGGCGCAAAAAAGACGTCCTTCTACTATGAAAGCAGAGGCAAGACTGAAATGAGAGACAAGGGAAAGGAAACAAGCTGAAGAAACAGCCAATAGGAAGTTAGAAATCAACAGCCAATAGGAAAGTAAAAGACAACAGCCTATCACAGAAGAGAATAATCAAAACAAAAGAACACAAAGTAGGAGGGGCAAAAAATGGGAGGGGGGGGGAAATACATATAATCCAATATGGGAACACATGAAATTAAAAATGAATAAATAAATGAATAATATATATTTTAAAAAAACAGACTAATAATAATACAAAAATAAATTAAATGGTAGTACTGAAAAGGTTTTTCCAAGCTGCAGAGAGCATTGTGGAATCAGATTTATCATTAACAATAACATCACGATTAAGATAAATAGCTAAATTTTCAAGAAAGTCCAATTCAGAGATACTATTGGCATTAGAGATAATTTTAGCATTTTGAAAATTAAAACTATGGCCGGAATCCCAAGAGTGCTTGGCAATAGAAGATTTAGAAAATTCTTGATTGATTACATAACGCGAGTGTTCTTTTAAGCGGATTTCGAGATTCCTTTTAGTTTGACCAATATAAGATAAATCACAACCATTACAAGGAACTTTATAAATTCCCCATTTACGAAGATCAGGAACAGGAGATTTAGTGGAGGGAAATTTGAATTTATTGACAGGTTTAAAGATAATGTTAAAATTGAAACGCCGTAAAACTTTAGCTAACTTGAAGCATAAAGGAGGATAAAAGGGGAGGACAACCAAATTATCAGGTTTGCTTTTGACAGATTTGGAAAGAGTAGAACTATTAGATGGTCTATTGAATTTCTTCACAGCATTATTGATAACAGAAGGATTAAAACCTCTTTTGACAGCAACGGTTTTTAAGTAATTAAGCTCTTCCTTAAGGGATACAGAATCAGAACAAATTTTGAGAGCACGATTTACATACGTGTAAAAAACACCGATTTTTTGGTTGACAGGATGATTTGAGAGAGCATGAGGTGGGTTAGAAGCAGAAAAGGGTTTTCTATAAACACAAGTTTTGAAAGAAGAATCGCATTTGGTAACTAAAACATCAAGGAAAGGAAGTTTATTACAATTTTCTAATTCAAAAGTAAACTGAATATGTGGGTCGATAGAATTGACAGTATGAAGAATGGTAGATATATCAAAAGGATTATCAACTAAAACAAAAGTATCGTCGACATAACGCATCCAACATTTAAAATTAACCAGATTTAATAATTTATCCTCAAAATAATGCATATAAAAATCACAAAGAATTGGAGATAAAGGATTACCCATACTTAAGCCATCTGATTGTTTGAAAAATTTATTATCAAATTCAAAAGTAGTTTGAGTGATGCAAATTTTGGTTAAATTAACAAAATCTTGGACTTCAATATCAGAGAAATGAAATTCACGTAACCTTTTTTCCAAGCAAGAAAGAGCACCTTCAATTGGAACATTCGTAAATTGTTCTATTTATTTCATTCTATTTATTTATCTTATTGATTAATTTATTTGCTTATTTATTTTTATGTCTTTTCATAGTTTAATATTCTATATCTGTATGTTGTTTATTCTTTATTTATCTTATTGATTAATTTATTATGTCTTATTTATAGTTTAGTATTCTATATTTGTATTTTTTTTCATTGATTAATTTATTTGCTAATTTATTTTTTATGTCTTATTTATAGTTTAGTATTATACATTTCTACTTTGTTTATTTTTGGATTGCTATTATGTTTACTGCTCAATTTAACAGATTTACTAAACTCAGACGTAAGCGTGTGAAATTTCTTAACCACTTAAATTTTCTTCAAAATTGCAAGAAAAATAATGTTATTCCCAATTTTATTCAACTTAAATGTTCTGTTAGTAGCTCTGTTAGAGTTTCAAAAGCTATGGTTCGTTCACATTTTATTATTTTAAGAGCCTGTATTCAAGATGTTCGGCATACTCTCTCCAAAATTGAAGAAGAGCTTTATGACCTTCATTTGTTCCTCAGTAAAAATCTTGACAATTTCTGTGATATTGAAAATAAAGGTTGGTCTTCTCTAGTTACTTTCAAAACTGCTCATCAAAATAAGCTTGATAAAAAGTTTTCTTCGTTGTGCAATAAGCAAAATAAGTCTCAATTTTCATATAAGAACGTATCAAATGAGAACTGCATCGTTAATCTCTCCTCTCACATGTTAACTCCTGAGCAAAAAAGCATTTTAGATCTTGGTTTAAATTTTTCCCAGTCTTGCAAACCTTCTCTCACTAAATTGATTGCTCCTATTGAGTCTTCCATTAAACATAGTAAAATCACTCCTTTTCAAAAAGAAACTCTTCGTCACATCCTTGCTGATACTATTTCTTCTAATAATTCAAAATTTAAACCTAATCTTTCTCGTTCTCAAAATATCGCTCTAAATGAGCTTAAGTCCAATGATAATCTTATTATTACTAAAGCTGATAAAGGGGGTCAAATTGTTCTTATGGATAAAAAAGATTATTCTGATAAAGTCTATGCTCTCTTATATGAAGGTCCTTATGTTGAAGTTAAAAAAGATCCTACTAATTCGCATCTTTCCACTCTCAAAAAAGCTGTTAAGAATTCTGTTATTTTAAATGACAATACTAAATATAGTATTATTCCTTCTTCAGCCATTTGTGCTCGTTTTTATGCTTTGCCTAAAGTTCATAAAACCAATGTCCCTTTAAGACCTATCGTCTCTAATATTGGTACTGTTACTTATCCTCTTGCCAAATTTTTAACATCCATTTTTTCTCCGTTATGCATTTCTAATACTCATACGATAAAAAATTCTTATGATTTTGTTAGTAAATTAAAAAATATTAACCCATCCAATTGTTCTATGCTTTCTCTTGATGTCAAATCTTTATTTACGAATGTTCCAGTTGAAGGTGCTCTTTCTTGCTTGGAAAAAAGGTTACGTGAATTTCATTTCGCTGATATTGAATTCCAAGATTTTGTTAATTTAACCAAAATTTGCATCACTCAAACTACTTTTGAATTTGATAATAAATTTTTCAAACAATCAGATGGCTTAAGTATGGGTAATCCTTTATCTCCAATTCTTTGTGATATTTATATGCATTATTTTGAGGATAAATTATTAAATCTGGTTAATTTTAAATGTTGGATGCGTTATGTCGACGATACTTTTGTTTTAGTTGATAATCCTTTTGATATATCTACCATTCTTCATACTGTCAATTCTATCGACCCACATATTCAGTTTACTTTTGAATTAGAAAATTGTAATAAACTTCCTTTCCTTGATGTTTTAGTTACCAAATGCGATTCTTCTTTCAAAACTTGTGTTTATAGAAAACCCTTTTCTGCTTCTAACCCACCTCATGCTCTCTCAAATCATCCTGTCAACCAAAAAAATCGGTGTTTTTTACACGTATGTAAATCGTGCTCTCAAAATTTGTTCTGATTCTGTATCCCTTAAGGAAGAGCTTAATTACTTAAAAACCGTTGCTGTCAAAAGAGGTTTTAATCCTTCTGTTATCAATAATGCTGTGAAGAAATTCAATAGACCATCTAATAGTTCTACTCTTTCCAAATCTGTCAAAAGCAAACCTGATAATTTGGTTGTCCTCCCCTTTTATCCTCCTTTATGCTTCAAGTTAGCTAAAGTTTTACGGCGTTTCAATTTTAACATTATCTTTAAACCTGTCAATAAATTCAAATTTCCCTCCACTAAATCTCCTGTTCCTGATCTTCGTAAATGGGGAATTTATAAAGTTCCTTGTAATGGTTGTGATTTATCTTATATTGGTCAAACTAAAAGGAATCTCGAAATCCGCTTAAAAGAACACTCGCGTTATGTAATCAATCAAGAATTTTCTAAATCTTCTATTGCCAAGCACTCTTGGGATTCCGGCCATAGTTTTAATTTTCAAAATGCTAAAATTATCTCTAATGCCAATAGTATCTCTGAATTGGACTTTCTTGAAAATTTAGCTATTTATCTTAATCGTGATGTTATTGTTAATGATAAATCTGATTCCACAATGCTCTCTGCAGCTTGGAAAAACCTTTTCAGTACTACCATTTAATTTATTTTTGTATTATTATTAGTCTGTTTTTTTAAATATATATTATTCATTTATTTATTCATTTTTAATTTCATGTGTTCCCATATTGGATTATATGTATTCCCCCCCCCTCCCATTTTTTGCCCCTCCTACTTTGTGTTCTTTTGTTTTGATTATTCTCTTCTGTGATAGGCTGTTGTCTTTTACTTTCCTATTGGCTGTTGATTTCTAACTTCCTATAGGCTGTTTCTTCTGCTTGTTTCCTTTCCCTTGTCTCTCATTTCAGTCTTGCCTCTGTTTTCATAGTAGAATGACGTCTTTTTTGCGCCTGACGAAGAAAGACTCAGATCTTTCGAAAGGCCTAGCGCATTTACAAATTTTTGATGGTGTTTCAAGAAGATTGTTTGTTCTTAGTCATTCACACCAGTTTTAACTTATTTCCTTAAAATTGGTAAATTACAGAGTTTACCCCATTGCTCCATGACTAAACGGTGTCGAGCAATATATTATAAACTAAAACTATCTCTGAAAAATTGCTAAATTAACAATGCAAATTCTATCAAAAACTGTTTATTATAACTTTTTTAAAAGGCTAAACTCTTATAATTGAGTTTACCTGATTACAGAATTTATCTCAAAACTGTATGGCTGGGCAACGTAGAAGGACATGTTGTATACTGAAACCTTCCCTGGAAAATTATCTAATTAACAGTTCAAGCTCCATCTAAATACATTCGGCAGAATCTTTTTAAAAGGCTAATTTTTCATTATCAGGTTCATCCCATTAAAGAACTTTAAACCATAATTCGATACCAAGCAACGTAGAACGACGCGCTATGTAGTAAAACCTTCCCCGAAAAATTACTTATCTAACAGTGTAAGTTCAGCAGAACTCGAGTTCTAAGCAGCCGGAATGAAAATTCCATTTGAATTATATATATATATGTAAGTAGAATTAGTTTTTTCTAAAAATGCAGTCGTCTACTTGAAAAATAACAAATATTGTGAACGTCGCTCATACCGATGCCACGCTTTATGCATTTCTGGCTTAAAATTAAATTGTTTGACGATAAAATCAATATCGTAAATAAACGTACAATATGTAGCTCACAAATACCGTCATTTTTATAATTATATCTACTAGTTTCTTCAGCAAGTCACATGATGCATGAGTTAAATAAAAACTAAAAGTAAATTTAAAAAAAATCAAAAATGAAAACAAAATTGTCACTCAAATATTATCTTATGAAATTTTCTGATGCATTTTTCTTAACCTGACGCAAAAGATAAATTGCCAAATATAGTTTTAAACTGCAATCTTCCATATTGAATAAATTTTTAAACATTAGGAGCATTCCCTTTCATATTTAAATTCGATATTTTCGTTTTATATTATTACCACTCGTCAAAACTGTTTTTTATTTACTCTTTTTTTTCCTTTTAAATAAAATTAGTAACAGTTTTTTCCGAGGTGTACCGCCATTCCAATTCATTTATCAACGAAATGTATCGCCAATAAAATAATGCTAACCGTTTTGCCCAAAATAACAGAACTTTCCGTTATAAATCTAAAACTAATCTACGTAGAACTATGCGTTATAGATTAAAACCTTCCCTGAAACGATATCTTTCTAATAGTGTAAGTTCCGTCAAAATCCATGCAGTAGAACTCGAAATACAGAGGTTCGGAACGAAATTTCCGTTTGTATTTTATATATATACTAGCAGGCTATGCCCGCTGCGCTGGTCAATATTTCCAAATGAACCTTGGATTAAACTAAATGGTGAATTTGAACTTGTATTTTAAACAATATGGATCTTCAGCTTGACCTTGTACATCACTGAAAACGATGCGAACGCCATTGCGATATAATGTTATCTTAAGCGTTGGACAAAATTTAGCAATTAAGAAGTAATTGTTTTAGTTGATTATAAACAGCGCACTTATGGTCGGGTAATGAGACCGTTATGACAACAGGAATTAATACCTCTGTAACTAATCAACATATAATGAAATCGTATATACTAACACCATTCCTAAAAGTCATGCAACAGGGTCACTTGTAACAAAATATGTTCTGTAGATTTTTTTAAAAAGGCTAAACTTTCATAATCAGGTTCACTTAATTTTTGAACTTTTACTGTTGCTCTATAACTAAGTACCCTTGAACAATATGTATACACTAAAACCTTTCCAAAATTATTACCTAACTAATTGTGGTATATCCTACGAAAGTATTATAAACAATCGGAATGAAATACAAATTTCCATTGTAAATATATAGTAGATGATGATGATGTGATTTTGTGTAATAGAACATAGTAAAGTTTTCGCTTCAAACAAAAACGATGCTTTCAACATTAAAGCTAATACACCAATATGTGAAGTATCCGATTACGGAAGGTTAACTTGAATTCTCATGAGCAACTACTCAAAGAAAATTGAATATGTGGCTTTTGTGATACTTTTATGTCAGCCGGGCGCAGGTAATAAATCAATAAAGATTGTTTTCATAGCATATTCTTATTTTATTATTTTCATTTAAAACACAAACCTTTCACTCATTTAATTTAAAATGTATGCCTTGTACTAATTTCATTTAAAAAACTGAAAAGATAAACAATAACAAAAAATAATGCCATAATTAAAAGCAAGAAAATATTTTTAATTTACATACGCAAAATGTAACTACTGCTACTGGGAATTTTAAAAATGCTATCAGCGAGATGTGCGCACGGTTGTTATAAATGTACCCATTTTTTCTTCTTATCGAGGAGCAATTTATAAATCGCACAATATTATTCCAATTCCAATGTCTTTCAATGAGGAACCTATGACCGGAAAAAATAGAAAAAGACTCTTGTAGATTCTTCGGATGACGGCATCTGACGCCATAAACCGAGTTGATATATATGAAAATAATTTTTAAGTCGTTACAAACATTGCTTTCATACTTAAATATTTTCATTGATACTACTTGTTATCCCGTCGACCAATTACGCCAAATTATATAAATCGCCAAACCATTCGCCAAATTATATAAATTGACATAATCTTTATTTTAAATAACGAAATAACAAATAAATTAGTATAAAATTAATAAAAATACAAATAAAACGTCGAAATTAAAATCACTTGATGACGTAAACACGTGTAGTTTGTTTAAATTCAAGTGAATTTGATATTTACGATCAACCATTATTGGCATTTAATCTTATAGTTTGACGATAGATTTTTGGTCGACGGAATATCTAAGTAGTACCTTTTCCATTTTTGTTTTATAACGCTAAATTCTCAGTAATTTTTTCCCTTTTATTTTACATAAAATCACTATTTTTTTAAAAAATTAAGATGCTTGCATTTTTATTTCAAACTCATAGAGCCGTTTTTATTTTTTAGTCAAAAGGGTTGATTTGAATTTTTTCCGTTGGTAGAGTAACGGATGTAATTATAGATATTTTGAGGTTTAGATGCCAAAGACACCGCCAAATTAGAAAAATATGAAATGTGTCATGAACTGTTGGACTTATAAACATTTATTTGGTAGCATTCGATTCAGCATACAAAACTACATTAAAATATGCTATCATTTGACGCATAATTTTGATATTCGATTTTTTCTCCTCCCCGTGCAAAAACCATTAGGGGTGACACTTTAGAGAACCCTTTCTTAGCAGAAGTTTGTCATAAGAAGTATTTTTACCACGATTTTCAAGATTTTAGGTTCAGTAGTTTGCGCTGTGCGTTAATTAGTCCCCTAATCCAGACTTTATTTTATATACTATATTAGATATGCGATTTTGCGGTGAATCGATGATCGAAAATTAGTCCAATATCATTTGAAATATTACATAACAGAGGAGAAAGTACGAAGAAAGACGAAGAAGAAATGACGAATTACAAAAGACTTGTAATTTTGTTTTTCAAAATGTTGAATTTTTCCATAGTAATAACGTATTAAAACATAAATTTCCTTAAAAATTATCTTTATTTCCTAGATTTCGAATCTGTGAATTTTCCTATAAATGAAATTGGCGATATGACTTGAGAAAACAGATAATATTTGCTTAAATAAAATGGGTAATATTCGTTGATCTGAGTTCGAGTTTATAAATATCACATGCTTTCGGAATTACTGCGAAAAACATTTTAAAAAGTATGAAATTATTTTACAATATGTATGTGTGGCAGAAATTCACACTGAAATTTAAGTATTCGATTCCATTTTTAAAATATTAACTGATATCTATATAAGTTACAATTGAATATGAAAATGTACTCAAAAATGATCTCTTTCACCTAAAAAAACACCATTTGTGAGAACATCCTCAAGCTAATGTCACGCTTATGCATTTTTGGCTTAAAATCACATTGTTTGGCGGCAAAAGAAAAATAAAAAATTTTAAAGAAACAAATAGTAATTACACATGTGACTCACAATTACATCTGCTTGTTTCTTCTATAAGTCACGTGATGGGACAATTAGATATAAAAAAAAAAAAAAGAAAAGAACAGAACAGAAAGAAAATGTCGTTAAAATTTCATCTAATCAAATTTTCAGATTCGTTTCCATATCTAACGCAAGCGATAAAGAGCCAAATATTGCTTATCAAGTGTAATATTTCTTATTAAATTAATTTTTAAGCATTACAAATATTTCTTTCAGGTTTTGATTAAATGTTTCCGTTTTTTAATATTATCACTCATTAAAACGAATTTTCTTCTTCTTTTTTTCTTTTTTTTTTTTCATTTAAATAAAATTAGTAACAGTTTTTCTTTTATTTTTCGAGGTTTAATCCGTTTCAATTTTTTTTTTATCAACGATGAATTTCGCCAAGAAATAAAATGGTAACCTTATCGCCCAAAATAACAGAATTTTCCGTCATAATTCTAAAACTAATATAGGTAGAATAATGTGTTATAGATTAAAACCTTTCCTGAAACAATACCTATCTAACGGTATAGGTTCCGTAAAAATCCATGCAGTAGAACTGGAAATCTAGGCGTTCGGAACGAAATTTCCGTTTGGATTTTATATATATAATAGATAGAAGTAGAAAAGCGTACAGCGTGAAATGTTGTTAATCTGTCTAAATGTGGAAACTAACATATGTTATAAAGCAATAGAGTAGGGGTGCACAACCTTTTTAAGAGAAAGGCCACTTACAAAAATGCCTGGGTTGTCGAGGGCCACATCAGTAACACAGAGATAATTCCATTTCGGGAAGGTGAGGAGATCTGTGGCCTATAAAAAACATGGTTTCAGAGGAGTGGCAGTTTTACCCTTTTAGGTTCCCTTACCCAATCAATATACCATACCGAATTCAGTTAGCAAGGATATATCAACAGTTTATGCCTGTACACAACTATATAACAGAGATATAGCAAAGATTATTTTCAAGGGGTGAAAACATTCCTTGATTTTATTCGGGGGGATTAAATTTTCCTTTATTAAAAGTGCTAAAAAACAAACATATACATGAAAGTGGCTAGAGTCGAAAAAAAATGCGAACTTTATGAACGAAGTTAAATTGACGAAACTCTCAATTTTTCTGCAATCCATCAACAAAATTTTAGATTTTTCCGCGACTGATCAACAAAATTCGCGGTTTTTCGGCACCCTATCAACAGAATTCGCGACTTTTCCCAGTCAACGAAATTCGCGATTGTTAACTGACTGACGAAATTTTCAATATTTTCCCGTGGCGAATTGTCAAAATTCACACTTTTTCTCGTGATAAACTGCCGAAACTTGCGATTTTACCGTAGCCGATCGGCGAAATTTGCAATTTTTTCGCACTTAATCGACGAAATTTGCATTTTTTTCGCACTTAATCGACAAAATTCACGATTTTTTCGCGGTCGATAGACAAAATTCGTGTTTTTTCCGAACCCGATAGATAAAATTCACAATTTTTTGGTACCCGGTCGGCGACATTCGCGATTTTTCCGCTACCAGTCAATGAAATTCGCAACTCTTAACTGACTGAAACCCTTGGCAAAATTCGCGACTTTTTTGTGATAAAGTGACGGAACTCACAATTTTTTCGTGTGCAAAGTACGAAAATCGCGATTCTTAACTGACTGACAAAAACTTAAATTTTTCTCCCTGTAAGTTGTCGAAATTCATGATTTTTTCTCGCGACAAACTGACGAAACTCGCGATTTTTCCGTACCCCATCGATGGAACTTGTGTTTTTTCCGCGCCCGATCGGCGAAATTCACATATCTTAAATGACTGACAAAATTTGCAATTTTCCCTCTGCAAATTGACGAATTCGCGGCTTTTCTTGCGATAAACTGACGAAACTCGCGACATTTCCGCGCGCGGTCGGCAAAACTTTTCTACACGCGACCGACAAAACGCGCGATTTTTCCGCGCCCGATCGATAAAACTCACGATTGTTTCGTGCCTGATCGACGAAACTCTTGATTTTTCCGCACCCGATCGACGAAACTCGTGATTTTTCTGCGCCAGATCGACGAAACTCGATATTTCCACGCTCAGTCAACGAAATTCGCAATTCTTAATTGTCTGACGAAATTTACAATTTTGCAGCGGCAAATTGACGAAATTCACGACTTTTTCTCCCAATAAACTGACGAAACTCGCTATTTTTCCTTACTCGATCAACAATATTCGCGACTTCTTTCCGCGCGATTGACGAAACACGCGATTTTTCCGGGCCCGATTGATGAAATTCGAGGTATATTTCGACTAACGACTGACGAAATTGGCAACTCGGGAATTTCCTATATTGATACAAATGGTATCGCCCGGGCGATTAATGAAATTCGCGATTTTTAACTGACTGACGAAATTTGCAATTGTTTTCCGCTCCTAATTAACAGAATTCACGATTTTTTTCCAGCAACCTATGGTCAAAAACTGCAATTTTCGCCAATTATAATTTTGCGAAATTCGCGAGCCACTTCTTAACCCCTTGCGGGCCACAGGTTGTACATTAGGGTGGGTCGAAAAAACCGAAAGATTTTTAATCAAAATGTAATAGAGCGGAAAAGTTGGTAAAGTTGGTAGAGCGGAAAAGTAAATAAATTTATTTCATACCTATTAATATGTCATAAATTTTGTTAACTATTTGTTAGAGTCTGGAAAATAAAAACGGTATTCATTCATTTGTCTTGACATCCACTGCTGTTTTGCTGCATATCGGCAGTTCATATAGCTAAAATCACAAAAATGATATAAAATGAACAAATTATTTTACTATTTTATTAATTAAAATACAGACATGTTTAACCAAAACGGATTAAATAGACTTAAAATGAAGAAATATTTAAAGTAATTGAATTTTATAAGATGACTTGCTTCCAAATAAAGCCATTGTTCCTCGAGAGGCCGAAATTGATCATATGTGATCCTCCCTCTGTTCTGGTCCACAAACTTTACCAGCACGTCAGAGACTAATTTCACGCATCTTTTTGCTGACTGAGCTGGACAAGAAAAATTATAATTGCTGGTATCTTTAATCGAACATTCTAAACTCACCAGCGTCGTTAGGTCAGTCGATAGACAAACCATAACAGGTGGTTTCGTTAGTTTACAGTTTTGCCACTTGATTAAATCCATACAATTTTAAGCTTCAAAGTTCAAGCCTGGAATGACGAAGTCACGGATGGCACTATTCGTGTCGACAGGGCTTTGTGCTTTGGCAATTTTCTTTATGGCTGGTGTCCTGATGTCCTTTCCTCCATATGCTATCATTCTAATGAGGCTATTTTCATGATTTGCGCAAAACAGGCATTTCGTGAAATTACACGAGCTGTAATCTTTCATATATGATATGGAAAGTAACGGGTGTTACTAATTATAGTCCACAGAATCTGAAAAACATGATTGATTTACTTTAATTGTGAACTAACTGATGCAGTACACTTTCAGGATGTACACTTTGAGTACATCCTAAAAGTGTACTGCATCAGCCGATTGCCAAAATTGAAAAATACCAAAGCACGAAGTTCTGTGGACTCGAATAGTGCCATCCGTCATTTCATCATTCCAGACTTGAACTTTGAAGCTTAAAATTGTTTTAGTCGAAAGGCAAAACTGTAAACTAACGAAACCACCTGTTGCGGTTTGTCTACCGACTGACGATCTAACAACGCTGGTGAGTTTAGAATGTTCGATTAAAGATACCAGCTGTTATAACTTTCCTATTCCCCCTTATTCAGTATAAAAATGCGTGAAATTAGTCACTGAAGGGCTGGTAAAGTTTGTGGATCAGAACAGAGTGAGGTTCACATATGATCAATTTCGGCCTCTCGAGGAACAATGGCTTTATTTGAACGCGAGTCATATTATAAAATTCATTTACATTAAATACTTCTTCATTTTAAGTTTATTTAATTCGTTTAGGTTAAACATCTCTGTATTTTAATTAATAAAATGCTAAAATATTTTGTTCATTTTATATCATTTTTGTGATTTGTGGAATGTGAACTGCTGATATGCAGAAAACAGTTGTAGATGAAGCAATCGTCCAGAACAATGAATGATTACCGTTTTTATTTTCCAGTCTATGACAAATAGTTAACAAAATTTATGACATATTAATAGATATAAAGTAAATTTATTTACTTCTACACATATTATAAAAAATATAAAAATTTAGAAAAACTGAAAATTTAAAATGTTTACATTTTTTTTTTTTTTTTAAGTATGGCCCCTTTGCAGCAGTAAAAGATATGATTTTATCATAATGACCATTTACCGGGACGTTTCTTGTATCTTCATGTAGCTATTGAGTCTTATTAGAAATTGTATTAGTACGTTTGGATAATTAAAAAAATATATATAAAAAAAACATGTTTTTAGCGATCTTTTGAAACTTTGGCCCCCTTGCGGCGGTAAAAGATATTAACCGATCGGTATAATATTTTACGAATTCATTTTTTACTACAAAAGGCAACTTTTCCACTCTATTATATTTCGATTGTAAATATTTCGGTTTTTTCGACCCACCCTATTGTACATACCTACATAGAGTATTTGCAGGTAACGTTGCCGTTATGACGTTATGTTATTAGACGAGACTGTCATGATTTTCAAATATAAAAATCGGAGAAATGATACAATTTTCGCCGTATATATGTACAGAAAAACGACTTAGACACGTACTTGCCAAATTGTCTTCAAGCTTTACGGTATTTGATGAAATATTGAGTTCTTCGACTCCTAAGTCGCCAAAAACAAGGTGAGCTTTCCGCTAGTAATTTAATTTGGCAAAATCCATATGTTAATATATGTAAAACTTTCACATGATTTATCGCCTAGCCTTAGGAAAGACACCTTCTTCTGGTTCTTTTAATATGTCAACTATCCAGTCTTCTTTAAATAAATATAACGTTTAAATAAATATAATGCACAACACTTTTAAACTTTCATGCTCGGTATGAAATGAAAAATGAACTAAGTTGCATAATGCAGAATATAGTTAAATTTTAAACAATTCCCCATTAGTATATGATATATAGCCTCATTATCAAACCAATATTAATGATAATGTGGATTATATTCCAATATTACTTCAACATTGCATTAATCTGAAATACTTCGAGTGAAATACCTATATTGATCAATTATTGGTTTTACATTGGAAAAAAAGCAGGGTGTTTATAAGATTTGTGCACATTTTTTAGAAACAAATCATAAATCAAATTATTTTTAGTATATTTTTCATCAGAATTTGGCCGGAACCAGGATTCGAACCTGGGTTCACAGCGTACTGTGCTGTTGCTTCACGACTAAGCTACCCCTGGCCGATATCCTAGCCCGGTAATTTCCCACTAATAAACCAAGTTGGGGAAAGTCACCGTCCATCTATCAGATAGCACAGGATGAACAAATTACTTTCTCCATCGACCCACAATATATATTAAAGCAGATAAATTAATGTCTGAATTCCATTTTTTTATTATTAAAGGTACACATCTATTAAAATGTATGTGTGTGCCTTTAATAATTAAAGAATGGAATTCAGATATTGATTTATGTGCTTTAATATATCTAGTTATATTGTCAATGCTAGTGATATCGTCACGATTTTTGTAACTTTTTATGCTGGAATATAATTTTTTTCTCCTATTTATGGTTAAAATTTGTCATATTTTAAAATCGATACGTCAGGAAGTTTTTACATTTACCAAGGTTAACAATTACAGCATACATATATATGTTTCGAAAGACTGACAATCAATGCAATACATCCAATAGTAAATTAATTTTCGAGTTTTACCCTAATACCAAATGATTTAATTATGTATTTTGAATCCAAACAATTATTCATTGCAAAGTACGAAAAATATGATATTTCAGGATATATGATATTTGAGTTTTTCGCGTGAACTTTATATTAATATATTTAAAGGAAAAAAGAAATGTAATAATTTCTTCCTGTTGAAATTAAATGCATAACATTAAGGTGAAAAATTCTTCATTTAAAAAAAGGAAATTAATAGCCGCATGCTATACTTCAACATAGTATCATGATTTATGATTTTTAACTTTCATATTCACAGTAGCGAGTCAGCTTTACTCAAAAAAAAAAAAAAAAAAAAAAAAAACTTCAAGAAGCTCTGTTAAGGACATGAACTTTTGTGTATTTGTTTATCTTGCTTTTCTGTAATCGAACGATGGAATGTATTGTAAAAAAGAAGAAGACTGATTTCTTTTCTTTAAAGTCATGTATGATTACAATCTGGCTATAAAATTTTGCTGTAGTCAAACAAAGTATCATAATTTATGTTTTTACTCTTCACATTTACCCTAGCGAATTAGATTTACTCAAATAAAGAAAATCTTCAAGAAACTCTGTTAATGACATGAACTTTTGTGTATTTGCTTACCTTGCTTTTCTCTATTTGAACTAAGAAATGTAAAACAAATAAAATCAAATCAAAGAAGAATGATTTATTTTTCTTTAAAATCAAGTGTTATTACAATGAGGTAATAAAAGTTTTATTATACTTAAACAGAGTATCATAATTTATGAATTTTACCCTTCACATTTACTCTAGCGAGTCAACTTCACTAAAAAAAAAAAAAAAAAAAAAAAAAAAAATCTTGAAGAAGCTTTGTTAATGATATGGAATTTGTGTATTTGCTTACCTTGCTTTTCTGTATTTGAACTAAAAAATGTATTGCAGAAAAAAAAGTAGAAGAAGAATTATTTCTTTTTTCTTTAAAATCAAGTGTCATTAGAATCAGGCTATAAAAATGTACGTAATAAATTCCATGATATTTTTAATTCAACTATTTTGGATGGATATTTTACATGAAGATTATTTACCTGTCGATGGAGAAAAACTTTTCTTATCAAAAGATAACTTTCATGTGCAAATAAAGTGATAATAAAATTTTAATAAAATTAAAATATATTGTTGTTGAAGCTTAAATGTTTTTTAAAAATAAACTTCAGGTGGTAACGCATTTGTTATTTATTTGGTTTCATACTGCACTAGATTGTGGTCTAATATAAAACCATCAATATTTCTATTTTAATTAATAACAAACCATAATAAATTTTAAATAAAAACAATGAAATGGTATACTTTCATAAAAGTTTTTCTTAATTAGAAAATTAGACATATATCTGTTCAGTAAATAATCAAATGGAAAAAAAAAAAAAAAAAAAAAAAAAAAACAGTAGCAATATTTGAAGATATTTTAACGAAAGATAAAAGCAAAAAAAAAATAATAATAATTATTATTATAAATACAAATAAAGTATTTTACAGTGAAAACGTTACACAGAAAACAAATTTAGCAACATATCCAACTAAATTTTCCAACTATTTTCTCTCAACTTAGTACCAGAAACTGTTTATTCACCGCATTATTTTTCGTGATAGTAAAAGCTCATCACGACCGTCTTGGGAATAGCAATCTTTAAAAACATGTGTTGTACGTTAAAGAAGCTGAGATTTCTAATAGTAGCTTATTTCAGATGAATTTTCTTTTAGTACCAATTCATGTGTAGAGTTTTCTCCAGTAAAATGTATATAATTCAAAATGTATATCATTTAAAAATGTTTTAAAACTAATTTAGCAACATATCCAACTAAATTTTCCAACTATTTTCTCTCAACTTAGTACCACAAACTGTTTATTCACCGCATTATTTTTCGTGATAGTAAAAGCTCATCACGACCGTCTTGGGAATAGCAATCTTTAAAAACATGTGTTGTACGTTAAAGAAGCTGAGATTTCTAATAGTAGCTTATTTCAGATGAATTTTCTTTTAGTACCAATTCATGTGTAGAGTTTTCTCCAGTAAAATGTATATCATTTAAAAATGTTTTAAAACTAATTTCGGTTTTTCAAGCATTATATGTCCTGGTCTAGGAAGATGTTTTTTGTTTTTCGCTTTTTTGTTAAAATTACTTTACTGTCATTTACATTCACGTATGTATAACTCTTTATGAAAAACGTAGTATTATCATTCAAATAAAATTTTAATAGAATATGTATACATTTCTCTAAAAAAGCGTTTCCGATCACATAGCATTTAAGGAACCCCCGAAACGTCATTCATCTACTAGGAAACCTGAACATTATTATAATAATTCATTTATACAGGGTACAGAAAAAAAATTCTGTTGAAAAGTAGTGAATTACACGTACAATAATAAAACGTTAAAATGTAACAACTATATTCGATCTGATGCAGACAATAGCAGCACCCTTCCGTGAAATTCTAAAGATATTCATTGGGAATGAAAAAGGTAAGGTAAAATTTCCAGTATCAAAATTGTACGAATTGTATTCACAAGCCATGTGAATAAGAACGGTATTTTTTTTTTTTTTTTAGAACGAAAAAGATAAATTTTATGATAATTCAAATATTGTACTTTCTATTCAAAGCATCTTATTCATATTGTATTTTAATGGACACATTTATTTCATCTTTAAAGAAAACGTTTATATTTATCTCTAGCTGTTAAATTCTCCAAGCGAAAAAAGAGAAATGTATTTAGATATCAAAATCTGCAATAATATATTTATCGTTTTCATAAGAATGGTACAATAGAATAACATAAATGGGTAAGAAAAATTCTAAAGGTTTACATATTTCGTCTTAAATGAATTATTCTTTATATTCTTAGATAAATCTTAATAAAAATTTATGATGAAACTATTTGCCAAAAAAAAAAAAAAAAAAAAAAAAAAAATTTTGGGGGATGCCAGAAAACGGGGTGCACACATGCATTTGTGTCGGCAGAAATTAGAAAGAATATTCTATTTTTATTAGAATTCTACAAAATAGAGGTTATCGTACAATTATTACAAATTTTTAAGCTCCATTAAATATCTAATGTGCATGTTTTCTTTTGAAACATATAATTTTGTATGGAACCCGCTTTCGTCACTTCGGCGCTATAGGTGTTGCGAGTAGATTTGTAGCGCAAAATAATTTTAGTACTACCTTTTTAACCCGTTCTACGCACAGGAGTTCATGAATTTAATTCTAAAACCAAAATTAACAATAATTATTCGATTTAGAAAAATATTTTTCTACTACTGTGCATTTTTTTATGAAATTTAATTTATCATGTTGCTATGGCAAAAAATGATAAAACGATATCTTTGGAATAAGGGAATAAATAGAATAAGACGTTTTGTTGGTGTTTGTGATAAAATAATTTTCTTTATTTTTAAAAAAGGTAATAATTAAGCGCAATTAGCGTGGCGTACGTAATATGTATCTCTCACATTGCAGTAAACATTTAGAACTGGTTAGAACTCGCGCGATTACGGTTTGAACATAAAAAAAGGTAAAAATTCGTCAAAAACATAAAATGAAAAAAAAATCTATTTAAAATTTTTAAATTTTTTGTCCCAGTTGTTCATGGGGCCCCTGCCAGAAACCCCGTGTGCCAAATTTCGTAGCCATGCGCCCTGTAGTTTCAGAGTTTTTGAGGTTACATAGATACGCGCATGGATTTTAATAGGGTAGATGTACAAACGCATTTTTCTAAACTTCACCTACATCTAAAGTCTTTCCGGTCTATACCAAGAGGAAAAGGCAGTTTCCCTATTGTTTCGTTTTAAAAATTCAGCTAATTTTATTTGAAAACAGGTTAAAAGACGTAGAACCTGATTATAGAATATTTCCAGTTTTCGTCAATAATGAATTTTTAGGAATTTATTTGTTGTCATATCGCCAAATTAAACAGCTATAGACATGTTGGTTTTATTTATGGTAACTTCTTTTTAGAAACCAAATTTGACGGTAGTTCGAAAAGTATCGGCCTGCTTGACGAAAATTTGACGTTGGTGGACACCGTTTCGTGCATACGTGTACGCGCTCGTGTGTGTATGCAACTATTTCATGAAATCCAAATAAATATTTTTCAAATGCGACGCCATTTTATGATATCAGTATGTAGTTCAAGCGTTTAACTGTTGCAATAATGGTTACAAAAGTGTAAGTAAATTTGTGAGAAGCCACGTTCTCTAAAACTCATAAATTAAACCCAGTTACGAAAGAACGCTCATTCTTTATTGTTTAAAAATGAGAACTACCCTAGAATTCCAAACATCTATATCTCAACCAGTCGAAACGTAAGATCGACGATCCTAAGATAAGTCGTAAGATCGAGTCGAAACGGAAAGTGCTTTAAAATTCTTGTATTAAGGTCGAACACTTAACAACAATTAGGTTTCCAATTTTTTAGTTTGAAATCTGTAAGTGGTCCTAATATTGAAACAAGGTGGCGGATGAAAGCTGATTATCGAACTCAGTAGAGATTTTGGTAAGTTTTAATGCACATAATGCTCATTCTCATCAAATCCGGTTATTAAATACGCGAGTGCTATCGCATGATAAATTATATATGTATTAATAACATTTGAACTGAATATAGTTTTGGGTGTCTAAATATCGAGTTCGTTGAAAATGTACCGAAATATTTTGGAATAGTTTTCCCCCGGACTGCTGTAATTGGTAAATTCTTACTTTTCTAATGAAAATTATCGAAAAAGTTGCGTTTTATATAATATTTCAACACTGTATTTTAGAATTTAAAAAAAAAAATCTCATTCTCAAAACCATCACATTTTTCAGATAGGTTCTAATTTGATTTGTATAAGACATGTCTCCATTGAAGAAACTGTAGTACTGTATTGCAGATAAAATGTACTCCCATACACATCCTCTTCACTTTTTTAATTGCTATTCAACAAAAGATTATGTTAATCTAAATTAAATTGTTATTACACAAGATTTCTTTCTCTCAAAGTTCTTGAATATAATTAAAAATGTGGAAAAAGATTGACACGAGTTAGTAAATAAATATTTTTTGTTACTATCTTCTTATTTTACCATTTTTATGCTACAAAATGTACTCTTTGCGTACTCTTTGTAAATAAATAAATCGATGATTTCGATATTTAACAGAAAGTTCACAATTATTTTTTATTATATATATATGTGTGTGTGCAAAAAATCAGTAATTATAAAAATAATATTTTCTGTTCATTGAAAATAATGTATTTTTTTTTTGTTGTTTCAAAGTGACACCTTTTTCAGTTAATATTACATTAAAAGTTAATTTTATGCAGTTTTAGAGAATAAGTCTAAAATTTCATAACTTGAAATATGTTATGAACAAAAGTTGTAATTCATTGAATTACAAGCATTATATGCAAAGTGTACTCTCTGCGTACACTTTGTAAATAAATAACTCTATGTTTCCGGTATCTAACAGAAAGTTAATAATTATTTGTTACTATATACAAGTAAATGAATAAAAAATCAGTAATTATAAAAATATTTTCGGTTCATTTAAAATCAGTTAATTTTTTGTTTCAAATATGACGGCTTTTTTAATTAATATTAGAGGAAGTTCCGCTGTCATGAAATATCATTTATATTTGATTTGTATATCAACATAATTTTTTTAGATATATTAAAAGTTATCAAAGTACAAAGTTTGACTATTTATTAACACGTTTTGAATACATTTAAAGTGGAAGAAAAAAATACATATAAATATTTAGATTTTAAAAAAGAATTACATTTTTGGAGTAATATGTACCAGTCTGGTAATGTGGAATAGAGTTATAAGGAATATTAAAATTCCAAGAAAAAACATGAATAACGAAGATTATTTAATGAGCAAAGAGTAGTAGATCATATATAAATCATTAGGTTCTTTGAAAAATGGAATTAATTTTTACAGAAATCAAAAATCTCTCTTCAATTTAATACTGAATTTGGATAACATCACCGACGAAGGCATCTTATAATTAATACGAATTTTATAAAACTTACCTGCAAAAAACTGCAACAATTGAGAATAAGATTTGAATTCACAGCATCACTCCAACAACAGGTATCCAAACAGATCTCACCGCAGTGCATCATGCGAGTACTGGTAAGGGTTTTAGCAGTTTTACCCTTGGCTACAGTACGGTACGGGCCAGTTATTGATGTATTCCATGTTGCCAACCATGCCATAATACGCGATATTCCTCTATATTAAAGTTAAGTTTATGTAGTTTTTGAGAATGAGTATAAAATTTCATAAATTTAAATGCTTTATGTTTTGAACATAGGTTGTAATTAATTAACCTGTCAAAAGTTCGGGAAAGTTTTTAACTTGCTATATTACAAATTCTCAGACGTACTGTACTAAATCTGAATGGCGTGGTTAAAGAACCCTGTTAATTTAAAATGTACTTTTCAAAAACTTAAGCAATTATTATTTTTTGTTTATTTAACCTAGAAATTACTGCGTAATTTGTTTTTCAAAGTAGGTTAAAAAATTGGACATTTTTTTTTATTACATACGAGTATTTCAAATCTACATATATTTTAGAGTTAACACTTACATAATCAGTCATGAGATAACATTTTGGTAATTTACAGACCAAAAGTGTTTAATTGAAATGATCTACTATCGAGAAAAAACATTTCTTTTTCAAATGCTAAAAATGAAATATTTTACGAAAATCGAAAATTTGGATTTTTTTAACAAAAACAAACACGTACATGATTATTGATTAGAGATGATTTTCTCCTTTTTTTATATATAAGCGGGGTACCCTTTTATAAGTCATAATTTTTCTTGGAACATTTGCGGAATGTTCGAAATGTATGTGTAATTTACAAACACTGAGATTTTTAATTTGCAGTGTGTGACACGCAACTCAATTAAATTTGATATATTTATCTCTTTTTAGAAATTTTAAAGTTACTATAAAAGCAAATCTCGAGGACCATTTGTGATCAGCGGACCACGTTTTAAAAAACGCTGGATTAGATATCAAAGTTGTAGGTTAATTCTTGTATATTAATTTGTCATATAAAACATTAGTACATTTTTAAAACCCGGTGAGGAATATTCTTGAAATCAAGAGCACACCCAGAGAAGTTTTGAATGAAATGACAAAACATGGATGGTATTCATGCTATACATGTAAATAGCTGAATTTTTATTCCATATTCTTCTATTGTAACATAAAATTTTGAATGGAATTCTGTTTAAAATTTTATAAATTAGGTAAATTTTAATATGATAAAATAAATTATCATAGATTTAAAGGTACTTAAACTATTTATGTTTTCTCTATGCTAAAACCGTCATACTGATATAAAATACTTTGATTCCTTTATCTTAGAAATTACAGAAAAAAGACATTTTTAGACAGACCCAACTTCTTTTATTTTTTTCTCTAAAGTACAATACAAAAAGAAAAAGAAATCAGGAAGATGTGCATATAATCTAGAATATAGATTACGAAATATGCGTGTAATAGTTGCATACAGTGCGTCCCAAAAGTTTGTAGACAACCATTTTTTTGGATTTAAGAGGTTAACTAAACGAGTAAAAAAGACGAAATAAATTATGAAAATATATAATGATGAAATAAAAGTAATAAAATATTCAAGTAACTTTTAGAAGTAATAGATTTAATATAAAAAAAAAATTAAAACAAAAAACTGCTATCCCAAAAATATATAGGCAACCGGTGTTAAAAGTTGATTTAAGTACTGATGTCCAAAATTTGCATATTCCAAGGTCATGTATTTATGACGCAACAGTTTCTTGAGATAAAATCTTATCCGTCTGTCCGTTTCCGACTGATTGCGAAGATGCCTGGCAATGTGCAGTTTTCAAAAAGGAAATTTTAGAAATCTATTGTTTAAAAGCTTCTGGAGGAAAAGTTGTGGACATTTCAAGAAAACCTGGATGCAGAAGGGTTGGTATTTACCGAAGTATGTCAAAATTGTCAATATGAAGCAAAATCCCGTTTTAGATGACCAAAGAAAACAACTAAATGATAAGACAAAGAAATGTTGACATTAATTTCAATCTGTGTGTACGATTAGTTTCTACAGAAGTAAACGTTTCAGTACCTCTATCCACGGTCCATCGACGGCTGCTAGCAAGTACATTTCTTGATTTTCGCAAAATGCCCGCCAAAATTCGCCAAAGTTTATAAAACGAATTAAAGACACTTGTGTTCAGTGGACCTGAAATCACAGGAATTGATCAGATGAATGGTTGAGTGTTCTTGTCAGTGATGAAAAGAAATTCAATTTAGGGGTACTCGATGGTTGAGCATATTAATGGCACGATATTCGCAAGGATTCGCGGACTTTTTTTAGTAGACAACAAGGAGAGGGTTCACTCATGATGTGGGCAACCTTTTCTTATAACGGAACAACCCATATTGTTTTTTTTTAAATGTTCCGAAGAGTACCAAAAAAGGCTTGAAGTACAGTTACTTTCATTTGGATAGTTGCTAGGGGGGGGGGGGGACAAATGTATGTACCAGCAAACAATAAAGAACCTCTGGGGAAGATTAGCTAGAGACGTACATGCTAAACGGCGTCAATTTGCAACGATCAAGACATAAAGCTGCAATTTGGACGAAGTTGATTTGCTTTACAGTCAGAACTTCTTCAAACTCTTGTTTTGAGTATGACTGATCGAGTTTTTGAAGTGATTAGAACAAACGGATTAAACAATTGAACTTTAAAGGAATAAAAATGAGATGTCTATAAACTTCTGAGACAATCAAATTTAAGTTTTGAATTTTCTCATAAAGTCTATGGTTGTGTAACATTATTTGTGTGTAGCATTATTATTGCCCTGCTATTATTTATTATTATAAATTGTTTTGAAATTGTTACTCTTCTTTTTGAATTGGAAAATTAAAAAAATATATATATATTATCTATAAACTTTTGGGACACACTGTATTAACAATTATTATATTGAAAAGAAAAATGATTCTTAAAAAATAATTTTCGCTGAAAATTACTTATGTAAGCTGTACGTTGCAGCGCATGAATAAAGTAGTTTAAGAAGCTAATAAACTTATCTAACATTTAAATATTTTTATGTCATTTTTGAATAATCATTAAAAAGAGGGATCGAGGAAAAATTCAAATATTATACTAATTAATACGGAAGTGTTAGACGGCTCTTTTCTTTTTTGTTCCTTATAACCTTTAACTTTCACAAGTTAATTATCTGGATTCGGAAAACATTTTTGAATGGTAAACATTTTAGTTTTAGTTTTAATAAAACATATTCTCTTAAATGTTTTCTGTTGCATAATTTTACCCGATTTAATAATATATTAAATTTTTAAACACACTTTCGATAGAAAACATAAGTAAAAATTTATAAACAACTTTCATTTTTATAAACATTCAGTTTCTCTTGTTTTCTATAAAAATCTTTTTTCGTGCATTTGTTTGAATGTCAAAAATTAGAAATATTTTAAATATTCAATAACAGATCATTATAATAATTACTTAGAATATTAAGTTTTAACTACATTGTTACATACATTTAACGAGCTTTAAAATAGTGAAATTCAAAATCAGACAAAGGAAATTTGAGATCTTGCGACTTTAAGAGCTGATATTCGTCTATCACTTTTACGATGTCGGCAACAGCTGAATGATAGCGAAACTGGTCTACCATTTTAAATAGATGTTTCCAGCGCTCTAAATGCAATATAAATGCAAAACCTTGACAAAAAATAAAAAATTTGGATGGTTTTGTCATTTAAAATGTTAAATATTTCAATATTATTATATACTGAATTTAAAAAAAAAATCAATGCTATTTTACAAAACGATTTGAATAAACTTTCAAAGATAGATTACACTGAGAACTTTTTCAAAATATTTCTTATATTGCGTTGCACTGCTTACTGCTCCACAAAAAGGAAGTAATTTAATATTTTACGGTTAGTATTGTGTCCCATTGATATAACCCTACTGCTAATTTACTATAAAATCAATTAGTAATCCAATTAAGAATGTCTGAAGAATACCTTAGTCAGAATATTATACTTTTAACTAAAGTGTTACGCGCGTTTAAAGAGCTTTAGCCCTTTATGTACTGAATTATGAAGTCATGAAAATTTTATCTTCTAAAGCATTTTTCGTGAATTTTTGAAACTACATTAGAAGATTTACATAATCATTTAATAAATTTTAGAAGGATTTTAGAAGAATTGAAGGATTTAGAAAGATTAATTAAATTTGAATTTATAGGGATTTTGTGCACTATTTATAACCGCACTCAAATCTTTTATTTTAAATATTTTTCTTTCGTTTTTGTAGAATTAGGAAATGTACAAATATAATGTTCTTACAATAGAAATATAGAAATATATCCAAATTGAAAAATTCTCCTTACCCCCCCCCCCCCCCCCCCTCCCCCCCCCCAACGCCAAGAAAGCTGAAAAGATGCAAAGGCAAAAGAAATCACCCTTTAAAAAATAATTTTGTTTTGTGTAACCAATAATGCTTTTGGAACAAGATAAAATAACGCACCTATAACTCATTTTAAACTGTATTACCACTAATCGATGTATTAAATGAATGTTATAACAAGTTATTTTAATGGTACTTAAAATTTATAAAACTGTTATAAAACCAATAATAATTTATGGTAGTGAGACCTGGACCACTACACAAAAAGATGAAAAGCTACTTATCACTTGGGAAAGGAAGATCCTAAGACAAAATTTTGGACCTATTAAAGAAGACAATACATGGCGTATAAGGACAAATATGGAGATAGAACAGTTATATAATAAAAAAAATCCCTGCCGGCCCGGCCTACAGGCGGAGGTAGATTTCGAAATTAAGTATACTAATTTCACAAACAAAAACCAAATCAAGATTAGAGATAAACCCACTTTAACAATTTCATCTGGTCGCTTTTGACGAGTTTTTATTTCATTTTTATATAATAACTGGTTTTATCCGAATCATGTTTAGGGCGGTATTCAAAAAAATACTTTTCCATGCTCAACAACTCGAAATTTTCTGGCATAACTCCAGATTCATTTTTAATATTAAAAATATGAAACTTATTGACGTGATTTTTGAAAAGATTTATAAGTGACCTGAGTTTTTAATTTTCGTTCAATTAATTAACACTTGATATATAAACAATTATTTTCTCAGTAAGACAATATTTTTCGTTTCTAACACAATCGCTTCGGGAAATTCCGTTCGAAATTCCCACTTTGACATCATTTTTTGAAATATATTCTGCCTCTGTCAAAAAATCGATCATTACGGTACATTATATAGTTTCTGAATAAGCGAATCTGCCAATTGGATGCGTTTGAGAGCAAAAATGAATTTAAAAATGAGTCAGAAAATAAGCAGTTTGGATTTGAATACTCCCTTAATACGATGATTTTTCCAACACAATCCGCTTCGGGAAATTCGGTTCAAAAGGCCCACTTTGACAGCATGTTTTAAAATATATTCTGCCTCTATCAAAAAATTGACCATTACGGTACATTATATAGTTTCTGAGTAAGAACAGGTACCAATTGGAAGCCTTTGAGAGAAAAAATGAATTGTAAAATGATTCAGAAAATAATCAGTTTGGATTTAAATACACCCTTACTAAGATGATTTTTTTCTTCAACCGCTATGTATTTTTGATTTGTTTTTGCTGTAAGAATTGGTCCTATCCAAAACTTGTCTATATAGATGTTGTAGACAATATTAAGAAGATATATGATAAATTCATGGGGATTTTATATCTTTTGAATTGACGGAGTTATGGATTTTTTTCTTCTTCAAACGCCCTTTTCGTTTTCGTTTTTAATTTTTTTTGCGGTACGAATTGGTCCTATCAAAAACTTGTGAATATAAAAGTTGTAGATAATGTTAAGGAGATTCATGATAAAATTAATTGGATTTGATATCTTGAGAATTGACGACGTTATGAATTTTTTTCTCCCAAAAACCCTATTTTTGTGCCCCTTGAGCCCATTTTTAACTTTATCAAATATCTCTGGTACATAATTTTTTGGCCCTATTTTTAGAAGTAATAAAAACTTTAAACTGATTTGATATGTAAAAAAATTAAGAAGTTATGGGGGGTTTTCGGTTTTCACAAAACCCCTCCCTATTTCCATCCCCTTGGTCCGATTTTGCCCATTAACGAACTTATCCGAGATTTTATGCCCCTTGATTTTATGTATCAGTTTGGAAGAGATTGGTCCAGAATTGTGGAAGTTATCGTGTCCAGAAGAAAGTGATATATATACATAGATAGATACATACATAGATAGATAGATATAGATAGATAGATGGATAGATAGATAGATAGATAGATAGATAAAGTTTTTTACTGAGGGTGGTTTTGGGCTCTAGGGGTCATGATCGGTGTAGATCTACAAAATTTTTTCAGAAATTCCAACATAGGAACGACGCCAATAGGTAGTATTTCATAAGAAATCTACCTAAATGATATAATAATTACTATAAAAATAAGAAAAAATGCAATGGTTAGGACATCTAATCAGAATGAGGGATGAGCGAAGCACAAAGAATATTTATACTGGTTATCTAATTGGGAAAAGAAAGATTGGTAGAGCCAGGAAGAGATGGATAGAAGAGGTAGAGAAAGATCTTGCACAAAATCAAATTATAAATTATAGTGTAAATGCCAGAGATCGGAAGGTCTGGAGAGGTATCTTGAGGAAGGTCAAAATCCTACATGGATTTTAGCACCATTGTGTATGTATGTATGCATTTTAATGGTAGTTATAAGTACCGTCAGTAGATAAAGTGTTAAAATAGTGAAACGAAAACCCTGAGAAAAGGAATCCGAGATCACGTGGGCTTCATGAACAAATATTCTGCTATCACTTTTACACTGACTGCCATAAGCTTAATGATAGCTAAATCGGTCTCCAATTTTAAACAGATATTCCCAGGAATCAAATTTGATTTCTTTGATAAAATTTGGATGTTTTAGTCATTTAAAATGATAAGTATTTGAAAATTATTATACAGAGTGCATAGCTGCCAACCTCAAACTAATCTTCCGTAATATTTGCGTTAATTTGTCCCTGGTTTAATACCTTTCAAACCAGAAATATTTTTAAGAAATGAAAATAAATATATTCCACGTACAAACGTGGAATTAAATAAATAAGCATTCATGAAATGAATTTTCTGGTTCGAAATGTGGCTAACCTGGGTTAAATTAATCCAGACATTACGGAAGATTAGTGGAAGGTTGGCAGCTATGAGAGTGTCCCAAATACATTGTCTTCGGCTTTTATTCTTTAAATATTGATCACAGACAAATATTATAAATTACAAACTTACGTGAAAATAGGTAAAGAATACTATGAAATCGATTAAATTCATCTGCATATTAAAACGAATCCAAACTTAATTTTTTTCAATGGCAACACTAAATTTTAACGAGATATTTCCAATCTTTGATTCAAACTATGCCTAGACACCAAATTTCAAGTCATTTGAATGATAAGTTTTTGAATTATAAACATTCAAAATTTAGTGCTTCTAATGTTAAATTACATTTTGATATTTTTATTTATAACTTCTGAAATTATGATCCTAATGTTTTAATTTTTTGTGTAGCAATAATACTAATATACCCAAACATAAATACGTTGAATTTGCAATTTTTATAATTTTCAGATGTGAATTATGAATTATGAAATTAATATTCACAAAATTTATGAATTGCAACCTACAATTTTTTTGATGGATTCAGATTTATTAAGTCCTATTTTATGGAAAATTCAAATTATGTTTAAAAAACGGCAAAATGATGGTATAAGGGGCAGTCTATAATAGAAGTGACTAAATATTTTGAAATTTCTTATGCTATCCTGTAATCTAACAGGCTTAATTGACTGCTTAAGGTGCTTGATCAAGAAGGGAGCTTTCTCGGTTAACAATCGAGTACCGAACTTCAATTTGGATACAGTACTTAAAATACGATCGTTTTAAAATAATTAATTTCTCGGAAATTTATGGTACGAATTGCATAAAAATTTGTTTTTAGACTGTTGTTTTTTTTATAATTGAAGGGTGTAGAATTCATTTATTCTGTCAGAATTGTGTGCTGCTATTGAAAAAAAAAAAAAAAAAGTTATGATTCGTTTTAATATGTAGATGGCCTCATAAGCAAATTTCATATACATCATTTAAAAGTAGACTTTATTTCCAATCGTTCAGTGCCAGTAACTTTCTTCTACTATAATTTGTTGAGGAGTTAGTAGGGGGTGCTTACTTTTTCTTTTTTTTTCCACGACTGTACAAGATTTCAGCATTTTATCATAAAAGTTGCAGAAATAAAAAAATATATAAATGCTGATTTAAACCACTTTTCGATGCCTGGATATGAGTTCGCAAAGGCGAAAAATCATGTCGGTTAATCGCATTTCAGGGGTCGTACAGAACTTATGAAATTAAAAAGATAAACATTGGTTGTATTGTTTTCTTGAGTGCAAAGTTATGATAAAATGCTGACACATGACTTTAGTGTATGGGGCACATTTTACTCTTTGGAATTTTATTTTTGTACTATAAAAATTTTAATTTTGTATTTCCTCAAATTTAATCCCCCGAAAATTTTAAACGATTTTTACGTTGTTACTTTTTAACGTAACTTTGCAATTTGTTAATACATGTCTATGATCAATATTTAAGGAGTAAAATCCGAGGTCAATGTTTCTTCGACACCCTGTACACTGAATAAAAAAAAAGGATAAAAAAGCCACATTTACCGAAAATTCTTAATAAGCTCACAATGATAGATAACATTCAGAACTTTTTGAAAATGTTTTTTACATTGAAGTACTGATCCCAAAAGAAAAGAAATTTCAGATTCAACCCTTTATGTACTGAATTATGAATTCATGAACATTTTATCTTCTAAAGCATTTTTCGTGAATTTTTGAAACTTCATTAGAAGATTTACATAATCATTTAATAAATTTTAGAAGGATTTTAGAAGGATTGAAGGATTTAAAAAGATTAATTAAGTTTGAATTTATAGGGATTTTGTGGCATATTTATAACCCCACTCAAATCTTTTATTTTGCATACTTTTCTTAGTATTTTGTAGAATTAGGAAATGTACAAGTATAATGTTCTTATAACAGAAATATGGAAATATTTCCAAAATGAAAAATCCCCTTCCCCAACGCGAAGAAAGCTGAAAAGATGCAACGGCAAAAGAAATCATCCTTTTAAAAATATTATTGTTTTGTGTAACCAATAATGCTTTTGGAACAATATAAAGTAATGCATCTATAACTCATTCTAAACTGCATTATTACTAATCGATGTATTAAATGAATTTTATAACAAATTATTTTAATGGTACTTATAAGTACTGTCCGTATAATAAGGGTTAAATGTTAGCAATGCATACTGAAATAACCATACTGCTAATTTGCAATAAAAAAAATTCTAATACAGTTCAGAATTTCTGAATAATACTACCATTAGGAAAGAAGAAAAGAGATTTCATTAGAAGATTCTTCTGTCTTAATATCGCCATCTTTTAAATTTCTTATGGATTATCTCGCATAGCAAGTTTAATAAAATGAAACTTAACTCTTTTTGCGGGAAAATCAAGTAACCCGATAATTGAACAAGTGAGTAAGTGTAATCGCAGATCGCACAGAGGGTTTCGCTTAATAATCTCTTTTAAAATACGTTCTCCTTAATTAATAAATCAAAATTGTTAATTTATAATTATTAAACCGTTATATAAATGGCAGCCCCTTTACATTTAATTTTAAAATAATTAAAAAAATATTTAAAAAAAAATTAAAATTATTCAATTAAAATCACTTAACTAAAATTAAAAAATCCAAATATTTTTAAATTCAGCATTTTCAAAAACTTAGCGGACGTATAAATAAAATATAATTTTTTTAAAACGAAAAAAAAATGTTTAAAACATATTTAAAATGCTGAAATAATTCCGAAAAAATTAATATTAATTCTTTCCCTTTCTAAAAACACACTACATGGGATGTTAGCAAAAAATGATGACAGATGATGTACAAAAAAGGATGTTAACATTTATTAAAATTCCAAAGACCAGTAAAATGACTAAAAAATACGAAATTTCTTTTAATTAAATCCATCGGACAATTAAATGTAAAAAAATGACGATTTCAACTTCCGAGGACATGCTTCGAACCCGGGACCTTTCGTCTAGAAATAACACAGTCTACCACGGGACTACCGAGTTCACGAAACGATGGTTGAAATCTATATATTTAAAACGCTACGCGTTTTCTTTCGACAGTCCGTGAGAAGAAACTACTGCATCAAATTACACCCATTTTTTTAAAATGAAAGATATTTGGCCACAGATTTGTTATCGTACATTAGTTTGTTCAAGTATTTTATTAATTAGCCGTAATTTTAAATTAAAATTGTACAGTTGCGCATGCGCAGTATATAAGTACAAGCCTGCCTTTGGAATGACGCGCTGCACATGCGCAAAGATGCTCACTTCGTCGAACTATCACATCACAGGTAGAAGCTGTTTTAAGTTCGTCTGCTATTCGATCTTACTGTAAAAAAACTTTTTTTTTTTCATTCACAAAGTTAATATTATTTGGCTCTCTTAGCATTATTAACAATTCAAAAATTTATTGTGTCGATATTCGGTTTATTTCGGTGTGTCATATTGTTTTGGTCATGTTAGATACAGAAGATAAACACAGTGATTTTAAACTAAAAGTTATCGCTGGTGAACCGTCTTTGAAAAAAAAGGTATCATAAACATTAAAACACAAAACTATTTCTGTAAGATAAGAACTCAAATTCGAGACAATTGCGTATGCGTCGACTGTTTTTCGAACCCCTTCAATTTAGAAGGATGGAAAGAGAATTCCCGATAGCGTAACGGGTTAAAGCAGCAGTTTAAAGTTCTGGATTTTTGTAGAGGATGCAGGTTCGAACCCCAGCCTGGCAAAATATGTAATAATTGTTGTCAATAATTCATTTCAATAATGATATATTTTATTAGGAAGATAAGTTATAGGATTTTTATTTTATTATTATTAATATTTGAATGCTTTATAATTAAATAAAATTTAACACTCAGTAATATTTTGAAAAAATAATAATTTTATATTTAAAATATTTAAGCTAAAATATTTTGCATATAATTACCAAATAAATAAATTGAGCTTACCTACAATTTCCGTTATATTTTCTTACCATTATCAAGAATATATATGTGTGTGTGTCAGAAAGAAAAGTTTGTCATTCATTTGCGTAAAAAATAAAACAGAAAGAAAGAAAAATATTCTTATAAGAGCTATAAAAGAAATTATCTAGATATCCAGATTTAATATTTAAAAAAATGTATAAAAATGTAAAATAAAGTTCAAGTAATAAAAAAATATATATTATAAATCGTAAGCTGCATCAAGTTTCAAATTTAGGTTATTAGAGAATGAGACAGATAAAAATAAAATGCATGGTAGCTTTTATTGCAGCATTTTTCTAATGAAATATCAAAGTTATTTACCGTCAAATCTTGACGGGCACTATCTATTTAAGAAAAATCTTTTGAAATCGCAAAAATGGTGAAATGTCATTTATTAATTTATTTAATTAAATTAACAAAACTTTTCCAAAATTTTATGATTTTGTGTATGACAGGGGGTATTCAGCTCTATGTAAAAAAATAATAATTGAAGTCTGTAACTTGAATAGTTTCCGAGTTAGAACGGTGTGACAGACATGCAGACAGATAAGCCAAACTATAAGGATTTCGTGAGGTGAACGAAACCCGAAAAAAGCAGTTTGTTGAAGCATCAGAAATTAATGTTAGATTACCTTTAGAAATTTTTTTAATCAACAATATTCAAGGCTCTATTAAAATTTTAAGAGATTTGACGGTTATGCTTCAAAACAAATATTTTGGATTTTACTTTAAACTATATTGATATTTCATTATAACTTGGGAATTTTGAATAAGACTATAAATTTTTCTTGGATATAAAACCTAAACTATGTATTTTTTAATGATTGTTTAAAAGAAGCCATTTTTGTTTTTTACGTTTCACATATTCAAAAGTTGAACGGATAAAGATAAATAGTGGCACATAAACGAACAAACATCATATTATTTTGCACATTATTGAACTATGTCGTGGAAACAAATTCTTTCAAGCAAAGAATAATCAAAACATATTTATCTTTTGACAGTTATGTGTGAATTACTGTATAAAATGTTATGTGTGAATTACTGTATTAAATCTTATGTGTTAATTACTGTGTAAAGTAATGCTCTTTTACATTGATTATTAATTTATGTATATGGAAAAAAATGTTTAGTTAAGCGAAAATAATTTTAGCGTCCTTGAAAAATTCTATTATATTTGATTATTTTTTTATGTTTTTCTCGTATAAGTGAAGCATTGCTTCAAATGTTTTTGTAATTAAATTATAAAAACATACGTTTTGTAATTTATAAGTTTAATAACGTGTCTAGCTTACAAACTATCACACAAGGAAACACAAAAACATCAAAATAATATTATAAAGGAAAAAAAATCTTTTGTTTTAATCTTTTATTTCATTTTGTGTGAACATTGCAAACTCATGTATAATTTACTACTTACGTGCGGGATAGGCGTTTTTTAGAAACATAAACATTTTTTCCATTTTGTTTTGATAACATAATAAGTAACTATCTATAAGAAGTAGACTATAGCAATTGCAGAAGGAAAACACAACTGCCGTGAAACAGAAGTATTATTTATTTTATCAATAGTTATTGTATGTTTGCCAAAAAAATTAAATATTAATATTAACTTTTTTCTTTGATTTCTAATTTTTTGCTTTCTAAAACTTCCGAAAAAAAAAAAATCCGTACACTGCGCTATTATTTTCGTTCGTATTAATGCATAAAAATAAATAACATTTCGTCTTACATGCACTTTTTAAAATTGTTTACGTAAAAAAAAAAAAAAATAAATAAATAAAAAAATAAAGTACAACGTATCAGGCAGTATCTCTGAAAAGAAACAAAAGAGATTTTAGTCTACTTTAGCGATAGATAAAAATTTTCCCATAACTGTAAACCTGGATCTGAAAATATAAGCACGCAAAGCCCCTAATAAATTCATTTTCGTCCATTACTTTACCACTAACTCATTACGTTAAAAAATAACTTTCATTCAAAATACACACATTACATAGGGGAGACTAGGGAGGGTTGGCCCACTTTTTACAAAATTATTTTTTATTTTTTAAATATTGAACGCAGAATAAAGTTTTATATATCATTTTATTCGACATACAATCAGTTATCAACATAAAATTGCTACATAAGTGTAACATATAAAAAATTTGAACAATGATTGATTTTAATCATGAAAAAATAATGGATCAAAGCTCCCCACATATGGGAGGCTTGACCCACTTTGTTTTATATTGCAATATTTGTGAAGAGAAATAAAATCAGTTTAAAAAAATCAAAATAACTTTATGCTACATGCTTTAATTATTGTAAAAAAATATTTTTTTTTAAATATGATGCTTAAACAAACTCTTGAGACTCAATCGCAAGTCAGAGAAGAAATATTTTGTTTTAAACAGGATTTTGTCTTAGCAAGTATAATTGTAAGCAGGGAAAATGAAATTTTAATCTGTTAGCGATAGGTTCCGTTTTCATAGTGTTTCATGTTATTATATTCGGATTTAGGAGTCACTGTTCCGCTTCTTTTTTGTCTCCTTGTTCTATTTTTTGTGACACTCGACCTGACAACTCTAGTTGTCACATAGTTTGATTTCATCCCACATATTCACCATGGTGAAAGTTATCTACATATCTTCCGATTTTGTAGCCGCATGAGCAATTAACTTATCATTAACAATATTTAAAGCTTTAAGGGGCAAAGTACTTTCAGTACTAAAATGTTGAAATAAATGACTGGCACCGGATTTTACGAACTATTTTTTTTTTTTTTTTTTTGGAAATAAGAAAAAGGCTATATAACACTTACATATTAAATGGAAAAGATTTTAGCAGAATTCTGATGTCATTGTGACATTTCGGAGTTAAAATTAAGTGGTTTTAAAAATATACCATTGCCCCTAGAAGGGTTAAGATTGCTGCTTTCATCCTTTCTTGTCTAATCTTTTCCACTGTTTCTATTTACCTATTGTAAGTAATATTTAAATGGAAAAAAGTTCCTACCAACTTTCCCATTTTCTAGCAATTTTTCACATCTTTCTTTAATCAGTTTCAAACATTTTCTTTTCCATCACACCTTTTTACTGTAGCTTTACAGAATAAGTTTACATTCTTATATATATATAACCAATAACTTTTCATTATGCACAGTGTATAATGAAAAGATTTCCAAAACCACTTAAATAAGGGAGCCTTGAGCATCTGGTAAACCCTCCCTCACATTGACTGGGTCAAGTCACCCTACATAAACCTTTTCTAAAGAATAGCACATTGTTATGTTAAGCCTAACTTACTGTACAATCTTTGTGCCTGAAATGAAAACTCGATATATCTGCATTAAACCTACTTACTTAATTTAACTGAAAAAAGCTTACAAAATATTTAAAAAAAAAAAAAAAACACACAATTTTTAGGTTGAAAACGCCTCAAAATTGATTTTTTTCACACCTATTTCGATTATCTCTATGAAACGAAGACTGTTGTTTGAGCAATCCAGGTTTGAGCAATGACGGTAATTGCTGATATCTCGTTTTCAATTGTGTTATGCGTTTTCTAACATGCTTTCTTATATATCTCATTTATTTACCTTATTAAACAGTGAGGTTTTTTTTTTTAAAGTACTGAGACGTGTTGGAAAGTATTTTGTAATCTAAGCTTGATGCATATTTTTTTTTTCTTTATAATTTGAATGACATTTAAAATGTGGAAGAAGTGATAAATGGAAAGAAAATTAAAGATATTCAAATTGAAATTTATTAAGATGATTGTTACAGTAATGCAGGAAAATGTGTTTTATATTTGAGTAGTTTATTCTTTAAAAAATAGAATATAACATACTAACATTAATAGCAAAACAATATTGCACCAAAATTGCAATTATATGCACGCAACGTAGCTTCGACAGTGGATTGGTTACATTGTCCAATATTGCACAGATACGAGCTAGAAATATTATATAGTGGCATTGCAATGCAGTTTTTTCCAATATAAAGTTAATAATAAATAAATATTACAATAGGAATTATTCCCGATCTCTTTCTATATTAGTGTATAAATTATAAAACGTAATTATGGCCGTGAATAACGTTGACATCATATTGACGGTGTCAACGACCAAAACAAGAACATTAGATTTTATTGCAATATTGCTCGTTTCTGAACATCGAAAAATTAAAATTTTTACACTGTCGAAAAACAAATATATTCTTTCAAAGGCAGTTTTTTTTTTTTTTTTTTTTTTTTAACTGTAACTAAATTTATTTGGTCCATTGCATTTTTATCATATAGATACAAATCAAGTTTAAAAATGAAAATTGATTATACTGTTGTAGTTAAACTATTACATTATTATTTAGTAAAAATCTTAATATATTTGAAGTGCAAATAGCAAAGTAGATAGACCACTAAATGGCAGACAAAAAAGATAATGCATATTTTAATCATCAAATTGTCAGAGAAGAAAACAAAATAACCATTCGATTGGGAATTATGCCTTCATCTAAACCAAGTGAAAAAAATAAGCTTAAATGACCATCGTCATATTAAAATTGTAATAAACTTTAAAATTTTCAATACAACCTTTATCCTTAGTAATCAGAAATACGTCTGAAGTAGAGATTCGGCTATATCACAAAAACTAAAATTTGATTCATTGTTTTTTTATCATATAGATACAAATAAAGTTTAAAAATGGAAATTGATTACACTGTTGTAGACTATTGTCTTATTATATAGAAAAAACGTAATATATTTAAAGTGCAAGTATTAAATAACTAGACAGAGCATTCTAAATATACAGTCATACACACCGCCAAATTGTAACAGAGGAAACCAAAATAACCATTCGGTTGGTAGTTATGTGTTCATCTAAATTAAGTTAAAAATGAAGATTAAAGGATAAATCTCAATATCGAAATTGCAATAAACTTTGAAAATTTCAATACAAGAACCTATCTTCAGCATCAGAATTTGATTTTTCGAATAATTTTACCTTCAAATATCAACGGGAAATCATTCGATGAAGAAGTTTAGATGTTATACAAATGTAACATTTTGTATTCGTAACGTTAAATTCAATTTTGTTAGTTGCAAAACAAGCTGCAATGCATGTAGTTTTCTTTAAATCGTAATTCAATAGCTACTTGGTAGTATGTAACTAACAATTTATGTATTATGACATTAATATTCAAAAAGTAAAATTGCGTATTGTAACCTGTAAATATTTTAGCAGAAATCGATTTCTAGAGTCTTCAAATATGCAAATCCAAAAATTCAGCTTATTCCTCCCAGTAGCTTTTGCGCTATGCTTGAAAAACTTCATTCCCTTGTAGTTTGTTTTGCGGTTACTGAAAATGGATTTAACCCTAGCAGCTTAGAATTTCAGATTCCCATAATTCCTAAACTACTATGTTGTACGATTTCGTGTTTGGAATGCAAGAGAAAATTTTCCCAAGAGACGAAATATTATGTCCATATTTATTCAAGGTGTACATTTTAATAAAAAATTTAGTTCAGTGGCGTATTCAGGGGGTGGGCTGATGAGGGATAGAGTGAGAACGCTGTTAAATAGTTTTAAATTTGATGTTTACTTCGGTTTTATTTACTATTTATTGAGATACCATTTAATAGATAATTCTCAGTACTGCGTTTTAAGAAATGGGGTATAACCTATAGATCTAGTAAAATAACTAGATTATGCATATGGGGAGAAAAGTTAATTCTGCGCGCGCGAGCGAAACTACTCCACTAGAGTGGCAAATGGAGGGTGATTCATCTATGTAAGGAGAAAATGAAATAGCTTGTGCGTTCTTAAATTGCATTTACATAAGTTTAAGCCTTGATAAATGTTTCAAAATTTATACGCGTAATATCAGTGATTTTTAATCACAAATTAGCAATTTTTATCGTTAAGTAATTTTTATGATAAAAAGGAATAAGATAGATTATTCACTTTCAAAAACTATCATTTTTTCTCAATTATACTTACATATTCTTCAACGTGGAAGTGAATCAAAACAGTACTTAACTGAAATTTCCTTTTTTCTCAATAGTATTTGCTTTTTTTTTAAATCTAAAATAAAAGTTTTGTAATTTTTAAATGAATTTTTTCCCGCCTAACCCTCACACACATTTTTAAATTTTTGATTTTCTTCTGCCCATTAATTTCTTTGCAATGAAACTAAATGATGTAAAATGTTTCTTACCCACAAAACTTAAAACATTTTATTCATTTTTTTTCTTATTGATGTGACCCAATTCTTAAGTTGTAGCAAAATATATAACTTATATATAATTTACCTCACCAGCACCCCCCCTACCCCCCCCCCCCCAAAAAAAAGAGCGTAGTTTTTTTTCTTCCCATTCATTTATTTGCAATTGCAATAAATAATCAAACTTTTTCAGACCCACAAAACTTAAAATATTTAATTTGCTTTTTCAGCCCTAATTGTTCAGTTGTAACAAAAGTAAATATATAACTTATCCCTCCCCCCCCCCCCAAAAAAAAAAAAACAAAAAAAAACGCAGTTCTTAGATTTTTTTTTCTTTTGCACATTCGTTTCTTTGCAATGACAAAAAATAATCATAAAAATGTTTGATTGCCGCAGAACTTAAAACATTTATTTTTATTATTATTATTTTGCCCAAATTGGTAAGTTGTAGCAAAAGTGAATATATTATCCCCCCCCCCCCCACTCAAAAAAAAAAAAAAAAAAAAAAAAAAAAAAAAAAAAAAAAAAAAACGCAGTTTACCATCTTTGATTTTCTTTGGCAATAAATAATCAGGTAAAATATCCCTTATCCACAAAACTTAAAACATTTAAAATGATTTTTTCAGCCCTATTTGTTAAGGCTATTCTCTAATCCAAAAGCGCAACTTTTTGACGCAAGTTTTTGTTCATTTTTGTTCGGAAATGCATGAAATTGGCAGGTGTTGTTGTTCAGAAACTATGTAACAGAAATGGTTTTTTTTTCGGTTTTTTTGCAAATGCAATAGATCTTTCATAAAATATTGTCAAAGGGGGCATTTTAAATGAAATTTCCGCGCGAAAGAAGAATAACCACTGAAGGAAAGGTGAAAAAGTCTTTGTCACGTGCTGAAAATTGCTTATAACACTCAATAGGTAATTTTTTTTATCAAAAAATGGAAAAAGTAATCAGATTCCAAATCGCTTCCATAGTCAGGCCTTCCAATTTTATATCTTTCCATTAAAAAATAAACTTGTAAAGTTGTCAAAACGTTTTGCGCATGTTGAGCAGAGCAGCTGAGAACAGCCTTAAGTTGTAGCAAAAATAAATGCAAAACTCAGCTACCCCCACCTCCACCCCCCTCCAACCACAAAAAAAGTTTAAAATTTTTAGAATTTCCAACATCTTTATGTTATTATACTCTATTTGTTATTTTGAATCATTGGTATTAATTACCCCTCCCCCCCCCCCGCAAAAAAATGAGGAATACGTGAGAATAATGCAAAATATTCCATTTTAACTGCTTTAGTAATCTTAAAAAAGAACATTTAACTTTCGAAACTTTCTTTAAAATTAGATATTTGTTAATATTTTTTTACATGTTTTTAAATATGTAAGTATGCGATCAATTTTTGCTTATTGTTTACTTGAATTAAATAGCAAGAATTTTTCTCCTAAAAAATAAAAATAAATAAATACCTGCATTAATAATACACATTCTTAAGATTTTTTTAATGCTTTAAATGTTTAAAAATAAATACATTAAATTCATCTCTAAAAAAAAAAAAAAAAAAAAAAAAAAATCTTTTGAGCAAATCATAACCTTTTTTTTATATTCATATAATTTTCGGAATATTTTTTCACAATAATATATATTTTCATAATAATATGTATACTTCGTATACGCTCGACATTTTAATAAAAAACAGAAACACTAGAAAAGAAAAAAAAAATACTAAATGAACTAAACATTACATCGAAGTTATACTAAATAGTTTTAAAAGTACAAATATGGATGTAAATATCCGTATAGGGTATTCCGCTGTCTTTCCAGACAATTCTAAGCAATCATATGCATATATATATTTAAAACATACAGAAGGAAAACACCGCAATATTCGGATAGTCACTATGTATTGCTACTGTAGTATCACAAGTTCCACCCTTTTTCTGCCACTCTAATGGATAATGCCACCGAACCGCTGCAGAATCAAGAAGTAATGGGGGAATAACACGGAGTGGTTAATCTAGTTATTTTTACTATATCTATGGTATAACCATGGAATTATACTTCTAAAGACAAAAACCTGCCTAAAACGAACATTTTCACACTCCTATGCGATTTCATCTTAGCAGGTTTAATTGTATAATAGATGCGTTCCATGCTATGATAAAAACCTGTTTAAAGCGGAATTTTCTCCGTTTCTTGTAATTGCCTCTTAGAAACTTTTATTATATCTCAGCCCCCTCCGAATGACCAGTCTAGATACGCCGCTGGTTTAGTTTGTTAAAATTTTACACTCTAAGCTTATTTTCTTATTTAATTTGAAAGAATTCACAACCAAATAACTTTTCTCGTTTTTCTCTGCGACAATTTGGTAAGTAAAATTATTCGTTTTTTTTTTTTTTTTTTTTGGCTGACTGTACAATATAGTATTCGTTTTGGAACAGATCGCAGTTTCGATCGTTTGGAACAGAGAAGTTGTACCAATGTTGCCGAATTTTTTTCAGCTCCGTTTCCAAATACCTGTTAGGCCTATCGTACGAAAACAGCAAGCAAGATTTATTTTATTATAAAACAGTTTATTTTATTATAAAAACACACATTTTTTTTATAAAGCACGTACATTTTATTAGAAAATACAAACATAAAACAATTATTCTAAAAATTGATTTAAAAATAATTTAAAAATTAAAAAGTACTTAATAATATTTAACATTCTGGTACGCAAAAAATATCAGCAACTAAGGCGTATTACTTTTATTGTTGTTTTAGTATTTTAGGAAAAAAAATAATTTTACTAGGTTTTATTAACAGTCCATCATTTAACGTTTATTCAGGTAAATCTTTCTAAAATATTCAAGATAATTTTCTCTCCATAATTAGTTCATGTGAACTCAAACAAAACGTCGTGGTAAATTTTTACTTTCTTCTATCCTCAATATATATAAAAGTGTTGTAATCGTAATTTTTTCGACTTCCGGTTTTCGACGGATTTATACGTTTTAGGGTTCAGATATTCCCCAAAATATGTTTATAGAAAATGTCTGTGTTTCTGTCTGTGTGTCGCCCTTATACCATCGAAAAGTGTATGAAGTTATTCATAGAATTTAACCAAATTTTTTGAGTATGTATTTCTCTGTGCCAAGCAGGTCCTTTCTGAATTAGAAAAAATTCCGCTGGAAGGCGGCGCTATAATTGAGATGTCTGTGCCATTTTTATTATTGTACCATCAAAAAGTGTATGAAGTTATACATAGAATTGAACTAAATTGTTTGTATATGTTTTTTGCTATGGCAAGCAGGTTCTCCCTGAATTTGAGAAAAATCTGCCAGAAGGGGAGCTGTAATAGCGATTTTTGCGCTATTTTCATTACTGTATCCTCAAAAAGTGTATAAAGTTATGCATAGAATTGAACCAAATCTTTTGTGCATGTTTTTGGTTTAGCGAGCAGGTCCACCTTCAATTTGGAAATTTTCCACCGGAAGGTGGAGCTATAATAGTGATATCTGTGGCATTTTCAATATTGTACCATCGAAAATTGCATAAAGCTATGCATATAATTGAATAATTTTTTTTGTGTGAGTTTTTGGCTACGGCCAGCAGTTTCTCCTTGAATTTGAAAATATTACGCCGGAAGAAGTCGCTGTAAAGCGATTTTTGTGTCATTTTTTTTATTGACCATCGAAAAAGTGTATAAAATTATGCGTAGAATTGAACCAAATTTTTTGTGCATGTTTTTCGCTATGGCCAGCAGGTCCTCCTTGAATGTGGAAATATTCCGTGGAAAGGGCACAGTGATAGCGATTTTTGTATAATTTTCTCGATTTTTAGTAGTTATATTGTCCAGCGGCTGCTCGTGCAACAACGGGAACTCGTGTCCTGCTAAGTCGGCTTTTCTCAAACAGCTAATGCCAACACAATAAGGAAAAACTATTGATTTTAATAAATATCATGATTTAGATTAACTGGTTTTTACTCCGATTAATTGACTGAGCATCAATTTAAACCTTTATCTACTGACGGTACTTATAAGTATCATTAAAATAATTTGTTATAAAATTCATTTAATACATCGATTAGTTGTAATGCAGTTTAGAATGATTTATAGATACAGTGCTTTATCTTGTTCCAAAAGCATTATTGGTTACACAAAACAAAAAATATTTTTAAAAAGATGATTATTTTGCTTTTGCATATTTTCAGCTTTCTCGGCGTTCGGGCGGGGGGGGGGGCGGATTTTTCCATTCGGAAATATTTCTATATTTCTATTATAAGAACGTTGTATTTGTACATTTCCTAATTCTACAAAATATTAAAAAAGATATTTAAAATAAAAAAATTGAGTGGGGTTATAAATATTGCACAAAATCCCTATAAATTCGAATTCAATGAATCCTTTTAAATCCTCCAATCCTTCTAAAATCCTTCTAAAATTTATTAAATGATTATGCATATGTTCTAATGTAGTTTAAACAATTCACTAAAAATGCTTTAGAAGATAAAATTTTCATGAGTTCATAATTCAGTACATAAAGAGTTAAGATGAAAATCAAAGTTGGTACAATATTGAACTAATAATATTGAAGTATTAACATGTGTAACTACTTTTGGAAATATTAAGATGAATGAGATAAAAGAAACTTTTAGGATTGGCACATCCAACCAGTTTCCATTCTTATGTTGGAAGAATTTTATAATAACAGTGTACTGAAAAGTCCATACAGAGTTTCGCATTTACGTTGATCGCGATGCCTGATGGTGCTACTTAGGTGCTACTGAGGGAGAAGTAAATATGGGGCATTCCACATCAAATCAGGCTGTAAAATATCAATATGTAACCCACCATCACAGATTTTAATGAAACTGCTCGTGTTTGTTCTTACTATTAAGATATGATCACCATTAATTATTTTTGCTCCTTGGTGAAATAGTTTCTGAGAAAAAAACTGTCAAAATTTTGAAAAACTGCCGTCAGTTGGCATTCTTGACTGCTCGGTTTTCAAATGTAGCATGTCATATATATAATCATATTTCAATATCTACTCTACAAATCCTCTTCAAATAATTTATGCATAATATATAGGCTACGCAGTTTATGAAGAAAAAAATATTGTTACACTTATAACATTATAAGTGTGTCTAAAAAAATGTTTAAACTTTGAAGTCGTGAATTTTTTATGAAGAACAATGCATTAACTAAAAAAGCATTATTAACAAAAGGCGGTATTTTTATTAAATTTATTTTTTGTGGGGGATATACTTAAAGGTGCCCTGTACCTGATTCTGAAATAAAAATAATGGGATTTTGGGTGTTTTTAGTAGTATTTCCTATTTTAAAATATTTTGAGGTGCATTTCAAATCAAATCAAGCAGAGTCATTCCATGTCAGTTTCCCTAAGTCATTTAATCACTGTCACAAATTTCAATGAAACTGGGTTTGTTTATAGCTCATTTTAAGACGTAATCACCTTTAATTTTCTTGATCCTAAGTAAAATATTTTTTAAGATAAAAAAATATCAAAATTTTGAAAAATTGTTTTAATTTTTTTTAATGACAGTTCTATATTCAAAGAGTGCATAAAAAAAAAGTCATTTCAATATAAAATCACTAAATAGGTTTCAAATAATGTATATGTGACAAATAATGTAGGCAGATTATTATTTCTTATTTTTTTTGTCATATTTAAACACTAAGAGTGTCTTTTATCTTGTGAATTTTTAAAATCAAGAATTTTGTCAAAAATAATGTGTTAATCAAAAATTTAGTATTAACGAAAGGCAGGGTGTTATTGCTTTTTTTAATTGTAACGTAAAAATGTCTTTTAAATGGTTATAAAATAAAAATAGTGAAAATATGAGAAAAAATTATCAAAGTATTGGAAAATTGCCACGAGTTGCCATTAATGATTGTTCAATTTTCAAAGGCCTCATTTTATGTATAAAATCATATTTCAATAACTAATAAAGAAATCTTCTTCAAATAATTTAAGCGAGGTAAATAAAGTATGTAGAGTATGAAAAAAATATTGTTGTAATATTAAAAAATATTTAAATGTGTCTAAAAAATTGTATAGTCTTTGAAATCAAAAATATTTTACAAAAAATAATGAAATTATTAAAAAAGCTTTATCAATCAGAGGCGGAGTTTCTATGACTAATTTTTTAGTTTTAAGTTGTACATAATACTACATTATAACTGGATCTGAAATAAAAATAGTAGGATTTTGGTTGGTTTTAGTAGTATTTAAATCATATTTAAAATTATCAATATTTTCAGATGTAAAATGTATCCAATGTATCATCCCTGGAAATATTTTTATTTATACATTTATTTTATTTTTCAAATTATCTTTTATGTTCGTTTCTTAAGGAAAAAAATAAACAATATTGTTTTTTAGTAAAACTTCTACGGCGAAGATCAATTATCCCTTTCTAAAAAAGAGAAAAATCACTAGCTCCTCACCGCCCAATAGAAATTTTCAAAATGACACTCCTAATCTTTAAACTCATATTTAGCTGCTAATATTGAAAATTTAGCATTGAGCTGCTAATATTGAAGAAAATCAAATTTCACTCTTTTGAAGAAAATTTTGACACATTGTGCTTTAAATATATGCAAAAATGCGTAATCCATTATATTTATATCTTTCAAATAACTATATCTAAAAAATTATATAAAACTTAATGAGTTGCACTTTTGTAACTTTATTCACTTTCTAATGATATGTAATTTGATTTATTTCATCACAACATTGCTGAAAGATGGATTTTCAACATATATATGTATGTATATATATGTCTGTATATATATCCCTGTTCTCAAACAAATTATTTAAAAATTATTCATTTATGTTTAACACTAGAACGGCGGGAAATTTTGCTCAAGTTTTATAAAAATATTTCACATCAGAATTTTTATTTAGAACAATTTAACTTTTTTATTTAAGTTATTTTTGGGCAACATATATTAATCTTATATTATAAAAAAAATTCTGGTTCGAATCGAAATGTTTTCATTTGGCAAGGATCAAAATGACCCCTCGCCGACATTCTAGTGTTAATAAAGCATATATATTGTTTATACACTTATAGAAAATACATATGGTAAATTTTATGATACGTCAATAATATCTTAAAGTGAAGAACTTATGTAATAGTATGTAACGAAAAATTTATCATATGGTGTAATGACAACAATATTTTAAAATTGTTTTACTTAATTTGGATGAATGAAAAAAGCGTACATGTTTATATTTTATTGTAGTACAGGTGAAAATGTCACAAATACATTCCTATCTCAACAACAACTGAGTATGTCACATTCACACTACAGCTGGTTTTTTCTTTTTGATCTTTCGAGTTTGATTTTAGATGGTAATGAATTAATTAGTTTTGTTAGAAGTGTCATTGCAGTCAGCATATTAGGTTCACTATTTTTTTTAATAATTTATTTTGATTGACTCGATGAACAACAACATTTAAAGTGACCATTTCATGAATTTTCAATTAAAAGCTGATTTATAAATTCAATATGTTGTTTAGTTATTATTATCGTCTTCAGATAATAAGTTGGTATTAAGATTTTTAAATGTAGTTTATTTATTATTTGAACTAGGGGACCGGACCCGAGCTCCTCGGGTTACAGAGTATATGTGAAAACCTTTTTTTTTTTTTTTTTTTTTTTTTTTTTTTTTTTTTTTTTTGTAATTATTTTTTTACATATGTATATTTTAATAAATGTATATTTTAAATTGCCCGCTAACATCAAAAAGAATTTTTATCTGAAAAATATCAATTATGCAATCAAATAAAGTTTTGAAATTTATTAAAAGTGATACTTTCACATATCACCGTATGCCAGGAGTTATTAGCCCAAGATTTTGAAACTTGCGGCAATCTTTCCGATCAATTCATTGCTTTAAGCGCGTTGTTCAATCACTTGTCTGTTAAATTTGTTTCTTATTTGCATTATTGTGTTTATATTTTTATAGAGGAAGTTTTAATTTTGTTATAGAACATTAGACGGAAACAAATGCTGAACTTTTTACATTGTTTTAAGGGCAAGCGTATTAATCTTTCGTAATCGAGCTACACGTGATAGATAAATTTAAAAATTAATTCATGCTTGAAAATCTATACATATTATGCTATCGTACGTGGCACAGAAATCGCGATTATTTGTTAATTGTTTAATGGCAACACCTGAATAAAACGCATCTCATTGGTTATTGTGTAATATTTTAAAAAAGTAATAACAATAAATAAAAAAAGTTTAATTAATAACTATAGAACAAAACAATTTATATAATTAAAAAAAATAAAATAAAAGTAAATAAACAATTTATTAATAAATAAACAACAACATCCGAGTTCTATTTTCGGGCAATCAAAATATTTTTTTCGAATAAAACTACATAAAAGTTGCGATGACCGCAAAAAGTTCGAACTTTTGTGTTAGCTGTGCGCAATTCTCGCCAATAGCATTTTTTATTTTTCGAGGGGTAAATCAAAACAATGCTTTGATGTTGAAATTAAATGGTTTATGGTATTTATTCTTTTCTTTTCCTTTTCTTTTTTTAAAGAATTTCTTTTTAAGAGAAATTCATGAATTTGAAATGTTTCAGTTTTAAATTAAAGTTATCCATTTTAAAATGAGTGAAAGGATTATATTTTAATCTAAATTAATGATTTAATAAAAAAAATGCGACGGGTACAATGTTTGGCGATTTATCACCTGTGCCCGACTAACATAAAAATATCGAATTCTTGATTTCTCTATCAGAATCTTCCGATTTGGCGAAGCATTGAGCAAGTAAAATAAATTTTGGAAAAAAAAAGTAACATGATACAATGCCTAGCATACATTTAAGGCAGACCAAACTGCTCGCCATGGGAGGTTAGTTATTTTAAAAATCGTAATAACTCAGCCAATTAAGATACAATTTTCAAACAAACTGCATTTGATAGTAGATTTTTTTTCTCTATTTGACGGTGTAAAATTTGAAAACGTGCGATATTTGGAAACTTAAAAAATCGCTGACATAGCACGCATTATAAAATTATAATTTCAATTTTTTTTTCAATTTTTATGAGAAAATGGCCACAAAAAGTACAGTAATATATTATTTTCCTTCCTCCGTGATTATTTTCCCTCTACCTTCAACACTCCATGACTTTTAACAGAAATGGAGTACTTCAGTTGCCACAATTACAGAAAATGTATTAAAAACTACAAAAAAATTAATATCTCAAAATTAAATTGAGATACAACTTTCAAACAAATTGCATTAAAAAGTATATTTTTTTCCTTATACGACGATGTAAAAATTTAAAATGTGCGATGTTTAGAAGTTTAAAATTTTGCAGTAAAGAAAATTGCAAAACGAAAATTTCATTTCAAATTTCAAAGTGTTGCCATTCGCAAAATGACTTCAAATTTCAAAGTGTTGCCATTCGCAAAATGACGTATGCGTTGCGCACAGATATGTTTGTCCTTTATAATATAGATAGTTGAAAGTATTTTTCAATAAGAGTGGGCTGTTGATTTTAAGTCGGCTGTTGAGCAGTGTAGTGTTGGTAAAGGAACTGGTACTATTTAACTTAATTTTTATTGCTGTAAATAATATTTGTTATTTTATTATTGTATGTATTATATTTAATACAAGAGTAGCAATACATGATATCGTAGTCATTATAGTACATCTTAGCATGAACAGCTTCAATATTTATCATTAAACATTCACATTTTATGAAAATTTTGTTAAAATCGCTCATGTTTTCACTATTTTTACTTTATAATTATTGAAAAGATATTTTTACGTACAATTAAAAAAAGTAATAACAGCCTGCCTTCGGTTAATAATAAATTTTTTGATTAATACATTATTTTTCACAAAATTCTTGATTTTAAAAATTCAGAATATAAATCACACTCTTAGTGTTTAAACATGACAAACAACAATAAATAATAATCTGCCTACATTATTTGTCACATATACATTATTTGAAACTTATTTAGTGATTTTATATAGAAATGACTTTTTTATGCAGTCTTTGAATATAGATCTGTCATTAAAAACATTTTTTTTTAAATTTAAAAATTAAAGATATTTTTTTATCTTAAAAAATATTTTACTAAGGATCAAGGAAATTAAAGGTGATTACGTCTTAAAATGAGCTTTAAACATACCCAATTTCATTGAAATTTGTGACAGTGAATTAAATGTCTTACACGAACTGACATGGAATGACTCTGCTTGATTTGATTTGAAATACGCCTCAAAATATATTTAAATAGGAAATACTACTAAAAACACCCCAAATCCCACTATTTTTATTTCAGAATCAGGTAAAGGACACCTTTAAGTATATCACCCACACAAAATAAATTTAATAAAAATACCGTTTTTTGTTGATAATGCTTTTTTAGGTAATGCATTATTTTTCATAAAAAATTCATGACTTCAAAGTTTAAAAAATTTTTTAGACACACTTAAAATGTTATAAGCGTAACAGTATTTTTTTTTTCATAAACTGCGTACCCTATATATTATGCATAAATTATTTGAAGATGATTTGTAGAATAGATATTGAAATATGATCATATTTATGTCATGCTACATTTGAAAACCGAGCAGTCAAGAATGCCAACTGACGGCAGTTTTTCAAACTTTTGATAATTTTTTTCTCAGAAACTATTTGACCAAGGAGTAAAAAAAAATACTGATGATCATATCTTAATAATAGAAACAAACACACGCAGTTTCACCAAAATCTGTGATGGTGGGTTACATGCCTGCCTGAACTGACATGGAATGACCCTATATATATTTTAAACAGTATAGTTTCAAACACATTTCGTCTGCTATCGCGCGCTTCGAAAGCTGATTTTATGAGCTAAAGAGATTTAATCGCTGTTCCTTTCGTTTTTAATGTAGAATCCGTATCAAAGCTAAACATAATGCAAGTAGATTTAAAAAAAAAAAAAAAACGTATAAAGACAAAACGCAACCATTTGTTTGTATACGCTTTCAAATAAATTTATAAACGGAAAATTTATTTACATATTTTTTTATAATTCAGAATTACAAGATGCTTAGTAAAAAAATTCATAAAAATAAATAACAATGGTTTTCCTATTTATTGTACAAAACCTATAAAGTTAGTTTCGGAAAAAGTTCTGAAAGTGAAAGCAGCCTCATTAAAAAAACTGTAACCAAAATAAAAAAGTAAAATCTAGCCCGGGTAAAAATCGACTTCAGCTATCCTATTTAAAATATATATCTTATACTATAATGCGAGCAAAAATTGTGTGTGTATGTATGTGTGTGTGTCTCTGTGTGTGTGTGTAAATTTTATCATAAAAACGGCTCTAACGATTTTGACGAAGTTTTGTATTTTTCCATTTTCGGGCATGATAAGACCATTGGGCTGGGTCAAGTGTTCGAGAAAATTCGATTAGGGGGTCATTTCGGGACGTAATGGGTCAAGATCAAGCTAATTATATCTAAAAAACGGCTCAATCGATTTTGACCAAATTTCACATCCAACCGTTTTTTGACACGAAGAAACTTTTGGGCTAGGTCACATGTTCGAGAAACTTCGGTTAGTGGGTCATTTTTGGGTCACGATGGGTCAAGCCAATTTTATCTAAAAAACGGCTCAAACGATTTTTACTAAACTCTATATTCTACAGTTTTGTATTACGAGAAAACTATTGGGCTAAGTCACATGTTCGAGAAAATTCGATTAGTGGGTAAAATTTTTGGGTCACCGTGGATCAAGCTAAGTTTATCTGTATAACTTCTTTAACGATTTTGACGAAATTTTGCACCCTAGTGTTTTCGGGCACGAAAAGACCATTGGGATTGGTCTTGTGTTCGAGAAAATTCTATTAGTGGGTCATTTTGGGTCATAATGGGTCAGGGTCAAGTTAATTATATCTAGAGAACGGCTCAATCGATTTTGACGAAATTTTGTATTTTACCATTTTCGGGCATGATAAGACCATTGGGCTAGGTCACGTGTTCGAGAAAATTCGATTAGTGGGTAAATTTGGGTCGTAATGGGTCAAGGTCAAGCTAATTATATCTAAAAAACAGCTATATCGATTTTGACCAAATTTCACATTCAACCGTTTTTCGACACGAAGAAACTATTGAGCTAGGTCACATGTTCGAGAAACTTCGATTAGTGGGTCATTTTCGAGTCACTATGGGTCAAACCAATTTTATCTAAAAAACGGCTCAAACGATTTTCACTAAACTCTATATTCTACAATTTTGAATTACGAGAAAACTATTGGGCTAAGTCACATGTTCGAGAAAATTCGATTAGTGGGTCATTTTTGGGTCATCGTGGGTCAAATCAAGTTTATCTAGATAACTTCTTTAACGATTTTGACGAAATTTGCACCCTACTATTTTCGGGCACGAAAAGACCATTGGGATGGGTCTCGTGTTCGAGAAAATTCTATTAGTGGGTCATTTTGGATCATAATGGGTCAGGGTCAAGTTAAATATATGTAGAGAACATATCTAGAGAACAGCTCAATCGATTTTGATTAAATTTTGTATCTAACCATTTTCGGGCACTAAAAGACCATTGGGATGGGTCTCGTGTTTGAGTAAATTCGATTAGTGGATCATTTTGGGTCATAATGGGTCAGGGTCAAGCTAATTATATCTAAAGAACGGCTCAATCGATTTTAACTAAATTTTGTATCTAACCATTTTCGGGCATGAAAAGACCATTGGGATGGGTCACGTGTTCGAGAAAATTTGATTAGTGGGTCATTTTTGGGTCACTATGGGTCAAGCTATTTTTATCTAAAAAACGGCTCTAACGATTTTCACTAAACTCTATATTCTACAGATTTGGATTTCGAGAAGACCATTGAGCTAAGTCACATGTTCGAGGAAATTCGATTAGTGGGTCAAGCTAAGTTTATCTAAATAACGGCTCTAACGATTTTGACGAAATATTCACCCTACTGATTTCGGGCACGAAAAGACAATTTGGATTCATCTCGTGTTCGAGAAAATTTGATTAGTGGGTCATTTTGGGTCATAATTGGTCAGGGTCAAGATAATTATATCTAGAGAACGGCTCAATCGATTTTAACTAAATTTTGTATCTAACCATTTTCGGGCAACAAAAAAACCATTGGGATGGGTAACGTGTTCAAGAAAATTCGATTAGTGGGTCATTTTTGGATCGTAATGGATCAAGGTCATGCTAATTATATCTAAAAAACAGCTCAAGACATTTTGACAAAAAAATTTAATATACGGCCGTTTCTGGTCATGAGAGGACCATTGGGCTAAGTCACATGTTCGAGGAAATTCAATTAGTGTGTCATTTTGGGTCACAATGGGCCAGGGTCAAGCTAATTGAATCTAAAAACATGCTCAAAACATTTTGACCAAATTTTATATTACGTATACCGTTTCTGGGCATGAGAAGAGCATTGTGCAGGGTTGCACGTTCAAGAAAATTCAATCAATGGGTCACTTTGGGTCATAATGGATCAGGATTAGGCTAACTGTATCTAAAAAACCGCTCAAAAGATTTTGACAAAACTTTGTACTGCACCGTTTCTGGACAAGATAAAACCATTGGGCTGGGTCGCATGCTCAAGAAAATTCCATTAGTGGGTCATTTTGCTGATAATGGGTCGGGGTCAAGCTAACGGCATCTCAAAAAGTTTCAAACAATTTTGGCAATTTTTTTTGTTATACCGTTTCACAGTACAAAAAGACCATTGAAATAGCTTACATCTGTCGATGAATTTCGGATAGTGGTTTTTTGAATCAACGTGGATCAAGCTTATTTTACCTAGAAAACGACTAACGATTTTCACTAAATTTTGTATTCCATCGTTTTCAGGCTCGAGAAGAGCATTGTGAAAAGTCGCATTTTCGAAAAAATTCGATTAGTGGGTCACTTTGGGTCACTATGTTTCACGGTCTAGCTAACTGCATCTAACAGCAAGAATGATTCAGTGGGAAAAATATATCGAGATAAACAGAAAGCTAATTCTGACCGAGCTTATCTTGGTCATTCCTGCTAGTATATATTTAAAAATAATAAAATGCAAGCCAGAAATTTGAAAAGAACGCTAACGTAGGTTTAACATTACTGTGTGGGTACCTTAGTGTAAGCTCTTAAGTACGAAATATAAGAATAAGTTTAAATGCTAAAAGAATTTTTAAAATCGGTTTGTAGTTTCACAGTATTCGCCATTATAGACTGCCTTCTGCTAATTTTATTCTTTTAAATTCGAATTATTATAAAACCGTTTTGTGCAAACTTTCATGTCTTAAAAGTATCCACGATGTCAAATTTCAAGATTTTACCCCTAAACATTTCTAGAAAAATAAACATAATTTTGGAATGGTTTACTGTGTTGTGCCTCCTGAGATAAAGAATTCAAAGTTCAAGTACAGTAATTCATCATTATAATACTTAAAAAATGTTTGAAATCTGCTCTGTAGTTTTGAAGTAATTGCGTTTTATTAAAAAAATGTACTCATATCACCCTTTTAATATCTATTTTTTTTAAACAAAACTTTCACTTATTATTTACCACTTAAAAGGAACCTCTGCGTTAGTTTTTATTGCTAATAGTTTCAAAGAAATCGCCATTTTAGAAAGATTTTTCGCTCTGGTACCTACTTAGAAGCAAAGGTACCAACATTAAAAGTTGCTTATTACTTGAACGGAGAATATCACAATTGTTTTACCATTCTTATGTTCTAAATTGGCTCAATAGGTCCAGTAATTACCTATCACAAACAAATAAAGAAGAGTTTTTGTTTACAATATTAGCATTGGATAACACATTTTCCGGGTGATTCAAAGCGAAATGTAACTCTGTTCTATAATAATGACATTATACGGAAACAAAAAAAAAACAGAAAAATAAACACCTGTAAAAGTAAAATTGATTTCGCTCTTTAACGTGCCTTGAAATAGAAAGAAAACGTTGGTGGGGAATCTTTTCCGACTCCATAGAGATTTACCATAATCAATCAAAAGAAATTTTTATGAATAACATTTCTGAATAGAAATGCTGCTTTTGAATATTTTCGAAATAAGTTTTAAAAAAAAAAAAGTGAAAAAAAAGTGTGACAGCGAAATGCTTTCACGGATAAATACAAAAATATGAAGATGAAAAATTACGAATTTCTCCATTTTCTAAGAATATTAAATATTATCTTTTTTTCATATTTTTCACTGGAGAATATTTCTTCTATGAAATATATAAAAAAAAAGCTGGGCATAATAACCACGCGCGGGCTAAAAGCACTTTTATTTCCCTTGTGCATTTAAATGAAATATGGCATTATGTAATTCTAATCCTTCATAATTTCTTTAACCATATTTTAATATGTTAAATTAAAAAATAAATAATAAAAAATAAATAAAGGACAAGACAATTTAGTATATGGTGTATTTAAACTTATGTTCAGAGCTTATAGGAGGGATAATACGCTTCAAGAAAAACATTTTTCACATTTAAAATAATGATTAAAGCCCACTGATATAGCCAAAAACAGAGGGTATCTTTTTCTGAACTGGTGACTTAGAGGTCTCTTAGACCAGCGGTCACCAACCTTCTGAACTTCACAAACCACTAAAAAAACAATGTTAAAACCAGTGGACCATTAGTAAAGATTTGTGAATAATATAAATATAATAAATAAACACACAATATTGCTCAATGGTGCACAAAATACGAACTTTAATAAACTAACATTTAAAACCTACGTTTAGAGCTGTTTCTACAGCCGTCTTCAGGAAAATATGATGGTAAGGCTTTAAGCTCAGAGACGATGGAATCACCAGTTTCCGGTTTATTTGCAGAGTTTGAGTTTTTGCAGAGACCTTAAGACCTCTAGAACATAAAATCTTTGGTACGTTTAATTTGAAACACGAATGCTTGTTAAGATATGTTGATGATGCTTTCGTCCTACGGAACTACAATTTATCTGATTTAACTGGTTTTCTTCAAGATATAAATAAATTAAGTAACAGTATGAAATCCCCCCTTGAAATCGAAGAAAACGCTTCACTTCCATTTTTAGATGTTCAGATTAACAGATGGAGTTCTGGATTAAACTTTTCAGGTTATAGAGAACCTATTAAAGAAACACTGTTATCCCTTTTTCATCAAACGTGCCTTTTCAATATAAAATCGCAGCATTTCAGTCATTCATTAAAAGAACATTTATGATCTGATCAGATGACCAATTAAATGAAGAAATCGAATTTATACATAAAATAGCCTTTGATCATGGTTTTTCAGCAAAACATATAGATAAGATAATTCAGAAGTACAACGCTCCCCTTCCTTCGGGCCAACAGCAGGATAATAATCAACTCGCGGTCTACAGAAAATTTCACTACATTCCCTCTATATTCGAAAAGCTAAAAAAGATCATACAGAAATGTAATATAAAGATGGTCGCTATTCCACCCCATTACCTCATCGACATCGTCAGTGATAAGATCGACAGGATTCCAATGGATCAAAAAGGTGGTACATATGAAATCCCTATTACTTTATCTAACAATATTGAAATAGTCTACATCGGCATGACAAAACGTAAGTTTTCAGTAAGGATTAGGAAGCATCGCAAGGACATTAAACAACATAAACAGAATACAGACCTTTCTAGGTTCTACTTGGCTAATGAAGTCTGCTAAATTAACTTTGATTAATTTAACAAAAATTATAGTTCCGTGCAATAATCCTTTTGAAAGTAAAATTAGAGAATCAGTTGAAATCATTGTACGTGAGGATAAACATTGTAACGATAATTTAGAATATAATATCCCAAAAATCTGGCATAATATCATAAAGTCATAATTCTATATCTAATTATAATATTTCAGCTTAAACTTGGTTTATGTTGCCAAAAACTTGAATGAAAACTCAGTTGAACGTGTTTCTGTCCCTCATGTGAAGATGGCGGCACTTGGGGTGTCTTAAATCGACCTTTTGATTCATTTGATCTCAGTTCATTTATAATTATTTATTTTCACTGGATGGCAACACTTCATTTTTGTATCAAATCAGTGGTCAAGTTTCGACTAATTATCTCTTGCACAGGAAGCTTTCGTCTCTGAACTTTGAGCCATTTTATCAAATATTTTCCTGAAGATGGCTGTAGAAACAGCTCGAAACGAAGATTTTAAATGTTAGTTTATTAAAGTTCGTATTTTGTGCACCATTGAGCAAGATTGTGTGTTTATTTATTATATTTTATGGTGCAATTGTCCAATATGTGTTAATATAAATATATATGCACATAATGATCGGAGAGCTTCAGTTTTTAACACTTTCCAACATAGTTGAAAAGTATTTATGACTTCGGTTTATCTGGTCATTTAGCCGTCTCTTCGTATTATCGCCTGGTCCTCCGTCCGTGCTTTTTTAATTATGTTACACTTTTTCAATTATACTGAAATTTGTATACAATAAAGAGGTTTCCTACAGCAAGATACTTGGTGTAGAATATGATTTGCATATCATTTATCGTTCATTTACAGGAACGCACAAAAGATTTAGAATACAGTACTATATCCGAAATACCGTTTATTAACGATAAATTTTGGAAACTGTTTTAAGTTATGATATGCGTTTTTGAGTGTAACTAAATTTTGCATATTACGGGGTATGCATAAAGGGCATACATCATATACAGGAGTATACAAAGCATAAGCATTACTCAATATGAGAGTGAATTGCTTAAAGGTGGATTTTAATTGAGTCATGTATTTGTAAGCTGAACTATATTTATCATACAAAAAGATGTTTGTAGAATATAAATAAAATAGTATACAGAGTCACACAAAGAACTGAATAAATGACCGCTTATTGATGATAAATTCTCAAAGTGTGGTTTCAGTACTTTTTAAGCACGATTTTTGCCTGAATTACATTTTAGCGTGTATAAAAAGCAGTAGTTAATATGCAGGGCTACACAGAATAATCCAAGTATTTTTCCACGAAAGAATTGAAGTACTCCCCCGGCTATGGACGGTAATTGCTAAATCCTGTTTCCCAAAAATGTTATGCTTTTTCTAAAACGATTGCATATGTATCATATTTACCTTTTTAAACAGCAAATTATTGTTTAAAAAGGCTGTAAGTGTTTGCAAGTGTTTAGCCTATGCTTGAAGCATAATCTTTATTGATTATTTATCTTTCTTGTTTTAATATGAAATGCACCCATTTTAACAAAATTACAAATACTATGAGGGTTAGTCAGGGAAAAGAAATTCCTATGGTACTAAGGACAGTGCTTTTATTCCCCAAATGTAATATACTACGGATATAAAGAAAATAAGCTACTTTCCATATAACTGCCAAGGACATTGATGTATTTGACATAACTTTTGCAGGAATTTAAAAAAAAACCTATTGAAAAAAGCATGTCCTGCATATAAGAGACCTGTTTCGCGGCTGTATTCACTTCATTGTTAGTGCCAAATGGCCTTGCCTTCCTCTTAGATTTTTATCCAATGCTTTAAATATGTGGAAGTTCCTTGAAGCAACGCCCTCTAGATATTTGAGAAAGCCTTGATACGCGTCACGAAAACGTCACACAAAGCAGGCAAAACAAAGAAAAAAGATCATTCATTGACTCGTGGATATCCAAGATCCAATGAATGATCTTTTTTCTTTGTTTTACCTGCTTTGTGTGACGTTTTCGTGACGCGTGTCAAGGCTTTCTCAAATATCTAGCGGGCATTGCTTGAAGCCAGGCAAAGCGTTTCCGACCTGGGTGTTAATAACTTCTGAGCCATACACACCCAGCAGTAGTATTGCTGGGTTTCCTGCGTAAATCAAGGCTTCGAATGCTCTGGACATCACTAATTTCTTACAGTTTATTTCGCGATCTTTAATCGTAGATAATTCTGCCATTAAATAAGGCAAAGAAAATTACTTTAAAATTACTGGTGTCCAGAGCATTTCGATCCCTGATTTGCACGGGCCACCTGGTAACAGTACTTAGGAGTCATTTAAGAAGTTTAGAGTACCCTTCGTCATTCATGCTGATTCATTTCACTCCAACTTCCCACTTCCTCTTTTGATTACGATTGCAAAAAGGGTTTGCTCTCCATTTCTGCCGGGCCAAAACTGGGCTGTCCATCTGAGCTTTCTGCAAGCACTGCGCTAGCGTCATGTGCAATATCTTTGTTGTATGCCACCAAATGACGTATGGATAGCTCTCACATTAAGCAAATGTCTTGCTTTCTAAACTGCATTACGATTTCTCATGAAGAAAAGCAGGGAAATTTTATTTTCCTACAAACACTATTATGTATCTATTTAAATTAAGATCCTAAAGGCTTATTTAATAAAAAAAAAAGTTTAGTGTGACAGGTCTAATAAAGTCAGTGTAATTATTATAAATTAAATACAAATTATATAACTGTCGCATTATTTTAGCGTAATATTTGATAAGGTTTGTTAGAAAGAAGTTCATGGATTTTCGACTGGGATGGCTTTAGTACAAGATAGAAACCAGGACGAACCGTTGGGCTAGTTTTTTTTCCACAGATAGCCATCTCTCTTGACTGTTTGAAGAAGTGGGTAAATGTACTAAGAAACCATTCCTTTACAAAGTGCTTCAAATATTCCAGGAATAGGTATCGAGAACTGTTGCCTCAAATATTCGAGAATTTTAAATTTGACCTTTTGAACTTTTAAAATTAAAATTTACCTGCATTTCAAATGACATAACTAACAACTATTATCATAAATGTCAATGCATACTATAATTTAAAATTTCATAAATGAAACAATTTTATCGAATAGAATTTTTTCTTTCACTATCGATAAATCATAAAATACAAATAACGTTCAGATTTTTATGCGGACCACCAAAACTTGTGAACCACTAGTGGTCCATGGACTAATGGTTGACGACGCCTGTCTTAGAAGATCTGCTATAAATTTTTAGTTATAACAGATGGTAACGGCTCTTTGACTAATTCAAAAGTTTGATGATTTTGATCTTACTTTGCTCTTTATAGGAAGGAAAATTGCATTTTATTAGTAAGAAATCGATTCAAACGTGAAAGAGCAACTTTGAAAATGTAGAAGCAGGGTGCACCAAGGTGAATAAACAGTAACGAAAAGTTTAAGCGTGTTTGTTTAGACAAATATTTTCGTAACCCGTATATATTCTGGCAATGGTAGTTTTCAATCAATCAGGTTGATATTTTAAAAACTTTATCGTAGCATATATTCCAGTGTGATAAGTAGGATTTTCCCGAAACATTAATATCTTGCTTTTCTGTATAACGTTATATAAAGATATTAATAGTTGGAAATTTGCACCTTATTCTGAATTTATATTATTTAACTAAAAATACATATATTTTTTAATCCTATAAGTATTTCACTAATTTTTGTTCTAAAAAAGCTAATTTACTTTTGTCTCACTATTCTAGGTTACAACTACGTTGAATTATCGGGTAAATTACCTGATCCCCTCTCTTTCAAAGCGTTCCCGCCCATCAGCTGTTAAGACTCCAATTTCTAATATATCAACTAAAGATATGTGTAGTTTATATATTTTAATATATGTATTTAGTGTTTAATGCATTATTTATGGGTTTTATAAAAACTTCGACTTTTTATATGGTGCTAAATATACCATTTTGAACATTAAAAAATATCAACTAAAAATTGCGGAAAGATTTCTTGCGAAATGCAAAAGTCATCAAATCAGTACAAAAATAAAATTGTAATTTTCATTCATGAATATCGTATAGCAGTAGATTTGAGGCAAATTTGAATAAACCTATAGAATTTTAGGCAAGCAAAGATAACTAATCACTAGCTTTAGATAGTAAAGATGACGAGTCAATATTAAATTAGAAAGTAGATATTACGTTGAGTAAAAAGTTTTCCGCCAAATAAAGATACCTTCGAGCAAGCAGCTGTCATTTGTGAGGTTTTTAGCTTTTCCACCAACCAATTTTCGCATTAGAAAGCAGAGCATATAAACTACATGATTGTTTAATTTGTTTGTCAAAAATTTATTAACTTGCTTATTATCGTGCTTCAAAAATGTTTTAAAATGGGGCTATCACGTCAGCAGATCATCACGATTATGTACTATGAGCTCCGTAACAAACTCAGTTCGACTGAATGCCACAGAAAAATGCGTCAAATTTTAGGCATCAATACTGTTTCTTATGATACAGTCAAAGTTTGGTTTCGGAAGTTTAAAGCTCGAAATTTCGACATCAAAAATGAACCACGTTCTGGCCGCCCTATTGAAGTTGATTGTGAGCAGTTAAAACAAATCATTGATCAAGACAGAAATGGTTCAACGCAATCTATTGCGTTAGAGCTTAACGTTTGTCAAAAAAAAGAGCGTTAACGCTCTAAATCGCGTAAGTCTAACGATTAAGCCCAACCGCTGCGTGCCTCACGAATTGACTACTGAAGACAAGCGCAACTGTAGTTTGGCTCTGCTCAAAAATCAAAGGAAAGAGAACATTCAGGAGAGAATTGTGAGCTGTGATGAAAAATGGATGTTCTACACCAATACAAGCCGTAAAGAAGGTTTATCAGCACATGGAGAATTAACAGGCTCGGTTGCAAGACGTGCCTTAACTAACAAGATGGTGCTTCTCTGCATTCGGTGGTATTGTCGCGGAATTATGTATAAAGAGTACCTGAAAAGCGGACAGACTATCAACAGTGCAATATAAAGCAACATTTTAATCAAAATTACCAATGCCATTCGTGAAAAACGAAGAAAGGAGTTCAGAAGGAAGGTGGTTCTTTTTCATCAAGATAACGCCCAGCCCCATATTAGTAGGATGACCTGCTAGACGCTCGACAAGCTGAAGCTGGATTTGATGCATCATTCGCCATACAGCCCCGACATAGCCCCTTCAGATGTCTATCTCTTTTCACATATGCATCTGCATCTTGATGGCGCAATCTTCAATGCAAATGAGGAGGTCATAAATGAGGTCGATCTCTTTCAGGACTCGCACACGCTGCAATTTTTCGCAGAAGGGATTGAAAAGTTGCCAAAACGTTGGCAGACGATTGTAGATTTGAACGGAGATTACAATCCTCATTAGCTTTGATGATTTCGTATGTATTTATCATTTTACAATAAAAAAAAATTGGCGGAAAACTTTTTACTCAACGTAATATTAAAAATTGTAAATTTTAGTAATTTTTTTTTAACAATCTGACAAAGGCGAAGCAGTAAAAACAACAACACAAGCATGAATAACATGCTTGTACTTTTAATAGACGTTAAAACTTCTGGAAAATATTGATGAAATGTGGAGGGTGATTTATAATTTATTTTAGCAGAATCAAAATTAAAATTATGACTCGTGTCTCAACAATTATTTGCCTTGACCAATTTTAAGTCGATCTTTGTAAAACAAACAAACAAAAAAACATATACTCTTTTATTTTCAATTTCATATTTATTTTACTTTGACCAATGAGAACAAAATCTTCTGTCGTTTTTGCCCTCACGATTATGAGTTATTGCTACTGAAACAGGTTGACACTTTTTGGTAGATCATATGCTGTTTTAATGTATTACTGCTTTTTCAGCGCGAAGTCTAATTTCGTGTTTCAGTACGGAATGGAAAATACTTGATAAATAAAAAAAAAGTGTCTGATTTTTTTTAAATATCTTTTTTTTTTTTTTTTTAAACTACGGATTTAGTATTAACTACACATCATTAATGCTATATTTATCAGTACCTCATCAGATTATTCTTATTTCACCAAGACCTTCAATTAAATCTTCAAATGCCCCACAATGAATCAAACGTTTCTAGATTAAAAATTCCCTTTTCTTACTAATTACATATAAAGGCATCATCAAAAGACGCAAACAATCTCGTTATTTTCTTTAAAAGATTTAATTGAATGCCACTGGCATAATTACGTCATTTTCCTATTAAAATACACATTTCCGTCTTTAACTGCGGGATTTTAATGAAATGGGATTTCTGTAATTAGTTTCTTTATTTAGTTGCATGTCGGTATTAAAAAGTAATAAGTATCGTCTTTTATTAAAGCACATTAGTTGCTTTAATGAATTAATTATTTTTATAGTAAATTTAACAGGAACTCGCATTATATTAAAATTGCACTTAAAAGTTACTTTTAAATTAGTCTCGTACACATTAACAAATTATTACTATTTATTTATTTCTTAATAATTACATTTAGTGACTAGAAATGTAACTTTAAAAAAGAAAGAGAAAGTAGGAAAGGTTGAATAGTTGGTTGAATAAGGTATAATGGCACAAGATCCCTTCCAAGGCATGCTGAAAAAAAAAAAAAAAAAAAAAAAACAAAGGGAGGAGAAAGGGAAAAAATAAGAAAGGGATAGAAAAAACTTTTTTTCTTTTTTTTTTCGTTTATCGACCTTTTTTTCACAGTTAATTTTAACGAAGAGGAATTTTGTTATTTCTTATTTGATAGCAGATCAGTTTAGGAGTAAAATGATTGATGAAAAAACAGCAATTTACACAAACTGTTATTGACATACTAACCTTTAAACTCATTACAATTGCATAAATCCATTTTGAGTAATCAAAAATCACAATTTCATTTTTATTACGTATTAAGGCATAATCAGAGACCGCAACCATTTTTTTTTTCTTAAAATGTTTTTATTGCATAATATCGACATAATCCCAAGTCCATTCTTTGTTTAAAAAAAAAAAATAATAATAATAATAAAATTCTCACTTTATTTGAGTGCTTTTAAGGATATAAATTTTCTTTAATTACTGCTTTTATTAACTTGGATGTTATATAAAAACTACTAAATATTATCATAATTAAAGTACATTAAATTTTCCTTATATAATCTATTATTTAATCTGACAATATGTTTGACGATATCCGCACTGAATTGAAATTGCACTTAACCCTTAAATGTAACATTTATTTAATTTATTTGGATATTTTCTGCTGATCATAGATGCAATTATTCTAAAAATGGAACACTTCAGTGTGTTATTGGAGATTTTGACCATTATTTAGTGTTAAGCAATGACATATGAATGCATACGAAAGGATACAAAGTGCATTTGTTAAAAAAAAAAAAAAGAAAATTTTCACTTTATTTGCGTGCTTTTAAGGATATAAATATTCTGTAATTATTATTTTTATTAACTTGAATGTTATATAAAAACTACTAAATATTATTTTAATTAAAGTACAATAAATTTTCATTCTATAATATATTATTTAATCTGATAATATGTTTGCCGATATCCGCACTGAATTGAAATTGCACTTATCCCTTAAATGTAACATTTATTTTATTAGGGTTTCGTTCATCTGACGAAACCCTATTCGTCTCGCTCCTCTGTCTGTCCGCCTGTCTGTCTGTCACAGAGCCCGTTCTCAGAAACTATACATGTTGGAGACTTGAAATTTTGCATACTTATAGATGAACACCACACATCATACGACAAATCATAAAATTTTGAAAAAGTCGTACATTTAACCCTTTGGGCTCCCACATGTGTATTTTAAACAATTCTTTCTAAGTGAGTTCCTAATTAGGTTGCAAGCGTGAAATTTTGCGTACTTATAGATGGACACCTCAGATCAAACGAAAAATCATAAATTTTTGAAAAAGTCGTAAATTTAACCCTTTGGGCTCCCACATGTGTATTTTAAACAATTCTTTCTAAGGGAACCATAATTAGGCTGGAGTAGTAAAATTTTGCATACTTATAGCTGAATACCTCACATCAAACGACAAATCATAAAATTTTGAAAAAGTCGTACATTTAACCCTTTGGGCCCCCATTTGTGTATTTTAAACAATTATTTCTATGTGAGCCCCTAATTGGGTTGCAGGCGTGAAATTTTGCGTACTTATAGATGGACACCTCAGATCAAACGACAAATCATAAAATTTTGAAAAAGTCGTACAATTACCCCTTTGGGCTCTCACATGTGTATTTTAAACAATTCTTTCTAAGTGGCACCCTATTGAGGTTGGAGGTATGAAATTTTGCATACTTATAGCTAAACACCTCAGATCAAACGACAAATCAGGAAATTTTGAAAAAGTCGTACATTTAACCCTTTGGGCTCCCACATGTGTATTTTAAATAATTCTTTCTAAGTGAGTCCCTAATTAGGTTGCAGATGTGAAATTTTCCGTACTTATAGATGGACACCTCAGATCAAACGACAAATCATAAAATTTTGATAAAGTCGTATATTTAACCCTTTGAGCTCCCACATGTGTATTTTATACAATTCGTACTATGTGAGCCTCTATGTGAAAAGTTTTATGTGAATTTTTGCATGCTTATAGCTGAATACCTCACATCAAACGACAAACTATAAAATTTTGAAAAAGTCGTACATTTAACCCTTTGGGCTCCCACATGTGTATTTTAAACAATTCTTTCAAAGTGAGCCCCTAATTAGTTTGGAGGCGTGAAATTTTGCATATTTATAGCTGATAACATATTATCAAACGACAAATCATAAAATTTTGAAAAAGTACATTTCACCCTTTGGGCTCCCACATGTGTATTTTGAACAATTCTTTCTAAGTGAACCCTAATTAGGTTGGAGGCGTGAAATTTTGCATACTTATAGCTGAACACCTCACATCAAATGGCAAACCATAAAATTTTGCAAAAGTCGTACATTTAACCCTTTCGGCTCCCACATGTGTATTTTAAACAATTCTTTCTAAGTGAGCCCCTAATTAGGTTGGAAGAGTGAAATTTTGCATACTTATAGCTGAATACATCTTATCAAACGACAAATCATAAAATTTTGAAAAGTACATTTAACCCTTTGGGCTCCCACATGTGTATTTTAAACAATTCTTTCTAAGTGAACCCCTAATTAGGTTGGAGGCGTTAAATTTTGTATACTTATAGCTGAGCACCTCACATCAAACGGCAAATCATAAAATTTTGAAAAAGTCGTACATTTAACCTTTTGGGCTCCTACATGTGTATTTTAAACAATTCTTTCTAAGTGACACCCTATTTAGGTTGGAGGCGTGAAATTTTGCATACTTATAGCTGAACACCATCATGCGACAAATCATAAAAGTTTGAAAAAGTCATACATTTAACCCTTTGGGTTCCCACATGCGTATTGTATGCAATTCTTTCTAACTGAGCCCCTTATTAAACTGGAGATTTGAAATTTTGCATACTTATAGCAGAACACCTGAGGCCAGGCGACAAGACAAATCTTAAAATCTGGAAAAAAGTCTTACGTTTAACCCTTTGAGCTACCACATATATCTTTTAAGCAATTCTTTCTAAGAGAGCCCCTAATTAAGTTGGACACATGAATTTTTACATACGTATAGCTTAATACCTCAGACCACATGACAAATCATAAAATTTGTAAAAAATCTTATATTATTTACTCCTCCGTGCTCTAACTTGTATATTTTAAGCAATTTTTCTAACCTCCACCCTTTTCACCTGGGAAGCACTTTTCCAACTTTTGCCGACACCTCTTTGACCATTCTTTCATATTATGCACCATAGCCTTACATATTTTAGTTCCACTTTTTACCGCCAGGAGCGCCTACTTATCTCGGGTGCTATGGGTCCAATCCCCTCGACTAATATATCTATGGATAGTATGTAAATCGGTTGGTTGTTGGTTGTATTTATGTCGGCCAATTATCTGCACGTGGGATATGGGCCCTAAGGGGGGGAGTGCCTCCCGTGGAGGTCTTTCTAAGGGAACCTAACCCGTATTGACGCTTGGAGAACCAAGGTTCGAAGAAAAACACGAAAACTCCGAACGATTAGGCCGACGGGCGCGATTGGGGTCGAACCCAGCACCTCCCGTCTACCAGCTTCGAGAGCAGAACCTCTCGGCCACTGGTGGGGCTGTATGTAAATCGGAGTTTCGTTCGGATAAAGGTTTGTTTAGAATAGAGTGCGCCCCTTCTTGCGAAATGTGGAACTAACAGTTTTTTCAAAAGGATAAAGTGCTTTGAAAGGAATATTAAACGAAACCCTCTGTGCGATCTGTGATCACACTTACCCACTTGTTTTTGGATATTTCCTGCTGATCATTGATACATTTATTCTAAAAATGGAACACTTCAGTGTGTTATTGGAGATTTTCACCATTATTTAGAGTTGGGTGATGAAATATGAATGAATACGAAAGGATACAAAGTGCCTTTATCGAAAAAAATAAGACTGAGTTGGAACATGTGAAAGAAACAGGTACTCGTATATAGCTGATAAACTACACTATGCATTGAAGTGTTAAAAATAGCAACCTTATAGTTCTTTCTATTAAAAAGGTATTCTTATTTATTTTGTTTTTATGAATAGTATTTAAATTTTATAATACGTTTAGAAAAAAAACACATGTCATTTCTAGTCGAAAAACAGTATAAGAGCAACATTATTTATATATGCTATATATTTGATATTTTGCTGGTATTGACGTAAAATAATACCTCAACATTGGGATGTTTATATTTTGCTAACCTTTATTCCATATGGGGATGACATAATTCTCCACCTAACTGTCAAATATAAAACAAATTGCTGAAATATATTTCGTCGGAAGCTATTTTCCACGAATGTAATTTTGGCGTAAAATGTCCTCCAAAATAATCAATATTTATTTATATTCTACTTGCAAAACAAAAGATGCAAGCCTTTGTAGTTTTTCTCGGTAATAAAATTTCAAAACTTCAATAAAGCAAATTCAGTTTTTTTAATATTTTTAGTAGTTCTAAAATTATTAAGCATAAAATAATAATTCGGCCTCATAAAAAAACACTGTTTTTACGTAATTACGCAAACAAACAAAAATACCCCATGTATAATTATTAAACAGTGCTGAACAGTGGAGCGTTGCTGAACAGTGCTGAACAGTGAAGCAGCGTTGAGGGGTTACCTAGTTGCCAAGCAACTTAACACCCAGGCTGAGGAATATGATGCCTTAAATTTTTATGAGCTATTGGGAAAAGATAAAGGTGTTGTTGTTTACAACTACTAAAATAAGAAAAATTAATGACAGTTACTAGCATATGTGATTTAAATAGTAAGGAAAAAACGAAGTTAAATTTAGTTTAAACTTGAAAAATAAGATAGATTTATGGGAACTACCGAAACTATTTCAATATTTTTTTCAATATTTTTTCTGGTAGCTAAACTTTACATTTCTAGTTCGGCAAGAAATAAAAAGAAGTATACAATAGTTATTTAATTTCGCAAAAAGGAAAAAAAATCTAGATTTCTTAAAAAAAAATAAAAATAAAATAAAATAAATGCATTTCTCAAAATTTTTTGACAAATGATCAGATTATAACACAAAAATACACAAACGATTCACGACTTACAATTTGATTAATACAGTTTAAAATGATGTTAAAAAAGGAAGTACTTTCGTCTATGTACTTAATCTAACCTTCACCAGGATTTCAGATTTAAACTGGCGTTACGAACACTAATTGTCCACATCTCCTTCGTAAAAGCCTCTTCTTTAGCATCGTTTTAAACTGTATTATTCATCTTTTAAGTAGTGAATCATTTGTGTATTTTTATATCGTATTATTAATATGAATTTTAGCTTTCTGAACTAGTTTATTTTAGATCAATTTATAGTTTAGCTATTGCCAAAAAAAATAGGCAAAATTATTGAAATCACTTTATTGTATCCTGAAAATATTAACAGTCGCGGAAAAGAAGAGTAAATACCACATACTAACTCTGCAACTAATCACAATAGAAAAAATTAAAGGTACCAAACGATTGGAAATAAAGTGCTCTTTTAATTGATGTATATAAAATTTGCTTAGGGGGCTATTTACGAATAAAAACCACAACAAGCTTTGTTTTTTTCAATGTCAACACCCTACTTTGACAAGATATTTTAAATCTTCGGTTCAAATTATGTCAAGAAATGAAATTTCAAATCATTTGAATGATAAGTTTTTGAATTATAAACATTCAGAATTTAGAACTTCTAATGTTAAATTACATTATTATATTTTTATTAATATCTCCTGAAATTAGAATCCTAATGTGATAATTAAAAAATCCAAACTTAAATACATTGAATTTGTAATTTAAAAAAATTTATAATGTGAATTAAGAATTATGGAATTAATATCCGAAAAAAAATATGAATTGCAACCCACAATTTTTTTGATAGATTTATATTTATTATGCCCAGCTATATGCAAATTCTCAATTTCAAATTTTTCTTCCAAGTAGTTTTCGAATTATGTATAAATAAAAATTAAATTTAAAAAATCAAAAAACCCGACTGCGTAAAAAGTGAACTAATTTATTATTTCTCATCAATGTGAAACTATTTTTTTTATATTGCATACCTATTTTTTTATTATTTACTTGTATTGATGACTTTTAAGCTGTGTTTAGTTGTTAGTTCCTATCTATAAACACTGTTTTGATGAGGCCTATAGATGTCTATGATGGTTAGAATTTCAGTAAAGCTAGAGATCCTATCTACACAACTTCCAGGAAATAATGTTACAATATATAATGTTACATAAATAATGTTACAATAAATATGTTAATGTTACAATAAATATGTTAATGTTACATAATAATGTTACATAAATATGTTACAATAAATAATGTTACAATAGGAATATTTACCTCATTTGAAACGTTTTTGTAAATGGAACTATATGTCTACGGCCAACAGTTGAGAAATTAAAGGTCGGCGATAGATAACATATTGCACCCTGTATATAAAAAATGCAATACAGGTAAAAATATTTGAAATTTTTTATTTCCTAACAGTTTGTAAAATGTAAAAATTTTGCACCATTTCACCCTTAATTTACATTTTACAAAAGACAGGGATGGCAGGGATAACCGCGCCAGGAATTCAGATTTCACTTAATTGTACTTTGAAAGAAGTAACATAAATAAAGAACATGATTTGGGTTTATTAATTACTAGCAAAACCTGCGGTTTTGCTCGCATAATTGTTAAAATATTCCACGTGATATTTGTGTGCCTATTTTTATTAGAAGAAATTAGGCTCCTACGAATAATTCAAGAAATACTAATTAAAACAATTTGACTAAACTTCATTATTACACTGCATTAGGCGAAAATGAGACTTAAATTAATGGGAAGAACTAAAACTAATTCTAAATAAATGATAATTTAGAAAGTATTTTGCAGCATTTATGCTCATTTCTTTTTGCCACTGGTGGTAGTATTAATAGTTTAATTAATATATATAACCATTAATTAAACATTACCGACCACCCACAAAAATTGTGATAGTATGAATGAAATGATAATAATACAGTTTCCCCCACACACACTGAATGGATACCAAAAACATAATATACAAGCTGGTATGTATAAAATAAAGTCCCTTGTACTATATTACAAGAATTAATATGGAAGAAAAAAAAGAAGAATATGGATACTGAGAAAAATAATTGAAAAGCTTATATATTGAATTATGTTATCAAGAGTACAGGATTCAATTATATAAGCAAAATGGTTGTTTTCTGTGAGAAGAAAAGCTAAAAGCTGAAATTTTTTTTCTCCTTTTCTCAAACGACTAAAATAACCAAGAGAATAGTTTCAAGATGAAAACAGAATAATATTAAAAGCCATGAAATGAAAAAGCAATACAACCGTTTAAATATTTAATTTATAGCAAGGAAAAATAGTAATATTACACAACATACCTAATAAAATCCCAGTTTTTTTATCCAAATATACTCCTGCACATGGTATCCAAAAGCACGATAAGTGTAAGGTTATTTTTACATTTATATATATATATAGTTATATATATATATACAGTTATATATACATATATATATATATGTGTGTGTGTGTGTGTGTGTGTGTGTGTGTGTGTGTATAACGTGTGTTGGAACAGGGACTGTCATAATTATGCCCCCATAAATTTGCCAACATTAATTTTGAAATCGGTTAGGAATTTCCTGAGATTCCATAGAAATCCTAATTTAGAAATTAAAAAAAAATGTTCGCTCATTATACACATTTAAATTTAGAATCTTTTAGAAACTGTTCTTAGAGCGTATCTACATCTTACAAATATCTACCATGCCAAACTTAAAGTTTCTTTCTTTAACAATTCAGTATAAATCGTATTTTGGAACATTTTTAGAGCGATTTTCGATTATTTCACCATTCTATATTTGATTTTTTTTCAACGGTTCTTAGAGAGCATTTACATCTTATAAGGAATTAGAATGACATATTTTAAGTTTTTATCTTTAACAAATTTATAGAAATCGAATTTAGTGTGAACTTTTAGAACGGTTTTTGCTTTTTTCACCTTTCTAAATTTGTAGTTTTTTAGAAACTCTTCTTAGAGATCATTTACTTATAATAACAACCATGCCAAATTTCAAGTTTCTAGCGTAATATCACAAAAACTGCCATTTTAGAATGTTTTTCGTTTTGCACCCCCCCCCCCCCCTCTTTTAGGTAGTGACACCAACATAAAATATAACCTATGTTGGAGCAGGGGCTGTCTCCATCAATTTGCCACTATTACGTTTAAAACAGTTTTGTATTTTCTGAGATTCCATACAAGTCGTAATTTAGGAGGCGTTTAGAAAGTTTTTCACTCATTTTACATCTTTTAAATTTGGAAATTTTTAACAACTGTTCTTGGAGGATCCTTTGTATCTCATAAGTATCTATCAAGCCAAATTTCACGTTTCTGTCTTTAACAATTGCATAGAAATTGTGATTTAGAACGCTTTTAGAAAGCTTTCGCGCATTTTCACCCCTTTTAAATTTTGATTTTGTTTTTCGACTATTCTTAAGGAGTATTTACATTTTACAAGGAACTACCATGCCATATTTGAAGATTTTAGCCCTTTCAATAATACTAAAATCGCAATTTTATATGTTTTTAGCTTCGGCAACCCCCTGGTGGCAGTGGTACCGAGATAAAATAAAGCCTTTGTTGGAGCAGAGACTTTCGCCATCAATTTTTGACCATTACATTTGAAATTGGATGGTATTTCCTGAGATTTCATTGAAATAGTAATTTGGAATATTTTTAGAACGCTTTTCACTCATTTCCCTCATTTAAATTTTACATTTCTTAGAAAGTGTTCTTAACGACCATTTAAATCTTATCATGGCATCATCACTATCATGGCAAAAAAGTTTATATCCTCTTCAGTAACACAAAAATCGCAATTTAGAAAGTCTTTTTCCCCTGAAACCCCCTGCTGGTAGTGGTACCGATATTAAATATAGCCTACTTTGGAGCAGGGACTATCACCCTCAATTTGAAACCAATATTTCATAGAAATCCGTAATTTAGAACATTTTTAGAACGCTTTTCGCTCATTTGACCCATTTAAATTTTGAATTTTTTAGAAACTGTTTTTAGAGAGAATTTATATCTTATAAGCACCTACCATGCCAAACTTCAAATTTATATAATAAACAATTGCACAGAAATGGTAATTTAGAACGTTTTTTGTACCTTTTCGCACGTTTTCACTCCTTTTAAGTTTCGAATATTTTTTTTTTACTGTTCTTAGAGATCCTTTATATCTTATACGTAACTCTCATGTCGAATCTGTCACCATCATTTTGAAATCAGTTCGGTAGTTTCAAAGATTACCCCTAGAAACACACAAACAAAATTTATAATATTAATAATGATTGTTTTTTCTTCAAAATTTGCAGCTTAATGATGAACAAATTTTTTGTTGAAAAATTTATCTTTTGTAAGTCAAAAGTAAGTAGTTTATTTTGAAATCATTTTTGACATTTGTTCAATAGTACACAAAGTCTAAAATTATGAAATTAATTATTTATAGCTGTTTGGGAAAACAGAGGAAATGAGACGTTTGTAATATCTCCCTCTCTTTCAGTGTCCCATTTTCCCCTCCAAATAGTATATTTAGTATATGGCGTATCAATGAGTAAGCTAATTAGTGATATATATATGAAATTACAGTAACAATTTATTATTTCTGTTTTATAAATTTAAGAAGTGCCAAAATCAATTTCTCATTTGAATTAAATATTCATTTTTAATCTCCAAAAAGGAGACTCTTTTACTCTAAATGTGAATCTTGCATATATAATTTGATTTTTAGGTACTTTATCTTGTGTGCTAGAGGGAATAAATAGTAGTCTTTAGTTTAATCAAAATCAGTGCTGTCCCATTCTTCTTACCGTCCTGGTCCCACTCTTGCCTCCCGTGTGGGATATATACTTGCGTATTTAATTCTAATCAAGTTCTCATGTTGCTGCATATTTTGCAATCATACGTTTATATAATTTAACTGCAATGGTTTCTCTTCGTGTAAAAACCACCTTAGGAAAAAATGGATTATACAATTTCCTTAAAGAATTTATCACCTTGGAAGAAATTGTACAAAGAAATAATCTATTAATTAGAATCATGGAGACGTCGCAGTAAAAATAATGAAAAGTCTTTGTTTTAATTCGGAAAGCAAATTAGATAAACTAAAGAGTTAAAATACGAAACAAAGTGTTTAAATCACTTTAAAATTTTTAACAAGGGAATTAAATTTGCAAATGATTACGGATTGGAAACGTTTAATTAATACCCACCTTCTTTGTAAAGATTAGTTCTGAAAAGCAGATTCCGGTATTCAAATTAAATATTATTAAACATGCAATCAAGTTAGAATAAATGGAACTGATATAAGGAACAATGAATTTGAATTAAAAGGGCATTTTGGTTAGCTTAAATACGTGGATTTTTCGTTTGAAATTTAATGTCCTTTAATAAATAACATACTTTTAAAGGCTGAAAGGAGTGTTTTACTTAAAAAACATGTACTAATGTTTTAAATTATTATGCATTATTATTTTAAGAGTTTAAGTTTTTCTTTAACAATTTCCCCTAAGTAGAGAGTTTCATAGGGAAAAAAAATATTTTTCAGGGTTCTTATCTATTCTTCCTGCCGATGACAACACCATAAGTTAATTTGTAAAGCTTTAGTGACTCTTCAATCATTTTCTTACAATTCGTCCTTAGTCTGTTCACATTATTTGATATAAAAAATATTATTCTAATATTAAAATTATTATACGTGGATGGTTCAATAATTATTGTTCCTAGTGTATATAAAATATTTGCACTGCGATGGTTGGTGTGGAATATCGAAGCCTAATGTCTTAAATGCCTATATGCTCAATTTCAGAATCGTAGCTGTTATATTCACATAGTTTTGGAAGGAGAGGTGAAGTTTTAAAGACCTATTTTTGGAGGAATTTTTAAGGAGAGGGGTGTGCGTGGATTGCTGGTTTGGAGCTTATGAGGCTATATTTGTGACAATGGATGAGATGTGGCTACATTACAATGATCCCGAGTCCAAACGACACTAGTTAGTCTCATCCACTCTCACAAATCTAAGCCCATAAGCTAAAAATAAGCCTTTCACCCCCACTCCACCCCTTTCACCGCTCCCTTCAAAAGTATGTAAATATAGCAGCTACAGTTCTGAAATTGAGCATATAGGCATGTAATTAATACCATTAGGCATCTATATTCCACTACAACCATCGCAGTTCAAATAATTTATATACACTAGGGACAATAATTATTGAACCACACACGTATATTCATATTAAACTAATATTTAAATAGTTTGGTTATTATTGAAATAATATTTAAATTATTGCATATTGATAGTGTTTCATTGATAAATTGATATTAATATACAGGGTACAATATGTTATCTATCGCTGACCTTTATTCACTCAACCGTTGGCCGTAGACATATAGTTCCAATTACAAAAACGTTTCATATGAGCTAAATATTCATGCTGTGGCATTATTTAAAGTAAAAAAATCAATTTTATAAAAATTAAGAAAACTAACTTTTTATACGGTCCCCCAGTCCCTATAGTTATATTTCGTAAAAATTTACTCATATCATAACACATATAACACAAAAAGTTTGACATCTATACTACAAAAATTGACCCAGTTATTAAATTTCAAAGTTTGAGATTTTTGCACATGATTTTGTCTTTCATTAAGGGATCAGTTAAAAGATGAATTAAAGTAATTCGAGATCAAAATCGCCCCACCAGTGGCTGAGAGGTTCTGCTCTCGAAGCTGGTAGACGGGAGGTGCTGGGTTCGAACCCAATCGCGCCCGTCGGCCTAATCGTTCGGAGTTTTCGTGGTTTTCTTCGAGCCATGGATTTCCATGCGTAAATACGGGTTAGGTTCCCTTAGAAAGACCCCCACGAAGGGCACTCCCCGCTGGGCCTATATACCTGGTGCAGATAATTGGCCGTCAAAAATCAACCAACCAATCGAGATCAAAATCAGAGTGCAATGTCCTTTTTACGGCGAAACCACCTTTACCCGGTATCACCAAATTGGGGAATCACCAAATAGGGTTATATTATCTAAAAATTTGAGCTAACTTTTATGAGTCGAACAACATTCAAAAGTACCGACGATGCCGGCTAAAAGTGGCTTCGCCGTAAAAAGGACATTGCACCTGATTTTGATCTCGAATTACTTTAATTCATCTTTTAACTGATCCCTCAAAGAAAGACAAAATCCTGTGCAAAAATCTCAGACTTTGAAATTTAATAACTGCGTCAATTTTTGTAGTACAGATGTCAAACTTTTTGTGTTATATCTGTTATGATATGTGTAAACTTTTACTAAATATAACTATAGGGACTGGGGGACCGTATAAAAAGTTAGTTTTCGCAATTTTTATCAATTTCGTAATTTTTTATTATATTTATTTTTTACTTTAAGTAATGCCACAACATGAATATTATGCTCATTTGAAACGTTTTTGTAATTGGAACTATATGTCTACGAACAACGGTTGTGAAATTAAAGGTCGGCAATAGATAACATATTGCACCCTGTATTTAGAAAATAATAAAATTTTTACAAAATTAAAAATTAATTACATTTTATTTCTTCGCTCTCATCGCCATATTAATGGAAATTTCTGCTTTTTTTAATTTATAGCAATATACAATATAGCAAAATACAAGCAGGTTTCGCCCGCGATGCTGGTCCGTTTCTCTAAACGAACCTTGAGTCAAACGAAATATATTGATAAATTGGGCATTGTACTTTAAAGAGATAGCAACCTGGAATGTCCTTCCGCATTGCTAAAACGATAAGAAAGCCATTGCACTATTACATTTCCTAATGCCTCAGACAATATTAGGGCTATTAAGCACCAACTCTTTTAGTTGATAATTTGCAGTAGGATTTGGTAAAAAACGCTAGAACGATATGCACTATACTAAAACATTACTGAAATATTATCGAACTCAAAAAATGCAAGTTCCATCAAAATCCACCCAGTAGAACATTTTAAAATGGCTAATTTTTCATAATCGGGTTCACCTGATAATCGAACTTTCCCCAATAACTATACAAGTAAGCAAAGAAGAACGATATGGAATATACTAAAATAATGCCTAAAAGTTATATAATAGGTAATGCAAGTCTCTTTCAAATTTAGGTGTAGAAAGTTTTAAACGGACTAATCTTTCATAATCGATGCATCCGATTACAAAAAATTTTCCTATAATTCTATAACTATGCAACGCAGAATGATATATTATATACTAAAACGTTCTCTGAAAAATTATCTAACTAACAATCCAAGTCTCTTCAAAATTCTTTTAGCAGAGCTCAAATTATAAACATCCAGAATGAAATTCTCATTTGCGTTACATATATATATAGCAGATTATAGCGATTATTTTACATTCTTATTGACTTTATTAAATAGTTTAATTATTAGTAGATACACTTCCATGTTTAATGTTTTATCCAACAAGAAAATAAAATATTTTCTTCTAATTAATTAGAGAGAATTTTCTGACTAACATTTTACAAAAATGCTCTTCGTTTATGTTTGATATACTATAGAGTCATTCATTCCTTACAAACTAAGCAAATCAGCATGTAGCAGATTTTAATGCAAATTAGCATAGATCATATTTATTTATGAGTAAATGCAAAATAACAAATTTCAGGATTTTTTATGCAAGTATTTAAACTTTCATTAAAAGTTGATACAAAATCGAGATTTTCTTTATTTATATACTTGAAATTTCAATTTTTACTGTCTTAGGAATGGAAAGGCTATATCAAAAGTTTTTCACACAGGAAGAGATGTTTGATACAATATATCATATTAGAACTTTCAAATCTGAAATAATATTCAATGAAATGGAATTTTTAACTTGAAGGTATTTATTTAACTTTTATTTATTAAATAAAATTCCTGTCACTAAACATATTTATTTGAATGATACATTGGCTAAAGCTTTGGTTCTCAAATATGTTATTATTTCACATTCAAAGCATTAGAAATAAAAAAAAAACATAAATAGGGAAATAAAATTTAATTTTTATAGTAACTTTATTTGAACGACTAAACACACTAATTCTGGCTAGATGTTATAATTTAAGGAGATTCTTAGATGAAGCTAACTAAATATCTTTAGTGCAAGGTATGTATTTTACACATACTTTGTATATGTATAGTTCTTTAAGACCTGGAATTTTTTTTTGGAAGAAATTAAAAGTTTTGGTGATTTCCCCTTATTGATAGGATTATATTCGGCTGAAAAAAAAACCTTACAAAAATATTCAATGCCAGGTTATAACAAGGAAGGACCAACACAATTGTGTGGGCGCAGGCTCAGCTTTAAATCGCATAAAAAGAGGAAATTGTTTTTTCTTTTAGTTCAGGATCACCTACAGAATTGTGTAAATAAGGTCTTAAGGCTGTTCTCAACTGATTTGCTCAACAAGCGCAAAACGTTTTGATACATTTACAGTTTCATTTTTTTCACGGAAAGATATAAAATTGGAAAACGTGACCATGGAAGCGATTGGAAATCGAGCCCGTGTTTTCCATTTTTTGATCAATTCATTACCTATTGAGTTATAAGTAATTTTGATTACGTGATACGGCATTTTTCTCTCCTTATTGACTGGATTTTCTTCTTTCATTCGGAAGTTCGGTTCAAAATTCCAACGTACATTGTACAATGTACATACAACGTTCATTGACAGTATTTTCTGAAAGATCTATTGCGTTTACAAGAAAACGGAGAAAACAGTTCGATGACACAGTTTCTGAATAACAACACCTTCTAGTTTCAGGTTTTTCCGAACAAAAATGAATTAAAACTTATGTCAGAAAGTTGACCCTTTGGATTTGAGAACAGCCTTAAAGGGATAGTATATACACAATGTGAAAGATCTTTGTAGCTGTATTCTAAATAATTTTTCAGATCTGTAAAACGCTTTTGTTAGATTATATACTTTTTGTCATTTAATAATTGACACTTTTGTATTCAGTTTGAAGCTGAATGGTGCATTTAAGTTTATATTTCGTTTTATATAAATTATGCTCTGAAATAAAAAGAATTTAGTTTAACAAGTCTAATTATTAAAAGTGTAAAATGTGATAAAATACTCTAGATGAAGCTGGCAGGCTTATACTAGATAAAAAATGGCAGGTTTTGGACAGGTTAAAGTATTCACAAATACAATTGGTCAAATGTATCACAACGGCCATTTTGAAAAAAAAAAGCATAAAAACAAATACCAAAACCTATATGATGCTCCCGTAACTACGAATATAATACCTTTTAAAGTATTAAGTATAAAAAAATGATTTTTTTGCCTCGTATAATTGCGTTTCTCTCTTAGTAGATCCACTTTCTCCTAACTTACAGCTTTTAACTTACTGTAACACAAAAATTAAGATATTTAAAAAAAAATCAACTTTAAACTCATATAAATTTTAATAACAAATATCAAAGTAATGATTTCGCATAAATTACTGTAACCTTTTTTTTTGCATATTTATTGTAATAGTAAATATTTCTGTTAATTGTTTTTATAGTATAAATGTAGCGAACATTACTATAATATAAATAATTCCACTTGCTTACATTATGTTTTATCATTCTTTCAGATATGATCAACACACACAGAAAAAAGCTTTATAAAATACTGTAGTCAATATTACCCTCTTCAATTTAGAAAATGGCAGATTCTCCAGACAGCATCTTGGATGCCGTGTTACATGGAAATTTAACCAGTGTTCCCGAGCCGCCTTCAAGAGCTCTCAAGCTAATGGTTGTTTCGACAAAATCAGGTTAGAATAGAAATTGTTTTTTAAGAGACTTAATTTTTAAATCAGATAAGTTGTAAATTTTCTATATGCTTAACCGCTTTGCGAGGGGTGTCACGTATGCCTGCGTAAACAAAATATAATGTACAGAACCCTCGTACCTAATCGCTTAATGGATGATTCTGTTAATGCGATTCACCGAATGTATGGAAAACACAATCTTATTCTATTATAATATTTAAAACTAAAAGTTTGCTTAAACCCATTAAGCGCCATTGCTCCCATTTTGGGAACATTACTTTAAGATTTTTTTCTAAAATGAGTATGTTATATATTGGCAAAAAGTTTATGTTATTTGTATTATGAATATACGAGATAACTTCTGTAATTTTTTTAAAAAGTTTCATTTGTATTTTCCATTTTTTAAAACGGGTTAAAGACGAAATTTAGCTTTCTGACCTCTTTCGCAAGAATTTTTTTTTAGAGAAATAACTTACTAATAAAAATTATATTTTTTATTCAAAATAAGTTTATAACTGTTTATTGTCTAATACTACATAAATCCGTAGTTAATAAGTATAATAGATTCATCACAAGTCATGAAAGAACGAGTAGCTCCCGTAACGGGAGCAATGGCGATTTCGTTAGTTTTCATGACCAGACGGAATGCCGCAAATTAGGAAGACCTAATACGGTGCTTTTATTATGCGCGTGAAAACAGTCTGTATAGAAACTTTGGAAATGATTTTTATTCGTTCCTAGCAAACTTTATTTGGAAGCGTTACCCTTAAAATCTGTTTCTTACTTATTAGATATCTTCTTTTTTTCTAAAAGCTATATTTTTTAGCAGGCTTTTCTATTTTTTCGTATCGCATATATCGATTTCAAGGAAAAGATGCCTGTGAAAGTTTTAACTGTGTCTCAAGCTTTGTATTATTTTGAACAGATGATTATTCGGATGATACGGAAATTGTTTGTTTGCCACCTGATCCCGGAATTATATATTGATAATCTTTTTTATGTCCTTATCAATATTATTAGAATGAGGAACAGGCATTTTTGGACCACTGGAACAATTCGAGAGAGTACAAAATTGTCCTTTGATAGATTTCAAAGCTTTGAAGAAAAAAGACAGAGGAACATTTGACTCTATTTCTACGGAATCATTTAGCATTGTGAAATAGAAAGACAATCAGGTTGTTTGTCTCGCTTCAAATATTGAACCTATATAACCAGTAGGTTCGGCAAAAACATTGAGCATAGCAGATAAGAAAAAAATTTATATACCGCAGCCATATCTTGTAGCATCTTATAACAAAAACATGTGAGGTGTCGATTTGCTTGATCGGTTTTTGAGTATTTATCGCCCAAAAATAAGAGGGAAGAAATGGTGGTGGCCATTTTTCATCAACATGCTAAATATGGGAGTTGTAGCAGCTTGGCGAATGCATACGGAATGTAAAGGAAAACTTACTCAGATAGAATTCTCCGTGAAATTGTTTCGTCATTGATAAAAGTAGAACAGAAAATAGAAGAATATCCACGTTCGGGCCCTTCTGGATTTCTGTCAAATGATGTGCTTTTGATGGCGTGAAACATTTTCTAGAAAATATTTGGAAACAATCTAGGTGAAAAGTATGTTAAAAAAATGCTCGAGTTTCCTGCAAAAGGTACAATGTAATGCTGCATAAAAATTGTTCAGTCTTCTTTCATGTAAAATAGAGAGAAAAGATAATGTAATGGTGAAAAATAAAGATATATAATGAAAATGCTTATGAACAAGTAAATTGATTTTTCAAAATTTATTATAAAATTACATGTTTATTATAATTCTAGATGTAATTTATCTGAATTTTTCCCAAAATGTCTGTTTCAGAATGATGTAGTCCTTTTTATTCCTAAAGAATTGAACAATAACTGTTATAACTATGCGGAGACAAAAGTTTATTTTTGTAAAAAATTTACCCCCATTAAGCGCCATTGCTCCCATTTCGGGAACATACTGTTTTTCATAAATAATAATTTTTTTTTTTTACTTTTTTTCAAAAATACTTTAATGACACCCTGTTCATTAAAAAAAAACAATGATTCCATAAAAATATTGGTTAATATATATAGCGGCGCTTAATGGGTTAAACAAAAAA